>JANUYF010000003.1:193995112-194633446 GCA_026167975.1 Phrynosoma blainvillii | reverse complement strand
CTACAAAAATCAGCCACCTGTCCTACATCCTCCTGCCCTCTCCACACCCTAGCAGCAGCAGCAGCAGCAGCAACAGCAGCAGCAGTTTCCCCGCCCAGCAACATTTGACTACGTGGTAACAGACAATGTTATTGTGTACTTTTGGCTATACACAATATAGACAATTTCTGTTCTTGTCACTGTTATATCTTCTTCTGTTGAACATTGGGCAGTGAAACCTTTCCTTCCCATGGCTCCATGTATGTCTCCTAACCGGATCTCCATTCACCTTCTTCCCATCTCCCAGCTTCCATTCTTCTGTTCACTCTGGAACTGTTGCTTTGCTGCCCCTATAGTGGTGGCAATTCACAACCTTTTTTCTTTCTAAATTACTTTATCTCCTCACTCTTACTGAAACTTGGCTCCTGGCTCTTGATACTGCTAAATCTGCAACCCTCTCTTTTGGTGGTCTTTCTTTTACCCACACTAGCCCCTCTAAGGGTCGAGGAGGAGGGGTCAGTATCTTACTGTCTAATTTCTGCCAGTTTCAGGTTCTATCTTTCCCCCCCAGCTCCTCTTCATTTGACTTTCATTCTATTAGACTCTTTTTTCCTCTACATCTGCGGGTTGCAGTCATCTATTGCTCCCCTGGCTCTGCTACCCAGTTTCTCTCTGACTCTGAGTCATGGCTCACATTTCTTCTACCGGATGCAGTCCGCTCTCTGATTCTAGGTGACTTTAACATCCACTTTGATGATTCCATAAATCTGACAACATCTCGCTTTAGTTCCTTCTTAGCCTCTTTTGGTCTTCAACCCTATTCCAACTCTTCAACTCATTCACTTGGTTATTGTCTTGACCTAGTTTTTGCTGCTTAATGTGTCATTTCTGACTACTTTGTAGATTATTCCATTATCTGATCATTATTTAATTTCTTTTACTCTTGGTTATATTCCACCTCCTCGTCATACTGTTCAACGTTCCGATCATGATCTTCAGTCTATTAATCGTGACCATCTCAGGCAGACTTTGGATTCATCTCTTTCCTACTTAAATTTTGGGGACTCTGCTGATTCAGCAATGTCTTTCATAGAAGCCTACAATCATAGAGTTGGAAGAGACCACAAGGGCCATCCAGTCCAACCCCCTGCCATGCAGGAACTCCCAATCAAAGCATACCCGACAGATGGCCATCCAGCCTCTGCTTAAAGACCTCCAAGGAAGGAGACTCCACTACTCTCCGAGGGAGTGTGTTCCACTGTAGAACCGCCCTTACTGTCAGGAAGTTCCCCCTAATGTTGAGGTGGAATCTCTTTTCCTGGAGCTTACATCCATTGTTTTGGGTCCTAGTCTCCGGAGCAGCAGAAAACAAGCTTGTTCCCTCCTCAATATGACAGCCCTTCAAATATTTAAACACAGCTATCATATCACCTCTCAGCCTTCTCTTCTCCAGGCTAAACATCCCCAGCTCCCTAAGTCATTCCTCATAGGGCTTGGTTTCCAGACCCTTCACCATTTTAGTTGCCCTCCTTTGGACATGCTCCAGTTTTTCCACATCCTTTTTGAATTGTGGTGCCCAGAATTGGACACAGTATTCCAGGTGAGTCTTGACCAAAGCAGAATAGAGTGGCACTATTACTTCTCTTGATCTAGACATTATACCTCTACTGATGCAGCCTACAATTGCATTGGCCTTTTTAGCTGCTGCATCGCACTGTTGACTCATGTTCAACTTGTGGTCCACCTGGATTCCTAGATCCCTTTCACACGTAGTCTCATTCAGCCAGGTGTCCCCCATCGTATATCTGTGCTTTTCGTTTTTCCGCCCTAAGTGCAGTACCTTAAATTTATCCGTGTTGAATTTCATTTTGTTAGCTTTGGCCCAGCTTTCTAGTCTGTTCAAGTCCTTTTGAATTTTGATCCTGTCCTCTGGGGTATTAGCTACTCCTCCTAATTTGGTGTTGTCTGCAAATTTGATAATTATGCCCCCAATACCATCATCCAAGACATTAATAAAGATATTGAATAGTACTGGGCCCAGGACAGAGCCCTGTGGCACCCCACTGGTCACTTCTTTCCAGGTTGAAAAGGAGCCATTGTTGAGCACCCTTTAGGTTCAGCCAGTCAACCAATTACAAATCCATGTAACAGTTACTTTTTCTAGCCCATGTTTTACCAGCTTGTTTGCAAGAATGTCATGGGGAACCTTGTCAAAGTTCTTACTGAAATCAAGATATACTATATCCGCAGCATTCCCGTCATCTACCAAGCTGGTAATTTTATCAAAAAAAGAGATCAGATTTATCTGGCATGACCTGTTTCTCTGAAACCCATGTTGACTTTTTGTGATTATGAAATTACCTTCCAGATGTTCACAGACTCTCTGTTTAATGATCTGCTCCATAATCTTTCCTGGTATTGATGTCAGACTAACTGGACGATAACTGTTGGGATCCTCTTTTTTCCCATTTTTGAAGATGGGGACAACATTTGCCCTCCTCCAGTCTGCTGGGACTTCTCCACTTTTCCAGGAGTTCTCAAATATTATTGCCAATGGTTCCAATATTATGTTTGCCAGTTCTTTTAATACCCTTGGATGTAATTCATCTGGTCTTGGAGATTTATATTCATTTAGATTAACCAGGTATTCCTGTACTATCTCTTTACTTATTCTGTGCTGAAATTCTCCTATTCTGACCTCTGCTCCATTATCGTCAGGTTGAGCACCCTTTGCCTTTTCTGAGAAGACTGAAGCAAAGAAGGTGTTGAGTAATTCTGCCTTTTCTCTGTCCCCTGTTAACTTTTTGCCATCCTCTCCACACAGTGGTCCTACCATTTCCTTCTTCTTCCTTTTGCTGCTGACATAACAAAAAAAAAAAAGCCCTTTTTATTGTTCTTAACCTCTCTAGCAGGCCTGAGTTCATTCTGTGCTTTAGCTTTTCTGACTTTACCCCTACACGTGCTAGCTATTTGCTTGAATTCCTCTTTGGTGATTTCCTTTATTTGACTCCACTCTTTCTTCAACTCTTGACAGCTTTGTCCCTGCATCTGTATGCATGTACTCATCTATGACCAGGCCTCAGCCCTGGCTTACTCCTACAGTTAGGTTTCTCCAGTCCTGCTCTCAAGTAGCTGAACATCTTTGGAAAAAGTACAGGGAGTGGGCTGATTTTATTCATTATAAATTTGTACTTTCTTCTTTTTCATGCGCCTTGTCCATGGCAAAACAGAATTATTATAAATCTTTGATTTGTGCCAATGAGAGGCACCCACAGCATTTGTTCTGCACCTTCAATACTTTGCTAAGACCTCTTTCTCCTCCTGCCTCTTCATTATTCTCTCCTAATGATTTCGCTATTTCATCTCAAAGATTACCACTATTCACTCTCAGATAGCCCTTCCCGATCATTCATCTACTACTGATTTTCTGTCACTCTCAGCTAAAAAAATTCTGTGTTTACTCCTATTTCTCTAGATGAACTCTTCACGCTGCTGTACTCTTCCAAACCCACAACTTGTTCTCTTGACCCAATCCCTTCTTGTTTTCTAATCTTTATAGCCTCTTTTTTTCTGCCCTCTCTTCTCCATATCTTTAATCTCTCTCTCTCTCTCTCTACTGGCCCTTTCCCTTTGATCTTTAAACACACTCTAGTTTCCCCAATTCTGAAAAAAACCTTCTCTTTTTTGGGGATGAAGTTTTATTACATATTTTATGTTTTACATTTCACCATTTTTTACATTTTCCCTGTTACATACACATCTACTTAACCATAATAGTTTCACAAATATATTTCCAAGCTTTTTCTTTTTCTTCTTTTCTTCCTTCATCTTATGTTCTTTTATACATTCATGTTATTTTCTTCTAAACTTCCTAACTTCAATCACATTAAGTGGATAAAATGTTTAGTTTCATTGTATGTCTTGCTTGCTTTCCAAAAACAACAACAACAAAAAAACAAAACCCTAGGTTACCTGCTTTTTATTTTACAAAAAGTAAAAAGATTCTTTCAAAAACTCTTTGTTTCTTCCATTAGTCATTTTTATATTTCTCAGAAGAGATTCAGTTTTTTCTATCTGGTGAAGTTTATATTATATATGTTATTTTAAAATTTTACTTTCAAATTTTGTCTTAGGTCGTTTCCCATAATTTTGCAACCTCTTTCCAGTTTTCTATGTTTTTGTACAGCTTCATTGCTTAGATAGGTTGTAATCTTATCCATAGTTGATAATTCCATTAATTTTAAAATCAATTTTTTTTTTTGTGGATGGGGTCTTCTGGTCTTTCCATTATTTTTGCATATGTTATACGGGCTGCTGTTAACATATATAGGATGATTCAACCATATTTCCTTTCTATTTGGGTGTCAGTTTCTGCAATCATATTTATAAGGAAAAGTCTTGGTGGGAAACTAAGTTTAATATTTAAGGTTGTTATAATTTTCTTATATATTTTTCTCCAAAATTCTTTTGCTTTTGGGCATTGCCACCACATATGATAGATTGTGCCCTTTTCCTTTTTACATTTCCTTCAGGTGTCTCTTACATCTTTTTTTTTAATTTTGCCTATTTTTGAGGACATGAGGTACAACCTGTAGAAAATTTTATAGAAATTTTCTTTTAAGTCATTGGATCTAGTAAATTTAGTTTCTTGTTCCACACCTTTTCCCATTGCTCTAATGTAGTCACTTCTCCTATATCTTGTGCCCATTGTATCATATTTACTTTGACTGTTTCTTCTTCAGTTTCTATTTCCATTAGTAGTTTATAGAATTTGGACATTAACTTTTGATTATCTGATTGTAATCGTTTGTCTAGTTTTGTCTCGGTATTTTGTATTCCTGTTCTGTTGTCTCTTTTAAATACTAATGAAATTTGGTGGTA
The DNA here is from genome assembly GCA_026167975.1 of Phrynosoma blainvillii. Taxonomy (NCBI): domain Eukaryota; kingdom Metazoa; phylum Chordata; class Lepidosauria; order Squamata; family Phrynosomatidae; genus Phrynosoma; species Phrynosoma blainvillii. Next base: position 194,628,586 of record JANUYF010000003.1, on the reverse strand, counting down.
AAGATACCAATGACAATCTATTTCCTCTGAAGCTAATTCTTCTCTTGTTTTTTGTTGATATTTTCTGTTGTTTTATTTTAGAAGTATTTTGTATGTCAAACAGTTTCCTTTCTGAAGATTTTCTCTTTTGAAGAAAGCTTCATGCATTGAAGTCCAGATTGGGATTTTAGGAGATAATCTTTCCTTATACTTACATCATATCCTTATTAAGGATTTTCTCATGAAATTATTATTGAATTCTTTGTTAGATTTTATTTTATCATAACAGAGGAAAGCATGCTATCCAAAGTGTACACCTGCCCCTTCTAATTTTAACAGGTTTTTTATTATTATTATTATGCAATGTTATCCAATCTCTTACCCATACCAATGCACAGGCATGGTAATAAATTTTGAGATTTGGTAATCCTAGGCCTCCTCTATCTTTTCTGTCTTGCAAAATCTTCTTTTTAATCCTTGCTTTCTTCCCACCCCAGATAAATTTGGATAAATTTGCCCTACTTGCATCCCATGTTTTTTTTATTGATGTTTCATTTTTATTGTTTTCTTTAAAATAATATTTTAACTCTCTTTTTATCTTTCTTGTTACATATTCATCTTGCAGCAATGAATCTTTTAGGGGGTTGCAGACTGCCAGAAATAGTGCAAATTGAGTCCACTTTAAAGGTTAGGGTTAGGGAATCATGGGAACTGTATTTTATTGTGGCACCAGAGATCTCTGACAGAGAAGGCTCAATGTCTCAGAAAAAAAAACAATTCCCATGATTCCCTAGCACTAACCCTAACTCTAAAAGTGGACTCAATTTGCACTATTTCTGGCAGTCTGCATCTCCCCTAAGTCTCCAAGAGAAATCACGAGTTTCTGATCCAGTAATATAGGGCTGTGATCTGAGAAAGTTCTAGGCAAAATTTTGATAGTTTGTATCTCTTTCACTATAATTCTAGATAGCAAAGATCTATCCTTGACCATGACTGGTGTTTATTTGAGTAAAATATATAATCTCTCTCATCCTTATTTTTAGTTCTCCAAATGTCAATTAAGTTTAGGTGGTCGATCATTTCTGTTGCTATTTGTGGAAGTTTCCCTTGATTTTTCTTTTTCTTTTCTTTAATTGCTCTATCAATGTTGGGATTTACCATCCCATTCCTGTCTCCCATTATAATGATTTTATCGTAATCATTTTTGGCCAGTTCTTTTGTCAAATTCTTAAAGATTTCATTTTATTATCAATGGGGACATATATTTCAACTAACAATACTGTTTGTTCTTGTAATTTTGTTTCTATGGCAATCTATTGTCCTCTGGTATCTTTGAAGATTTCTTTTGCTACCAATTTTTTGTTAACATAAAACACTACTCCATTTTTAAATAATCTTTGTTAGCTGAAACAAACATTTCTCCCAATTTTTTTTATCTTAGGTGTTTCACATCTTTGGCTTTGATATGTGTTTCCTGTAGGCATACAATATCTGGTTTTTATCTCTCTAAATAATTGAAGACTTTTCATTTCTTATATATTGAATTTAAGCCGTTGATGTTCCAAGATAATATTTTATTTTTAATCATCTCGAATAACAAGGAATAGAAATATTTGTAGTGGTGAGAAGGGAGATATCTTTAAATATATATAAAAGAAGAGAAAGGGAGAAGAGAACAAAATATATCACTTATTATTTTCATATTTCCCTAAGCTTCGTTTGATTCTTCTTCCTCTTCTTCTTCTGTCCTTTTTTCCTCTTGACTGTTTATGCTACCACCTTCCTCACTGTCCACTACATCCTTCCTATCATCCAGTCTCTCTCTTTCCTTTTCCTTTTCCTTTTCCTTATCTTTTCCTTTGTCTAAGCCCATTCTTCTTGTCTCCATTCTTTAAGCTTCTTCTGTAATCTCTCTAGGTTTTTTGAGGAATTCTTTCGCCTTTGCTATTGTATTAATTTTATACCTCTTTGATTTATACATAAAGATTACTCCTTCTATTTCCCCCATCTATAACTAATTTCCTTTTTCTTCAAATATTGTGTTAGAAAGGAGTAGTCTTTTTTTCTTAAGCACCACCAAAAGCATATCTTTAAAGATCATCACTTCCTTATTATCAATTAGTAGATTCTCCTTAAAGTTTTGTTCCACTATTAATTCTTTCACTCTCTCCCTCAAAAAGTAGATCACAATATCTTTTGATTTGGTTTGCTTTTCAGCTGTCCCAGAGTTTATCCTGTATAACTTATCAATTTCCAGGCCCAATTGTTCTGCAGGCCATCCAATGAAGTTTGCCAAGGGTGTAATTAAATGGTCTCCTAAATCTTCATTTTTGTGTTCTTCCACACCTCTAATCTTTAAACATTTTCTCTGGATTTTATCTCATCTAATATTTTTTGAGATTCTTCTTTATATTTTGTTTGCTCCAGGCTCTTCATTTTTTCTCTTTTTTAGATGATTTTTCTTCTAGTTTACTTATATTTGAGTTAATTGCTTTGATTTCTTCTGTTGTACTTTCTAGTTTTTGTCTAAATTCATTTAATTCATCTCTTATTTCTGAGTGTATTTCTTCTTTGGAGCCTTTTACTTCTGTCCTAATTTTCTCTTGCACTTCAGTTCTTATTTCATCCTTTATCTTCCTAATTTCATCTAATATCCAGAGGTTTGTATCAGCTGGTTTGCTTAGTTCTAAGGATGGCCTTCATTGGATTTGTGTTTGTGTCCATGTTTGTTTTGCTGTTGTCATTTTTCCCCAGATCTTTTTTTCTTTTAATCTCTTCCTTTGTGTATGTTTAAAAAGTTTGTTAAGTTTGTTTAGTTTCATTAGACGGTTGACTAAACAAAGTATATTTGTCTCTTTTTTAAACTTCCATGATCATTAACTATTCCACCATTTAAGTATTTAGTCTAATTACAATCTTATTCCTAATTCTCTATTTAGCTTAAGGAATCCAAAATACAATTTCATCATAGGTAGTTCACAGTATTTGAAATATAACTATAAAAATCTTTTTCAAAGATCAAAGGTAGATCATGAGACACAAGTATTCATTTCTATTACAATGTTCCAAATTAGATTATCTTTTGGTAATTAATGTAAGTATAATCTTGTTCTAGTATAATTTCTGGCTTCTATTCCTATACAATATCCAAATATTATAACAGAAGATACTGCTTTTTAATTTCTATCCCAAAAGATATTTTCCCCCTTATTTACCTAATTTCATTAACATTGTACTTCCTGCCCCAGCTATAGTAAATTAAATGTTATACAGTATAATATAGTAATTCATTTAAGATATACTATAAATTTCAAGTTACTGATCTCAAGGCAATTCTATATTGTTCAATTTTAAATCTTCCATCTTTATTTCCTGTCCTTTTATAATTTTTGTACAAATGTCTTTCTCTATATTAACCCTTTTCTCACTCCTTTAATTCCTCCAATTCTCTTCATCCTAAAAATCAGACCCAGTCTGGATGTAAATTCATTCCTGTTTGTTCACCCCAATTCATGTTCTTGATATCAATGACCACCTAATTTTTTTTCCTTAAAGGTTTAGATGTCAGGTTTTCAATTTGTTTAAGTCTTATTGTTCTTTTATTTCTCTAAAGTGCCAGTGTTATATCATAAAGTGCTCATAAGGTGCTCAAATTTAACACACACAGCTTGAGGTATAGGTTGCAAAACCACACTGAGGGCAAAGATCCCACAAAAGATCTTCTCTTTAAATCTATTTACTTTCTTAACTGATTATATTATTTGTATTAGCATCCTCTTTGTGTGTCTTCTCTCCCTGTCCTCTGGTGTCAAAGTACTTGTAGCACTTATAAGGTTCTTTTAACAGTCTTTAATTTCCTGACTGAAATGATTCAACATAAATAGCTTCACAGATATCAAATAGCTTTGCTAGTTTTCCCCCACAAAAAGTCCCTTGTAGCAATCCCTTTTTAGATCTTTTTTGGTCATATTTTGTACAGTTAATTATGCAGATTATTTCCTTCCCCTCCACATCTGATTTCCACACTGAATCTCTATCAGTTTTTAGACTTTACCTCGGGGGATCTTTTCATCATCTGTTCCTCTCTTTGATAGCTGGTTTCTTACTAGATTGTTTCTCCTTAGATGTGACTGAGTTTTCTTGTCTTGTTGCAAAAACTGTTTTTCCCCAATTGCAACAGCTACTTTCACTTCTTCCACTCTCTCTGTTTGATAGTAGTAGTGGGGAGCCACCCTGGAGCCTTGAAGTGGCAGGGATTCAGGAGCAGGCACCACCCCTTCCACCCTCTCGGCTTTGGCTTTAGTTTTATTTTATCTCTCTTTTTGCCTTCTTTTCCCCACTAAAGCTGGAATTGGGTTCGATTCCAGGGAGAGGCTTTCCCTTTCTATTCGAATTACAGGTTTCTCCCAACAATCCTGAATGCTACTCCATGGAGCTTAGCAGAGTGCGTCCTTTCAGGCTCACATCATCACCAGAAGTCCAAAAACCTTCTCTTGACCTCTGTTCTCTGTCTAGCTATCATCCGATTTCTCTTCTTCCTTTCCTTTCCAAAGTTTTGGAACAGGTGGTTTATTCTTGCTGTCTTGAATTTCTTGAAGCCAACTCCATTCTTGATCCCTTTCAGTCCAGTTTCTGCCCACAGCATTCTACAGAGACAGCTCTAACAAAGATCTTGGATGATCTTTTGCGGGCCAAGGCTAATGGTCTTTTCTCTGTTCTCATTTTTCTTGATTTGCCTTTAAACATCAACAACAGAAGCTTATACTGAATATGGAAACACCGTTGATCACTGTCTTTTAGTTTATATACTTTCTGACCTTGGGTTCTCAGATTCTGTCCTTGATTGGTTTAAATGTTATCTGTCAGACAGATCTTTTGCAGTGGTCATGGGTGGTCAGGCTTTGTCCTCTGTTCCATTATCTGTTGGAGTTCCCCAGGGCTCTGTTTTGGGTCCCCTACTGTTAGTGAGTGGCACAGCTTAGGATCCCCTACTGTTTTCCCTTTACACATTGTCTCTAGGAAAAGTCATCAGTTCTTTTGGCTTTTCTTATCATCTGTATGCTGATGACAATCAGCTGTATCTCTCCACCCCTGACCTTTCTTCAGGTCTTGAACAGCAAGTTTCATCTTGTCTTACATCTGTCTCTCAGTGGATACACCATCAGCACTTGAAGCTCAATATGTCCAAAATGGAGCTTCTTGTTTTTCCACCAAGGCCTACTGTTGAATACTCTTTTTCTGTTTCTGTTGATGATATTTCTATTCAACCTGTCCAGGAAGCCTGCAGTCTTTGTTTTATTTTTGATTCCTCTCTGTCATGTAGCCTCCAGATTCAGGCCACAGCCAAGACATGTAGATTCTTTTTGTATAATATTTCTAAAATCTGACCATTTCTCTTGGCCTCTATTGCCAAGATTTTGATCTATGCCTTAGTGATCTCACAACTAGATTATTGTAACCTTCTCCTGGCAGGGCTCCCTCTTTCTCACCTCCATCCTTTAATTTTGGTCCAGCATTCTGCTGCAAGCATTATCACATCTGCTCACTGTTTCAACCATATTTCTCTGTTATTGTTATCCCTTGACTGGCTCCCCCTCTCTTTCCATATTCAGTATAAGCTTCTGTTGTTGATGTTTAAAGCCCTGCATGGGTTGGCCCCTCCTTATTTATCAGAGCTCCTTTCCCCTTACTATCCCACCCGTGTCCTCCATTCTGGTAGTCAAGGTCTGGTGTTTCAGTCTAGGATTTTTACTGCTCCATCCTGAATCCATCCCTTTTCACTTGCTACCCCTCATTCCTGGAACCTCCTTCCTCCACAAGCATGGTTCAAAGCTGAGTTAAAGACTATACTGTTCAGGGAAACATTCACAGGCATTGCATGACGATTATTCGATATTTTTAATTTGTTGCCTTCTTTGTATCAACATATATTTTATTATTTTGTAGAATGTATGCAATCAGCAGGCTTTTTATCTATTTCTATCTATTTCATTGACTGTATGTACAGTGCTGTGTAAATCTACAGAACTATATAAATAAACTGTAATAATAATAATAATAATAATAATAATAATAATAATAATAGCCAGGGATTCCACCCCTTCCATGCTTGTGTGAAAGAAGGATGTTAGCTAGTGCAACTTATAATAGCATAGCTTTAACTATTTATAGTTCCTCCTGCCAAAAATAGTTCTTGTATACAATTGATACATACAGAAGAGTTGTAGTCTATATTATACATAGACAATTTTAGCTGTGGACTGAGGACTGAAACAGACTGCCTCGAAGGAATGGCTTGTTGCCATCCCTTTGAGTTCTGGATTGGAGCTGTGGCAACCACACACACAGCCCTGATCCGGCTATTTGTTGGCTGAAATAGAAGCAGCAGAAAGCCACTCCTTTTTGAGCTAGCAAAAGGTGCCTTTTGTTGCCATGGTGGAGGCTTTTCAGCATTTCTGCAGTGTGGCACAGGTAAACACCACAACATTGAAATGCCATGAAGGCGCTGCATATAAAGTTAGTTATGCGGCTTCCTGGCAGCCTGGGAGCATGCTGCTGTCTGAACATCACACCCCTAGACTGCTGGGAAGCTGACTCGTACTGCTGGTCTGTTTCACCCTTGAGTTAAATATCCAGTTTACACATTTAGGTTTTCAATATGGTTGTTTCCCCGCTCACCCAAGATTCATATGCTAGTTAACTTGTGCACCATTTGCATACTAATAGTGAATCTATCCAGCCTATGCACCCTTGGCATACTAAAGTTGAATGTAAATGGTATATATGTCAAGGAGGGATCCATGGGAAATTCTGTGATGTTTTCATTAGGTCCCTAGCATTTCAGTGTTCCTAAAGTTACTTGTAAGAAGAATGAACACAATGATATGCTGGAAGCAATCCATCAATGGGTTCCTGAGCATCATCCAACCATACATTAAGAAATTAGCTTAAGTGTGTCATTCTATGAATTCTTCTTAAAAGTAACTTTCCAAGGTCTGATGTTTTGTGCTTGTCTATAAAAGCTTTAACCAAACATCTTATGTTTTAAATGTGCCCAATTATACTTCTTTTATCTATGTTCTCCCATGGCTCCACCAGCTTCTTCCTCCAAGTGATTAATATAGAGAGTACTACCGCAAAGAGAGCTAAATGTTCATTTTTTTTTAAAAAAAAATGTTTTTAAACTTCAGTGAAAAGCACTAAAAGTGATCATTAATTTTTAAATTCAAAATAAAACCTCAGTCAAACCCAATCAAAATGGTCTGTTCAGCCTTGACTGGAGAAAATACAAACACATACACTTTGTTTTATTAAATCTGATATTCAGAGAACACAACCAGACAATTTTAAGTTCCTTGTTGTATTATTAAATAAAAATGCATCAGATGTGCCTGATGCTGATTGCCACAGTCACAAGCAAGTTTTGCCTGAAGGGCCTTGGCTGAAAGTACAGTGCCTTTCACTTTTTGTATGTCTCTCCTGTCACATTCTTATGTAAACTTAGACTAAGCTGGAGAGGACAACAGCACTTTCAATTAAAGTTTTAAGTGATTTAAGTAATCTGAAAGCAACTGCTATACACCATACAGAGCATAATACCTTTAAACTATCCCTTTCTTTCAAGCTCCTTAAAGATTATTCACTAAGCCTCACCCTATCTATTATGGATTATGTTACTTCTCCACTACAAAAGGGATTTTTAAAAAGTTGGAGCAGGTTTAGGGTTGCCTTCAGGATAAGAACACAGGGGTCTCATGTGATGCATTTGAAAATCTGTCAAAGAAATTATACAATATTTAATAGCGTGAAATGTATTTTTAATTTTTTTTATTCAAGCTAACAGCATCTGTTGGCACAAGTAGAATTTTAAATATTTAAAGTTTTAGTGTTTTTTTTAAAAAGAAAGATATCAAAGAACTTCCCCAAAAGAGGCAAAAAATATTTATATAAATATCAGAAAAAAAAAAGAGCTGGATTGACTCCTTGGTAGATACAATGCATTATAAATGTTGAGATGCAATTACAGTAGAATTCAGTGTCATTAAACAATTGAAATTGGGGGAGGGGATCAGAGAATTGGATTATACCCCTACATTAAAAAATGTTTTAACAAAAGACTTATTGAAGCCAAAGTATAAATAAAAGTCAAGAAATCAAGAAGAAAGCAGCCTGGTGTTAAGTAGTGAATTTATTAAAAGGAATGTAAATATGAGACAGTATGGCATAGTGGTCTGAGTGTTGGACTATGACTGGAAACAAGGGTTCAATTTCCCACTAGGCCACAAAGCCCATTGGGTGACCTTGGGCAAGTCACATTCTCTCAGCCTCAGGGAAAGGCAATGACAAACCACCTCTGAACAAATGTTGCCAAGAAAACCCCATGCTAGGGTCACCTTAGGGTCACCATAAGTCGGAAATGACTTGAAGGCACACAGCAACAACAAATACTCAGCACATTCCAACATATACAGGTCCTTCAAGGAGTCAAAATATCAATATTCCAAATAGTGATTCCCAGTGGGAAGATCCTCAGGACTTTATTGCATCTCTCCCATTCTTGTAGTAGTCATGCAAGTAAAATAAAAAGGTAACATACCACTTTCCAGACAGCCATCACCACATCAATTGCATGACCAAGACTGCTGCCTCCATTGTGTTTTGTTCCTCACCTCTGCCTTAACCCTGTTTATCTGCCTTATTCCAACCCAGCATACCTTTAGGAGTTTTTGCTTTATTTTGTTTTTCCCCCTTTTCCCCATGGAATTTCAGAGGTTTGCTGCCCTAATTGAAATCTTAAGAAGCCCCCCCCCCCCAAAAAAAAGGAAAAAAAGAAAGAAAGAAGAAAAGAAAAGAAAAGAAATAGAAATAGAAATAGAACTACGGTAATAGTAATAGAAAAAAAAATAAAGGCTTCAGAATAGTGAGGTGAGAGACAGGGAGAAGAGGACACTGACAACACATGAGTGGGAATTGCACAAATGTTCCAGGAGTGACATTTCACACTTGGAGACTTGTGCATTGCCAAGTCATTCATGGGTCAGGGATACACAGCAATGGGCCAGAGGCAGTGGTGTGCAATGTGTATCATCAAAGCCACTTCTTTCCTGGTGTAATCATGATTTAAAAGCCATGTGTGGTAATGTCCTTTGTTCCCTAATGAACATCATTAAAATGAAGCTTTTCACCTTATACCATACTCACAGGTTTTGTATTTCTATTCCTATCCATATATACGCATACCAAATTTTCCAGCATATAAGACGACTGGGCGTATAAGACGACCCCAACTTTTCCAGTTAAAATATAGAGTTTGGGATATACTCGCCATATAAGATGACCCCCTCTTCCAACACACACCAAATAAACATTAAAAAACAAACAAACAAACCATGAGATTTGATTTCAATCTGGTAATTTTAATTCAAATGCTGATGACATGCAGGTACTTAGCAGGAAAACTGTCACTTATAAATGCAACAAACTACAGCTCCCATGTTCCTTAGCATTTATTTCTACAGTGTGTTTTGGACCTTACTTTTTAAAAAATAGAACAAACTTAAATGCTGCTTTAAAAATTATTTCCATCTCCCAGCTATGAGATGGTTGAGGAGAAATGAGAAAGTGTTGGGGGGAAGGACTGCCAATACACTAGATGATGCATTCTGGGGTATGTACAATCTGTAGCCAAGGAAGTGGCTCTGGGCATGTCACAGACTCTCAGCCTCAGAGGAGGGTAATGGCAACCCCACTTTGAAGAAACATACCAAGAAAACCCCATGATAAAAGGTTGCCATAGGGTCTCCATAAGTTGGAAAGGACTTGAACGACAAAAAAGTCTACAAGCCAGCATGGTGTAGTGGTTTGAGTGTTGGACTACCACTCTGGAGATCTGCGTTTGATTCCCCATTCTGACATGAAACCCACTGGGTGAACTTGGACAAGTCACACACTCTCAGCCTCAGGGGAAGGCAATGGCAAACCTCCTCTGAGTGAATCTTGCCAAGAAAACCCCATGATCACCATAAGTTGGGAACAATAACAAAAACAATAACATTCTTGGAGGTCACACTCTCTCAGCCTTGGGGAAAGCAATGGCAAACGCTTTCTGAATAAACTTTGCCAATGAAACCCCAGGATAGGTTTGCCTTTGAGTTGCCAGAAGTTAGAAATGACTGGCAGGCACACAACAGCCACCACAACAATAGCATTTTTGGAAGTCACACTCTTTCAGCTTCTGGGGAAAGCAAATGGCAAATGCTTTCTGAACTAACCTTGCCAAGGAAACCCAGGATAGGTTTGCCTTTAAGTTGCTAGAAGTTAGAAATGACCGGAAGGCACACAACTGCCACAAGAATAGCATTTTTGGAAGCCACACTCTCTCAGCCTCTGGGTAAAGTAAATGGCAAATGCTTTCTGAACAAACCTTGCCAAGGAAACCCAGGATAGGTTTGCCGTTCAGTTGCCAGAAGTTAGAAATGACTGGAAGGCACACAACAGCCATCACCACAACAGCATTTTTGGAAGTCACACTCTCTCAGCCTTGGGAAAAGCAATGACAAATGCTTTCCGAACAAACCTTGCCACCCTGCAAGGGGGCTTCCCTGCCCCTCTTCACCTCCTCCTCCTCCTTCTCCCATGGGGGGGGCTTTTTCTAAGGGGAAGGGAGGGAGGGAGGAACGGAGGAAAGAAAGAAGGGAGGAAGGAAGGGAGGGAAGGAAGGAAGGAAGGAAGGAAGGAAGGAAGGAAGGAAGGAAGGGGGGAAAGAAGGGAGGGAAGGAAGCTGAGGCCTTCCCCTGAGGCTGAGAAAGTGTGACTTGCCCAAGGCCACCCAGTGGGTTTTTACAGGGCCTTCACTGCAGAGAGGCAGGGCAAAGGAGGGCAGCCCATCCCAGCCCAGCCCAGCAAGGGAGGAAGGGAAAAACACTTCACCTCGCCTCGCTTCCTCCTCCTCTTCTCCCAGGCCAAGCCAGCAATGCCTCCGCCTCCTGCTCCTCCCTGATCTTCCTGAGGGTGTGGCCCAGCCTGGTGAGTTGAGAGGGAGGAGGACGGAGACAAAATGGCTGTCACACTGAGGAAAGAGCAGGACCTTTCTCTTCCCAGCGTATAAGACGACCCCTGACTTTTTGGAAGATATTCTGGGGTTAAAAAGTCTTCTTATATGCTGGAAAATACGGTAACTGTTCATTCATGTCCTCAGTGACAACAGATTGCTTTCTGAAGCTACTGAACCACAAATAGGGATGGCAAGATTCAACCCCTCTACTTTTAAAACACTTTTTAAATTTCTTTCTTGGGTTTTTTTTTTGGGGGGGTGGGGTCTGGGGGAAGTGGGAAATTATTTATTTATTTATAAATGAAATGAAATGAAATGAAAACATCTTTTACTCTTGGCCCAAAAAATGATCAACAGTGTTCTGCCTACATAGGCTCAATATGGGGATTATAGTTGCAAGTGCATAATTGCATGGAAGAGGCATCCCCTCCTTGGTTGGCAATGCCTCACTAAGATAGAATCCTGGTCATGTGGCCAGCATGACTGCACTGAACACTGTTACCTTCCTACCAAAGTGGTACCTATCTATCTACTTGCATTTGCATGCTTTTGAACTACTAGATTGGCAGAAGCTGGGACTAGTGACAGGAGCTTACTCCATCATGCAGCACTCAGGCCTCGAACTGCCCATGACTTGAAGGCACACAACACACACAGACACACATAGAATTCCCAGATGTTAGCTGGGAACCAGAAAAATGCGCTAAAATGGACAAGGGAGCCCTCATGAGGCTGGTGTGTTAACTAAAGGTAAAGGTATTCCCCGTTGACAAGGTTGTCAAGTTGTATCTGACCATACGGGGCAGTGTTCATCTCCATTACTAAGCCAAAGAGCTAGCATTGTCAAAGACTACTCTGTGATCATGTGGCCAGCATGATTACACAGAACACTGTTTACCTTCCCACCAAAGTGGTACCTATTTAACTACTTGCATTTGCATGCTTTTAATAATAATAATAATAATAATAATAATAATAATAATAATAATAATAATAAATTTTATTTATATTCCACTCTTCTTTCAAACAATCAGGGTGGCTCACAGCAATTAAAACTCCATACAGTATAATAAAATACAACCCAAAATTTTGAACTACTAGATTGGCAGAAACTGGGACTAGTGACAGGAGCTCACCCCATCATGCAGCACCTGGGCCTTGAACTGCCAACCTTATGAACTTGCAATCAAACGAGTCAGCATCTTAATCACCTGAGCCACTGCATCCCTGGGGTGTTTACTTGCAGTAGCTCAAGTATTATTGACAAATTTATAAAAGAATTCTCCAATATTTTCTCTATAACATCTGGTCTGCCTGATTTAACATATTTAATAGATATATTTCTGGTTTTAATTCATACTTAACTTTAAGAATATCTTGAATTGTTTCATGGAGTTTCTTCCAGGAAGTTTTCATCTTAGAGCATCTCCACCAAATATGAAGCCAAGATCCAATATTTTGTTTACATTTCCAACAAACATTCAAATTTGTATTATAAATTTTTGCAATCTTTGCTGGAGTGAGATACCATCTTTGTTCCATCTTCCAATAGTTCTCTTTTAAATGTTGCAATTTAGTAAATTTCTCAGTTTTCCTTCTTGCATATTCACAACTTTCCAAATAAATTGTTTTCCCTATATCCGTTGCCCATTTAATCATGTTTCTGAAATTAAATCTCTTTCTTGTTTTCTATCCAGCAACATTTTATACAATTTACTTGTCCTTTTTTTCCAATTTCATCAGGATCTCATCTAATTCATTTGGCTCTTCTTCAAAGTCCTCTATTTTGTTATCCATCTTAAATCTTTCCCTCAGGTGTGTATATAATAACCAATGCATTTTAGAATCTAGCTGCTCCAACTCCTCAATTCCTTTAATTTCAAATTCATTTTCTCCTGTCTTTTTAAGTATGTCCTTATATTTCAACCAAGTATCCACCACAGTCCATCTTCCAAAAAAAAAAAAAAAATCTTGATGTGGAGATATCCATAATGTAATTTTTCTATTTATCATCTTCTTTGTTTCTTCCCATATCCTTAAAAGTGGTCTCCTTATCACATGGTGTTAAATTCTTTATGCATGACCACTTTCCCATACCATACATACCTGTGCCAACCAAATCACTTGCTAAACCTTCAATATTTAATATTCTTGTATTTTTTAATAAGATCCAGTCAAACAACCAATTGAGTGCATTATCATGATGGTATAATTCTAGGTCTCGAACACTTCTCCCCCCTGCTTCTTTATGTCGCATCATTGTTAACCAATTAACTCTCACTGTTTTTTCCTTCCAAATAAATGCTCTCAAGTCTCTATGCCATTCTTTGAATACTTTTGTATTGTGTATAATTGGGATACACTGAAATAAGTTCATTTTAGGGAATACTACCATCTTGATTGCTTCAGCTCTGCCCATCATTGTCAAGTTCGGTTTATTCCAATTTATCAAATCATTCTTGATTTCTTTCAATGTTGTTTTATAATTATTATCAAACAAATCTGTATTTCTCTTGGTTAACCAAATTCCTAAGTATTTAATTTTATTTTTTACTGAACACTTAGTAATCTCCTCTAAATTAATCTCTTCTTTTTTGTCATATTCTTTGTCATTATAACTGTTTTTACCCTATTAATTTTAAAACCCAACATTTTACCAAAATCTTCTATTATGTGGAAAGTTTTTGTGATTTGTAACTTAGGGTCCTCTAGAATAATAACCAAATCATCTGCAAAGGCTTGTCATTTATACTCTTGTTCTTTAATTTTCATCCCTTTTATATTGTCCTCTTGCCTTATTCTGTTCATTAGTACTTCCAGTACCATTATGAAAAACAATGGTGATAATGGACAACCTTGCCTTGTTCCTTTTGTGATTTTAAATTTATCTGTATGTTTCCCATTTATAATAAACTGCGCAAATTGTTCTCCATAAATCTCATTTCTCCATCCATAAAAATTTGGCCCCATCTCCATTTTTTTCAAATAATGGCTTCATAAAACTCCAGTTCATGTTGTCAAATGCTTTTTCTGCATCAGCAAATATTAGTGCTAATTTCTTATCATTGTTTTTTTCATAATACTCAATGGTGTCCATTATCAACCTAATTTTATTTTTTAATTGCCTTGATGGTAAAAATCCTGACTAATCTTCATGAATCAGATTAACCAAAATCTTTTTATGTCTCTCTGCCAGTATTAATGCCATAATCTTACAGTCATTATTCAAAAAGGATATGGGTCTATAATTTCTGATTTGTTTCTCATCTTTACCTTCTTTTGGAATCATCATGATAGTCGCATTTTTCCAAGTATCTGGAATCCCTTCCTTAATGACATTGTTTAATGTTCTCAATAAAGGAGCTTTGATCTCTTCTATAAATGTTTTATAATAGATTGCTGTAAAGCCATCTGGTCCTGGAGCCTTATCTTTTTTCAATTTCGCAATGGCTTGAATTAATTCATTCTCAGTAATTTCTGTGTTTAATAACTTTTGTTGTTCTGTTGTTATTTTATTGATCTCGTGTCACAACAAACTACAGTTCTCTGGATTCCCTAGCACTGAGCCAGGGCAGTTAAAGCGGTCTCAAACTGGATTATTTCTGCAGTGTGCTTGGACCTCAATTGCTGATTTAGGATATTTTCCCATAAAACATATTATATGACATTGCATTATACATCACATAATAATAGCTAACTTCAGCTAGTTTTAAGCTAATGTAGTATGGCACAGAATATTTACATTCTTGACTTTAATTAGAGAAAGAAAACTATAGCACAGAAAGTAAACTGCAGTCTGCCTGTCTCTCTGTACGAGTTGTTTCTTCCATTGACTTTTGTTGATTAGAATTTTACTGTTCATCTGCACCATCCATCCTAACTGAATAAGTGGATTGTTAATGTTTCTTACAGTGGTTTACTTAAACAGTTAGAAAGTATAATCAAAGAGAGAAAAAGAGATAATGAATGTAATTTATTAGTCTGATGAGTATTTTTTTGACACATGTATCAATATGAAATCAATGTTACAATGGAGATGATTATAATCTACCCTTTTTTCTGATCTCATAAGGTGATCATCAGTAATATAATATATGCAATATCACACTTTAACAAATTTTGGCTTTTTTTATCCCCGAGCCCATAACACATTTTTCTTCCCCCTTTCTCCTTAATACAACAGACAACTTTTTCTGATCTGGAATGTGACCACTGCTGTTAGCCACTGGCACTTAAGAAAAATGGCATCTTATGACAAAATAATATATATTGATTTAAACAACAACAACAAATATATGCAATCACATTACCAGAGAGCAAGATTCTGTTGACATTTTTTATGTGTTTTGTCACAGATGCCTAACACAAAAGATTCCAAGTTTGTAGGTGAATTTGATCTAGCTGCACACTTTGGCTAAAAGCTCCCTTGCTACATACTGATTTAGGCTGCAAATTCCTTTCCTACAAGCTGTAAATTCTACTATGACCTCTATAAGCTAAACCATATATGAGGTTATTTGTTTCTTCACTTATTGCATCAGCCATAGAGCCTGGGGATGATTGTGCCAAACCATCCTCCAGTAGAGGTAAAAAAGCATAATCTTTTAAGTCATGTCCCAATACACTAGATATTAAATCAAGGGTATCATTCAGTTGTTTCTTATTAGGTTGTGAAACTTTTTGTTTTCTTCTCACAAGGACATTACTACATGTTTATATTTGGTTAATTTGCACAGCTTTTGACCTTTAACTAGAGTGTATTTGTGGATTTTCCTTTCTTAGTTTTGTGCATTATTTTGTCCATGTGTTTTTTGGAGGGAGGGGAGAATGTAATGTAAAATGTGAAAATAGTCAAAGCAAAGTGTGGGTTTTCTCACAAGTTTCAGAAGATGAAATAATCCTACTTTCATTAAGTATGTCAGCCCCCATGGTATTTCCCCTCCCCATCTCTATCCTCCAAAGATACAATGTCATTGTTCAATTGCAATCCTATTTTACCTCAAACACTCTTTCTCCTCCTTTTCGTCTGCATGTTTTTTCTTCATTAACAGAATGAGTGCATTATTTAATCCCTTTGTTGCTCATCACTACTTTAATTAATTATGAAGGTAAAAGTTAGATATTCCCCTTTGATAAGATTGTCAAGTTGTGTTTGACTGTAGAGGGCGTTGTTCATCTCCATTACTAAGTCAAAGAGCCAGCATTGTCAAAGACTATTCTGTGGTCATGTGGCCAGCATGACTGCACAGAACTCTGTTTACCATCCCATCAAAGTGGTACCTATTTATCTACTTGCATTTGCATGCTTTCAAATTGCTAGGTTGGAAGAACCTTGGACTAGTGATGGGAGTTTACCTCATCATGCAGTGCTTGGACCTCGAACTGGCAACCTTTCGATTTTGCAATCAACACAGCCAGAATTTTAACTACTGAGCCAACACATTGTTGAGAAACCTAATTTTGGGGAATTTATAATTAGCTCAAATGTGAGAGTGAAGCGCCCAACTTAGCTTCAGAGATCTTATCCAATTGTATACCAGAGATGTAAGAGTTCTGGCAAGAAATGACACTGAAACAGACCAAACTCCAATTAAAGTCTAAAATATTTATTAATACAGAAAGCAAATGTCCAAATGTGACACACACACACACACACACACACACACACTAGAAGACACGCGGGAAAGAGCGAGAGTGGGGGAGGCAAAAAGGGAGACCAGGATAGAGGGGGATATACTCACACCCGAGAGATTCCTCTGGACTTCTGGCGGTGAATGAGGATGAGTTCCATGGAAGGGGCAGGACCGGCAAGAGAGGGGGTTGCGGGAACTATCTCAGAGCGCAGACTGACAGAGATTCAGCATGCACTTCCAAGGTAGTACGAGATCTGCCAAAATCCAGGGGTTCTTATAGGGAATTTCTGCCTTCTGGCCATGAGTCAAACAATAGATGGAAAAAGGCTTGATGGGTTTACTATTGTTTACCTAAGTTTGGGCATAGTCTAAACAATGTATCTGGTTTCAAAGCTATCAAGGAAAGGAAGCTAAAGAAAGGGGTGCAATCAAATCTGATCACTGTCCCATTAAGTGTGAGACTGAGACAAACAAACACCATTGTGTATCTTTTCCAGTATAATGGGATATTCCCAAGGGCAACTCCCAAAACCTGCCTGTCCAGGAAATCTTTAGTGGTCTTGAGCAATTTCAGCTTGCTTGCCTGACCTTACATTTAGGGGATTATGGCTGCTATCTCCCAAGGGTCAGGCTGGGGTCATAGGGAACTCCACATGGCTAAAATATATAGGAAAAATGGAGCACATTCACTAACAACATCTCTTAATAAAAACATTTTCTAAAAGGTTTTGACTAGTGTCCTAACCCCCCCCCCACACACACAAAGTAATTTGCATTTACCTTGCAGCACTCTATCCTGGACTGACCCCTGTTAGAGTCATACACATCATTTATAATCTGAATGCACTTTGATTTTGAGTCACACATTTCCTTCCCCTGAAATCACATGGGTAAGATAAGGAGCCCTTTACTTTGTCCACATTCTCTCTGTATTGTATTATTGTCTGAAAAAGCTACATTCCCCCCCCCCTTCCCAGCATGTATTAAACCTATCATCCAATAGACTTTCTTGTTTTCCCTTCAGTCTTAACACCTACTTTGCAATAGCTCTCCCATCCTGTCCCCTTCCTCACTTCGTCCCCAAGTGACCAAGCAAGGGAACTTTCAGTGACTTCTGACACAGACGTCCCTGAGGAGAAGCAGAAAGAAAAATAAAATATGTCTTCCCCCCTTCCCTTTTACTCAGGGTCTTGTATTATCCTTCTCTGGTGCTGCTGTGACCACTGTTGCCATCCCCTCCTTGGTTGGTAAGGCACTACCAAGATAGAATCCTATTCCAACTTCTTCTCTGGCCAGCTTTGGTGCTAGTGTGGTCCTCTCCTCCAGCTTGCAGGCAGCAAGACAGCCTGAAGGGCTGCTCCAGAATTGCTACCACAACAGTACATGCCCACACCTGGCCAACCCTGTTACACATTCACATATGCACAAATACTTGTTGCACCCATACCCCTCTGAGCACTGCAAAAGTAAAAATTACAGAAGTCAGGTGAAATGCTTGCAGGGATCCCTCCTTAACTGGAATTGGTGAAGTCACTGCATATAAAGAAAAACAAATGACAGTACTACGCTTGCTGGTTGATGCCAAGGTAACTTCCTACCAACTTATTCCATGCTCCAACACCCTCCTCCATTCAACTCAATCCTGATTTAGAGTGCAGGAAACATGCTTTAAAATACTAGTTTTGTAAACAAACATGGAAGTAGAAAAGGATTTTTAAAATCACTATAAAGCCCTCACCTCAAGCATTGAAAAGAAGTTTTCACTTCAAATCCTCAGGGACATCATTATTCCAATAGAATCAGAATTCAAGTGAGTACAAATTATGTTACAGGTGTGTTTGCAGTCTACATTTCTGTGCCCCCTTTTGGAGTATCTTAGCAGGAATTTCCATTTTCCACACTAATCAATCTCCTGTATCGAAATTTGTTTCCTGTAAAATGCTGTTTGGTGTGTGTGTGTGTGTGTGTGTGTGTGTGTTATTGTGTGTTCATATAAAGTACTTGCTCAACTGCAAAGTTTCTTGTCTACTTAGGAATCTCCTTGTTAGTTTTGCACACTTGGGAAATATATTTTTCATTCACAATTCAAATATTTGTGAATATTCTTTTATTCACTACACTCTAATGGAGCTGATTCAAAGCCAGTTAAATGCACTGGGGTAGTATGTTTCATTGTATTTAGCTTTTTTGGAAGGAAGGGTTTGCTCATAAAACCACATTATCTGCACATAAAAGCTATTTTCTCCATAGAAAACATGTTTCTTGCACAGGAAACACGATTTTATGATTTTCTGGACAGAATCAACATTTCTGCCTAGAAAAATGCTCTTTTCTGAGTAAAAAAAACTGTACATAGATGTTTTGTAGATAGTCCCCAAAAAACTGTACAGTTTTCAAGCAAAGATTTTTTTTTAAATGTTATTGCCTATGAAATAAAAAACATTTACATCCCTACTAAACATTGAGTAGTACTGTGGCAAAACAGAGCAGAGTTGCAGTGGGAATCTGTTTGACTAGTGAATCTTCAAACTAAGAGCCTCTACAGATGGGTATCGCAGAGCCACCCCAGGAAGTGGCTGATCAGGGCAGTGGCAACCCCTTGCTGCAGCCCCAATCTTCCTTTTTGCCACCCCGAAAAAAGCGGCTAAATGCCACTCCTTTTAGGGGTGGCAAAAGGCGGTCCTAAGAGCCAGTGCCACAGCTCTTCCTTGCCCTTCTGGCGCAGCGTGTTTAAATGCTGCACTAGGAGGGCGTGTTGAAGCTGTGCACTGTGCATAATGGCGCAGCATCAGGACAGCATTGGTGTGGGGCTGGGGTGGCTGGCGTGTGGCTGCCTCACCCCAACTCTACCCCCAAGCTGGGCCTTCGGGCTGGTCTTCAGAGGCCCTAAGTTCATCCCTTCTACATTGATATGTATTATGTACGAAGGCCTAATTCCCTGAACATAGGGAAAAAAAACTGTACTCTGTGAACAACTTGAGAAGTATGTGTTCTAGGAAGGCATGGTAATTCTTTCAGTAGTCATCCTCACATTGTTGAACTCACCTGTGGAGGAAAGCAAGGTTGATTCACTCTCTGTTGTCCTCCTTCCAGCAGGTGAAAAGATTGTTTTGTTCAGGCAAAGCTTTAGGGGGATGCAGACGGCAAAAAACGTCATCCTCAATCCCAGGAAGGGGAGGGGCAGCTGGACACTGGGTGCCCCATCCCCTTCCTAAGGATGTCATTGGAGCGATGGGCCGTCCGCACGACGGGCGCTCTGATGACGTCCTTCCAGCTTAGCGTCCAGACAGGCTGAGCTGGAAGAGTCACCAAAGAGGTGCGCCACGCCTCTTGCAGCGTCTCTTTCATGGCTTGTGGAAAGAGTGCTATTTTAGTGCTCCTTTCGCAGGTGGTGAAAGGGAGGATCAGGGCCAAGGTGTCCAGCAGACTCGGCCTCAATCCTCCACTTCCAGGGGCGGCCCAGGGCCACCAGTCTGCATCCCCCCTTTATCTTGCAGGATGATCTATTACTGACTTGCTTTGATACTGGTTACACTTTTTAATTTTGTGTCTTCTTTTATTATGCCTTTATTGATATTCTTTATTGAATATGTATTTTATTATTAACTGCCTTCAATATATTAATGGGAAGAAATGGGTCCGCCCGACTTACCAGCCCAGCCTGGCTGGTGTGGGGGAAGCCGTTGTCATTGTACTCCCTCTCTAAGTCCCTGGAACTCTCCCAGCAGGCACCAAGGTGAATTTTGGTGGCCCTGATTGATGGCTAGGGCTGTGGGAGGGAAGGCTTCTGCTTTGGGCTGGGACTACATTCACCAGGAGCCAGAAGTGCCCACCATTGGCCAGTGCCAAGGCAAAGAGCCACTGCGGTTGGTCAGGAGGTTGAGGCGTGGGAACTCTGGGCCTCCCAGGTTCTGATTGTGTACTGGGCCTATTGAAGGCCTCATGGTGTGAGAATTGGCACCATTGTTAGCTCAGCTGTCCCCAACCTCCCTCCCTTTATTTGTTGGGAACAGGGATGTGCTGTCACAACTTTCCTGGGGCAGTAGCATGGGTTTTGAATCTCGTGAACATGGTTTCCTATGCTGCAGAGCACTGGATCCGGAGTCCCCCAGGGACCCGTTGGCACTGGGAGCACTGGGAGTTGCCATTGCAGGGGCAACTTTAAATCAGCGTCCCCCAATGACAAGGGGTTGAGATGTGAACATGCAATCAAACAGTTACCCCTGTTGTCATCCCAAAGCTTGGTCGATGCCAGATCCAGACTTCATTCCTTTTGGGCCAACCTTACCTGTCAGCTGTATTCAATAATGTTGTGGCCTTTTTCATTCTAGCTAGGTGTGTTGTTGTCTTTCCTTGTGACACCTCCTTTTCCATAGCAAAGGCAGGGCATCAATTGAACAAACACTTCTAAGATCAAATACATATTTATTTAAGAATTGCAAACAAAATATTAAGAAGTTTTCAGTTAGCTGTTAATTCAGACAAGGACAATATGTGGTTTGTCAGCAGGAAATCTAACCCAGGATTACAGCATGGATGGGATTGCATTTCCCTTGAAGGATAAACATTTGAGGCTTGGGATAGTCTCTGATCTATTTTTCCTTTTGGAAACTCTGTTGTCAGGATCACCCTTGTGTAGTTTGACTAGTGAATGCTGTACAGTGAAGAAAGCTGACAGGAAGAAAATCCACTCATTTGACTGTTAAAATGACCAGTATATGGATTCTAGAACAAATCAAACCTGAATTCTCCCTATAAACCAAAATGATCAGTCTGAGGCTATCATACTTTGGCCATGTTATGAAACAACATGGCTTGCTAGAAAACATGATAATGCTTGGTAAGATAAAAAATAGTAGAAAAAGAGGAAGACATGGATATACTAGTCAAAGACTTGAGTTTACAGGGCCTCAGTAAAGCCGAGCATGAAAAGGTTTCTTGTAGATCAGTCATTCATAGCATCAGTTGAAGCCAACCTGATGACAATTAACAAGAGTTCAGCTAGTATCCCATCTGCATCATTTCCTTCATTCGATGTATTATGTTCACTGGCTCTGAGTAAAAATAATAATAAATCAAAACAAGCATTTATATTGAGTTTTACATATCTGTATATATCTACCCATACTGTTAAGGAGATGAGCTGTGAATATCAATATTAAGACCTGCTGTTGCTTTCAAAAAGCCACTCACATACCTATTTTGGGATCCAAAGAAGAATTTCCAAGGCCACCTGTATCTCCTGATGCCTTCTCTCAGATGCTTTCCTATATGTAGCCAGTAGATGCTCAAAATGCTGTTTTCTTATTTTCCCCCCAGGCAAAATGAGTGCCTGCAAGCTATTTATTTTATCACATTTTCTAACAATGTAGTCTTCTTCCCTGTGTGTTTATGCTTGCCATTTCCTTCTCAAAGTTTTGTTAAGGATTTTTTCTTTTTTTCTTCTACTACTTTTTTTTTTTTTTTTTGAATAGCTTCAGTCAAGCAGAAGATGATTTCAGCAAGCCACTTTCAGCTGGAGAAATGAGATCTAAGTTGGAATGTATAACACATTAAGATTGTACTCTTTCTAAGGACTTGCTGGGGTCATAGAAGCCACTGATATTAAAAGGTCAGAAAATGCTTCTGAAAACTGGTCAACTGGTGTTATTATTCAAGCAATTTGAATGATCAAAGGTACTTCTCTCAAGAGAAAAATCAATGTCCATAGTGACCTTTTTGCCCCTTTGAAGTAAAACACACCCAAGTTGGGGTTTCAGGGGAGATGTGGGTACTGGAGATTTATACTGGAGACTCGGGGGGGGGGGACATGTAGCCCACAGGGCTTAGTTGGCCCTCCACTGGCTTAGGACTTTATCACACTTGGCTTTTAAACCACAATTAAAGTTGGAAATAGCACCTTTGGTGATATGTATCACAGAACATCACCTCTGACTTGTCACTGCTGTAGAGTTGTACAGCACCCACCTTTTCATTGATGGGAAAAAGTTCCCAATTGTACTGTTGTGCATAAGTCCCAAAGTGTGATAAGATTCTCCCACAGTTCTGAGATTGGGTAGTAATGTGATGTCAGCCTCCTCCTCTTCCGCTTTCCACTTGCTATCTCCAAACAAGCTGGTTTTATTTTTCTTTATTTTTCACTTTCTTTTTTCTTTCTTTTTCTTTTTCATGTTCTTTACTTTTCTTTTTTTCTCTCCCCCCATCTTTGTTTACTAATTTACATAGTCATAATGTTGGAATTGCATTACAAATGCAAATACAAATATATATATATTAAAAAAACAAAGACATGCTGGGTAGGGCATAGGGCAGGGAGGTGAGGTTAAGGGAGAATATGGAAGAAAATGTGGGAGACTGTTGATAACAGAAATAGCTCCTGACATACTAGTGAAGGGATGTGTGATAAAGAAAGCTCTCAAAGTGGTTAATATTTCTTTCCTTTTACTTCCATGATGACAGTAAGAATGAGGCTTGTGTGATAAGGTCTTTGGTCATGGACTGAGACTTGGGGCCTCAGCAGACGGAGGGCCCGGAGACGCCGCGGGTCGGAGCGCCGCCGGAGTTCAGCCTCCGGACTGCGGCGCTCCTGCGGCGCATCTAAAAGGAGCACCAAAATGGCGCTCCCTTTAGATGTAAGGGAAAGTGTGCCCTAAAAGCGGCGGGCGCACTTTCCCTGGCTCAAACGGCGCAGCGCATGTGGACGCTGCGCTGTGAGGTCATCCCCGGTGCGCCGGCCGTGCGGACGGCCGGCGCTTCTGGGGGCGACCTCGGGGAGAGGAAGGGGCGCCGCTCGTGCGGCTGCCCCTCCTCTTCCCTGCCCGGAAGACGACTCTTTTAGTCGTCTGCCGAGGCCCTTGGGTGTTCAGGTCCCCAATGAGCTAT
Organism: Phrynosoma blainvillii; assembly: GCA_026167975.1. Taxonomy (NCBI): domain Eukaryota; kingdom Metazoa; phylum Chordata; class Lepidosauria; order Squamata; family Phrynosomatidae; genus Phrynosoma; species Phrynosoma blainvillii. Next base: position 194,605,039 of record JANUYF010000003.1, on the reverse strand, counting down.
CAAACTCACCGGCTAACCTTAGTCTACTAATTCACGCCATGATCCATGAATGTGGACTTCATCTCATTGAAGACAATGTGGTTCATAAATGTAACTAATAAAGTAAATTAATGAAACAAAAGAGACTCTTTTACCAAGGCTGTTCATTGACCTATCTAGCTCATTCTTCTCTAAATTAACTGGCAGATGTTCTCAAGACTGAACCTGGAACCTTCTGTGTATGTGCTCTACATTTGCAATCATTGATATACCTACTTGAGAGTTGTCTATTCTGACTAGCAGTGGATTTCACAACTCTAGCTGGAAATATCAAGGGCCAGACTTGGATATTTTGTGTCCAAAGTGTGCATACTCCCAGTGAGCTGTTGCCCAGTTTATAATCTGGCAGCTCACTCCATATTAAAGTAGAAATCACATACTTGACCTATTCACATTCTGGAACAATTTGCAACATTTTGAGCAAGGTTTTTCTCCCTTCTCCCTGGACATGTGCCTTTATCTGCTTTTTCAAAAGGTAAAATCAAAACCCATGTTCATAGATCTCAGAAACCTGACACCACCTGAGTGTTCTTAAGGAAGCTGTAATATTTGCTTCTCAAAAAAGACCAATATTAACATGGAGTCAATTTAGTAAGCCTGAGCCAAATGCATTTTATCATTAAATAGTTGCCACAAATCTCTGAAGGCACAGAATTGTCAATGAAAAAATTATTTTAAAGCAATACAGAGCTCACATTACACAGATTTACCTGTAGAAAGAAGGGGGTAAATATGACAGTTGTAAAACATTAAAAGATGTTGATGTTCAAAAGAGTTGTAAAGAGTTGTAAATGCAGAACAAATAACTGCATGCAGACATTCCTTCTAGACAGATTAGAGTTAGATTTAAATACTCTAAAGATACATACACTCACTCACACACTATTAAAACAGTGTTATTAAAGTCAATCCTAGGGGTGTTGCAGACTGGCTTAAAGGGCTAGGCTGGGAGTGGAGCTGGGGTGGGGCAGCCAGATGCCAGCTGCCCCAACCCCAGCCCAATGCCATCCTGACACCGTGTGCCTGTACACACAGCATGTGGCATCAGGACGCCCTCCCAGCACAGCGTGCAGACACACTAGGGCACAGAAGAGCTGTAGTGCTGGTTGTTAGGGGTGGCAAAAGGGAGGAAAAAGGTTGCCACGGCCCTGATCTGCTGCTAGCAGGGGTGGTCCAGAGCCACCCGTCTGCATAGCCTCCCCAGTTTTCTGGCCAAAGGCCATGTGAAACACAATCTTTGCTACCTGCTGGAAGCTCAGTAGAGATGGAGCCAAATAGATTTTCCTTGGGAGGGAGCTCTTAAGCTAAAGTTGCTACTACAGAAAAAGCCCTGTACTTTTAGAAGTAATACAAGAAATAACCACAACAGAGGAATCCTAGACGAGAGGCAAAGAAGGACTGGGAGGTAACTGTTCAAGGTTTCTACTTCCAACAGATGTTTGTTTGTTTGTTTGCACTACAATTGTCTGAGTTTTACCTATATAGCACCTAATGGTTTTTCAAGATGTAGCAATACAGAGACTTCTTGAGAAATTCAGTGTACTCTGTCCAAGAAATAGACCTGTGGCTTCACAAGAGACAGAAACACCCTGGATCCCAAGAAGAGTTATTTTATGCTAATGGAATTTAAATTTTACTGTCCATTGTCTTGGTCCCCTCATGGCCATGGGGGGAATGGCCTCTTCCTATGCTGAGATCCCTCTAACCTAACTGAAATACAGTGGAGACAACATCTATATAAAATTTAGGTCCATGACTCCAATACTGCCACCTTTTCTACCTTCTGTATGAGTTTTTAAAAACATCTTTTGCCTGATGAAGAAGCCAGTAGAGCATTGAATGCTTGCACTGTGTCTTTTGTGCATACTGGCTTTTGTGGATTTTGGATTTTGTTTGGATTTCTGTGTGGCTAATGAAATTGTACCAGGTAGGGTGCCCACTATCACTGTTACTACTCACTCAATTATTTATATAAGTCAAATTATCCTTTGCTTTCAAGCTAGTTCTAAGATGCTCATGTTGGGAGAGGCAGCTAATGCCTTTGTGTTTAGGCACATAGTACAGCTATACTACAAGTGACACTGATTATTATATGTCTGTGTGTGTGAGAGAGAGAAAGAGAGAGAGAGAGAGAGAGAGAGAGAGAGAGAGAGAGAGAGAGAAGAGGAACTGTGCTTCAATTGGCCATTTCACTTTCAAGAAAGGTACCTGCAAAACTCCAGTCCAGAAATCTTCCTGACTGCTCCTTGCTTGCAAACATGACATTGCTAGTAGGCCAGTGCAGAGAGAGGGACAAAGAATTCTAGTGTCTTTTCACGTATGTTTCAATGCAGAGCAAAGCAGATGAGGCTTCCCTCCTATGTCAACCCACCTAATTTCTCTACTGTGCTGAGAATCATAAAATCATAGAGTTGGAAGACACCACAAGGGCCATCCAGTCCAACCTCCTGCCATGCAGGAACTCAAAACACTCAATTTCTGCTCCACAAGCCATTGACTTAAGAATGGAACAGAATTTCATTGGTTTAATCATTCTTAATGGAAGCAACCATTTCACACCTAGATCTAGAAAATATGTAACACTTGCAGAGGGGAGAATATGCATCATTGATATATATATTTTTATACAAACTTTAATGGCTAAAAATCTATACAGTTGAAAAATACCCCTAATAGAAAAATGTGTACCATACCTCTTCCACATCCCTTCCATATCCCTTTCTGGATGTTGTTGGGGGTGTTTTTGTTAAAAAATAATACATTCAAATTACTTTACAAGAGAAAAAGGGGGAGGGATGCCACAAAACCTGCCATGAATCAAGGACGGATTGAGAATGTAGACAAGAGTAAAAGGAATATGCTCCCTGCAAAAATAAAATTAAAAAAAACCCCAAAACACTGAGAGATTTTCATTTGCACTGGCACAAAGGACATGCGATGCCTCTTTTGGGGTTTAAACAGGCCACAACTTTTATTTTGCTGTACAGGGTCTATTTACAAGAAATAAACTTCCAACATTTTTTTGCCACATGTGTGTGTGAAGGTGTAACCTCCCAAGTGACATGTGACACCGCATGTGACAAAGTATTTTTTTAATAAATTTTATTCATTAAAAAACAAAAACATAGTTACAAAAACATATAATATACATAAAACAACATATATAACATAAACATAAACATACGACATACTAAAAGAACATATATATCATAAACATACTCAGTTTACTGATATGCTTCTCTATACTATACTGTACTATACATTTAGACTTCCCAGACACAATTGTCTTCTTGCTTAGCCCCAAACTCTTCACTTCCTCAAATATTTTCACCCGATTAAACCCATGTGGTTTAAGTTCAGTTCCATTCAAAAAGAAAGAGGAGTGAGTGCTTTATCAGTACTATATATTTCTATTTTGCCTCTTCCTTTTATATTTATCCTGCTTATCCTATAATGTTTAATTCTAATAAGAATTTTTATTCCCTTTTATAGCCATTAATAAGTGTCTTCATCATTGTTTCCCCTCTTTCATTTCACTATTTTTTTTAAAATTTGTCTTTTGTTTGTTTGTTTTCTATTTCTCTTTTTTTTCTTATCTTTTTTTTCATATATTCCAGAACCGGTCTCCATTCCTCTTCCATTATTTCTTTTTTTGATTTTCCCTTCATGCTTCCAGATAAGACATCCATATCTATTGCTTCTCTCAGTTTTATTATCCGATCTTCAATTTTTGGGATTGATTTTTCCTTCCAATGTTTAGCGAATAGTATCCTTGCTATTGTAATCATATATAATAATATTCGTACATAATATTTTTCTTTAACTTAATGTGTCATATTCAAAAGAAAAAATTGTGGGATGAAAGGGATATCTATTCCTAAGATTTCTCTTATTTCTTTATGTATCATTTTCCAATATTTTTTTGTTTTGTTTTTTCACATTTCCACCATGTATGAAAAAATGTCCCGTGAATATCTTTGCATTTCCAGCATTTGATATTCGCATTTTTGTAGATCACGTTAATTTTGCTCGGTGATAAATACCATCGGTACTGCATCTTGATAAAATTTTCCTTATAGTTTTGACAAAGCGTAAATTTGTTTTTTTTTTTTTCCAAGCTGTTTCCCAGTGCTCCCATAAAATATTCTCTCCAATATCTTGGGCCCATTTTATCATAACTTGCTTGACAGTTTCCTCTTCCATATCCCTTTCTTTCAAAATCTTATAGAATTTTGATATCTTACCTGTTTCTGTCTCCCAAAACACTTTATCTATATCATTTTTACTTCCCGACATGCCTATAGTTTTCATATCTGTTTTAAATCTATCTATAAGTTGCGTATAAAGGAACCAATTGTTGTTTATTTTTTCTGCTCCCAGCTGTTCTCTCATTTTCATTTTGAGTTTCTTTCCTTGTACTTTCATCAAAATATCTTGGTATTTAATCCAAGGCTCTTTTCTTCTGCTTCTACTAAAGAAAGCCTCTTGAGTAGAGACCCACATTGGTAAACCTCGATAGAATTTTTCTTTTACCTTTAACCACTCTTTTAACAATGATCTCCTAATAATGTGGTGATTAAAGTCTTTATTGTCTTTGAGTTTATCATATGACATAAAACCGTGTAGTCCAAATCTAATATTATCTTTCTCAAAAGTTAACATTCTTTCTTCTTTTAGATTTACCCAGTCATTTATCCAATCAAGCACACAAGCTTGGTAGTAAAGTCTAAAGTTTGGTAATTCACACCCACCTCATTCTTTTCTGTCTAAGATTTTCCATTTGATTCGTGCTCTTTTCCTTTTCCACAAAAAATTATTCATCTCCTGCCAAATCACAAAGCATTTTTCTTCTGAGATGATCGGGAGGTTTTGGAACAAATACAATAATTTTGGGAGTATACTCATTTTTGTAATTGAGATTTTACCCAAGAATGATATTTGATATTTTGACCATTTTACCATGTCCTCCTTTATACCCTTCCATACCTTTTCATAATTATACTTAAACAGGTCAAAATTTCTTTTCGTTAGATAGATACCGAGATATTTTACTTTTTTCTGTATTTTGTAGTTAGATATTCTTTCTAATTCATCCTCTTCCTTTTTTGACATATTCTTTGTTATCATTTATGTTTTTTCATTATTTATTTTGAAGCTGGATATCTTACCATATTTTTTGAGAGTTTGGTTTAATCTTTGTATGCTTAATTTGGGATCATCAAGGATACAGACCAGATTGTCTGCATATGCTTTGATCTTATGTTCATATTCTTTTAATTTTATTCCTCTTATTTCTGTATCTTCTATTATTATTTTAATCAGGATGTCCAGAAGCATTATAAACAATGGGGGGGGGGGGGACAGGGGACAGCCCTGCCTCGTACCTCTTTTTATTATTATATAATCTGTTCTTTCCCCGTTTACTATGAGTTGGGCTCTTTGATCTCTATCGATTTCTTGAATCCACTTTTCAAATTTTACCCCTGTATCCATTCTCTTCATCACTTCTTTCATAAATGCCTAGTTTACCCTATCCAAGGCCTTTTCCGCATCGAAGAACAGCAAGGCCAGTGTTTTTTTTGTTTTTTTTGTTATGTTTTTCATAGTGTTCTATGATGTTTAGTACTGACCTTATATTGTTCTTTATATATCTTTTGGGGATAAATCCGTTTTAGTCTTCATGGATCTGTTCCCTCAAGATTTCTATCAGCCTCTTCTCTATAATAGATGCAAACAATTTATAATCATCATTAACCAAAGAAATTGGCCTGTAATTACCTACATCTCTTCCATCCTTATTTTCTTTTGGAATTAAGGATATATATCCCTCCTTCCACAAGTCAGGAATTCCATCTTGCCAGATATCATTTAACATATCTCTCAATGATAGCAATAAAGCCTCTTCCATTTTTTAATAATATATTGATGAGAGTCCGTCCAGGCCCGGTGTTTTTCCTAATTTCATTTTTCCTATTGATTCTGTTATTTCTTTAATTGTTATTCTCTGATTCAACATCTTTCTTTGTTCTTCATTCAATTGATTAATTTGTTGTTTATCTAAATAAATTTGTCTGTTTTCGATCTCTTTTCTAGTTTCTGGGTTATCTTTATATAGATTCTCATAAAACATCTTAAATGCTTTTTTGATTTTTTTTTTGTTCTGTTATTATTTTACCATCTTGTCTTATTTCAGAAATAATCTTTCTTTCTTTTTCTTTTCTTAATTTATTTGCTAGTAGTCTTCCAGCTTTGTTTCCAAATTCGAAGTTCTTTTCTTTTGCTAGTCTTATTTTTTTTCCATATCTTTTATTAGAATAGATTTCAATTCTTGTTGAAGTATCTTTACTTTTATTTGTAGATTATTGTCTCCTTTCTTTTTCCACTCCTCCTCTGCCTTTTTAAATTCTTCTATTAGCACTTTTTCTTTCTTTTTTTCCTTGCATGTCATTTCTTTTTGGGCTTTTATTAACAGTCCTCTCATAAAGGCTTTGCTGGCATCCCATATTATTTTATTCTTCATGTCTTTTGTTCTATTTTCTTTAAAGAATTGTTTAAATGCCTCTCTCTTTTTACTTGCTGTCTCTTTATCCTTTAGTATATTTTCATTTATTCTTCATATATAATCTTTACTTTTATTTTTGATACTCAATTCAATTGGGTTATGATCTGAGGTGATCTTCTGTAATATCTCCATCCTATTTATCTGTAATAATGATTTGGTTGCAAGGAACATATCTATTCTTGAGTGGGAATCGTGTGTATTTGAGTAAAAAGTAAAACCTTTTGTTTGACCATTTTTGGCCCTCCAAACATCATTTAACCCGAATTCTTCAGTCAATTCAAAGAAGCTTTTAGGTAATTTCCCCTGATTTTTTTTAATTTATTTTTTCCTTTTATTTGATGCTCTATCAATTGTTGGGTTCATTACCCCATTAAAATCCCCCATTAAAAGAATGTCTTCATGAGGGTAGCCTTTTAACTCCTCTCTGATTTTTTTGAAAAATTTTCCTCTGCTTTCCAAAAGGGCATAATTTCCCAGAACTATTATCTTTCTATCTTTTAAATCACCTCTATTGCCACATAATGTCCATTTTTATCATTAAATAATTCTTTAACAGTATATTTTTTATTAATATAGATTACTATCCCTTTTGTCCTTTTATCTGTAGTTGATGTGAAACAATGACCAAGTTTGGGGTTTCTGATATATTTAATTTCATCTTTTCTTATTTTTATCTCTTGCAGGCACGTTATGTCACTTCTTTGTTTCTCTATAAAGTGAAATATTAAACTCCACTTTAGTTTTGAATTCAGTCCTTTAACGTTCCAAGAAATTGCTTTAATATCCATCATAATTCAAGTTTGTTTGTTAATTTGTTTATTCCTTTAGTGTTTTTATTGACAGAAATTTTTTTTTTGTTGTTCTTTTTTGCCTCCCCTTCCTCCCCCTTTGTTTATTATATTGATTTGTTTTTACTTTTTATTTATTTATTTGTTTGTTTGTTTTCCAGTAAGATATATATTCTTCTTTCCTTTATTTATATATTTATTTAGTTAGTTAGTTTTTGTCCTAGTTCTGTTCTGGCCTCTCTCTTTTTCTTTAAAATTGTTCTCGTTAGATGCTCCTGCTTCGCCTTTGCTTTTTTCTCCTGTCTCTAGGTCTGACACATTTGAGAGTGGTCCATATTTCCATGATTCCAGTTCTTCATCCAGTTCTTCTTCCGTATCCAAGTCTCCGTTTAATTGTTCTTCTTCTTCTTCCTCTTCTTCTTCTTCATTTTCCAATATTTTTTCTTTTTGCACGTACTACTCTTATTTGTCTCCTTCTCTCTATCCATTTGTTTATGATTTGTGTCTCTTTTTTGTCTTGTTTGCCTTGCTTCTTCCTGCAGTTGTTCTCGTATTACCAGCTTCTCTTTGCCTTCTTGTTTTTTGTTCTTTTGTTTTTTCTTCCTCTGTTTGTCTTTTTTCTTTTTTGTTTCCCTCTTTCCTTTCTGTCATTTCTCTGTTCAATCTTTGTTCCATTTTCTTAGCTTTATCTTTTGTCTTTATTTTATATCGCTTCTGTTTGTAACAAAAGGATAGTCCTTCGATCCTGTCCCATTTGAATTCGATTTTTAAGTTCTTTAATATATATGTCAGGCTCTTATACTTCTGTCGGTTAATCATGATTTGTGGCAGGATGTCTTTAAATATCTTAATTTTATTACCTTCTATCCAGAGTTTCGAGTCATAACTTTTTTTATTATCATATCCCTTATCCTTGTTTTTGACAAGCATATCACAATGTCTCTTGGAACTTTTCTGTCTCTGGCTTGTTTTGAGTTTACCCTGAATAACTTATCTGTTTCGTTTAACATAGCATCCTCCGTGAAATTAATATATTCCACCAGTGCCGGGAGTATTCTAATCTCTAGATTTTCATTCACCATTTCTGGGAGACCTCTGATCTTAACGCACCTGTCCCTGTATCTTAACTCATTTACCCATTCAATTTTCTGTTGTTGGTGTTGCCTACTTTTTATTTCTTTTGTTGTAGTTTCCAACTTATTGGTTCTTGCTTTAACTCTTTCCAATTCTTTCTGAGTTTTTATTATTCCTGAGTCATTTCTCCCATTTTTTGACTGATATTGTCCATTTCATTTTTTAGATCATTTCTTATTTCAGTCCTCACCTCCTTAATTTCTTCTCTATTTTCTAGCCTCCTTCATTTCTAGCCTAAGATCTTTCATTTCTTGTCTCACTTTTTCAGTTCTTCCAAAAGCATCATATTTATGTCAGCTAGTTTTACATTTTCTTCTAAAGAACCTCTTCTCTGTGTAGTTAGTTGTAGCTGCGTTTGAGTTGTGCTTCTTTTGCTCATAGCCATCGTATATATTTTATATGCTCAATTACAATACAATTGACTTACAGTTTACAACAGTTAAACTTTCTCTTTTTTATTATTTGGTTAGTATAATTAAATAATTCTTACTCCTCTAATCACTCAAAGAATTATTCCCCCCCAAGGGAACTGCAAGTTTGTTTTAACTCACTAAACAAACTTTAGCTTATTCTACACAATAAGAAATAAATCTACTATGAACATCACTAGCAAACCTTTTTTTCCAATAGTTATCCAAACATATTTCAAAGAGAACTTATACATCAAAATTAATCATATAGATTCTTATAATTCAATATTCCTTCTTAAATTTCTTCTTATTTGATTAACTAAACTGTATTTTTATCTCAATTTGATAACAGCCCTGGTGGCGCAGTGGTTAAATGCCTGTACTGCAGCCACTCACTCATAGACCACAAGGTTGCGAGTTCAATACCGGCCAGGGCTGAGGCTCGACTCAGGCCTGCATCCTTCCGAGGTCGCTAAAATGAGTACCCAGCTTGTTGGGGGCAATCAGCACACAATTGTAAACCGCTTAGACATCCTATAGCGCAATATGAAGCGGTATATAAATGAAGCTGCTTTGCTTGCTTTGCTTTGATAAATTTCAATAACAATTAATTAAATATTAATAACAATATTAATTTCAGCATGTACAAACAGACTGTGTTTATTATTATTATTATTAGTAGTAGTATTATTATATTTTACCCTTTCTCCTGTTTTCTTTTAAATATTTAACTTTTAACAATTTAATATTCAATTTCTATTATGGTCTCAACACAGATTCACTTCAGTTGATTTCAGAATAGTAATAAAGCTAATAAAGATCATTTTTGTGACACTTATCAAAACAAAACAACAGAATATAGAATCACACAAGAGATACAATAAATCAAAGCAATTTTCTCTTTTATAACTTCATTTCATCTATCCAACCTTTATCTGTTATGATCTTACTTTCATTTTTAGTCTCCGTTCTTTGCAGCCTCCAGTTCTCTTTCTCCTGTTTCTCTTTAGCTAAGTTCTCTCCTCTAGCTGTTTGTGCATATCTCACTTTGCTCCTTGTTTCCGTGGTCTCCTTTTTGCTGCTTGTCTCTATAATTTAAATTTTTCTTCTTTCCTTAGCTTCTTTAATTTCTTTACTCTTTACTGTCTCTTTTATCTGTTATTTTGGGGTCTGGAGACAAGTTCGTCCTGATTAAATTATATACACGTTTTCTTCCTCTTTCCCCCCCCTCTTTCCTTTAATGCTGTCTTTTAGTTCACTCAAGGCTTTGATTCTTGTTTTCCTTGCCTTTATGTCTCATAGAATCCAGTTCTTTATCTCTCTTCTATTACTCTCTTTTTAGTTAGTCCTTTTTTTCTCTTTCTGGGGCCTTACAACCTTTTTACCACATTTCTCCTCTTTATTAGCCTCCTCTTTATTGTCTCCAATGTTCCTTTCCCTGTTTTCCCCCAAGGATCCTTAGCTAGTTACAAATCCTCCTCACACGTGTGGCAGAGATATCCAAGGTGTTCTTTATTTGGTTGTACCAGCTCCTCCCTCCTCTGTAAGTCTCTTTAGATCTCCTTTTATTCTTTAATCTTATAATAGATTGACTGATTGATATTAGTCATTTTATGTTTCTAAATTTTGGCTATCTCTTCTCTATTAGTCAATGTCTCTCCCCCCCCCCCCCCCATTTTGAGCAATGTTCTGTGTTGCATTATAGAAAGCCAAAAAAGGAGGATATCTTGTGTTGTTGAAGATAATTGCATCTCTAAAGTAGCTCTCTCTCTCTCTTTCCTTCTATTTATTATTTTGTTGCAACTATTTAGTAGTATGGTGTTGGGCTTTTTTCCGTTGTGTTTCCACAACTAAGGGTTAAACTGGGCTCTAAGCACTCTGTGGTCTAGCGGCCCCAGATCTACAGTGTCCAGAGAATTTCTCCTCCGCTGTCTAAATGTCTGATGCCATTTGACCCCCAACGGGTGCACAGTCTCCCCTCTCTTATCAGAGAGGGGTTAGGGATTAGGGGCACTTGAATTTGGATTGGAATCCCTCAAAACCCAAAATTACCCAAGGAAGGTTACCGGAGCCGATCCTCCTCACCTTCTCCTTCGCCGACACTCACCCCGGAAGTCTCTCCGCATGTGACAAAGTATGTAAGCAAATAACAACAACAAATTTACAAATCCCTCCCCTCTGGAAATGACATCATATTACATCATATGACATCATGCATTTAAGTGCATATGTCACTTCCTTTAATTTAACTTTATCAAATTTACCCCAATTAATTTAATTGGCCAGATTAATTTTCCTGTGGGGTGGGGGTCATTACCCACCACAAGAGGGGGCCAGCTTAGCTAGGCATCCCCTCTCCCTCCCCCACAGACTGCTTTTCTAATTTGTTCAGAGAGTGCTTTAATGTAGATCTCCGAACCTTCAGGAGAGAGGTGCACCCCATCCCCCCTGTACAGCTGCAGCCAATCTAGTTCAATTTCATGTTCAATTATGGAAATGCTATGTTTAGACAACTGTTTGGTGACAGAACAATTAAGCCATCGATGAGCATTGTTAATCACAGCATCTTTGTGATCTCCAGGCCAGCTACGCCTAGGCAAGAGCTTAGTCCAAAGCATTACAGCTCACGGGAAAATATTTTGAATTTCCTGCATTTCTTTCACCATCTGCTTTGCTAGCTGGAGACAAGGGACTTTGACTAAGTCATTTTCCCCCAGGTGAATAACTATAACCCAAGGTTGGGGATACAACCGAGCCAATTGCATGATCCATGGAAGAAGGACTCCCCACATCATGCCCCTTTGGCCAAACCACTTAGCAGTTCCAATGTTTGATAGGCCCAATGTAGAGTCTCACCGATGTTCAAGAAAGTGGTGTTCCAGCCAAAAACCAAACTGTGGCCCACAATCCATATGTCACTTTGAAAAAAGCCAGCTGAAATGGAAATAAGGCAAATTAGCATAGCTGATCAGGAGTCACATTCCCTGATGGCCTAACATAGGACTTGAATGCTCAAGAACGCCACCGGCCAATTCGGCAAATATCAGCTTCACTCAAGCCATGAGTGGCTACAGCTGTTTCTGCTCCAATTCGGAAGGAGTGTGAAGAAAAATAAGCCTCAGGCAGATTAGCCTACCTTAGTGTCTCCTTTAACACTGCCCTAAATTGAAATTGAGTTAAGGGCATACCTGACAAGTGTATAAAAAGATAGCCTGCCACTTTAGGCCTAATCCTTAAATAATTGGTCACTGCTAACACTGGGCAAATTTGCCCACTAGGCGCTTTGGCTAAGGAAATAAACTAACCTTTAGCAAACTGATCAGTCTTGGAGCGCCTAATACAAATCTGAATTCCCTGTTCTGTTAATACAACGTCCGAAATTAAAAGTGCCCTACCAGATTGATTGTTGTGAGATATGAGCACAATCTCACTGATTCTTAATGCTGCAAAGAAGGCTATGGTAAATTCTGCCTTAAAAAAAGCCACCTCATCAGGTGAATAACATGTGTTAGCTAACTGCTCCCATAACCTAGCCAGGACTGCACCTGTTATCCACCATCGTGATTCCTTTACTGCAGGGGATTCTCTGGATCAACCTTCTATAGCTCGTTTAACTCTAAAGTCTGTGGTAGAATCAAAACAGCCCCTTGCCCTGGAGTGAAATGCCAGGGTGGCCAGCCTGCCCCTAATAGTAATGGGTGAAAGACCTGCATGCCTAAGATATACTATAAAACATAGGACCAGGTCAACTACAATCAGCCAACTTTGAAACCTTCCCTATTTCCAATAAAAACTGATTGAATGCATTCAAGGCTGTTTGGTAGGAATTGCGTGTACATGGGGCGATGGAATTCAGGATTGCCCTGTGAATTTCTAGTCTCCAAGGCTCCATAGCAAGGCCGGTACCTCCATCGGGGGTGGTGACGCCTCAGGAGTCAGCTGCCGGAACCTGGAGAGCTGAAAACAGGAAAGGGCATCCACCAAAGGGTTAAGCACACCAGGAACATGCTGAGCATGGAATAAAACATTATATTTCAAACACTGCAAGACCATCACCCTTACCAAACACATAACTCTGGGGGACTTGGAAGACTGAGAGTTTACCACCTGAATGACAGCCTGGTTGTCACACCAAAACCAGATGGTCTTGTTAGCAAATTGGCTTGCCCAGAGGTGCACAGCCACTACAATAGGAAAAAGTTCCAAAAATGTCAGGTCTCTAGTCAGACCACGTTCAACCCATGCAGAAGGCCATGCCTCTGCAGCCCACTGGCCATTCCAATAAACACCAAAGCCATGGGCGCCAGCAGCATCAGAGTGTACCTGAAAATCTGCCCTAAGTAGCATCTCAGATCTCCAAAATGAAGTCCCATTGAATTGTTCCAAGAAGGACTCCCAAACCTTCAAGTCCTCACAAATCCCCCTTTTGATCCTAATATGTTGATGTGGTGCAACTATCCCTGCAGTAGCCCTATTCAATCTCATGCAGAATGCTCGCCCCAGAACTACAACCTTGCAGGCGAAATTTAGCAGTCCTGTAAGGGATTGAAATTCGTGAAGTGTAGTTTTTTGCTTACCCAACATCACCCTAACCTGGTTCGGTGATCGAGAAATCCCAGCTATGGTGTTGATCTCAATACCCAAGAAGATAAGCCATGTGTCAGGCCCTTCTGTCTTTTCTTTCTCTAGAGGAACTCCCAGCTCGGATATTAAGTCCTGAAAATCAGCCAAAGAATCCCCACAGTGTGAGGAATTAGGATTCCCAGCGATCAGGAAGTCATCTAAATATTGTGTTATGGCTCTATTACCTGTCCGCTTAACTGCACACCAATGAAGAAAGGTGCTGAACGTCTCAAAAGCTGAACAAGAAATCAAGCACCACATTGGCATGTCAGGGATGATGGGAGTTGTAGCTCTTCACCTCTGGCTCTAACTCACCACCTTGTTATGCAGCAGAGCTGACCAGCTTTTATCAGTGGTTGATGCTTCTTTCCCAAGCAGCAGAGTTTCAGAGAATAGGCTGACGACCCTGACAAACTCTCCAAGCCTTCTCACTCTTCTTGCTGAGATGTCTCCAAACTTCTCCAGGATTCTTCTGGCTCTTGTATCTTCCCTCAAGACACCAGACAACTCAGTAGTCTTATATAAAAGATCTACTTTATTTTACTATATACATAAATACTATATGCCCTACAAATCACAATATCTCCAAAACTACACCACACTACTCCACAATGTACATTAGCAAACATTGCAATTTATAGCCATTGTTAGACACCACCCACCAGTCAGTTTCCACCCAGTGGGTGTGTACATACATCTTGATTGGTCCACATAGATCATCCCATACCGAAGACCAACCCAAGTGTTTCATCACTTTACCTTGACCACTTAATGAGTCTCAGGTGTTTGCAATCTATCACAGGTGTTCTCAATGTACCTTCTATAACTTTGTCCTTGGCTCTCAAGGCTTCTTAATTATATTATCTTTTTCACCTGTGTATCTTCCTGATTGCTCCTGCTTAGTCACTTTGACATTCACATACATATTTTTATTTCTATTACTGTATATCCCATGTTGCTTTTTCCTTAACGTGGCATGCCTTTATCAAAGTAATACTTTCCCTCAAACTGAAAACCCAGTAGATCAAAATCATCTGGGTGTACAGGGAGGAGCCTGAAGGCAGATTTAATATCGCACTTTGCTAAGAGGGCTTCCTTGCCTAAATTCCTAATCATCTTGACTGCTGAGTCAAATGATGCATATTTAATGGACTTAAGCCCAGGATCTATAGCATCATTCACAGAGTCACCCTTCAAGTAAGATAGATTGTGAATCAACCTGAATTCCCCAGGGGCTTATTAAGCAACAACACCCAACGGGGATAAGTGAAGTGTAGGAGTGGGCAGCTGATCATGAGGTCCTGAAATCCTTCCAGCAGCTATTTCTTTTGCTAGCTTGTCCCTTACGATATTCATGAGCTCCCTCACGGAATGAGCATTAGGCGCATAGTGATGTACCCTAGAACCTGTATAAGGGATAGGAAAGCCTAGGGAAAAACCATGAAATAAATAAGATGCGCCCTCTTTATTTGAATATACCCTCAGGAATGACACCATTGTAACATAATTGGAGACGGAGCCTTTTCTTCCTGGCGATACTGGCCGGGGTACTCCACCCAATCCTGACTGCTTACCTCTACTGAAGGAGGTGCCGGGGTGACCACCCCTGCAGTTGTTACACTTATGGTCAAACCTGCAGGGCTGCCTCTTGCACTTGCCTTAGTTAAAGTCCCAGCTTATGCCAAATTGCTTTCTTTCTCCCGTGCCAGGCCTCACATTCAGCCCTCTTGGCAGAGTAACCATGGTAACAAACCCATTGTCACACCTGTTCAAGGGGGAGGCCCCCACCATAACATCAGCTCAAAGCTCAGACTGTACATGTCTCCATGACAGGGAGTGATCCTGTGCAGCCCTCATTCGAAACTGCTCATCGTATTGCAGCCAGGCTGCAACTCTAGCATTGTGATGGCAGTTGGTGTAAGCTTTAATCATGATCTCCTGATATTTAGAAAAGTCAGGAGACCTCAATGGCTCTTTTTCCTCTATGACACCTCTATAAATAGTGAAACCCATAATCCAGTTGTCGCGGGGCCGCAAGGAACTCCTCCCACGCCATGCTTCTTGGAGGTATCCATTTCGACGAAAGAAAGGGCAGACCACTTAAGATGTATGCTCGGCACCTTTTAATCAACTCAGAAGCTCATTCATCAAACAGTGACTCTCCGTCGGCCAGTGTTCCTCTCTCCCCTCGCGCTCCAGTACTTATCGCTTCTCTTTCTCTTTCCCTTCCCCCGTCCGCCTCACCGAGCCTTCTTCCGCATTTTTCCCTCCCCCCAAACGCCTCCTCCTTTTCCCTTTTATCCCTGGGCCCCTCCCTCCTGGGCCTTGCTTCCCTTTCTTCTTTTCCAGGTGTCGTTAGACCTTGTAATTCCCTTCTCTGGCTCCCCGCTCTTTCCCTCATTAACCCTTGCTTTCCCGAACAACCCTCTTCCATGGGCCAGCCTTCCTTCACTTTATCACATAACCCCCCCGACAAGAGGGTTGTTCCGTCTCCGCACGCCCACGGGCCCTGTCGAGAAAAAAAATCAGCATTAGTATGATGTCTCCCCGCTCGATGTTGGACCGTAAAGGCATAGGGCTGCAGAGCTAAATACCACCGCGTCAGCCAAGGATTAGCATCCTTCATGGTATGCAGCCACTGTAAAGGGGCATGATCCGTGACCAAAGTAAACTGAGCTCCCCACAAATAATAACGTAGAGCCAAAACAGCCCATTTCACTGCCAGAGCCTCCCGCTCAATGGCTGCATACTTTCTTTCTCCTGGCTTCAGCTTCCGACTCAAATAAAGAACAGGGTGCTCTCCATCTTCCCACTGTTGAGCCAGAATGGCCCCAATCCCTCTCTTGGACGCATCCGTTAGGAGAATGAACGGTTTATCAAAATCCGGAGCTCGTAAGACTGGCTGACTACATAACAGCCGTTTCAGGGTGTTAAAGGCCTCCTCCCCCCGGACCCCCCACCATTGTTTCTTATTCCAAGATTTTCGGGTTAAATCTGTCAAGGGTCCTGCTATGCTGGCAAAATGAGGGATAAACTTTCTATAATATCCGGCCAACCCCAAAAATTGCCTCACCTGTTTCTTATTCATAGGCCGTGGCCACTTACTAACCCGGTTGACCTTATCTTCCATGGGCCTTAACTGCCCCCTTCCTACCCAGTATCCCAAATATTTCACTTCTTGCCGCGCCACCACGCACTTTGCGGGGTTAGCCGTCAAGCCTGCCTCCCTTAATCTCTGCAACACTTGTCGGAGGTGTTGAACGTGTTCTGACCACGAGTTGCTAAAGATAATTATATCGTCAATGTACGATGCCGCACAATGTTCTAGAGGGGCCAGGACCCGATCCATTAGCCTTTGGAAAGTTGCTGCTGCTCCATGAAGGCCAAAGGGCATTCGTACAAAATGAAATAGACCCTTAGGCGTCGCAAAGGCCGTCTTTTCCCTGTCCCCTTCCGGTAATGGAATCTGCCAGTAACCTTTTGTTAAGTCTAAAGAGGACAAGAACTTAGCCTTTCCCAACTTCTCTAGCAATTGTGTAGTTCCTGGCATGGGATAAGCATCAAACCGAGACACCTCATTGAGCCTCCGAAAGTCTATACAAAACCTAATCGACCCATCAGGCTTCGGAACCAGTACCGGTTGACTTCGCCAGGGACTATTAGAGGGTTCTACGACCCCCAGAGCTAACATCTTATCCACTTCACCATTAATCCCTTTCTGTAACCTCCACGGCCAAGGTCTCGCTGGAACCCTTACCACCACCCCGGGCTTTGTAACTATTCTATGGCAAGTCATAGACATAAAGCCCGGGTCCCTAGAGAAGACATCTGCAAAGTCCCGTCTCACCTGATGGATATGTCTAAGCTGTTCCTCCGAGAGATCAGAGCAGATAGGTAGATCATCAGGACCCTCTTCGTGCCCAGCCTGTGGGCCTAACTCTTCTTCTCCCTCGTCCCCCATTCCTACTTGAGCCAAAAAGGCTTCTCGCTCTTTCCATTCCTTAAGGAGATTAATATGAAAAACCTGTAACCGAGGACGGGCCCCCCGCACCTCCACCTCATAGTCCACCGGGCCCACCTGCCTTTTGACCTCCCAGGGTCCTTGCCACTGAGCAAACAACTTCGCTCTCCCCGAGGGCAATAACACTAACACTTTTTGTCCCACCTGCAAGGACCTAGGCCTGACACGCCGGTCATAGGCATCCTTCTGTCTTCTTTGGGCCTCCTCCAGATTCTGTCTCGCTATCTGCCCAATCTTTTCCAACTGCTCCCTCATCCGTAGCACTCTTCCTAACACCGTAGGCCCTTCGCTAACCTCCTCTTCCCACCCTTCTCTAACCAAGTCCAGCACTCCTCGAGGACGTCTTCCGTACAACAGCTCAAAAGGTGAGAACCCCAAGGATGTTTGTGGGACCTCCCGATACGCAAACAAGAGAGGTCCTATCAACAAATGCCATTGTGATCCCTGTTCCACTACAAACTTTCTAAGCATGGCCTTTAGGGTCCCATTAAATCATTCCACCAACCCATTGGCCTGTGGGTGATAAACGGAGGTCTTTAGGGGTTTGACTTTGAGAATAGACCACATCTTTTGCAGGACTCTACTCATGAAAGAGGTGCCCTGATCTGTAATAACCTCTCGTGGAAACCCCACCCTCGCAAAAATTGCCAACAACTCCTGAGCCACCCTACTTGCTTGCATGGATTGTAAAGGGACTGCTTCTCGGTAACGGGTAGCGTAATCCACCATCACCAAAATAAACCGATGGCCCTCTGCAGACTTCCCCAGAGGCCCTACAAAATCAATGCCCACCCTTGTAAAGGGTTCGTCTATGATGGGCATAGGAATCAGAGGCCCGGTGGAAGCTCCCCTTCCTTGGGTCATCTGACATCGGGGACAAGAGGCACACCAGTCTTTCACCTCTTTCCACACCCCAGGCCAATAAAACCTCTGCAAAATGCGACTTGTAGTTTTATCCACACCCAGGTGTCCTGTCAGAGGAATGTCATGTGCTAAGGAAAACACCGCAGGACGTAGTGGTCGGGGCACCAATATTTGCCAGTGTGCCGCCTCTCCTTCCTTCATCTGTTGAACCCTATACAGTAAATTATTTTTAAAAACAAAGTAAGGTCCCTTCTTTCCCCTTTCCTCCTCTGGAACCGCTTGCTTAAGCGCTTCCTGTAAGGTCGCATCATTTTGCTGCCAAAAGGCCACTTGCTCTCTATTAACCCTGGCGATATCTACCCCTTCCGCCCTGACCTCTGCCACAGCGTAAGCCTTCTCCTTCTGGATTAATTCCCGCCAGTTGGGCCAATCCCGCCCTAGGAGCATTTCTCTTCCCATCGAGGGTACCACCCCACCCTCATTTTCCGCTCCATTTTTCCAACTCTCACCCTCACCCTGGTGGTAAAATAGGTTTTCACCTCCCCATGGATACATTTCACCACCACCTGGGGACCATCCGCCTTTCCTGATACTCCCCTTACCAAGGTGTGGCTACAGCCCGAGTCAACTAGGGCTTGAACTCTCTGTCCATTGACCCAGGCTGGGACCACCCGAGCATCCCTACCTATCACGTCCCCACTTACCTGGGCCGCTTCCCAGGCGTCTCCCCAAGCACACTCCATGAGAGGACAGTCCTTCTTAATGTGGCCCTCCATCCCACAGGTGAAGCAGTTGATTGGATGCCGGGGACCTTCCTGGGCACCCAACATCAACGGTCTTCGGGCAGGGTTAGTTGGTTTGCCTCCCTCTACTCCTTTCAAACCTTTGCTCCCGGTCCCCTCGTCTCCAAATCCGTCTCCCGGCGACATTCCCCGACATTCTGGTGGTCTTCCCCCGGCCACTCTAGTTCCCCGCGCTACCTTTGGTTCCACCGGTCCCCGAGGGTTCCCTAATTCGGCCTCTTCAGCCCCTGCAAAGGCCTCCATCAAAGCCACAGCCTCTTCCAACTTGGAGGGTTTGTGGCACCGCACCCAACTGCGGGCTGTCATTGGTAAGGCATTAATAAATTGTTCAACCATCACCATTTCAGCCACCTCTGATGCCGATCGCACCGCCGGCTTCAGCCATCTCAAACCGCTGGCTCTAACCTTTTGCCCCAGGGCACGCGGATGCATGCCCAGAGTCCACTTTAACTCGCGTAGCCGGCGCCTATAAGTCTCCTCCGAGATATTGAGAGTAGTCAAAATGGCCTCTTTAACTTTCTCATAAGAAGAGGCTTCCTCGGGGGCTAAGGTATCCACTATCTCCTGGGCAGGTCCCGTAAGACATGGGGTGACTATAAGAGCCCATTGTTCCTTAGGCCACTTGGCAGCTATGGCCACCCTCTCGAAAGCGTGTAAAAATGCCTCCGGATCATCATTAGGGCCCATCTTGACCAATCTTATTGGGGCTGGGGCCCCTACCAGCGACTCCAAGGTAGGCTTTTCCCCCTCCCTTGGGAGCCTCATCGCCTCAGTCATCTGCGTTACCAACTGCTGATGTGTCACCTGTTGGGCTGCAAACATTTGCTCCATCAACTGCACCTGGTGAGCGTTCACACTCCGCAAGAACTTTTCCTGTTGGTCAGCCAACCATGCAAACCAAGACTCACTGGGTCCTGTAGCCCCGCCTTGTACATGAGATCCCACTTCTGACACCAATGTCGCGGGGCCGCAAGGAACTCCTCCCACGCCATGCTTCTTGGAGGTATCCATTTCGACAAAAGAAAGGGCAGACCACTTAAGATGTATGCTCGGCACCTTTTAATCAACTCAGAAGCTCATTCACCAAACAGTGACTCTCCGTCGGCCAGTGTTCCTCTCTCCCCTCGCGCTCCAGTACTTATCGCTTCTCTTTCTCTTTCCCTTCCCCCGTCCGCCTCACCGAGCCTTCTTCCGCATTTTTCCCTCCCCCCGAATGCCTCCTCCTTTTCCCTTTTATCCCTGGGCCCCTCCCTCCTGGGCCTTGCTTCCCTTTCTTCTTTTCCAGGTGTCGTTAGACCTTGTAATTCCCTTCTCTGGCTCCCCGCTCTTTCCCTCATTAACCCTTGCTTTCCCGAACAACCCTCTTCTATGGGCCAGCCTTCCTTCACTTTATCACACCAGTTTACAAAATTATGCTCTAGCTTAGGGCGTTTGAGTGCCTGAAACTCTTTGGGAAAGCTAAAAACAATCCCATCTTTTACCATGATCCTCGGTTCAGGATTCCTGAAAATAAGGGAAAATAAGTCAATATAATCTCCCTTCCATATTCTTTCTTTAGTGGAAAGAGGAAGGTGTGAACCAAGGGGTGTAGACATCCCAGCATAAGGGGTTGATTCGGAATGCACAGCCACTCCTGGTAACACAGGAGCACTCAAAGGAGACATCACAGAGTTCTTGCTAGCCAAGGCAATTGGCTGACCATCCTGTACCCTGGAGTCAGGCACCTGTGAAACCACAGGTGCCTGCACTGGTGCACCCAAAGCTGCAGGGTTGGGGCATTCCGAACCCACACCCTGACTAACCTGGCCACCTGTAGCCCATACCAAGGTGGGCCAGTTTGCATGTGCAAAATTAGTAGGAGACAAACCTGAAACTGAAGCTTGTTGGGAAGCATCACCAGCCAACTGCACCGGTCCCCCAAAGTGTGGCCCCACAACATCTCAGGTGTCAAGCAAAGATGAAGCAGCAGCAGCTTGGTCTCCTCTTTGCGCATCACGGGTTTGCCCCATTGCACCAGCACTTGGAAGAACCACTCCTCTCAAGAGGTTATATAAATCCGCCACAGTAGGCTGCTCAGAAACAGGAACAGCAGCACCCTGAATCTCCACACCAGGGACCCTTTTCAGGAGATCCCAAACATCGGCAATAGTGGGGTGCCCAGCCTCCACTGCCGAAACCACTGAAGGACCCGGTGTAGCATCCATCACCTGAGCATCAGGTGCCATGGGAGGGGGCAGCACTTCTGTGCCGGTAGTACCAGAAGTGCCAGCAATAGGACTGGCGGCTGTAGCCTGTAGCTCCTTCTGAGCAAGCTGATTGCAAACATCAACACAAGCCTGCACTGTTTTGCCCAGTTGTGCTAACTGGGTAGAAATCTCATCATCTCTGCTGGTAGACTGAGAAGGCCTCTTTGAAGCAGAGTGACCAGAACTGGGCACAGCCGAAGCTGCGTGTCTCTTAGATTGGGCCTTACTGAGGGGCATCACTCCCCCCAATGAGTGTAACACGGGTCCAAATCACAATCACCCAACCTTGGATGATTACCACCAGGCCAAAGGCCACCCTTCCCCAAGTCTCAGCAAGAGACGCAAACATCTAGGAAGCGTCACTGGTAATAACCAACCAGTGGGGAGAAGGTGTCCACCAAGGGCCCTATACGGAACCCTAACCAGAAGACAATATTGCCTTTAAATACAATGACCACTGGGGAGAGGTGTAGCAACCCTCCTGAACCAGCGATGGGGTCCCAACCTTACCAGACCGGGATTGCCGGGGCGCTGCTGGGCCTGAAATCCAGTACTGGGTCTGTGCACCCAGTGAGGATGCCTACTGCAGCACCCGCCTCGGATGCAGCTACCCTCCCAGTGTTGGAGATGTGGAGGCCCTTGCAGGCCCTAGGGGACTGGCCCAAAGGCCTCACTCGGCCTTCCGGATTACACAGGGAGGGCAATTAAACACTCCCACTTGTAGAAGAAAGAGAAAATCAGCAAAAAACCAAATGCAGGAAAAAGCCAAGAATAAACGCTAGGCCAAAGGCAAGCAATTAGCCAGAGCACAGACCAGAGCGATGTGACTCCCTCAGTTCAAGCTCTAAAATGGCTGCCGCCATGTGGCAGCACAGAGCTATAAAGAATAAGCTCTCGCCCCAAGTCTCCAGAGATTACAGGCACCACGAGACTTTGGGATGTCAACAAGGCAACTTGATTGGACCAAGCGCGCAGGTGCTGTATGACCCCTGCGCACTTGACCAATCAGGCCTCCCATGTCCTTATATGGCTAGTGCAACAAGAAACTCCTCCCGACTCGTCGGGGGGTGTCTTTCCCTTTGTACAGTTGGCTGTAAAGGAACACTTCACCAAAACTTCATCTAAATGCAAAGACATATACCCAAAATTCCTTCAACAGAAAGAAAACAGAGATGATGAAGTAAAACAATAATGAAGTAAGAAAAAAAATAACATTATATGCATTCCATTCGTTTCCAGTTATGGCTACCAAGGAGATACATAACAATGCATCACTACATTAAACAGCACATTTAATAGCCATATTTTTTTTAAAAAAAAAAATTATTGAATTCTTAAAAACACATTTCCAAAAACAATAGGCACTACAGCCTTCTATACTTATATAACATTTAAAAACAAACAAACATAAACACTTACAAACATAAACCGTTCATTATTAATGTTATATTATCCAAAGAACATTTAGTTAACTTCCTAAAATATATACATTCACTCTCCCTAAATAGAATTAACTGAAACCCTCTGCTTACATCATATTTTCGATAGATATTATCCCATTAGGCTCTGTAAATTCAGAAATATACTATACAAGTTTATCTGATTACAATTACACAAATCTCTTTAATTATCTTTTCTGTTCAATTCTACACTAGTTAAAACAAAAAAGAGCCAAATAAATACCATCTCACATTCACTCTTCTTCTCTCTTCCAGTAAATTTTCAAGTAATTCCACTCCTCCAATATTCTTTCTGCTTCCTTACATTCCCACCAAAGCTGATGGAATGTTCCTTCTGGTTTCTAGCATTTCCAACATTATTTTTTCCCTGTTTTATAGATTTTATTAAGTTTTGCAGGTGATAAACACCAGCGATACATCATTTTAATATGGTTTTCTTTATAGTCGTGGCAAAGTGTGAATTGGTTAGTGTCGCGCCATGCCTTTTCCCATTTTTCCAACTCTATAGACTTTCCAATGTCTTGTGACCATCTAATCATAGAGTGCTTTCCTTTCTCACTCTCAAGATCACTTTCTTTCAAGATTTTGTAATATTTAGTAGTGTCCTTTCTATTCATAAAAAAAGATCACATCTATCTCTTTTTCACTAATAAATCCTATGTTTTTCTTGTCTATCTTATATCGTTCTTTTAATTGGCTATATAAAAATAATTCTTCTTAATTTCCTTTTCCAATTGTTCCATAGGTTTCATAACTTCTTCATTATTTCCCTTATGTATTATTAAATTTTTATATGTTAATCAAGGTGTTTCTTTATTTTTAGTTCTCCTTTTAAAAAAGCCCCTTGAGTCGACATCCATCCTGGGATTTGGCTATAAAATTGTCTTCTTACTTTTGTCCACACTTTGAGAAGAGCATTTCTTATAAAATGATGGGAGAAATCCTTATTATCTTTAAGCTCATAAAAATGCATGGAATTCATATCTCAATTTGGTGCTTTCTAGATCTAATAGTCTTTCATTGCTTAGCTTAACCCATTCCTCAATCCAGTTGAGACAGGACACATATTACTAAAGTTTAAGATTAGGTAAGATTAGACAACTCCCATTGCCACTTCTCAAAATATTTCTCTTTAGTAATTATAGGTATGTTCTAAAACAAATATATAAACATCAGTAAAATGCTCATCTTAATTATTATTACTCTTCCCAGAAAAGAAAATTGTTGTTTTCTCCACCTCTTCAAATATCTTTTTATTTCTTTCCAGGGTTTTGATAGTTGTTTTGATACAAATCTATATTCCTTTTAGTTAAATATATTCCCAAATATTTTACCTTCTTTTCTACTTTGAATCCCAATAACACTCATAATTCCTCTTCCTCTATCAAATCTATATTTTTGGCTAGTATTAAAGTTTTCTCTCTATTTATCTGAAATCCAGCAACCTTTCCATAATCCTGTATAACATTTATTAACTGTTTTATATTTTGGGGGGATCTTCTAAATAATAATAATAATAATAAAATCATCCGCAAAAGTTTGAATCGTGAAATTATGTCCCTTTACTTTAACCCTTCGTATATCCAAGTCTTCTCTTATCTTTTTGTTTAGGGCCTCTAACACTATTATGAATAACAAAGGCAACAGTGGACAGCCTTGCCTAGTGCCTCTCTCAATTTTAATACTTTCTGTTCTTTCTTCATTAATAATTATTTGGGCCCTTTGTTCCTTATATATATAAGGAACACTCCATGAACGTTTCCCCCATCGTCATTCATTTAATCAGTTCCAACATGAAATACCAGTTAACCCTGTCAAAAGCCTTCTCCACATCTATCAAAATCATAGCCAATTTTCTTTCATTATAGTGTTCAAAGTGTTCAATAATATTCAGTACCGTACTTTTTTTATTTATCTTTTATTAAATTTTCAAAGTTAATCAAATATACACTTTTAAGTAACATTTCTTCTGCGTTCTCTTTGTTGTAACAAACAAACTGAATTATTTCTGTGCTTCCTGTAACTCTATTTGGTTACTGAGTAAATAAAAAGATGGAAAAAAACAAAAAAACAAAACAAAAAAGTTCCCTATTGCAGTAGTTTTTTGTGACTTTAGTGTTCCTATATTTATAATAAACTTGAACTGTTTCGTGGCTTTATAAGCATTGAGTATTCATTTATGACCATCGCTTTACACAATTTTTAAAAAATTTCTCCCAGTCCATAATTGTCATCTCTATAGATCTTCTTTCTATCAGATTCATAAAAGTATTTTATTCTATATTGTATAGGGATTTTAACAGCCTTTATCGTAGGTATTTCTTTTCTTTTCCATTTTTTTGCAGTGAGAGTTCTTGCTGAAGTGATCATATATAGCAATATTTTCCAGTTTTTTGTTTGTTTTTTTGCTACTATGTCTTGTATTTTAATAGACATATTTAGTAGACAAATTTCAGGTATAATTTGAAATTTTACGCCTAAGATTTTATTGATTTCTGTATGAATTTCTTCCCATAACTTTTTGATCTTAGGACATTCCCACCACATATGAAACCAAACTGATCTCCGATCATAGCAATACAGTTCCAACACTTGTTTTCTTTACCTTTGTAAATTTTTGCTAGTCTTGATGGTGTTAGGTGCCATCTGTATATTATCTTTAGGTAGTTTTCCCTGATGTTTTGACATTTTATGAATCGGAATGTTCTGTTTATTTTTATTTTTATTTTATTTTGGAAGAAAATTTGTTGTTGTTGTTGTTTATTTATTTGTCATTTGTTATTCAATATTTTTTGTAGAAGTGATTATAGTATTTTGTTAATGTGGAGATTGGTAACAGTGGATTCTCCTGATTTCTTTTTATGACTTGATTTCTTTCTCCCAGATCATTTCCTAGAAGTTATGTACAATATTTGATTTAGACAGGTTTAGGAGTTTTAGTGAGCTGAAGTCTATTATGGAGTGAGTTATTATACTTTATGACCAAGTAGAAATTCTGTATATTTATAATAATAATAATAATAATAATAATAATAATAATAATAATTTTTATACCACCCTATGGCGAACCAATCCAGGTGGTTGACAACAGTAAATATAACAAGAGTAAAATATAACATTAAAACATTATAATCCCTCCCCCCCTTAAGAAAGTATTAAACAATATGACAAATTAAAACACAATATCAAAACATAAAACCATAATTAAACAAACAAAAACCCTGATGTCCCGCTGAAGATCCTCAACCATCACTAAAGATGGGGCCATGGGAAGAATGAGGGGATCAGGGAGCCTGGGCCGGGATGGTTAATCTGGAAAGGCCTGCCAGAAGAGATCCGTCTTGACAGCTTTTTTAAAGCTGTCTAATGATGTCAACTGATGGATCTCATCCGGCAGGTCGTTCCAGAGTTTGGGGGCGACAGCAGAGAACGCCCTCTGGGAGGTCGACGCAAGCCTAGATTTTAGAGGCTGCAGTAAGTTCCTCCCAGAGGACTGGAGTACAGGAGGAGGCAGTCCCTGAGATAGCTTGGACCCAAGCCATTTAGCGCTTTAAAGGTAATAACCAACACCTTGTACCAGGCCCAGAAGCTAATAGGCAGCCAGTGGAGGGACCTCAGAACCGGAGTAATGTGGTCCCTCCTAGATGTACCAGAAACAAGCCTGGCTGCCATATTTTGTACCAGCTGAAGCTTCCGAACCAAGCACAAGGGTAGCCCCAAGTAGAGCACATTACAGAAGTCCAGGCGTGAGGTTACCAGTGCGTGCACAACAGTTTCAAGATCCCTTACTTCCAGAAAAGGGCGCAGCTGGCGTATCAGCCAAAGCTGATAGCAGGCGCTCCTGACTGTTGCATTTATCTGATTTATCATCAGGAGCGACGAGTCAAGGAGCATCCCCAGACTGCGAACACAGTCACTGGAGGAGAGTGTGACCCCATCCAGGACTGGAGGTTGCAACCCAATTCTTGCTTTCAGGGCCACTACCGTGAGCACCTCCGTCTTGTCTGGATTCAGTTTCAATCTGTTTTTCCTCATCCAGCCCATTATCGCTTGAAGACATTCATTGAGAGAAGAGATGCCATTGGAATTCGAGGCTGACGAACGAGACACGGAGAAATAGATTTGGGTGTCGTCAGCATACTGATAACACCCAGCACCATAACTCCGTATTATCTCACCCAGCGGCTTCATATAGATGTTGAATAACATCGGGGACAAAATAGCCCCTTGAGGAACCCCACAAGTGAGGTTCCTCTTACTGGAGCTACAGTCCCCAAGCAGCACTCTCTGGGACCGACCCGAGAGGAAGGACCGGAATCACTGAAAAGCAGTGCCCCCGATACCTAACCCCCTCAGGCGGTCCAAGAGGATGTCGTGATCTATAGTATACGCCAGCTGCGCCCTTTTCTGGAAGTAAGGGATCTCGAAACTGTTATCCACGCACTGGTAACCTCATGCCTAGACTTCTGTAACGCGCTCTACATGGGGCTACCCTTGTGTCTGGTTCGGAAACTGCAACTGGTCCAAAATATGGCAGCCAGGCTTCTATCGGGAACATCTAGGAGGGATCACATTATGCCAGTTTTGAGGTTCCTCCACTGGCTGCCTATTGGTTTCCGGGCTCAGTACAAGGTGTTGGTTATCACCTTTAAAGTCCTAAATGGCTTGGGTCCAAGCTATATCAGGGAACGCCTTCTCCCATACAATCCTCCCCGCGCTCTCCGATCCTCTGGGAGAAACCTGCTGCAACCTCAAAAAACAAGGCTTGCGGGGACCTCCCAGAGGGCTTTTTCGGTTGTCGCTCCCAGACTCTGGAACGGCCTGCCGGATGAGATCCGTCAATTAACATCTTTGGATAGCTTTAAAAAGGCTGTCAAGACGGATCTCTTCCGGCAGGCCTTTCCAGATTAAATAACCCGGCCTCGAGACCTGGAATGTGCGACCGACTCTTCTCAAGGGAATTAGCAGGGTTATTGGTTGGTATAAATTTTAAAAGCTATTAGCTGTATTTATTTTAAATTGATTGATTTAATGCTTTTTTAAGGGGGGAGGGGGGAATGGTGTGTTTTAGATTGTATTTATTGGATGTACTATTTTATTATGTCCACTGCCCAGATTGGTCCGCCAAAGGGCAGTATATAAATTATTATTATTATTATTATTGTTGTTGTTGTTGTTGTTGTTGTATGGTAAATTTGATTATTTCTTGCTATGGAAGGATGCTTTTATGGGTGAGATAATGGAATTATTTTGGAAAATATTGAAACATATCATTACATGTACTTCAGTTTGTAATCATTCTCTTACATGAATTGTGGAGGTAATAATGAATTTAAAATCTAACTGTTTATTGGAGCAAGAGATATATGTATAAATACATTTGTTAGAATTATTTACTCCTGAATTCTTAAGGAATAGATAAAAGCTTGTAATACATTTTTATATAATGATTATACATAATGATTGGATTAAGTCAAATAATTAGAACAATGTATTGAAAAGACTGAAGAAAAAATTACAAATGGAGATATAAATTGCAAAGGATTATCTTGTTAAAAGTAAAATGCAATAAGTGTGAGAGGAAATAGGTGGAAAAGGTGAAAAGACTGAATAAGGAGGTCACAGGCTCTGAGTAAGGAGTTACTTTTTGTAATAATCAGGGGGAAATTAGGAAGTCAATAACTGTGGCAGGATGTAGGTAGAAAATCTTTTTGAGAGGTTTTGAAGCTTAATATTGTAATATTATCCTTATTACAAATTTGTTGGCTAGATTGAGAAGTTGAGGAAAATGGCTTCTACAAAAAAAGTCTGATACAAACACAACTGTCTACTCAAAGAAGGGGGTTGACAGAAGACTCACTGAAAGTTACAGACTCCATTATGTTATTCTTGGAGAAGGTGTGATGAATAAGGCAAGAACTGAAAGATGACATGAGAGAATCTAATCAGGAAATAAGAGAATAAATTAAAGAGACTAGAACTCAGTTAAGAAGTGATCTTAAGAAAGAATTAAATAACTTTTGTTAAAAAAAAATGGAAAAATAACATCAGATATAAAAACTCAAAAAGTAGTAGAAAAATAGAAGAAATGACTAACATGTTGGAAAAACATTGAAAGACATTTTTAAAAAGCAAGAACAACAACAAGCAATGGAGTGGACTAATGAACCTAGGTATAGAGAAAAAAGTATTAAAATAATATGATTATCGGAAAGATTAAATGAAGATCTTACAGCTAGAATATTACCTCACCTTGCAAGCTTTATTGGATTCTCGAAAGATGGACTGGATCTTGAAAATGATAACAAAATTAGAGTAAACTCAACTCAGGCAAAGGACAGGAAGATTCCACATGATGTGGTAATATGTTTTGTTAGAACTAAAATAATAGATTTGGTTATTCAGAAGAACAATGGAACAAAATTTGTAGTTGAGGACAATGAAATCAAGATCTTTAAAGATATACCTCCACAAATAATGGTGGAAAGACAAAAAAAAAAAAAAAAATAAGAGCTTGACACAATTATTAAATAATCTGAAAAGCAACTTTAAATGGGATAGAATTGGAGGACTCTCTTTTTCCTATAAACAAATCAAAATTTAGGATTGACAATTTGGCTAAGGCAAGAGAAATGGGGCAAAAAATTAAAGAAGATTTTAGAGGGAAAGATGAAGAAAGAACAGAAAAAAACAATAGTAAGAGAATGGAGATATAAAAGATATAAAAGAAAAAGGAAAGAGGAAGAGAAGAGTAATTCAGAAGATATGGAAGGGAAGAAAAACTTGAAGAAGAAATTCCCATTAAAGATTTAGATGAAGGAATTCAAAATCAGAGTCTGAAGGGAACAGTGAAGATGAAGGTGAAAAAAAGGTACAAAGTAATCAAGACATAAATGATTCAGAAAGAAGAGAGTACAAGGAAATGTAGAGTCTGCTCTAAAGAAATAAAAAGAAAGAAAGGAACAATATATCCACACAAAAGTAAATAAATAAACAATAAACAAATAAAGGGGAGGAAGGCATAGTACCATCAAAAATAAAGTTTGTGAAGATAGTATGAGAAACTACAAAAATGGCTGTGAAACTAATGGAATGTTAAAGGCATCAATTTGACGCATAAGAGAATTGTGTTCCATCAATTGGAAAAGCTTAAAAGCAACATTGAAAATAGGGGGGGGGGGGGGGAAGAAATAAAATATGTTAGAAATCCTAAACTAGGTGACTCTTACATATTTTATTTCTCAGCAGCAGATAAGAAGAAGAAAGGGATATCCATATATGTGAATAAAAAATATCAATCTAAAGAAATTGCTTGTGACGAAGATGGTACATATATAGTGGTAGAAGTGAAACTTAAAAATCTAATAATAGTAGTGGTAGGGATTTATGCACCACTAGAAAATAGAAACAAATACTTTACTATGATAAATAATGAATTTTAAAAAATTAGACTACATCAACATAATTTTATTATGAGACTTTAATGCAGTTCCAGAACCTAAACAGGATAGAGTGTCTAATGTGGAGGAAAAGATATGGATAAATTAATAATAATAATAATAATAATAATAATAATAATAATAATATGTTTTATTTATATACCGCCCCAATGGAGAACCAATCTAGGTGGTGAACAATAAAATTTGTAAGTTACAAGCAGGTTAAAACAACAACAATCCCTCCTCCCCCCCTAAAACATTATTAAATCAATTACATTTAAAAACAACTGCACTTAAGCAGTAATTGATCTAAAAACCGAACATAATTAAACAACAACTGATAGCACATAATTTAGCTACAGTGCAACAATCCCCCGCAAATCTACTTGCGGGAATTGAAATGAGTACTATAAAGTACCTAACTTCGGAGGGTCCCAGGCTAGCTTTCTAGTCCGGAAAGGCCTGCCGGAAGAGATCCGTCTTGACAGCCTTTTTAAAGCTATGCAAAGATGTTAATTGACGGATCTCGTCTGGCAGGCCGTTCCAGAGTCTGGGAGCGACAATAGAAAAAGCCTTCTGGGAGGTCGCTGCAAGCCTAGCTCTTTGAGGCTGCAGCAAGTTCCTCCCAGAGGATCGGAGGGCACGGGGAGGATTATATGGGAGGAGGCGGTCTCTGAGATAGTTTGGGCCCAAGCCATTTAGGGCTTTAAAGGTAATAACCAACATCTTATACTGGGCCCAGAAACCAATAGGCAGCTAGTGGAGGGACCTCAACACCGGAGTGATGTGATCCCTCCTAGATGTCCCAGATAACAACCTGGCCGCCATATTCTGCACTAACTGCAGTTTCCGAGTCAGGTACAAGGGTAGCCCTATGTAGAGTGCATTACAGAAGTCAAGGCGTGAGGTTACCAGTGCGTGCACAACAGTCTCAAGGTCCCTTACTTCCAGGAAAGAGCGCAGTTGGCGTACAGCCGAAGCTGATAACAGGCGCTCCTGACCGTCGCATTTACCTGATTTGCCATCAGGAGGGACGAGTCAAGGAGCACCCCCAAACTGCGAACACAGTCACTGGAGGAGAGTGTGACCCCATCCAGGACTGGAGGTTGCAACCCAATTCCTGGTTTCGGGGCCGAGACCGTGAGCACCTCCGTCTTGTCTGGATTCAGCTTCAATCTATTTTTTCCTCATCCAGCCATTAGCTCAAGGCATTCATTGAGAGAAGATATGACATTAGAATTCAAGGCCGACGAACGAGATATGGAGAAATAGATTTGGGTGTCATCAGCGTACTGATAACACCCAGCACCATAACTCCGTATTATCTCACCCAGCAGCTTCATATAGATGTTAAACAATATCGGGGACAACATAGCTCCCTGAGGGACCCCACACGTGAGGTACCTCTTACTGGAACTACAGTCCCCGAGCAGCACCCTCTGGGACCGACCCGAGAGGAAGGACCGGAACCACTGCAAAGCAGTGCCTCCGATACCTAATCCCTTCAGGCGGTCCAAGAGGATGCCGTGATCTATTGTATCGAAAGCCGCTGAGAGGTCTAGGAGCACCAACAGGGTCACACTACCCCTGTCAATGCTCAGACACAGATCGTCGCTCAAGGCAACCATGACAGTCTCAACCCCAAAGCCTGTCCTGAAGCCGGTTTGAAATGGGTCTAGATAATCAGTTTCATCCAAGACAGCTTGGAGCTGAAGAGCAACCGCCCTCTCGATCACCTTGCTCAAAAATGGCAGCAATGACACAGGCCTATAATTTTTCATATCCAGGGGGTCCAGGGAAGGTTTTTTCAGAAGCGGCCTAACAGCCGCCTCTTTTAAACAAGATGGAACATGTCCTTCCCTGAAGGATGCATTGATGATATCCGTAAGGAAACATACCAATGCATCCCCCCCCGGACGGCCAGCCATGATGGGCAAGGGTCGAGAGGGCAGGTTGTCTTCCTCACCTTACCAAGCAGCTTGTCCACGTCCTCGGTACTCACAGATCGGAGCTGATCCAGTAAAACCACATCGGCGGAATCACTGGACACCTCAACTAATGACTCTGTTACAATAGTGGCATCTAAGTCTAATACACTGTTTATCTTATTCCTTTCTTATTCTTTCTCTTTTCCATTTTGAGTCTCTCATTTCCATCAAAGTTCAGTTAATAGAAATCTTTTTTCCTTTTATCATCTGCTTCTGCACTTCTATTCTCTTTAATCACAGTCCTGTGTTCCACTTTATTCTCCTTTTCTTCTCAATTTTCTTCTCCAGATCTTCTTCTCAATCCCCCCTCTCTTAAACGACTTTATCTCCTCTATAATGTCCTTATGATATCTTTATTTTCTGTTCTCTCCTTCCATTCAATGTGTCTTTCTCATTAAATTTATTCCTTATAAAGTCTGTGAAATCTTGAACTCCTTTAGTCTTTGAAATCTCTATGGCTTTTCTTTATTTAACTCCTTGCTTTTTAATAATAATAATAATAATAATAATAATAATAATAATAATAATAATAATAATAATAATTTATATCCCGCTTCTTGACAAACAATCTAAGTGGCTCACAATAAAACCTATACAGCATATCCCAAACTAACCCACCCCCCTTAAAACAGTATTAAATAACACATAGTTAAAACATAAACAATATAAACATATTAGAATAAACCATATTAAAAACATCTCATTTAATTACATTTGTTTTTTCCTTAAGTCCTTTCTGAGGCATTGCAGACTGCCAGAAATAGTGCAAATTGAGTCCACTTTAACTGCCCTGACTCAGTGCTAGGGAATCATGGGAACTGTAGTTTATTGTGGCACCAGAGCTCTCTGACAGAGAAGGCTCAATGTCTCAGAAAAAAATACAATTCCTATGATTCCCTAGCACTGAGCCAGGACCATTAAAGTGGACTCAATTTGCACTATTTCTAGCAGTCTGCAAAGGTCTTATGTTTTGTCTACGGATACTGGGTGTCTTTGGCATCTTCAGCATTTTCCGCACTTCTTTACCACCTAATATGGCCTTTTCACTGCTCTTCTTCTGGTTGTATGGCTTAAACAACACATTTACAGTCTTTTTGTGATGTTTTTATGGCTTTTTTATAACTCTCTTTGCTTTTTCTCTCCTCCTTTCTGGCAGGCTGTAAAGGCCCTAACTCCAGCTGATCTTATTAACCATACTAGACTCCCCTCACCTATATCAGGAGCCTCATAAGCCTCATTATGATGAGGGTTTGTAAATTAGGCAAATGTTGATATTTCTCCTTTTTATGTTAATTATTTCTAATCCTTATTAAAGTATGGGCATCGACTCCTTCACCTACCTTATTGGTGAATGAAGCAAATGGGGGTTATGGGTTCTTCGGATCATTCTGTCCTACAAATGGGAGTTATGGGTTCTTCGGGTCCTTCTGTCCTGCAATTTTTATGACTGGGAGTAGCTCAAATCATGGCTTTCAGCTGGATCCCCCAACGAACTCTCCTGATTATCTCTCTTATCAGAGAGATAATGGATGGGTTGCTTTTATCCCTACTTCCACAAGAACCATTGCTGTGGAGGTTGCAGTTACGAGAAACTCATACCTGTGTCCTCCTTCGATGTCATCATACTGGACTTAATAGCCATATTTTTTAAAGCAATCAACCACTGGGTACCTCCAACACTATTTATTTATTTTTTTTAAAAAAAATTGAATAAACAATGTATTCTCAGTACAGGCTGTTTTTTCTTCAAAAGAAAAGTAACGGTGTGTGTGTGTGTGTGTGAATAACCCCCCAAAAAAGTACTTTAGAAGAACAAAAGGAAACTAAATAGGGAAACTTTAATTTAATTCAAATTGATTTTTCCCCCTGACTCTTGCCCTTTAGTAGACAGAAGCAATCTATTGGAATGGCAGAAATGTAAGGCCACCTTTATTTTGAAATGGGTCATTCCATATCTGCTGCAGCTCTAAAAGGACAGAGTAGCTGATGTCCCTCTGGGGAGAAAAAGGAATGAAATTTGAAATTATCAAGTGTTCACCAACCTAATTACACTAAATAAGATATAGGGATGCTTCACACCACATGAGTTAATCCAATAGGAATGAGTAAATTCCTCCAAAGCACTTACAGGACACTCAGAATGAGTTAGCAGCACTTAACTATCACACTAATTCTTTGAAGTGGTCTCACCAACCATCCTTCAACATCAAGAATAGTAATAAGTTTCAGAGTTTGTCAATTGACAATTAAGAGGAAAAGAGCCTTGACATTTGTAGAGAAAAATGGCTTTTGATAAAGAGAACTGAAGATCTATTTTCATATTGTAACAAATAGAGAAATTGCTAGGTAGTCTTCAGAGTGTTGTACTTGGACTCTGGAGATCAAGTCCCAACTCATCCACAACATTCACTGGGTGGCCTTTGGTAATTTTATTTCAATGTGAACTACCTCACCTGGTTGTTGTGAACAAAAAGTGCAGAGGAGGGGGTGTATATGCACAGTAGAAATAATGCACCTTGACACCACTTTAACTGCCATGGGTCCATCCTACAGAATTATGGGATTTGTAGCTTTGGCAGAGAAGACAAATGACCTTGTAAAACCACAAATCCATGGATATCATAGGATGGAGCTATAGCACTTAAAGTGGTGTCAAACTATTATTTCGTCAGTGGAAAGCCATATATATGTCTTGAATTCACTGAAAGAAAGTTGGGATACAATTGTAAGCAATTAATGTAACTAATGTACAAAGATAACCAATGCATCAAATAAAAATTAAGAAACTGATTGAGAAATCTGCTGAACTCTATGATTAATTAAGTTATTTCCTGTGCAGTCAGCATAGAAACTCAATAATTTTGCATATAGTGTGAGCCACATGACATGGGTGCAGTAAAGTTTAATGTGCATTATGTGGTCTGCCCTGTGACCTTGCTGCCCTGGATGGAACACACTGGTCTGTTGTCACAGATGAGTTGAAAGCCAACTCCTTGCTTGGTTGGCTTCTATATAGGTAAGAAAAGAAAGTGAAGCATACCATGTTTTCCTTCATTTCAGGAATTAAAATCCTATCTTTGTCTAACCCTGTTCAAAGCAGTACAGGATAGCAAGGGGATTCATTTGTTTTGAATTCCCCTTACCCCGGGTAAGGATTTTAATAAAATTTTGAGACATGTGGAGTTCCCTCTATGACCCCAAACTGACCTCTGTGGGATGTCAGCCATAATCCTCTAGATGGCAGGTCAGGTAGGCACAAGGAGGGCCTGCCGAAACAACTAGAAAATTCCCTACCAGACAGGTTTGGGAGTTGCTACAGGGGAAAGACCATTATCCCTGAAAGTCAATAATAATAGTGCTTGTTTGTCCTGAGTCTTACTCTTGATGGGGCAGTGATCAGATTTAACTGCACCCTTTTTCTCTAGCCTCCCCTCCTTGATTGTGTCAAGATCCAAGTACATTGTTTAGGTCATCCTCACACCTTGGCTTAACAAAGCCCAGACAATCAGTGCCTTTCTCCAGGCTTCAGCCAAGCCATCAAGTCTATAGCCAGAAGCTAGATATTGCCTATATAAACTCCTTGATTTGTAGACTCCACATGCTATCCTTTGAATGCATTTTGACTCCACA
Source organism: Phrynosoma blainvillii (assembly GCA_026167975.1). NCBI lineage: Eukaryota > Metazoa > Chordata > Lepidosauria > Squamata > Phrynosomatidae > Phrynosoma > Phrynosoma blainvillii. The sequence continues at coordinate 194,569,032 of JANUYF010000003.1, read as the reverse complement.
TCAGTATGTGCTCTGATCATAGCTCCTTCAACCATCCCTTTCCCCATTTCAGCAGCCATGTATCCTTTTGTACCATCATCCACATCCACAGTGGATCCAGAGAAGCCTTTGGAAGTGAGCATCTCCCGTAGTCTGGCCCATCTCAGTCTATTCCTGCTTTCACTCCTTTGCTTCTAAGTGTGTAGTGAGTGTGTGTGTTATATTAGTGTGTGTGCAGTTTTCCCCTTTAATAAATATTTAGACTTTAATTGAAGAAGCCTGTCTCAGCATTATCCATTGTGGGATCTCTTAGTCCTCCAGGATACACAATGGTACTCTGGTCTTGCGGGGTGTTGTTAGGGCCCCACTCTTGCATATTTATAAATTCCTTTAATTAGATCCTTCTTAACAAAACAATTGGGGAACATTAGATGTAGGGTAGTGTGTCTCCTGACATGCGTCTTTTTACTCCATAATATCAGACGGTAGAGTCTGTGAAACCATTACTGGATCAGCCCCTACAAGTCAGTAGACTTCAGAAGGATGGATTTAAAAAAAAAAAAGATGAAGAAAACATATCCAGAAAATAGAGAACAAAATATTGTCATCTACCATCTTGCTTGGCCAGTAAGTGCCAATGGGCTTCAAAGGTGACAATTTGCCCACCATATGATAAGTTACTATTTTTCAGTAATGGATCATAAGAAATGAATTTCAAAACATGCAGTTCTTCTATGTTTTATTTTCATCCTCACCTGGAAGAGAGAAGAACTTTATTTGTAACAAGATAGTTTCACAGATAGCTTCTGTATATTCAGTAGCTATCTGGAATGAAGATTTATTAGGTTTTGAACAGATTAAGAATATACTTCCAGAGATTTGTAATATGCTTAATATTTACAAATCAAACTCTGTTATCCAGAAGGGAAAATATAAAGAGAAATTAAACAAGAGAGTGTTTGGCAACACATAATATATTTCAGTATAGAGATGTATACAGTGAGATAACTCTGCAATGTACAAGGATGTGAATCATTATTTAGGAAGAAGGCACAAACTTTCCTTAGAAAGACAAATGGCTTGGGGTCAGATTTCACATATGAGGTAAGATTGTTCACCCTCTCTGCTACTTCATGTCACTTGAAACAGCATTTTCTAACTAATCCAAGCATTTTAAAAAATGCAAAAACCAGGATGGGCAAAAGAAACTTCACTTGTTGAATTTCTGCTTTTTCAGATAGCCATTAAACACACAGGAATCCCTCCATGTGTATCCAATATAGTTGTTGTGGGTGTTAACTGCCTTTGAGTCGACCCCCAACTCATGATATATGAAACATCTTCAAGAGCTCCTGTCCTTCACTGCTCTGCTTAGGTTCTGTACATTCAGCCCTATGATATCCTTGACAGTCTTCCTTCTACCTTTCCCAGCATTATGGTCTTTTTTTATGAGTCACACCTTCTCATAATGTGGCCAAAGTATGACAGTCTCAGTTTAGTCATCTTGGCTTCCAGGGAGAGTTCAGGTTTGATCTATTCAAGGACCCATTTGCTTGTCTTTTTGGCTATCCACAGTATCCTCTTCAGCACCACATGTCAAATGAGTTGATTCTCTTCTCATCTGCTTTTTTTCACTTTCCTGCTCTCACATCTGTGCATGGTAATAGGGAATACAATGGCTTGGACAATTCTGACTTTATTGTCCAGCTGCATATCCTTACACTTTAGGATCTTGCCCAGTTCTTTCTTGGCAGCCTTACCCATTCCTAGTCGTCTTTTTTCTTGCTTGCAGTCTCCATTCTGATCAATGTTTGACCTCAGGTACAGGATTTTTTTTTTTTAAAAAAAAAACCTATTTCACTATAGACCTATTCCATTTATTCCAATATATCTATAGCACTATTCCAGTATAGACCTCATACAAAACTGATAGGACATCATTGAAAGAGTTCCATGGGAATGGCTGTGCCATCAATAAATCTGGGTTTAGAAGTAAAAGGCTAACCACTTAGAGTTGTTCTTAAGGGCAAGAACTATGAATTGAAGTGTGACTGAATTCTGGGACATAAAAAAAATGCAGGGATATGATTGTTCCCTACCACCAGCACCATAAACATCAACTTGGAAGAAGGTGATTTTGGTAAGAAACAGAGAAAGACATTGAGTGAACTCAGATCTCTCTTATACCACTGTTCCAAGTCATTTGGCATGTGACTGAATTTCAGTTTTTTTAAAAAAAATTGGGAGATCAATCACAGATCTTCCAGATAACATCTTTAGGCCTAAAATGATAATACAGCAGAAGGCTCCATAATTTGATGAAAAAAGAGGCAAATATGATCAGTGGCTTTTTATTGTTTAGTCTAGGTTGCTACTTAGGAAAGAGGGACTAGGAGACATCTTTGTACCACTTTATTCACAGGAGCCAAACATGACATCTGCCAGACAAATTACTCTTGTCTTTGTAAGCATTCACAGTTTTAATGGTTTCTCTCTGAACAATTTGAAACTTTTAGCTTAAAGCTCTCAGTATCATATAGTTTTATCACTGTGTACTCCTGAGAGATTATGAATATGACTCCTTTCTTCCATACTCTTCGAAATCAATCTTAATTTTTTGTGGGGTTTTTTTTTTTTTTTGGCTTTGTTGCAAAATAAAAGCCCATCCAAATAATTTACAGACAGCTGCAAAAATGGTCATGATAAAAGTAGCCATTATGAGTTCCTATCATTCCCTGTGTGAGAACACTTGAGAATTGAGATTCATTGTACAAAATGGTAAATGGGACTGCTAACCATATATTCACATTGTTTATGCATTCCCCTTGTTCTAAGTGCCACCAAGATAACACCAAGGAAACAGTTTGAATGCTTAATTATTCCTTTTAAAAAATGTGCAGCTAACTTTCCCATATGAAAGAATAATATCCAGCATGGCACAGTTCTGAAAGGCCTCTATAAATGGTTTCTTCATTATTTTAAAAGTTGTGTTACTTTTAATACAGATTCTATATTCCTACATATGAAACAATGGTTGAAGGATTTAATTCATTAAAGAATAAATTGGTAGCTAGAAAGTCAGCAAGGTTCTCCCAAGTCAATTGCATATACACATTTTGAAGACTAATACATACCTTTATCAAATGAGATAAAGCTTTTAAACAATGATACATTCTTATCCAGTGCATATCAAATTTAAGCCATTGAAGAATCCTTAGCATTTCTTTAGAAGAGTCTTACCATCCTCTATCATCAAGTTTAGCTATTTTGTTTTTATACCATCTCCTTTTAATTTGACATCACCCTATATCTTGACTAAAGTCAGAAGTATACCTATTGCAGAGGAGGAAATAAAGGCATTGTCCCACTCAAATTAGAATTCTACCTTCTCAGATAAAATTGTCCTTCAGTCCCCAAATTTCTAGCATTGCAGTAACTTCAAATATCAATTGAACTTTTAGAAATGTAGTTTGAGAAGCTAAAGAAAAGGGGCCAGTAAAGATACCAAGAAAATGCAAACACACCACATATTAGAATTCTGAGTATAAATTATTTTCATTGTCTCAGTCTCCACAATATTATAAATTGGGGAGGGGTGTTGAAGATAAATTTCATCTTTTGAGGGGAAGATTATTATTTGGTGTGGTATATGTTACATTACTCCTCCCCACCCTATAGCAACATAGCAAACCTTGTTCTTCATTTTATAGTTCATCTTAGGCAAAATTGCATATACACATTTTGAAGACTAATACAAAAGGTTAAGCAAACCAGGCACATGGTGAGCTTGGAACAAGACATTAAACTTCAAACACTGTGTCACTATAGCCCTCACCAAGCACATCGCCCTACAAGACTTGGAGGACTGTGCGTTTACTACTTGAACAACTGCCTGGTTGTCACACCAAAACCAGATAGTCTTATTCGCAAATTGGTATGCCCATAGGTGCACTGCCACAACTATAGGAAAAAGTTCCAAAAATGACAGGTCTCTAGTCAGACCTCACTCTGTCCAAGCAGGAGGCCATGCCTCCGCAGCCCACTGACCATTACAATAAACTCCAAAGCCGTGGGCACCAGCAACATCAGAGTGTACTTGAAAATCTGCCCTAAGTAGCATTTCAGATCTCCAAAATGAAGTCCCATTGAAATGTTCCAAGAAGGATTCCCAAACCTTCAAGTCCTCTCGAATTCCCTTGTTGATCCTTATATGATGATAGGGGGCTGACACCCCTTTGGTGGCTGTATACAATCATGCGCAGAATGCTCATCCCAGAACTATTGCCTTACAAGCAAAATTTAACAAGCCTGTAAGGGATTGAAAATCATGAAGTGTAGCTTTTTGCTCCCCCATCATCAATATAACCTGCTCTCTCATAGCCATGAGCTTGTCATTTGGTAAACGAGAAATGCCAGCAATGGTGTACATCTCCATTCCCAAAAAGGTAAGCCGTGTGTCAGGACCCTCTGTTTTCGCTTCAGCTAAAGGGACTCCCAACTCAGCCATAAACCCTGAAAGGCCGCTAAAGTGTCACTACATTTTGACGAATTTGGATTTCCAGCAAACAGGAAGTCATCCAAATAATATGTGATTACAGTATTACCTGACCTCTTGACTGCACACCAATGAAGAAAGGTGCTAAACGTCTCAAAGGCCAAACAAGAAATTGAGCACCCCATTGGCATGGCTTTATCGAAGTAAAACTTTCCTTCAAACTGAAAACCTAAGAGGTCAAAGTCATCAGGGTGTACAGGGAGCAACCTGAAGGCTGATTTTATGTCACACTTTGCTAACAGTGCTCCCTTACCTAAAGCACTAACCATCTTAACTGTAGAATCAAAAGAGGCATATTTAACAGATGTAAGCTTGGAGTGAATGGCATCATTAACCAACTCACCCTTCTGGTAAAATAGATTGTGAATTAACCTAAATACCCCAGGGGTTTTTTCAGGGACAACACCCAAAGGGGATAAACAAAGGGTGGGAATGTGCAATCGATCATGAGGTCCTGAAATCCTCCCCACCGCAACCTCTTTTGCCAGCTTGTCCCTTTCGATAGCCAGCAAATCCTTCACGGAATGAGCATTGGGCACATAACGGTATTCCCTAAGACCTGAATAAAGGATGCGAAAACCTTCAGAAAAACTGTGGAATATATAAGAGGCAGCATCCCTACTAGGGTAGGTCCTCAGGCATGTCACCAGTGCATCCAATTTAATTGGTGGCGGAGCTTTTCCCTCCTGGTGACAATGGCTGGGGTGTACCTCCCACTCCTGACCACTTACCTCTATTACAGGAAGTGCTGGGGTGATTCCCCTCACAGGTGTTACACTTGTGCTCAAACCTGCAGGGTTGTCTCCTGCACTTACCTGCATTATAATCACAGCAGAGGCCAAATTGTTTCCTTTCGCCCATGCCAGGCCTCTCATTCTGCCCTCTCGGCTGCGTAACCATGGGCACAAACCAATTATCACACTGGCTCGAAGGGGAGGCCCCTACCATTATGTCTGCCCACATTTTGGACTGTACATGTCTCCAGGACAGTGAGCAGTCTTGGGCAGCCCTCATTCTAAACTGCTCATCATATTGCAACCACACTGCACACCTAGAACTATGATGGCAGTTGGTATAAGCTTTTATCATGATTTCCTGATATTTAGAGAAATCAGGAGACCTATGAGGTTCTTTTTCTTCAATAACTCCCCTGTAAATAGTAAAACCCATGATCCAATTAACGAAATTGTGCTCCAGCTTAGGGCGTTTGAGCACCTGAAACTCTTTATTGAGGCTTAACACTATACCATCTTTTACCATGATCCTTGGTTCAGGATCCCTAAAAGTAAGAAAAAATAAATCAATATAATCCCCCTTCCAAATTCTTTCTTTGGTGGAAAGTGGAAGGTGTGAGCCAAGAGGAGTAGACATTCCAGCATATGGGTTGCATTCCATAGCTCCATTAAATCCCAAAAGTGCGGGAGCACCCAAAGGAGACACCCTGAAGGTGTCACTAACCAAAGCAGTTGTTGGCTGACCTCAGGTGCCCTCGTGGGTGCACCCAAACATATGGGGATGGGGCATTCCACCCCCAAACCCTGTCCAACTTGGCCACCTGGAGCCCATACTGAGGTGGACCAGCTCGTCTATGAAGGGTTAACAGGAGACAAACCTGATGTTGAGGCTTGCTGGGATGCATCACCAGCTGAGTGCGTAGGTCTCCCGAAGTGTGGCCCCACAACAGCTCGGGTGTCAGGTTGAGATGCAGCGGCACCCATCTGTTCTCTTCTCTCCGCCTCAAAGGTTTGCTCCATTGCACCACCACCTGGAAGAACCACTCCTTGCAGGAGGTTATATAAATCTGCCACAGTGGGCTGATCAAAAACAGGGGCTGCCACACCTTGAATCCCCACACCAGGAAACTTTTTTTAAACAGTTCCCAAACATCGGCTATAGTTGGATGCCCAACCTCCATAGCCGCAGCCACTGTAGGACCATGCATTGTATCCATTACCTAAGAGTCAGGTGCAGATTGAGGGGGCAGCACTTCTGTATCATGACTAGCAGAAGTGCTGGCAGAGGTGCTGGCAGCTGTAGCCTGAAGCCCCATTTTGGCAGGCTGATTGCAGACTACGACGCATGCCTGCATCATCTTGACAATTGTGCTAACTGAGCTGCAATCTCATCATCCCTGCTGGCCGTATGTGAGGGCCTCTTCGAGGCAGAGTGGTTAGAGCCTGGCACAGCCGTAGCTGCACACCTTTTAGTTTGGGCCTTGCTGCGGGGCATCGTCCTGCGCAAGTGTAAAAACATGGCTCCTCAAAACATGTCACCCGCCTTGGATGACCACTACCAGGCCTGAAGGCAACCCTTCACGAGTCTCACAAAGAGACAACCACAGCCAGGAAGCCTCACTGGCAACCACCAAAGGGAAAGTGTCTACGGATCCTAATTAGGCACCCCACTAGGAGACAAGGAAGTTGCCTCCTTACAGCCACTCAGTGCCGGGGAGAAAGTGTCAAGCTCTAGCAGGCTGTGCTTATCCAAAAACCCTCCCCCACCAGCAATGGTATCCCGACCTTACCAGTCCAGAGTCACTGGGTTGCCGCTGGGCCTGGAATCAACCGCAGGGTCCATGCACCTGGCAGAGAACCACCTGTCGCAGCACTTGCCTTGGCCTGGTGTTCAATCAGGCCGGGTATTGGAGATGCCGCAGTCCACCCTCCAGGCCCGAGGCAACTGGCCCTAAGGCCTCGCCTGGCCGAATGCACCAAAAGGCACAGGAGGTCCAAATTAATCATTCCTGACCTTGAATCAAGAATAATAAGAGCAATGAGTGAAAGCCAAGAAAATTGCTAGGCCAAAACCAAGCAAACACCAAAAGAACGCAGCCAAATGAAATGACTTGCTCAGCTGCAGCTCTAAAATGACTGCCGCCACGTGGCAGTGCAGGGCTATAAAGCCCTAAATCCCACAGGAAATCTCGTGATGGCTCAGCACCACGAGATTTTCCAGTGTGCTTTACACAACTTTACATAACACCTGATTGGTCAAGAGCGCAGGAATCAAGGCGGGAGTTCCTGTGCGCTTAACCAACCAGATGTCTCTTACCCCAAAATGGCTGGTGCAACAAGCAGTCCCTCCTGACAAGTTGGGGTGTGTGTGTCTTTCCAGCTCCACATTTCAAATGTATTGATTTTCCTCCTGTCTCCCCCCCCCCCCCACTGTCCATGTCTCACGTCTATACATGGTGGTGGGGAATAGAATAGTTTGTACAATACTAACTTTAGTGTACAGTTCTACATCTTTACACTTTAGGATCTTATTTAGTTCTTTCATGATGGCCCTTCCCACTCCTAGTCTTCTTATTTCTTGACTGCCATTTCTGTTCTTATCAATATTTGATCCAAGGTATAGGAACTTTTTGACTATTTCAATTTCCTCATTATCTAGGATGAAATTATGTAGATCTTCCATGGTCATTATTTTTGTTTTTGTTTTTATGTTCAGCAGTAAGCCTGTCTTTGCACTTTCTTCTTTTACCTTCCTTCATAAATGCTCCAAATCTGTGAGGTTTACAGCTAGTAGTATGGTGTCATCCACATATTGTTAATGGCCCTTCCTATCTTCACTCCTTTGTCTAAGACTAAATTGTCTTATGATATTTCCTGCATACAAATTGAGCAAATAAGGTGAGAGAATGCGAATGCAGTCTTGCCTGAGTCCTTTGCCAATTGAGAACCATTCTGCTTCTCCATATTGTTGTAACAGTAGCCACTTGTCCTAATCAGTTACCACTTTCTAGTCCTCACAAAATGTTTACATCGAGAATTTCCACCACCACTACCCCCTCCCACAAAAAACATAAATACTCTAATTTGCCCTTTCTTCCCTCTCTCCACAAAATGGTGTGCTTTGTCCTGTGTCTCCCAACCATGTGCCATAGAAATATAAATTTTCCAATTGCATCTAGTCTCCAAACTCTACTTCAGCATTGCCAAATAACTTCCCCAACCCTCTATTTGGCAGACTGAAATTCTCCCCATCTCCATGTATTATGTAACTGTCCATTAGGGACAATCTGGCAATCTAGGGGTAAGGGGAGTGAAAAATCCAATTTTCTTTCTGTAAATCACACGTAAGAATCGTGTAGCCATCCAGGTATTGTTGAACTGTAGCTCCCATAAGTCCAGCCAGCATAGCCAAGAGTGAGGTATGCTGAGAGTTGAAATCCAGCAATGAGAGGGAAGCAACATAGTTCTCATCCCTGCTGTAAATACTAGTTAAAATAAATTGTTTGTGTCATATTTCAGCATTGTTATTTGTCCTCCTTGTCTAACCAAACATAGAGTACAAGCAACCACCTCAGTAAAAATGCTTTCATTGTTATGTAAGGAAGCATAGGCAACTGACTAAATGCATTACCTGAATGCATTGCCACCTCTTCCATTTCTTATTGTGGTAAACACAACCAATTCAATGAAATATTCTGAAATAAAGAATGCTGTTTTTAATTTTCCAATCTACCCAATCAAATCTGACTCTCTGAATGAATGTTGGCTTCCACTTATCAATCTGCTGACAATTCAGTGGATGCATATAAAATGCAGTGTCTTCATGTAGCCCTGTCTTGTGTGTTTTGCATATATAAGTGGATGGGTACATTCATGTGTATGAAGACACACATACACATACAGAGAGAGACTTTCAGAGTTATTTGAGGGAGAAGAAAATTGGGCTTATGTATTCTACCCATCATACTTTTGATTTTGTTTAATGTTGAATACTTTGCACTATATCACTGTGTTTAAAATGTATTTTTCAAAAATGTAAATGCATTTACTTGTTTCTCTCATGTGGTTAAGGAAAGATGCACTATAAAAGGACTCACTGACAGCCTGTGTATGAGAGAGGGTCTTGTGTATGAGAATCCATATAGCCCAGCAATGTACACTTTAAGTTCCTGAATGCCAGTGGGGTTACAGTGGCTTGGTAATGCACTGAATTCTAATTGCTCACTTTCCCTTGCATCAGATCAGATTATTCCCAAAAACTGACATGACTTCCCTGCTGAAGGACAGCAAAGAGACACACAGCACACTGCAGGACAACATCACAGTAAATTATGGAGGAGGTGGGGGTGGGATGAATCCAAACCTTTTATGGTTCAATTGTTTATAAGTTTGAGAACTATACTTCAAGTGGAAGAAGCAGGAGGCCCACAGGACCATTTGTCCTGGACAAGGCACTAACAGTTGCCAGCACAAAAAAAGCAAAGGCATTGGAAGATGTTCTAAGCAAGGTTGAACTGAAGAGTCTCTGACGATAACCAGAGCAATAGAGTGAATCAGATTTCCTAGGAGAGGGGTCAAGTATGGTTCATTTGACTGACTGTGCTATAAAGCAACTCAGAGAAACTCAGCTGAATCCATCCACCCATGCACTATTCCATTTTGCCACTTTGAAAGAGAAACTTTCGGGCAGGCCAAACCCCAAACTTCAGGTATGGATAAACTCCTCTCACCTTGTAACTGGCTATAGGTCACCAGTGTTCAGAAGAGAGAATTTTTCTGTACCCTTAGTCTCCTGTATACTAGCCTTGTCATTATGAAGAAACACAGACCAGCATGTTTCTATTGAGGTCAAACAAAAACACTGTGAAGACCAAAACCTTACCCATTTTCTATAACAGTAACTATTTTTTTTCTTTGATTCTTTTCTCTTTGAAATTGTCATGACCACATAAAAGATTATAGTAAAATTATATTTTTCTTTTGTTTATTTGCAGGGTAAGCCTAGGGCATTTTGCTGCCTAAAATAAAGGAAACAAAAGAGTGCAAACATTCCTCATTCCATATGAGCAAAAACCAAATGGACTGGCACCTGATTTTTTTTCAACACTGATAATGGGACATTATCCTCCATTGAACTTAAAAGCTTCAGGCTAACTTAGGGAGCACATGGCAGGCTGGGTGGCAGTGAGCTCTCATCTAAAACACTTTTCTACCCCCCTCCATGGCATATGCTGCTAGATTTCACATATGTTAACTGTGTTGAGGCACAGGTGATGGGATGAACTAGGACCACTTTGTTTGAATCTTTGAATCCTCTGAACCTGCAATGAAGCATCTTAAGTGCAGAATTCAGCTGAGGTCAGGGGTTGTCTTCTAGCCCTTGAAACATTGTAAAAAGTGGGCATCCCACATCCCAATGTCATCCTGTATCTCTACAGGCTGATATCAGCCAGCCAGTCATTCCTAACCAAAAGGAACCTCCCAGGCCAAGTCCCTTTCTAATCCCACAGTTTTGGATCAGTCCCAATTTGCCTTTTTTACACCAGTGCCTATTCAATCATAGATGTAATTCAGGGAACTCCATTTACCAAGAGTGCCCCGTAGGGCACTTTTATCTATCCCATATTTATCCTCATTTCCTTCCCTACACCTGCACTTATTGCTCAGTGATTGAACTGCCAGCAAAGCCCTCAGTGGAGGATAGGTGAAAAAATCCCAACCACCTTGCCTCAAACTTGTTAATCAGGTGAGAGGGTCACAAATTACTGTGACAACCAGGATAAGCTTAAGCTGAACCATAGGGAGGAAGGGTAGATCAAGTGCCAAAGCAGCGAGAGTACAATGGTGAAGACAAGAGAGCCTACACACCCTCTCTGTTCCTACCTCAAAATTGGCTGTGTATAGCAATGCAGATCATCACAACAGTGATTTTCTTCCTTCCAGGAGAAGTAGTGCAAACTCTCCCTTCCTCCTTTGCCACCAAAACTAGCTCAGATACAAAACGCTGCATCTACATTGCAAAATTAATGAATCACTTTAACTGCCATGGTTCAGTGTTATGGAGTTCTGGAATTTGCAGTTTTGGGAGATATTTAGCTTTCTCTGACCCCATTCACACTATGAAATAACCTGGTGTGGAACCTGGTTAATAACCTGGTGTGGAACCTGTGCTCTGTGCAGTTTGTGTGTGTGTGTGGGGGGGGGGAATAAAAAAAAACCATTTAATGTGGTACGTTTGACCCTGGATCAACTAGCAATTTTTATTTATTTATTTATTTATTTATTTATTGGTGTCACAACAATCTGGATCTTTGGTAGTGGGAACTACTGGTCCGGATCCATGCCACCACATCCTCCTCCCTCCATCCTCCCTTCCCCTTCCCCCTCCTCCTCCCCTTTCTCCCCCCTGTGATGCTTCCTCCAGCATCCTCCCTTCTCCTCCTCCTCCATCTTCCTCCTCTTCCATGCCCACCTCACTGCCGCTGCCACTGCTTCCCTCCTCTTCCTCCTCCTTGTCCACCTAACTGTCTCTGGTGCCACAACTTCCCTCCTCTATCTCCTCTTCCTCCCTCCCCTCCCCTCATCACTGCCACCACTGTGTCCCTCTCCTCCAGTGTGAACAGCAAGGAGCAATTCAATCAGGGTAAACACAGTGGGAACTACGAGCCTGATCAATTCAGTGTGGTATCGCCGAGGAGATCCGGGTCTCCTCAGTGCAAAAATGTAAGTGTGACTGGGCCCTCTGTCAGAGAGTTCTTGTGCCACAATAAATACAATGTCATGGTTCCATAGGACAGTGTCAAATGGCATTAATTCTCCAGTGTGGCAGCAGCCAAAGAGGAAATTGCAACAGTCTGCTTATGGTTTTATGATTTTATTCTCAAACAGCTCTTTTAGGTGGTAAAGTAGAGAGATGCTACTATCCTCAGGCCATAGAGCTATGTCATTGTTTTGTGGGGTATGTGGATTCAGAAATCAGAACATCTGTAGACAGATAATTTTGCACCTCTGTCATTCATCCTATCACTGGCCAGACTCTGAAGAACCCCAAAGTTATTTTGTAAGGATAATTTAATAAGCACAAAAGGGAAAAGAAAAGGGAAAATAAGGGGAGGTGGGGATCAAGATCTGAGATGTCACTTTTGAAGCCAAATGTTTGTGTATTTAATTAATATGGAGATAAAAATGTGATGTTTTATGAAGGACTAGCATCTGAATGCCAGAAGGGAGAAAGAAGCTCATTGACTAATTTGCACTATTGCAGGGACCAGCAACCTAAGGCCCCTGGGCTGGTTCCAGCACAGGTTGCTGGACTTACCGGCCCAGGAAGACCCCTGCCGCCACCGCCACTGCCGCCCCCAAGGCGCGTTTTTGCCTCCGTCCTGCCGCGCACGCGCACCACGGCCGCCATTTTGATTTTCAAAATGGCGGCCGCAATGCGTTTGCGCATGCACAGGAGTACTGCGCATGCGCAAATGAGTCATGGCCGCCATTTTTGAGAACAAAATGTTGGCTGCCACTCGTGTTTCCCATATACAAAAATGTTTCCCATATACGAAAATAATTTAGGTAAGCAGGAAGTGTTCAGCTCCTCTTTGACAAATGAAGGCTCATGGGAGAAATTATTTACTATCAAATGTCATTTTTTCCATTTCTTCCAAACCTGTATGGCACCCTGTTAATGTAGGTGAATGCATTCATACTTTTTTTGCTGTGTCTTTTTTAAGTGGGTCTTATCAATTTCACTGATTCCACTAAGATCTATAGCAAATGTACATTGACAGGACTGTGTGTATGCTGAGATGCCATAGGAGCATTTTTTAAAAAGTAGACTGTATATTAGATACATAATTCATCTTTTCCTCTTCCAACTAAAAGCAATTTCTTGTCATTATCACTCTGAAGGTACACTCAAAGGTATGAGTGTAATGCCTACTGAAATCTCAAACTAACATGTACTTCCATCTGGGCTGATAGAGTTCTCCATAACTCATGGCTTCTCTCCAAGTTTTGAAAACAAAACAAAACAGAACACAAAATTCACATTAACAAATCTGTTTCTCACTCTGATTAGTGGATGAATGATAAGGAGAAGGAGAGAATGGTACCGAATAAGATAAAATCTCCATTGAATCCTGAGAATTAGGGTTTGAAGGAAACTCATGATGAAAATATCTTGATTCCTTTTTCTCATGGAGCCTGCCCCACTTCCAGTGAGCATGAGACTCTCCTGAGTAGCTTGGACTGAGGTGCAGGGAACTACAATCCAAAACAAATAGCAGCAGCAACTAGTATAATGTGGAGTCCTGCTTTTACAATGTGATTTCTTGTATTCTTGGCCATTCTCCCTTTACCTAGGATCCCCCTGAACCTAACTGTATTCTAATAGTACTCCACAGAGGATTTGGAGGGTCGGGAGGGCAGTGGCTTCAGTCAAGAGGACATGATAAAAAATTTCCCATTCTGAAAGCTTTCTTCTGACACAGATGTCTAAGAATTTCATCTCTTTGTATCTTTTAAAAAAATTAATGTCTCATACAGAATGCATTTCTTGGTACAGACTTCGGATTGCCTCATCTAGATTGGATAGAACAACTTTACTTTTTACTTTATTTTAGCGCACATCCAGACAGGAGCAACAAGTGAAGGGAGAGTTTAATGTGAGTGTAGGAATAGTAGGGAAATTACTAAATTCACAAAGAAAATATTAATTTTGGGAGTGAGATGGAATCACAGAGTCATACTATGATAGAACCATAGAGTTGGAAGGGATCTCATGTGCTATCAAGTCCAACCTCATGCTCAGTGCCAGATCTCTGGCTAAAGCATCCCCAGAAGGTAGCTATCTCATGCCTTTTTGAAGACCCAAAGAAGGAGACCCCATCATCTCTCTAGTCAATTGGTTCTACTGCCAAACTGTTCTTACTGTTAAGATGTCCCTTCTAATGATTAATTGAAATCTACCCTCCTGTAACTTCAAACCATTAAACCTGGCCCTACCCTTTGGGGCAGGGGTAGGCAACCTTTCCCCTTTAAGGGCCGAGGGACTTCAGCTCCCAGAAGTCTCAGCTATGTTGTATGTTGGCCAATAGTCCTATGTTGGCCAATAGCTCCCGGGATTCTGGGAGCTGAAGTCCCTCGGCCCTTAAAGGGGAAAGGTTGCCTACCCCTGCTTTGGGGTAACAGAGAACAGACCTTCCCCCTCCTGTGACAGCCCTTGAGATATTTAAAGACTTTATTGCTGGCATAGAGTAATATGTGAATTCTTGTAATTCTATCATGTTTCCTCCTTGGACCCACATTTCTTTTAATAAGATAATCTCATATGTCTGTAAAAATAATAAGAAATAATTGTCCTAAACCTTATTTTGTCATCCAGTGACATTCTGTGATAGAAGTTTAACTGGATTATCAAGTGATCATGCTACATTACCTTGGTTCTTGATAATTTGGGGTAATTGGTGGGGATCATTAGCTATTAACATAGTATTACTGTCTTTTTTAAAATAGTTTCATACCTTTTATCATCCTTTCCCCCCTTTTCTGAACCTGCTCCAAATTGCCTATATCCTTCTTAAAATGAGGCACCTAGCACTTAACACTGTACTCCAGATGAGGTCTGATCATATCAGAATATAGTCAGACTATTACTTCTCTCAGTTTGGAAACTAGGGAGATTATTGCAGTGCATTTTTCAACCTTTCCTCTCTACTTAGGTGCAGGCTGAAACCCTTTAAGCATGGATTTTATCATGTGCCCAGGTCAGAGGCAATCCATACCCAATCAGGACTTCTCTGGCACTTTTTGAAAGAATGGGATTTTCCTGTTGTTTGCCAAGTACGAGGAAAGTCCGGATCAGGTACAGGATGCCATGATCGGGTATGGGATGCCTCCAACCTGGGCATGGAAGCATGTGATAAAATCCATGCTTAAAAGGTTGCAGACCATGCCTAGGCCAGGAGGGAAGGATGGAAAAGGGCAGTGCAATAATCTCCTATAATTCTATTAATGAAGGCTAAAATTGCATTCACCTTCTTTGCTGCAGTATTACACAGCTAGCTTATGCACAACTTATGATCAATAATAACCTCAAGATCTTTTTCACATGTAGTCCTGCTGACCTATATTTGTACATTTTTGTACATCCTATATTTGTACATTTTGTTTTAGTAACCTCAATACAAAATTTTAATTTGTCTTGACTGAATTTCACTTTATTAATTTCTGCCCAATTTTCTAGTTTATTAGGCCTTTTGAATTCCATTCCTATCTTCCAAAGTGTTAGCCACTCTTATCAGTTTTGTGTCATCTGAAAATTTGAAATGGATTCCCTCAGCTCTCTAATCTAAGACAT
The DNA here is from genome assembly GCA_026167975.1 of Phrynosoma blainvillii. NCBI lineage: Eukaryota > Metazoa > Chordata > Lepidosauria > Squamata > Phrynosomatidae > Phrynosoma > Phrynosoma blainvillii. The sequence goes on along the minus strand of JANUYF010000003.1, from coordinate 194,553,410 downwards.
TGATAAAAATGATGAAGAGTAATGGCTGTAGGACAGAATCCTGAGTCACTCCAGTCAAGACCTCCTTCTAGACTGAAATGCAGTCATAGATGATGACTCTTTGAACAGGATTTAATTATAGATCCAACTAACAGTGTTCCAATCTATTCCACACTTAATAAATTTGCTAATCAAAATATTATGGGGTACCTTATCAAATGCTTTGCTGAAATCCAAATACAGGACATCCACATCACCCCACTATAAACTAGTGAACTAATAATAATAATAAAAAAATCACAAATCCATGCTGCCTCCTACTGAGCACTGCATTGTCATCAAGATATTTGCAGACAGACTTTTGTATAATCCATTCTAATTTTTTTCTCTGGTATTGAGGTCAGGCTAACTGGTCTCTAGTTTCCTAGCTCTTCTTTTTTTTGGTCTTTTTTTAGAAAAGAAAGGGTCAACCCCTGCTCTTCTCCAATCCTTTAGCACCAGACTGTTCTCCAAGATTTCTCAAAACATGATGGCAAGGGACTCAGAGGTTACCTCAGCAGATTACTACCAAACTTGATTTGCAATCCAGATCTCATATCAAGAGCTCTGCTTGTGCATGGAAGCACACAATACTCATTTTGTGAAGTATCACTGATGGATTTTTGTTTGAATTTGCTAAATGGCCAACACAACTACCCCTGAATGTTTTCGGTATTGTGAGGTACTGCAACAGGGGAACCAGGAAGAATAGTCTGTGGACTAGGAACTTCAATCAAGGTAAAACATTTTTTTCTTCTTAAATTTGGACTGAAGTCACATATTTTACCTCTACATCCACCAAAATATTCCTGATGCAAAACCATGGAGACTTCTTGAGGAATCCATTGTTCTCTGCCTTAAAGAGGCCTGCGACCTCACTGGAATGGAGACATATTGGATTGCAAAAGAGGGGTCCCTGTTGAGATGGAAATGGATTTTAAATTTCCTGGACTTTACAAATCTCCCTATAGTCACATGGCCAGAAGGAAGAGGCACCTGCCTGCAAAAGATATCCTCTCCACCATATACCATCTTAGCTAAAGACTGAAACAACATGTAGGCATCTGACTAACATCTCCAATTGTATTTCTCCTGTTTGGTTTTCATCCTGCCTGATGAAAAAGCCCATGGAGCTTCAAAATCTTGCAGCAAGTATATTGTGCATCTTGGTTGGCCAATAAAGATATCACTGATGGATTTTTGTTTTCATTTTGGGAGAAGATAAAAGCAAAATAGGTATTGAGTAGTTCTGCTTTTTCACTGTGGTCTGTTAGTATTTTGCCATCCTTACTAAATAGTGGCCCCACTTTTTTCTTGGATATTCTCTTGGCTCAAATGTATCTGATCCCCTCCCCCGTTATTTATTTATTTATTTATTTATTTATTTATTTATATTTTACTTTTGTTATCTTTGCTTGCCTAGCCAGTCTCAGCTCATTCTAGTCTCTAGCTTACCTTGTACAATTCCTGTAAACTTGGACTGTACATCAGTACCTTGTACAATTCCTGTAAACTTGGACTGTACATCAGTACTTTTCCTTGGTGATCTGCCCTTCTTTCCATCCATTGTACATACTCTACCCCTCCCTTCTCCTGGAGTTGATTGTGCAGCCTCATTGGCTTTTTCAGATTCCCCCCCGCCATGACATTGTTTATGATTGTGCTTTTTGCAACTCCTTCTTCTAAAACTACCACCCTTGCTTGGTGTCTTTTTCTTTTAGCATCTCTAGCCATGAGGTTCCACCCAGTATTTTCTTGAACATGTTAAAATAAACTTTTCTGTAATCCAAACATTTGACTATATTCTTCTTTGCTCTGGCCCACAACTTTGAATTTCCCCCTAAAGTACCAACTATTTTGATTCCAATGGGGGAACATACAAAAATACATTCAAATATCGAAAAAGGAAGAAAAGAGAGTCTTGCAGCTGAGTCAGAGGTTGGAGGAAGATGCCAATAGGATTCCAAGAAGCTCAGAGAAAATAGCAATGCCAATTTTTCACATCCTCATGTGAAAGTGGACAGAAAAAATGAAGTGGAGGAAAAATGTTTTTAAAGGTAAAACTGAAAGGCGGGGAATATAGATTTGTATACTTCGGTGAGTTAATTTAGACAAAGGTAATAGCAATAGCTTTTATAGTGGCAAGTGCTGGTTTGCTGCAAGAAGATAGGACTTGCAGAATCCTTGGGAAGTATATTTTAAAGCAGGGCTAGGCAACCTGTCCCCTTTAAGGGCCGAGGGACTTCAGCTCCCAGAATCCCAGGAGTTATTGGCCAACATGGGACTATTAGCCAACATGGCTGAGGCTGAAGTCCCTTGGCCCTTAAAGGGGACAGGTTGCCTACCCCTGTTTTAAAGCATCTAATTTACTTATTAAGATGCAGATTCTAGGAAATGTGTGGGTATTTGGAAACATTAAAAAAAACACAACAGTGTGTATGGACGCTGCAGCGGGAGGGCATCCTCGGAGCTCCGGCCGAGGACGTTTTGGGGAAGGGGTTGGGGCGCCCAGCATGTGGCTGCCCCTCCCCTTCCTTGCTCTGAAGATGGCGCTTTGCGCCATCTGCTTAGCCCCACAGTGGGGTCAAAAGATCCAACTAAGCCTGAGATGGCTGATCTATTCCTGTCTGTTTCATGTGGGCTAAGCTCTGCTCTTTTTGCAAACCTGTAATCATGGACACAAGGCTCAAGAGTAGATAAGTGAACTTGAACCCTTCTTTCTTCAAAAAGCCAAATTAAATACAAAAAGAACTCTTCCTGCTGACTTACTATAGGAGATTAACATTGAGAGGGTAATAGAATTCAATATTACATTTCTCTATTGAAAAGCACAAGGTTCTCCAGGAAGGGGGCATCATGAGATCTTCCTTCAGTGTCAAGTAGCAAATCTGCATTCCTGATGCTCTGCTGATTTCTGTTGGTGTTTTGTTATTTACTGTCTTGACACATTATCTGCTACCAGTGATGGCCCCAGTCCCTTAATTCTGTCTGCTTACTCCTCATCTTCTTCCATCCTCCAAGCTAGGATTGTTAGTCTTTGGTGCCAAGCAGATATCTTGGCCTGTGTTCTCCATTTCCTTTCTTCCTGGCCTGACATCACTGCAAGTGCAGGTGCCTCTTGCACATGTGGAAACAGAGGGGGGATGCAGACCAGGGCGTTTGGAGCGCCCTGGTCCGGAGCGCCGCGGGGCTATGGCAGCCTCACCGCGGCGCCTCCCCGGCGACCCTGAAAGGAGCGCCAAAAAGGCACTCCTTTCATAAGTCGCAAAAAGAGCACCCTAAAAGCGGCGGGCGCCCTTTTTGCGACTTATCCTCCACAGCACGTCCGGACGCTGTGGAGGGAGGTCGCCCTGAACGCGTCCGGCGTGCGGTGGCCCGGAAGCGCTCAGGGCGACCTCAGGAAGAGGAAGGGCCGCCGCGCGTGCGGTGGCTCCTCCTCTTCCGGGCCTCCAAGACGACTGTTTTAGTCGTCTGCTTAGGCCCAGAGTTCATCTGCACCCAGAAACCCTGGCTGAACACTTTTCAACTCCCAATGTAAACGGAGAGGTCTGATGCTGCTGAGTAGCCAGTTGCACTTTCCTCATCTTTGTGGGTCTAGCTTCTGCAAGTCTTGAAAATATACAAATAGCTTTAAAAAACTGAGCCATAAGTACCATAGGAATGCCTAGTTGTTTTTTTGTCCCTACTGCATGCAAATGGATGCCCCTTTTCCTTAGTGATTTCAGTTTATTCTCTGGCGATGTTAGTAGCTAAATAGAAAATATTAAGGGCTAGCTCTGTAAAATGTGCCAGTTGTGAAATCACTACTCAGAAAAACCCTTATATTTACTTTGCCAATATATGTATATAAGTATTACTATAATATCAGTACAATGAGATGGAAGATGACAAAGAGGGGGGGAAAGAGATGTAATTCTCAAGAGCCAATTATTCTGGAATGACTATAGTTATCCCACCCCAATAGAGACTGATTGACAGACATGTTTTCAGTTTCAAGTAGGGTTCTTCTCCAGCAGTGCTTAGAGATGTCAAAGAATGAACCCTGGACCTTCTACACAAAAAGTAGACATTTTGCTACTGTATTACACCACCTCTCCTGAAATCCATGGGAAATTGAAATCAAAGTAGGGATGTTATTACCACATGACAACAAATTATATGCTTAGGGCAAAATGAAAGCCAGTGGGAACATTACAGAAAGAACTATGTAAATGGATGAAAGAATAACAGGAATAACTCTTTAATGAAGAAGCCACTGTTATAGAAAGCAAAGCCCAAGTTGCTCTGAAAGCAGTTGGAAGAAATAAATCCCCAAAAACAATAGTATACAAACAGAGCTTCCTGTATCAAGAGAGGCAAAATCTACTCCGTCTAAGAAAGCACCTCCAAAAAACAAACAAACAAACAAATACTACACAAGAAAGAAGCACTAGAGATCATATTACAAGCATACTTTGGCTAATGGAGTGCATCCAAGGAGATTAAGGAGAAAATCAGTCTGCAGTTCATGGATTAAGGACAGTGTTTATTATACAGTTCCTTTGAAAATAAATGGCAGGGCCAGCATATTCAAGAGTCCTATTGTGTAACATATGCTCTGTTAAGCACTTTTGGCATTTACTTACACTTGAGCCTATTCAAAGCAAAAGCTGATAGTTTAGGAAGTCTGTCAGACTCACAAGGCATGGGGGTGGGAATCAAGACCATACTCATGTCATTGTGCTTATGAAATTTAAGGAAACCATTGGATCAGCGTTTACTGGATAGAACATACACTTCAGTAAAAAGATTTTGGGAGACCTATGACACTTGAATGAAGCTGAATTGCTAATTAAAGAAAAATAAATTTTAAAATCAAAAACAAGTGGGAAGGGACATTCTTCATGCAAAACACATACCTGACCAAGGGGGGTTGCAGACTGCCAGAAATAGTGCAAATTGAGTCCACTTTTAGGGTTAGGGTTAGGATTAGGGTTAGGGAATCATGGGAACTGTATTTTATTTTGGCACTGGAGCTCTCTGACAGAGAAGGCTCAATGTCTCAGGAAAAAAAAATCCATAATTCCCTAGCACTAACCTTAACCCTAAAAGTGGACTCAATTTGCACTATTTCTGGCAGTCTGCAACCCCCCCAAATCATCCAGAGTAAGAATCCAAGTTATCTAAAGTCTCAGTATCAACTTCTAGAATGTATGGCTGTCCATGCCTTTGCCAAAAAAATCAAACCCTGTTCCATTAAAGGAAGACCTAGATAAGTTCCCACTCAAGCCCTTGTACAAGCTCACTGTGTAAATTATACCTGAAATTGTGGCGGGGAAAGCACATCTACAACAGGAGGGCTCAGAGTGTTTACCTTATTATTATTATTATTATTATTATTATTAAACATTTTGTGGCATTTGAGGCAAAAAATTGTAAATGCAAAAGCTTTGGCTTTGGTTCCGAAACATTTTTCTCCTAATTATCTGAATCTTAAGTTTTATTTGTCATAAATGACACAAACATATGTCAAAGTGTTTTTTCCTTCTTAATAATTATGTGCATGGGGGGGGGGGTAAATTAAGATGCATAGTCATGTTTTCTTATTTGCACATCTCCAGAACAGATATTTCTTCTTTAGTAAAAGTTTTTTTTTTTTTTTGCCATCATTCTCAAGCAGAGATTCCACACCTGCAAAGGAAACTGAAAAGGGGTTGGGCTCCCTTCTAATGTTTGAAGAGCAACAGAAGCATACATCAAATGAATTAAACTTTCCCTGAACACCTGCTCCCCTTTTGTTTTCTGCCTTTAAATGGATATTGGGAAAACTGCTTGTAAAACTGGGAACAAGGTGCTTTAAAATATGCATCAGAGAAGTTTTCCAAATCAAAAGGTGTCACCATTTTGTCTAGGCAAGCCTTCTCTACCAGATCACAGCCTCAATATGTGCTTTTAATTAAGATTCTCATCAGTCCAGAATTCTCCTCATCAAGGTTTGTCAACATTTAAAAACACTAGGTGTTTCTTCAAGCTAGCACCACCACAAGACAGATATGTAGAAGGGAACCCCAATCTATGAGCACTTGATTTTGTGCAGTATGTCATTCAGAGACCCATGTGTGTGAGCATATTGCTTGTGTGGACTCCCTACCTATAAAGTGTTGTTCATATCTAGGAATACTCTTCAGATGTTCATGTCCAATGTGATTATCACACTGTGAATCACTCAGTTGGGATGGGGCTAGCCTGGACACAGCACTAGGGAAAGAAGCATGACTCACTTCTCACTTCTGTAATTTATTACTGTAAAGGCTGAAAGAAGGATAAAATATTCAGTGGAAATGATTTTATAAGAGTGAGCTCATAATAAACAACCTGTATTTTATAATATCTGTTCTTGCTTAGGTTCCCCACAGGTGTTTCTTATGCAACTGTGACAGCTGCTGAGAACTTAAGCAAAGTTAAAGCATAAGGAAGAACAATTTAAGGTCCCAGACAAACAAGGCAATAAAAAACGCTGAGCAATTCTTGCTTTCAGAAACTGATGAATCCTTAAATTTGCACTGCAAGTAGAGGTAATAAAAATGCCTGTACAAAAATAGATAAGTTGGACAGGAATGTTCAAATGAGGAAGACATTATAAACTTAAATAAGAATGTTGGGCATGAAGTGCAAACCTGATGGGTTGAACTGAAACGGATGCATCAGAGTATATAGTTATTTTATTACAGAATCTATCCACACTGCAGATATAAAGCAGTTTGACACCACTTTAATTGCCATGATTATATCCTACATAATCCTGGGATTAGTAGTTTGGTGAGGTACCAGAGCTCTCTGACAGACTAGTTTGAATATCTATCTCACCAAACTATAAATTCCATGATTCTATGAGATGGAGCTATGACAGTTAAAGTGGTGTCAAACTGCTTTATTTCTGCAGTGAGGATACCTCTACAGTGTCTTCTGCCTGACACAAATGGTTAATTTATATTCTAACATAGGAAGAGGACATATGCAGGAGACACTGTGCAGCTATAGGTTGCACTCAATACTAATATGGCTAGAGAGTCTAGATGTGTTATTTACACCTCATCTAACCCTAGTCAAACATATTTTGCTAATGCATCAGCAATCTATCATCCCATTTTAATGTTATATTGTATAATTTGCTGGTTGCTTCAGGTCCAGGATGATTTTTTTCTTTCTTATAGGTTCCTGGATTTGCATGGGGGTAGCACATCCTCCTCCCTTGCTTTTCCTTTTCTACTCTCTATTTTGGGTGGCTGGTGGGAGTGTTTACCATACTGACCACAAAGAGGGAATCAAAATAGTTTCCTGGTCTTATTAAAGGCCATGAATACCAAGTATCATGAAACCCCACAAGACTCAAGGCCTAAGCAGACTGCCAGAAATAGTGCACATTAAATTGAGGCACTGCCCTGGCTCAGTGCTAGGGAGTCATGGGAATTGTATTTTTTTCTGGGACATTGAGCCTTCTCTGTCAGAGAGCTCTGGTGCCACAATAAATTACAGTTCCCATGATTCCCTAGCACTGAGTCAGGGCAGTGCCTCAATTTAATGTGCACTATTTCTGGCAGTCTGCTTAGGCCACCAGTTACTTCTAATCTTCTAAAGGTGGTAAGACAACATTATCACCCAGTCAAAGATGAAGAGATAGACATATTCAGACTAACAAATCTTTTGGCCCAGCTTAACAAATGACAAGAGGATTGTCTCATCTTTCCCAATCTTGCTAAAATATTTGTTATTAGAAAAGTCTGAAAAATTTCATGCAGCTTTAAACTATTTCCATTGTCAGAATGTTATATCTTTGTTTCCAGCCAGATAACATAATAATGAAAATTGCTTTAAAATCAACCTCTTCAGGCATGCATGCTAATTTGGCAATAACAGTAGAATCTAATAAAAGGAACTGTGAAGAAGAAATGGGAGCTCAGAATTTTAAGGAGGTATTGCATCTTTTCCTGTGTTTGGTGAACTGGAAAAAAAAATCTTTCACAATGTTGAAAACTTTTCCCTGAACACTCTGAAACAGAGAAAGTGAAGCATATGATCAGACTGTCAACAGGCTCAGTTATACTGAGATTGACATGTAAATATCCACATATGACTCATTCATGTTACATGCATAAGCATTTCTGTGACTGAATATATGGAGTCAAAAAATTACAATAAATACAAATAGATATTTAGTATGATTAGCTTTCCATTTTATTTCTTTTTGAACTGTGATCTTTATTCAGGTTGCAGACGTTTGACAAGTGGAAGTAAATTAATAATCTATTTGGTATTTGTAGAAGATCACAGTTTTCAGTCTAGAGCCAAATGCAGTTACAGGGGGGTTGCAGACTGCCAGAAATAGTGCAGATTGAGTCCACTTTTAGGGTTAGGGTTAGGGAATCATGGGAACTGTATTTTATTGTGGCACCAGAGCTCTCTGACAGAGAAGGCTCAATGTCTCAGAAAAAACAACAACAATTCCCATGATTCCCTAGCACTCACCCTAACCCTAAAAGTGGACTCAATTTGCACTATTTCTGGCAGTCTCCCTTCAGGGTTTTTTCCACTAAACTTGGGCAGCTCAGGTAGAGAGGGGGCAGACCAGTTAGCATATCTTCACAACTTTTCCATTAATATGATTTATAAATGATTGAATGGGCCTAGAGTTCCTCAGCCATATGGATGTGCAATAATAAAACATGAATGTGCCTTTAATGTAATGTGTTAATAGACCTATGAGGAAAGGACACAGGTACCCTGTACAGACAAGGCTGCATCCTATCACCCTACCTATTCAACTTATATGCAGGACATATTGTAGGGAAAGCAGGCTTGGACATGGAAGAGGGAGGAGTGAAAATAGGAGGAAGAAATATCAACAATCTGAGATATGCTGATGACACCATAATACTAGCAGAGAACCCCACAGACCTGGAACAATTACTAAGGAAGATCAAAGAAGAAAGTGCAAAGGCAGGCTTACTGTTGAAAATAAAGAAAACAAAAATAATGACCACGGAGCAATTACACACATTCAAACTAGACAATGAGGAAATAGAAATAGTAAAAGAGTTCTCAAAGCTGGGATCAAGCATTGATAAAAATGAGGATGGCAGCCAGGAAATCAGGAGGAGATTAAGGACGTTATCACATGGGGGAAATCTGCTGGTTAATCCACACAAATCCCAAACAGAAACTGGATTTGTGCCTCATGATTTCACATGACATCGCACAGAAACTGGACAGAAACTGGACAGAAACTGGTGTTATCCGAGATCTTTTGAAATTCGGTAGTTTTGAGGAAATGCATTTGCGAAATTACAGTAATTTCGCATTTACCGTAATTTGAAAAGCAAGTGCACATTTGGGAGCATTTTCCTGCTTTTCCCATGGTTCCACGGCGAGCATTCCTCTATCTGTGCATGTGCAAGAAGATCATTTCTAGTACATTTACAGGCTTTTCTCACTTGTGTGTGAACGTTAAATGTGCTTACTGTAATTTCGCAATTAAGGTAATTACATGTGAAAGCCATTTGCAGAATCAAGGTTTATTTTTGGTTTATTTTCGGAATGCCTCATTTCCACTTTATTATCACTTTCTGGCCCACGTGTGATAACGTCCTAAGAATGGGAAGGGCAGCTATGAAAGAACTAGAAAAGATCCTAAAGTGCAAAGACACAACTCAGCATAAAAGTCAAATCATACAAGCCATTGTATTCCCTATTACCATGTATGAATGTGAGAACTGGATAGTCAAGAAAAAAGATAGGAGAAAAATCAACTCCTATCCAACTCTTGGAGAAGAGTCCTGAGGATTTCATAGACAGCCAAAAGGACAAACAAATGGGTCGTAGCGCTGTTCAAGTCAGAAATATCTCTAGAAGCCAAGATGACAAGACTAAAGGGGGTTGAAGAAATAGTGCAAATTGAGTCCACTTTAAGGGTTAGGGTTAGGGTTAGGGAATCATGGGGACTATATTTTATTGTGGCACCAGAGCTCTCTGACAGAGAAGGCTCAATGTCTCAGGGGAAAAAAATTCCCATGATTCTCTAGCACTAACCCTAACCCTAAAAGTGGACTCAATTTGCACTATTTCTGGCAGTCTGCAACCCCCCTTAGACTGTCATACTTTGCCTTTTTTTTATTGAGAAAAGGAAAAACACAAAATAAACGCAAAGCAAGAAAATACAACCAATAGTATCACATTATATACCTAATATAGACTTGTTTAACATATAAAACCATCTCACCTATGTTACATCAATTATATCTCAATTTTCCTATATTACATCACTTTCCTTCTTCCTAAATAAATAATCCATTTCCTATAACGTGTATATTAAAGTCTCTCAATTTCTCATAATCTCTTTCCATTTTACCTCATATTGCTGTAACAACTTTCCCGTAGCATACATTGATAGATTATCCATTAAAGCTAATTCTTTAAGCTTATCGTACCATTCTCTTACATCTGGAATTGAATCAAGTTTCCAATAACGTGCATACATGATTCTTGCTGCCGTCAGCATATAAAGAACCAAGCTTTGTTCATCTTTATTGAGATTTTTCTTAATATCCCCCAGGATATTTAACAGAAATAACTCTCGGTTTTAAAGGTACAGTTTTGTGTAACATTTTTTCCATACTTCCATGAATCTTTTTCCAATATTTCCTAGCCTGTTTACACTGCCACCACATGTGATATATTGTACCCAGGTTTGCCTTACATTTCCAACATAAATTACTTCCTCTCTTCTTCATTTTTTCCAACCTCGTTGGGGAGAGATACCACCTATAAAAAAATTTATAATAATTTTCTTTTAACAAATTACATTTAGTAAATTTTGAAGTATCTCGCCATGATTCCTCCCAATATTGTAAGGGTATGGGATTTCCTTTATTTTGTGACCACTTGATCATATTTGCTTTTATTGTTTCCTCATGCAGCTCTAAGTTTATTAAGGCATTATACATTTTGCCTATCCATTTCCTTTTGTACTGTCTAAATAAAATATCAAAATTATTCAAATCACATTCTATACCCTGTTGGGCTATATCTTTATTAAAATAATGCTTAATTTGCAAATAATTCAACCAGTTTATTTTGGTTCCTTCTTCCCAAAGGGCTTCTTTTGATTTTAGTTCAAGTCCTTCTTTTGTTCTCTTTATCATCCTTTCATATGTTAACCATGTCTCCTTCAATGGAGCTTACACTCTATGATATGCCTCCTGTGGGGATACCCATTGTGGTATTCATCTCCATAATTTTCCTTTATACTTCTCCCAGATTTTAAATAAAGCTTTCCTTATACAATGTTTATTAAACTTCCTCCTCAACTTAGATTCCCCATAACCTATTTGGCTATGCCAGCCTCCATCAAAACCAATCCCTTCCAAATATAATAATTTCGCATTTTTTAAAGAGATCCAGTCTCTTATCCACGCAAAAGCGCACGCATCATAATAAAGTTCCAATTTAGGTAGGCCCATTCCTCCTCTCTCCTTCCTATCTTGTAATGATAACAATTTTATCCTGGGCTTTCTACCCTGCCATATAAACTTTACTGTATCCTGATTCCATTTTTGGAATGGTTGTTTTGATATTAGAATGGGGATTGTTTGAAATAGGAACAACATACGCGGTAACACATTCATTTGTATAGTGGCCACCCTTCCTAATAATGACAACTGTTGATTTTCCCAAGATTCCAAATCTAATTTAATATGCTCCCATGTCTTGATATAATTATTCTTAAACAATTCCTTATTCCTTTTTGTAATATCTATTCCCAAATACCTAATTTTATCCCTTATTTGATATTCTGTTTCTTTTTTCAAAGCTTCTATTTCAATTGGCGAAAGGTTTTTAGTCATTACTCCACTTTTAAATTTATTTACCTTAAATCCTGCTAGATCAGAAAATTGGTCCAAGATTTGTTCTAGGCATTTTATATTGTCTATTGGATTCTCCAAAAAGATGACCAGGTCATAGGCGTATGCTTTCAAACAGTAATTGTATCTTTTTATCTTTGGGAATTGTAACCATTGATCTTTCCTTATTTTAACATTTAATATTTCCATTACCATTATGAATAATAATGGGGAGAGAGGGCATCCTTGTCTTGTCCCCTTATTGATCTTTATAAATGCTGTTTTTTCAGTATTCACACTAACTTGGGTTGTTTGGTTAGTGTATATTTTCCTAATCCAGTTTATAAATCTCCCCTGAATTCCAGTTTCTTCTAGTACAATATCCAAACAATCCCAACTCACACTATCAAAAGCTTTTTCCAGATCTAAAAAGACCATACCTAGTTTTTTAGATTTCTCTTCTTTGTATTTTTCAATAATATCTATCACTGTTCTTACATTATCTTTAATATTTCTTCCCGGTAGGAACCCTGCCTGATCTTCGTGAATCCAATCCTTTAAAGCTACTTTCAATCTTTTAGCAAGGATAGATGTGTAGACTTTATAGTCTACGTTTAGTAGCGAAATCGGGCGATAATTGTTAAGGTCCTCAGGATCTTTATTTTCCTTATGTATCAAAGTTATGAGTTATAAGGAAATTAAGAATCAAATTAATCAGTTGCAAATGCAAGAAATAGCAAATAAGATTAAATATGTGAAGCATTACCATTTCAAGAATGCAAACAAAGTAGGTAAATGGTTATCCCATAGGTTGAAAAAAGAAAAAGAAAGGAATGTGATTGTTAAACTAAGACATGAAGGTAAGGAAATAAGCACTCAAGAAGAGATGAAAACATTAATCCAAGAGTTTTATGGCAAACTTTATAGGGCTGATATGAAACATCAAGGTAAAAGGATCTCAATACGTGAATATATCAAAGATCTACAGTTATCAAAACAAGAAGATTCAGCAGTAAAAGATCTGAATAGGCCCATAACAATAGAGGAAATTGATCAAGCGATCAATGAACTGAAAGAACATAAGGCACCGGGACCAGATGGACTTACGTCCAGATACTATAAGATTTTTAAAGATGAATTGCACACTGTCTTACATGAAACAATCTTGAACATTGATTATGGTGAATACCCAGAATCGTGGGGACATTCACTCATAACTTTGATACATAGACTGTCATACTTTGGACACATCATGAGAAGGCATGTATCATTGGAAAAGACAATGTTAAGAAAGGTGGAAGGAAGTAGAAAGAAAGGAAGGCCACATGCTAGATGGATGGACTTTATTGAAGGGACCATGAATATGAGTTTGCAGGAGCTGGGCAGAACAGTACAGAACAGTGGTGCCTGGAGATGTCTCATCCATAGGGTCACCATAGGTCGAGACTGATGTGAAGGCAGTTAACAACAACAAAAACCCTGTACTAGACATTAAAGATCCAAAGGGAAGGATTGCATTTAGTGTGATGTGTACTTCCAGCCCTGGATATACCACAGTTTTTAAGACTGTGAAGTTAAACTGTATGGCTCGATGAACACGAGTATTGCATTTTCCAAATGTCCAGATTTATGAAGATATTTTTTAAAAATAATATAATAATTTTCTGAGATTAGCAAATAATTTTCTGAGATTAGCAAATAATATATCATTACCTTTCATCGTATGCTAAGAATAGTCAGATCATTAACCCTAATCTAATTATTTTAGAAATTCAGGCTTCAATATTATGCACACTTACCTAGAACAATTCTCACTAAAAATGTCTAGATTTATTTCTGAGTAGGTATTCAGAAAATCCCACCCTTCATTGGAATACTTCCCCCTCCATTAATACTTTGAAGCTGTGCTGGATTAGAAAATGTGTGTTACTTATTGTGTATGTGTGTATCTAAATATGTAAATATATTTGAAGCACTATTCAAATTATTTAGCAAGCTATCACAATTACCTGTGAAGGTTTTTAGATGTGAACTGATTAAGATAGAAAGTTATTTACAAAGAAGTTAATGAAGCTAAAACAAAGCTTTCAGACACACCTCAGGAAGTTCCAACTGATGAGAGACTTCAGAAATACATGGCATTGTATGGGTTGATGATCTGAATGAAACCAAAATTGGAGTGGTAGCACACACAATTCTTTAAAATATGTGTCATAAAGAGTTGCATCAGCACAAAGGACAAGAGATGCCTCTTTTTGGGTTTAAATAGGCCACAACATTTATTTTGCTGTACAAGGTCTATTTACAAATATTTATAATTAAACACATAATTGCTTTGTCACATGTGTATGTGAAAGTGTAACCAACCCAGGAGGGTGGTCCTTCATATCATGTGGCAAAGCATGTAAACAATAACAACACCATTTTTTGCCCCTCCCAACCAGAAATGACATCATATTACATCATTTGATTTCATGCACATTAACTGCATACGTCACTTCCGTTAATTTATTTTAACCAAATTTACCCAAGTTAAATTTAATTAGCCAATTAATTTTCCTGTGGGGTGGAGGTCATTACCCGCCCCTGCCAGAATTGGAACAACATCAGATCTAGACCCTGGACCCCCCAAGTTGTGACAAAACACAGAATACAGTATAATCAAAGTTACACAAATGGCAATTTAATCAAAGACCCATTCCCACAATATAATACAGATTAATCTCAGAGAGGGCGAAAAACCCAGGGACACAAGCCTGGGCAAAAATCCCCTCTCGGCCCCCAAAGGTGACCAGCCTAAGCCTGAGAGTGACGTAACATTACAGCTTAAAGCAGGCTGGTTGGGCCACTCAGCTATAGCTCTAAAATGGCTGCCGCCACGTGGCAGCACAGATCTATAAATCCCAAACTCTTGCAGAAAATCTCGCAATGGCATAACCACCACAAGATTTCTCAGCGTACCTAAAATCACCAATACAACACATGATTGGACATGCGCGCAGGAATTTAGGCGGGACTTCCTGCGCACTTGACTAACCATGTGTCTCCAGTCCCAGAATGGCTGCCGCAACAAGCAGGCCCTCCCGACGAGTTGAGGGGGTGTCTTTCCATGCAAAGTGAACCAAACCCATCATTTTCCAGCATTATTAGAAAACAGTTTGCTAATTGGTCCCAAACGTACACAAAATATTTGGCATGTCACTCTAAATACAAATATCAAGTCTGATCAAATAGTACATAAATGGGCATTGCAGATCAAAAATACAAATATCTGTTCAATAGGTACACAGCTAGCTGATGAACTGGGTTCAAAACCTTACTGTACACATTGCATGGTCTATTAGATAACAAATCAAATTTGATGACTCCATGATAAAACATGAGTGTTTGTATTGCACAAAAACATACATAAATATTTGAGTTTTTAATATGGATCTCATTACTTAAGATTGTGGATATATTATGAGACAAGCACTTGAATGAGAAAATGAAAGGTGACTCCTCTCTCTAATTGAAAATTTTTTATGCATTTCAGTCAGTCCATGTGGGCCTGTATCAGATTTCTAAATAATCTTTCTTTCTTTCTTTCTTTCTTTCTTTCTTTCTTTCTTTCTTCCCACCTGACTAGTTTCTTTACCAATTTTCAATTAGCAAACAAACAGCCAACACAAATTTTGCAAGAGGATGGTAGCTGAACTGGTGGCATAAAGAAGTTCTGGTTCAATAAACCATACAAACCAAGTCCTACTCTCTAGCATTAGGCAGAGTGAGGCAACAGCTGTGAGTGGCTGATGCTAAGAAACTCGGGAAGGATGGCTGTCTGTGTCACTCAACTGGTTATGAGTCTCCAAGCTATCCTTCATTATAGTGAATGATGCAGTCCTGTGGCCAGTAGGATATTAAGATTAAATTACCAGTCTGATAATTTTTTTATACATAGGGTTAGGGGTGGAGGGAAAGTGTCATATCAAGTTTTGCCCCAGGATTTAAAAAATGCTGCTTTTCAGACACATTACAAAAGTATAATATTAACCTGCTGTCTGCTTCCCTGGCAGAGTGAAGAATCTGGAATTATGCTTTAGGATACACATGGAACAATTATTTCCTGGCAGGATCAAGGGACTCATACTTTGCTCTGGACAAATAATTTCATGTTGCCAACCTGTTTCAGCTTAAGAGACTCTCATTCTGCCAGTTGCCTTCATACTTTCTATACAAGTATGGCTAAGATTGAACATCAATGCTGATGGACCATAAGACATCCAGACACTGTCCAGCTGCAGTTGGCAGCTGTCAAAATGAAAAAGCTGTTACCCTCTCTGTTACTTGTAATGCTGCATTGTGCTGGAGGTCCAGATGGGTGACAGTTCTTTCTTTTTTCTGACTGCCCAACTGCAACTGAGCATCCTTCTACCCTCTCAGCCACTAACTGACTGTGGATGTAAAAGAGGAGAGGCCTCTGTGTGTGTGTGTGTGTGTGTGTATACAGATACACATACATACACACACACACACCACATGCTACTACCCTCTGAAGATGCCAGCCACAGATACAGGCAAAACATCAGGAACAAATTCTTCCAGAACACAGACACATAGCCCCCCCTCCCAAAAAAAATGTTGATAAAATGTGCTGATGATGAATATACAGCTTACAGTCCATGAAGTCAAGTCATCAAGACATCCAGATCTTCAAGCAAGCTTCCTTTTATTGCAAAATCAGCATGAGCAAAAAACTAATAATAATAATAATAATAATAATAATATCATCTTCACTTTAGCCAGAAGGCTAAACAGGAACAAAGCCTAACTGCTACATGATTCAAAATTGGTTAGTTGCAGCATCAGGAAAATATTTTAATTAGTCCATTACAGCTTAAAGGTTAAAAGACAAGTGACAAACTTTTCAGGATCACAACTTTCAACCCCCAATTCTCCACCCATTTGGGTGTAGCCCTTTCAGACTGATTGGTTGAAGTTACATGACGTGTTAAATCATGTGACTGCAGTTCCCATAACATTTTACATGTTTATAAATCCTTTATGTAAACAAATCCCTTTCTCACAGAACTGTAGCCTCGTTAACTGCTTGTTTTGGCTAAAACACACCTGGGCTGACAATTGTGACTCTGGCCTCAGAAAAACAACTTTTCTCAGCAAGGAAAAATACAGACACACATCTTTACATTTCAACATTTTAACATTGACTATATGTCCCATCACATTCTAACAAAAAAGAAAAACCCCTCAAAAAACCAAAACCCACA
Organism: Phrynosoma blainvillii; assembly: GCA_026167975.1. Lineage (NCBI taxonomy): Eukaryota > Metazoa > Chordata > Lepidosauria > Squamata > Phrynosomatidae > Phrynosoma > Phrynosoma blainvillii. The sequence continues at coordinate 194,536,249 of JANUYF010000003.1, read as the reverse complement.
AAAAAATATGGATGCCGGTCATGAAAGTCTTCAACTTCACATTGAACCAGTTTCCTTCTTTCCCTTCCTGTGACCTGTCTTTACAATGCCAGGCCAAAGCCTCAATTCAACTGTGAACTGTCATCAAGATAGGAGGCCAGTTCCACATCAAACCTGGGACATCCCTGCCTTATATGTTTTAAAAAGACCTTTCAGAGTACTCCAGTGCAATGCCATATGACTGTCTACACATGTATCCTGCTATGCCATCCAGTGCCACTGCCAATGACATGAATCACTCCCTCTGGACACATTGTTTTCATCTTCAGAGGGAGCTACCCACACTAATGATGGTGGTGCTAGGCAATGGGATGCATTTATAGACAGCTGACCAGCATTGATCTGGAGTGCCAAGGAAAGGATAGGGAAGGAGAATTCAAGGCAGCTTCAGGAGCAGCCAAGAGTATTCTAGCCAGTGTAAATCCATTGTTACTCAGTACCATGGTGGCATCCGCAGGGATTTAAAACCAGATTTTTAAAGCCCTTTCCCAGATGGATGAATTTTTCAGTTTTGCTTGCCTCCAGCTTTTAAATTTTAAATTAATTCCATTCAAATTAAGAATATATTTGTGATTTTGGAAAGCTCTTACTGAGATAAAATTCTCACTCACTCCTAACTGGAACACCATGAGTTATTAAGCATTCTTTCTTCTCTCCAAGTAGCTGCCAAGACAAGAGTGCTATTTCTACAAATATTAGTGTCTCTTCATCCTATGTATTCACAAGGAGATGGAAATTCTTCACTTATGGGTGGTTATTGAGTAACAAAAATGGAAAGGTTATATTATTATCATTTATGATTGTTTGAAAGATAGAAAATCTAACAAGAGAAACATATGCGGAATAATAGAAAGGAATGTGGTGGAGATAATTTAAATACTATCTATTATAGCTCAATTCAGACACTGACCAGATGTGTGCTGCAATTCCTGCTACATGGACACACACCTTCCCTTCTGCACAATATGGGGTGTATCCACACCTTATGATTATAGAACTTTAATATCACTTTAACCATGATGGCTTCATCCATTGGAATCCTGGGATTTGTTGATTGGTGAAGCACCTAGGATCCTGTGCTATAGAGCTGTGGTGCAGTTCCCAAACTACAGCACTGCTAGAGTTATTTAATATAGAATTCTAAGCAATTGAAGAAACTACACATCCCAGTACTTCACTGAACAAAAACATAAAATCTGAAGTGATATCAGAGTGATTTAGCTGTGTATCTCTCCAAATTTCAGATACTAGGGTTCTATAGGATGGAGCGATCACATAAATGATAATCAATCTGCTATAGATTAACTCTGTGTAGGTGCTGAAAGCAAAGACTAATACTTGGAATATCCCAATTTGCATAATTTTCTCTCTCACACACACTGATTCCATCATACTGTATAAGCAGACTTCATGTGGATTGCTTTAAGTTACTTGGGAATAAGATTCATTAAAAATAGTATGACATATATAATTAGGCATGTAAAGGGTTGTTCTGTTAGATATATAGTAGTACTAGAGGCTTGTCCTTCTACCTTCTCCATAAAGACCACAAAACTGAACTGGCCAAATCCCAATTAAAGAATTAAATCAGACTAATTTGGACTGATTCTTATGAATTCCAGATCGGACTGGATTGGCCTAGTTCAGTTCTGGAGTACCATATAGAATGACAGGGTCTGAAGCCATTCAGACTGATTTTGAGATTTGGGCCAATTAGTGGTTGTGGGGTGGGGTAGAAGTATTTTTAACTCTCAGAATGACATGTAATATATGCTGTTGCATTGTCTGATGAACAGAGGGTACCACCCGTACAAGAAAGTATTATATACTCCTTCTGCAAACTTGGACAAAATCCAACCACTAGTGCAACTTCCAGTTATGCTAAGAAGATGCTCCAAATGGATCCTAGCCTGAGAGTGTTTGATGGCAGCATACCTAGTTTAAGCATGACTAGGCTTAAATCAACCTTTGCTTTCTAACACTCTCACTATATGACTCTTCTCCTGGTCCTCTGGAAGTGACAACATTTGCCTTAGATTAATCAAAGTTGCAATATATTAATAATTATATGGAAATGTAATGTTTAGATGATAATCAGCATTTTAAAAAGACTATAGGATATTCATTGTTGAGAAAGGGCAAAATTCCAACCTCTCATTATCTCATGAAAAGCATCTGAAAATTGGTTTGATGTAAAGGGGGGAGAGTACTTTAGAAAACACTCTGGGCTCCTACAAATGTAAGTTGGTTAGAAGACCCTTCTAAAGTTTTTTTTAATGGTGGTGGTGTGTATGGAGAGCATCATTAAAATTAGCTGAAGAGAAACTTACAGTTGCTCAAAACATGCTAGATGTTTAAAAAGAACTGATATTAAAAATATTCACAATCCCTCCTTGGGACTTTGTTTCTTTGTCATGTTAATGCCTCTCAAAATTTTGATATAACAAGGGAAGGTGTTGGATTCCCAGAAATGCTGAGGGATTTCAGAAGCAATAAACTTGAGATGTTTCCATGTTTTTGTGTTGTTTTGTTTTGTTTTTGAATTCTTTAATACCCACAACAGAGTTTGTATTGGAAAGGATGACAGGCCACAAGCTATCACACCATTAAAATAGGAAGACTTTGAAAAATAAATAAAAAAGCACACTGTTTTGCTCTAGCAGGCTGAGGAAAAAAGGATCAGCAATTTATTGCAGCTTTGCAAAGTTTATGACACAATGAGTTCTAAATACTGCAATCTTGTTTTCATGAATACTAAATTACAAAAACATTACTGTTTGCAGACTGTCATGCCCTGCTGTAATGAAAGCTATCTTGATATAAATTGCATTTTATCAGTGTTAATCAAGGATCATCATATTTGATTACAAGGTGTGTGTGTGTGGGGGGGTTCCCCTGTTCATCTCTAGCTTATTTTTCTGTCAGTCAACAGTGATGTTTGCTTTCATTCAAAATGCAGAACCATTCTGCTTAAGATTTACACAAGCATACAAAGATCTATATTTGTTGTAGCTAAGGCAAGTTGAATTGAAAATGTGCAGCCATACTGATGTGTATGCAACTCATGTAAAAGGCAGCATGGGGAATGTACACTAAATGGCAGCTTTAATGGGAGATTTTTCTTGCATTGTTTAATCACTATGCATACTTTCTAAATGATGTTGGAAAATGTGCCCAACTAAACAAAATGAGTCAGGCAGTGTACACATGGGATAGTCAATGTACATTTCTCCAGCTGGGGACAATGTGTATTATTCAAGCTAAATATGAAATATGATGAGAGCAAGTTTAGGACTCTGAGACACCAGGATTCAAATTCCCACAAAGCCACAGAAATCCACTGGGTGACCATGGGCAAGACCTACTTTCTCAATCTTGAAGGAAGGCAATGACAAGCCCCCTCTGAACAAATCTTGCCAAGAACCTCCCATTATAAATTTGCCTCAGGGTCACCATAAGTCAGAAACAACTTAGAATCACAGAATCATAAAGCTAGAAGAGACTACAAGAGCCATCCAATCCAACACCCTACCATGCAGGAATACACAATCAAAGTGCCCCAATAGATAGCCATCCAGCCTCTGTTTAAAAACTTCCAAGGAAGGATACTCTACCACACTCCAAGGGAATGTATTCCACTGTGAAACAGCTCTTACTGTCAGGAAGTTCTTCCTAATGTTTAGGTGGAATCTCTATTCCTGTAATTTGCATCCATTGCTTTGTGTCCTAGTCTCTGGACCAGCAGAAAACAAGCATGTTCCAGCCTCAATATGATACCCCTTCAAATATTTAAACAGGGCTATCATATCACCTCTTAACCTTCTATTAACCAGGCTAATCATAACCAGCTTGTCTAGAAACTTTTTGAATTGTGATGTCCAGAACTGGATCCAGTATTTCAGGTGAGGACTGGCCAAAGAAGAATAGAGTGATTGAAGGCACCTTGGGATGCAGTGGCTCAAGTGGTTAAGACTCTGACTATGTAGATTGCAAGATTGGCAGGTTGGCAATTCAAGGCCCAGGTGCTGCATGATAGAGTGAGCTCCTGTCACTAGTCCCAGCTTCTGCCAACCTAGTAGTTCAAAAGTATGCAAATATAAGTAGATAAATAGGTACCACTTCGATGGGAAGGTAAACAGCGTTCTGTGCAATCATACTGGCCACATGATCACAGAGTAGCCTCTGACGACGCTGGCTCTTTGGTTTAGTAACAGAGATTAGCACCGCCCCCTACAGTTGGACATGACTTGACAACCTTGTCAATGGGGAATATCTTTACCTTTACCTTTTTTCTCCTTCCTGGTTATAAGGTTATTTCTGTGTTTCATATGTTTCATACCATTACTATGGGCACTACGCTGAACCCTGCCCTCCACCTCCACGTAAATTAAATTAAATTAAATTAAATTGAATTTAAAAAGCAGTTGAGTTCAATAAATAAATAAATAAATAAATAATCATGGCTATCATAAATTGAAAAAGTTATATTTCTTAGGAAAATAAACAACATTTTCTTTTTAAACCTTTCAAGTTGGACATTTCTATCTGAAACTCTAGCATTCTCTTTTTTTGGCCAAAAATTCACATCTTAAAATGTTGAAAGTTAATTACAGCACCTTCAAAATTAATCCTTATTCCAATAATGTTGCTACTTTTTATATGGCTACCTTTGAAGCCCCTCTCTCCACCTCCTTTCTTTGTTCTCTTATGATCCTCTTGATACTTTCACCATCATCTTGTCTCATATTTTCACCCATATATGTTTTGCTGCTGTAGAGTGTCTTGGTTCCTTCATCTTCTCTATCATCTGTTTATGACCTCTTCTGTGTGTCATAGACATGTTCTTGTCCACCAGTGACACCATGAATTTTGGTTGTCTTCCCTCTCTCTCTCTTTCTATTTCTCCTAACCCTAATCCCATGTCTCTCTCTCCTCTCTCCCTCCATGTCCATGTTCTCTCTCCTTTCATCCTTATCCAGTCTCTCCCTTCCTCTCTGACTCTGGAGATTATTGCACAGCTTTAAAAAGCGACTTATCTCTCCCAAGTTGAAGTTTCATTTGGGCTCATGGATTTTGCCACTGAACCTGCCAGCCGAGTGCAGTTAGGCTGCAGCCCAGGTCCCATGAGCACTCAGCAAGCTGCTTTTCAAAGTCAGGAGCTTTCTGTTTCTTTCCCACATACTAAGGCAGCATAGTTAGCCCTTCCTCTCCTTACTCCTTCTTCCTTCCTGTTATTTACTTGTCATTATGTTCCCTCTTTGTCACAGCTACTACACAACATTGCATGAAAATAAATCCAATGAAAATGGTAGAGGAAGTAACAAAAATATAGCAAATAAGTCCTGTACCATATTGTTATTGGGATGGAGGGAATGAAATTCTTGGGGGGGGGGGAGTTACTTTGCATTCTAATTTCATTCTTACATACACACACACACGCACACACACAGAGAAACACACACAGTTGCAGTTGTGTGCCTTCAAGTCATTTTCGACTTACAGCAACTCTAAGATGAAGCTATCACCTTGGCAAGGTATGTTCTGAGAGGTGTTGCCTTTGCCTTCCTCTGAGGCTGAGAGAGTGTGACTTGCCCAAAGTCACCCTGTTACCCATAGTGCCCTTGATTTCCAAAATATGAAAAACCCCATATGCTACCCATAGTTCCCCTGCTATCAAAAATGTGAAATTCCATGATGACCTCCAGATGAACTCTGGCAGTGGAATTGGAAGCCAAAGGTCCTCTGTGCCCATGGCCTGGGCAGACCATCCTTAATCCTTAAGGCATACATAACCCCCAGATAGTCCAGGAGAGTTGCAGATGGGATTTCCCTGATGAGATCATCCAAACCCATTGGAAAGGTGTATTGTGTCACCCAGCCACAAGCACCCTCAGCCATCAAAGGTGTAATGTTTGTATTGTGCCACCCAGTCTCACATGCCCCCACCCATTGGGAGGTGCATTGTGTCATCTAGTCACACATTCCCCCAGGATATGCGCCCCTCGGATTAAGACCACCGGATACAATGTAACCCTATACAGCAGGGTGTCATCATCGCAATTATCACCTTTCACCCCAGGGCTCGTTTGGCCCTATATAAACCCTAGACTTTAGCCAGTCAGTGTGCTATCTTCTTGGTCTAAACGACTCCATGTCACTCTGACCTCCGAAGCTAGTTACTGGCAAGTCAGCTCAAACCCAGGCTGCGGAGCTAGACTTGTCTCCCATCATCCCGCATCTCATTTCGCTTCCCGGAGAAGGCTACATTTCAGTAAGCATCACCCTTAGTAACGCCTGCATTCTGTTCCAAACTCCAACCCTGATTTTCCTGAGCCTTGAGTGTGTGTGAGAGTGTATGGTCCGTGAGTGTGTTTCCCCTATTTCAATAAAGTAGCTAGCTACCAACATCAGTCTCAGCTTCATTCCTTGGAACCCCCTGGTCTCTTGGTATAAACATCGGGAGGGCGATCTCTTGGGCTCTTGTAGTCAGCCCCCCTCTTGCAATAGTTGAGCTAATAAAATTCCCCTAAGGACTCTTGGCTACAACCCAGTGGTTTCCATGTTTGAGCAGGAATTTCACCCCTTGTTTCCCAGTGTCCTAGTTCAACACTCATACCACTAGACTCCAACACCACCCCTCCCCCCACACAGAGTAGTTAAAGAAATTGTTTCCAATGTCTGTCCTCTAGTCTGCACAGAGAGGGAAATTCAAAATTATTTGCAATGCTTCTCTTCCTGCCTAGTGTTATTCATTTATTTATTGGATGTATATCCCATCTTTCTCCCAAAATGGAATTCAAGGCAGGTATTAGTGATGCTAATTTGCCACAGATAACCAGATTAATATCATTTTATGGGCCTTCATGAATGCAGCTGTGCTACATAACTGACATCTATCTATCTATCTATCTATCTATCTATCTATCTATCTAAACAGAAGTTAGGAAGAAACTTTATGTATTTAAACAAGTAGTGCTGTATCTGCAACTTAATTTGTGTGAACCTTTAACTCTCTCAGAGGAAAACACTCCTGACTCTCTCACACACTCACAGCCATATATACTTTGTGTGCAAGTGAAAGACTAATAAAACATCAAGAAGGTTTGTGAAGTTGCTCTTGCTCTCCTTACAGGTATTGGAATGCAATTTTCGTCTCCCAGTTTCTAACTTGTTTATTGGGTTGACATGTGCAACCCTGGAGCAGAGTCACACTCCACTAAGTTGAAATTAGGTGGTGGACTCAGCTATATCAATTCTCCTGAAATCTATTTCCCAGTTTACAAAAGCTAAACTACCTTTGGCAATTTATTTGAAGAAAGAAATATGTGTGCTTAATTGCCTTTCCCCCAATGTACTGTCTTCTGTTACAGTTTTTCAAAAGATTGTTTTAAATAAGCACCTCCATGGGAAAGAAAGTGCCTTCTGTCCTAAAAACAACAAAACAAAATAAAGTACACCAAATAAAAATAAAAAGATGTCACTAACTGAGAGAAACTCCTGTAATGAAGACACAACACAGCAGAGTCAAATCTGGAGCTGGTAATTCATAGAGCCGGTCCTACCATTAGGTGAAGTAATGGTAGTCTAAAAGAGCAGACGCTAGTAGGTAGCAGAAAGGTATTAGAGGGGAAAGTTCTACACTTCCAAAATTAGCTTGCTGACCTCCATTGTTGCAGAAAAATGTTACCCTATTGCCACTGTTGAAGACTCTACTATTGCTCAGATCTACTTTAGCCATGGAATGAGAAGAGCCACCATATTGTTCTTCAAATCAAGTATACAAAAATATGACTCCAAGGTTATTTGGAAACAATCTACACACACCCATCTCACTGTAACACTGATTTTATTGTTGTGGTTCTTATGATTAGATTGCAAATTATGGTCCTTTCCGCTATTCACTTTGCTAGATGTTCCACATTACTCAATGTCTGGATTCATGTGGATTTTTGTACTTGCTGCTTGGAAAGTATGGTGTGGAAGCAAGGTTTGTAATATTGCCCAGGCAACCACATAACACTCTCATCCTGCACATGCAGAGCCAAGATGATCAGATCAGTGTTAGGAACTAACCATCCACCCCTCCCATCATGACTATTCATATAATATGGATTCCACATAACTTAACTCTTATACCATCTAAACAGAGAGCTTGATCAAAAACAAAAAGCTGTATAAAACATTAGAATATTTAGTAAGATACCCTGACAACCCTGCAACCTTAATAAAATCTGGTTGTACAAGTTTTATTATTTCATTTTCAAACTCTCTAGGAGAAGTATACAAATCCTTTCAAGCATTTCCAAACTATTTTCTTTTGCTTTCCTAAAGGTTGCTCTATATAACACATATATAAACACACGCTTTGCCCTTGAAGTGTGCCTGACTTTCCAAAGACAAGGAAAGTAAAAGGGAAGGAGCAGGTCATCCTTTTGTTAATATCAACAAGACATTAAAATGAATTACAGGGTAATTAACTGCAAACGCATTGTGGATGTCACAATAAAACAAGCATTGAAAGCTCAGGAAATCCATACTTTCACTATTATTTAGAATGCTTCTCAATGGGTGTGTTTGTGTGCACATAAATATTAATGTGGATATAGATTGGGATGATTGGCTGTAAACTAGTGTGGTGTAGTGGTTTGAGCACTGGACTATGTCTATCACTATGAGTCTGGAGACCAGGGTTTGAATCTTGGCCTAGTCATGAAAATCCACTCTCTCTGCTTTAGAGGATGACAGTGACAGCCCTCCTCTGAAGAAACATGCTAAGAAAACCCCATGATAGTTTTGCCTTAGAGTCACCATAAGTCAGGAATGACTTGAAGGCAGTGGCATCATTAGGGTGTGCAGGGAGTGCAGACTGCACCAGGTGAAACCTGAGAAGAAGGATGACACCCAGTTGGATCCTCCTCCCACTGCCCCCCATCTTCCCCAGTGTCTTGGCTGGCTTGTGGTTGGTCTTGGGAGGAGGCTGGAATGGGTGGGTGGGCCAGGCTGCTGCCAACACTGCCTCTGGTAGCCCCAGGTGCCTGAACCAAGTGACACCAATACTAGGAATGTCAGTGCTTGAAGACACACAACTACAGCAATGACCAACAAATCCAAATATACAAATAATAGATGTATATCAGGCTGCCTAACAAAATAGAAATATATGAATATTATGAATATAATGGCAATATATTTCAGCTTCTGTCTTCTTCAGCTTCTCTGAAGGTGCTATCAGGCAAATGATCATTTAAGTTTGATATAAGAAAGATAATTCCTTTTCCCTTCATATTTTTGATAGCTATGCCAAAGGCTGCTGAATGTTTTCTCAGTAACCCCCTATTCTGGATTCAGTACTTCTATTATCTTTTGTGACAGACCTCTTAGCCTGAGGTAGTATGGTTTATGTAAAACTAGGAAAAGCCAGATTTCAGTATTGCACCTGAAATCCCCAGGTATCCCCCATGATTTCAGCCACACCATTGGACTTCAAACTATGGGCCTTTACAGACTGCCAGAAATAATGCAGCTTGAGGCCAGTTTAACTGTCCTGGCTCAGTGCTAAGGAATCATGGGAAGTGTAGTTTATTGTGGCACCAGAGCTCTCTGACAGAGAAGGCTCAATGTCCCTGGAAAAAAAATACAGTTCCCATGATTCCCTAGCACTGAGTCAGGACAGTTAAAGTGGCCTCAAGCTGCATTATTTCTGACAGTCTGTAAAGGCCCCATGTCTCACATTGCTTCCATATTAATGAATTCAGTGCTTGGATTGCTAGGGAACATAAAGTAACAAAATATTATTAATGAAGAGAAACTGAGAGGAAATATAGGTTTACAATATGTACAACATGAGTGCATATTCATTCATACATTTTGTATGATCAAAAATATGGCTAGCAATAGGCAGCACCAAGTTCATCAGCTTGGATGTTCTCAAACCCCAACTTTCCTACATTACAGACATACAGCTTCCACCCATTCTAAATCATATTTTCCCACAAGGCATAAACTTCTCAATTTGTGCTGAAAAGCAATTTAATTATTTTGCATTGATCACAGAATGACAGAAAAGTGTGAAAAGCCTTTTCTTTTTTATCAAGTCATACTTAATCATTTATTTATTTAACAGCATTTGAAGTTCATTTTTCTATAAAAATATACTTCAAACAGGAAAATAAAAAATAGCAAGAAATAGCACATGAGACTTTTTTAAAAAACACATAAAGAGTATTAAAATAATTCAAGCATTATCTGCTCCAATATATGATATAACCTCCTGCATATGTGCTTGTGCTCATCTCCCCTCTGCTTTTATCAGGAGAAAGCTACTATTGTTGTATTTCTCCCACCCTTACTCCCCTATCTAATTCACAAAAGACAAGGAAGACCTGGGGAATGCTCCCAATAGCAGTGTACTATTTCCAACAGAGCACTACAAATACGGAGTAAATAAATAATAATAATAATAATAATAATAATAATAATAATAATAATAATAATAATAATATTCATACCCCACCTTTTGCAGAGCAATCAAGGCAGCTTACAACTAAAATGAATTGAATAAAACTACCCCAAGATAAACAATAAACGAAGTTACAATAAGAATAGCCCCCCATTAAAAATATATTAAATAGCCATGTCAGTTAAAAGCACAACATAGAATAAAACATTAAAACATTAAACAGTAATCCCTTTCTTCTTTCCAGCTAAAGGTAAAAAGTGAGTCTTGAGGTATTTAAGTAGCAACTATTTTCCAATCTTATTTTTGTTGCATTTACAAGAATGCAACACTGTTATCCTGATCCTGTTCCAGTTTCATATCGTATTGCATGTCATCCACCCACTTGTGCAAGGATTTCTTAGATAGATAGCTAGATAGATAGCTAGATAGATAGATAGATAGATAGCCTCCTTGAATGCCATTTTGGGAGAAAGGTGGACTATAAATCACATAAATCAATGAATAATGAAAGAGATCTCATTATCTATCTATCTATAGCAGTGGTTGCCAAACATTTTTGCCTACCACCCCCTTTCATCATGGGTGACAACCCTAGTGCTACTCCCATGCAGCCAGTAGCATCACTAGGGTGCAGTGCAGGATGTGTGGACCACACTGGATGATAATCTCTTAGGTCTGGTGTCACCTGGTGTGATATCTCATGGTGCCACCCATCCTATTGATCTCCTCCCATTTCACACTATATAGAATTTTTAGTAATGCTGTTTTGTGCTAATGTTACTCATATTTCATTTCCATTTACCACTGAATGTAATGCTAATAGTTGTGACATAAACTAGCAAAATTAAAATTATACCTTTAAATTACAATATTAAACACACAACCTAAATGTATTTACATATAAATAGTGAAGATTTGGTTGAAATGTGATGTTTTTAAAGAAAAATTTAAAAGAATTTATATTTTTTAAAAAATAAAATTTTGAAATTCAAAATTTTAATTTTAAAACATTGTGAGGCCTCTCCTTTCTCCTCCCACTGAGTTTCACCCCACTTTCATAATCTCTTAAAGCATTTTAAAGGGAAGCAGTTGAATGTCACAACCCATTCCTGCCACAGAAAGGATTGTTTATTATCACCTGCTACAATGTTTCAACTTACCCTGGCAGTCTATGGTAAGGAACAGACTGGGGAATAAACTTTAATGTTAGCACCTGCTTACACTGTTTTTTTCACTGTTAGGAGAGAAATGGATTACATCTGCAGACTTCAGTTCCCTTTACCTCGTGTTGTTCTATACAACATCTGTGCTCTTTATGCCTTGAGCTGGAGGGGGCAGGTGAACATTAGTCCAAAGGATCCATTATCCAGCCATCGGGTTCAGGAGGGCTGGTTCTGGGATAGTCTGGGAACTTAGGTGCCCAGTTCTACCACTTACTCTGAGGAGATGATGGCTCCTATCAGCTAAAGGACTGTGTTGCTTCTTCTGCTGTAACCACCTACTACATTGATTTACCACCAATAGATCTTATTTTATAGCAATGATGTGTGCCAGTTTTCAATACCAAGTTTTGAGAAAGCCTGGAATTGCTCAGAATAATGTGCTATCTGTTTTGTATTGTAGTAATACCATGAAGAGCAAATTTGTAATTCAGAGGAAGCTCTGTTACAGTTTTTGAATAATTCTTCTGAGAGTGATCACTACACATCTGAATATCTGCCTTATGAAAGCTTCTCAGAACCTGAAGGCAATAGTCCTATTCCAACTGCCATCACCCTGGCTTTGGAGGGAGAGAATAGGCAGGCACAGCTCCACCATGCCTAGCCCAGAGGCAGTTGAAAATCCCTCCCTCCATTCCAACTGTCATCACCCCAGCCTTGGAGAGAGAGAAGGACTAGCAGTATCTGCTGGTCTTCATCCCCTTTGATTTGCTATACACACGAAAGCCTTCTACTACTGGTACTCTTTTTATCCAGTCACTGCTCACTGCCATCCACAGCACAATTGTCTCAAATTACGGATTATTTAGCAATAGCTTTTCCACATGGAATCCTGACCCTTTGGTCAATCTTTGCTGCAGTCTAGCACTCATTCTTGGCAGGGCCACTCTTGGCTACCATTCAGAAGATGCAGACTGCCCTGCTCATTTAGACATCACTGTTCTTCAGAAACTGGGGGAAGCTCTGTTTCTGTGGGGATGTCTACACTGCAGAAATAATTCAGTTTAACACTGCTTTACCTGACATGGCTCAATGGTATGAAATTCTGGGAATTGTAGATTTTTGAGACATTTCACATTTTCTATCCAAGTGCTATTGTGTCACAATAAACTACAGTTCCTAGAATTTCACAGCATTGAACCATGGCAGTTAAGGTGATGTCAAATTGGATTGTTTCTGCATTGTGGATACAGCCTGGGTTTTCTGTAGAAGCTCCCTGTTCAGGCTAGAGTAAATAATCAGGTGTCCTCCAAAATGACTTTTTGAGCATAGTCCCTAAAAAGTCATAAAAAGGTCTGCTTTCTGGGAGCTCTCAATCCTCCTCTGGTAAAGACTTCTTCAGCAACAGGATGACACAGTGCTGGAAACATTTGAACTGCTTCTCAAAAAATTGTTCCTATGGCTCTCTCTCTCTCTCTCTCTCTCTCTTTTTTTTTTTTTTTTTTTTTTTTTTTTTTTTGGTGAGCCACCTTGGGCCCCAATCTGGGAAAGGGGTAGCATATAAAAGAAAAGAAAAGAAAAGAAAAGAAGTAAATAAAAAGAAATACATAGAATCATAGAATCATAGAGTTGGAAGAGACTACGGGGGGTTGCAGACTGCCAGAAATAGTGCAAATTGAGTCCACTTTTAGGGTTAGGGTTAGGGTTAGGGAATCATGGGAACTGTATTTTATTGTGGCACCAGAGCTCTCTGACAGAGAAGGCTCAATGTCTCAGAAAAAAAACAGTTCCCATGATTCCCTAGCACTCACCCTAACCCTAAAAGTGGACTCAATTTGCACTATTTCTGGCAGTCTGCAACCCCCCTACAAGAGCCATCCAGTCCAACCAATTGCCATGCAGGAACTCAAATCGAAGCATCACAAACAGATGGCCATCTAGCCTCTGTTTAAAGACCTTCAAAGAAGGAGACTCCACCACACTCTGAGGGAGTGTGTTCCACTGTTGAACAGCTCTCATTGTTAGGAATTGCCTCCTAATGTTGAGGTGGAATCTCTCTTCCTGTAGCTTACATGCATTGTTCTAGGTTCTATTCTCTGGGGCAGCAGAAAACAAGCTTGCTCCACCCTCAATATGTTTCCCCTTCAAATATTTAAACAGGGCTATCATATCATCGCTTAACCTTCTCTTCACCAGGCTAAACATACCCAGTTCGCTAAGTTATTCTTCATAGGGCATGGTTTCCAGACCCTTCACCATTTTAGTCACCCTCCTCTGGACAGACTCCAGTTTTTCAACATCCTTTTTGAACTGTAGTGCCCAGAACTGGACAGTATTCCAGGTGGGGCCTGACCAAAGCAGAATACAGAGGCCCTATTACTTCCCTTGATCTAGATACTATGCTTCTATTGATGCAGCCTAAAATTTCATTGGCCTTTTTAGCTGCTGCATCACACTGTTGACTCATGTTCAACTTGTGGTCTACTAGGACTCCTAGATCCCTTTCACACGTAGTTTTGTTAAGCCAGGTATCCCCCATCCTATATCTATGCATTTCATTTTTTTTGCCCTAAGTGCAATACCTTACATTTTTCTGTGTTGAAATTCATTTTGTTAGCTTTGGCTCTTTTTTCTAATCTATTAAGGTCATTTTGAATTTTCATCCTGTCTTCTGGGGTATTAGCTATTCCTTCTAATTTGGTGTCATCTGCAAATTTGAGAAGCACGCCCCCTGTTCTTTCATCCAAGTCATTGATAAAGATGTTGAAGAGCACTGGGCCCAGGACAGAACTCTGTGGCACCCCACTGGTCACTTCTCTGCAAGATGAAGAGGAGCCATTGCTGAACACCCTTTGGGTTCGGTCAGTCAACCAGTTACTAATCCACATGTCAAATAGTGGAAAGCAGTCCCGAGTACAGTAGACCCATTCAATCAATGTTTGAATGGTAAGTCAACATGTGGATAAATGGATTCAAAGGGTCTACTTTAACTGAGACTAACCATTTCACCACACTACACTCTTATAGTGCTTCTATTCTACTTTTACTGCTCTGGCTACCTCCTGTTGCATTCTTAAGTTTGTAGTTCAGTTAGGCCTAAGAGCTCTCTGGCTGAGAATTTTAAATGCCCTCCTTCAATTGCAAATCCCAGAATGCAACAGGAGGTAGCCAGAGCAGTTAAAGTGGAATAGCAGCAGTATTAGAGTGTAGAGCATTAATCAAGTAAAACAGGATTTAGGCCAATCCGTGAACTAAATTCAGAGTCATGATATATATTGAAGGCTTGGGATCATCAATGAAGTCAGTGTTGAAGTCCATGGGCATCACTGAGCTAAAAGTATACATTGGCGTACTGTTCCTGGTTGGAGTGTATCCTGGACAATATCAAAATTTGGTGGAACTGTGGCATCCAGTGGCATGGTGCTTCCACTTCAAAGCAATGTGGACATGAAAATATTTTGTGTCATCATAAGATTATAAGAAACAAGAGCAGTGTGTGAAGTCCTCAATAAAATGATGGTCATTCAGGTGATGTGGGCTATGTTGAGTAGTGTCAACAGCAATCTGCATTATGATTAATGGGCAGTTAACTGAACTCAAAAGCAAGTGCAGTAGATGTCAAGCAAACCAGGAAAAAATATGGCACAAAAGAGTACTGGCCCTGCAATGCTAAGCAATTGTATCCTCTGAAGGGAAACATTTACCAGGGCAAGCAGCTTACTACATCATGGAGAGTCTAGCTTGATTAGAGTAGTTGAATCATGTTTCTATATCAGATGAATTAGGAGAAGTTCTGTTCACTCAAGACCTAAAGTCACATAATAAGTCACACACACACAAAAAAAACCTAGATAACTCTATAGAGTTGCAGACAAGAAAATCATCAGGAAGTGCAATTGTTTTCAAAGGAAGTAGGATCCAAGATGCATGATCTATTTGTCAGTTGGTCAGCTGGCACAAAGTATAGTTCCTCACTGATGAATATTTAGTTAAGAAGATTTTGCCACGAGACCTGGCTTTTTGCTGCAGGTAATAAAACCAGCTATATTCCTTCAGGTTTTAATGTTTGTTTTTTGTTGGAGTGTGTGTGTGCGTGTGTGTGTGTGTGTGAGAGAGAGAGGAGACATTGTTTTGAATTGGAAATAATACCAATGGTACTTTAGAATACAGAAATTGTACTGGTTACATTATGTTGCAGAAAAGAGTATCTGTCAGTTATTAAAAAGAAATATTCCACCTTGTGCTAATTGTCTTTTCCAGCTCTGAATATTTAAGTACTAGAAAAACCTTTGATTCTGTACCCAGGAAAAAACTTCAATGGATATGGAATATTTTCATACAATGAAATTGTCATAGGTTCAGAAAATAACCCAGAAGCCATAAAATGCAAGATTTTTCATCTGCTTTGACAAAGGTTAAGTGAAATTCATTGCAAGATATATTTTGCCACCCCAGCAGCTAGAATGGAAAGTGAAATAATAATAATACATTAAAACATGTTGACAAATAACAACTACTGGTATAAATTTTTGATGTTACCCATGTGTGGATGTTTCATATGAATGTAACTTCATTATTATTATTAAATTTTTGGTAGAAATATGATTATTTTAAAAGAAAAGATTTTTTTTCTACTGCTCACACCACAGATAGCAATAAGATGTTATTACAATACATTTGTAATAATATTTCCATTCAGTACCAGGTGAACCTGACAAGTTGCAAATGAGATGACTTTATGTACATGAAACATGCAATTTGTATAAAAAGCACAATGTGATATAGATTTCCAAAACAAATCTACACAGTTCTGAAGATGAGGTGACTAATCAAATTAGGCATTTTCAATGTGTATCATAATAGCAGCAAAGAGATGCTGTTAACTCTTTTATAGTCAATGCTTGCAGCTAACACAAAAAGTGTATGTATATATTAATGTCACGTTCATCCCAATTAGATATAAATGGTGATGTGCCATGGGAACCACTCACAGGAAAGGGTTACTAATTGCTTCATTCTTGTGCCATATTTTAAAAATATGAATATTGGTCAAAGGCAGGGGTAGGCACCCTTTTTGAGCCAGGGGCCGGATTGCTGTCCCTCAGACAATTGGGGGGGGGGGGAGCTGAAGCACCATAAATAAATAAATAAATAAATATTTTTTTAAAAAAAATAAAAAAATAAAAAATGCATGCACACTCTCTCAGCCCCAGAAAAGCCATGGCAAAACCCCTGTGGAGATTTTACCAAGAAAACCCCAAGAACAAGTAATAACAAAAATAATCAATATCATCATGGTGGGCGGGGGCGGCTGTGGCAGGACCGGCCTGGGGCCAATCCAAAGGCCTCGGGGGCCTCATCCGGCCCCCGGGCCCTAGGTTGCCTACCCCTGGTCAAAGGGATACACGTGATTTCATGAACCTTAGAAAATGCTGAGTATGAAATTATCATAAAACAAAAACCATTAAAAACTTTTATACAAACATTTATAAAAGGATCATTATTGATTTGTGAGTTTATAAATTATGGGATGGAATTATGTTGGCGCACTATGATGGATTAGGTAGTGCAGGCAAAAGGAAAAAGATAAGGAGAGATGCAGCTATGAAAGCAGGTAAGCAGGGAGGAATTGGAGAAATAGGCTGTATAGAGATTCTGTCTATTTCCCCTCACCACCATTGTGTGACCCTTGAAAAAGTGGAACTGTTCACTTAGCACAAAACCATCAAATCTAAACTGCTCCTTCCTTCCTCCAAGTAATCTGGTCATATTCTTCCCTGTTTTTCAATTTTGTTCTTTGTTGTTATTAGCAAATAATAGACCAATGAGAAACATGCAGTTATGGATTCCAGGAGTTCCTAGCTCTTTTATTCTCATGCATTATTTTTCTGGGAGGCTTGCAGTAGAGAAGTGGTAGCAATCTTCCTTCTCAACTCACAGCACATTTCTTCAATTTTCACTAATTCAATAGATTCTTTCATTAACACTGAAGTTGAAAATATATTCCAGCAAATTAGGTCACCAGAATTCATTAGAATTCTTTAAAGTAGTTGCCTCTCCATCTGTCACATTTAGGAAAACAGGAAGAATGCACAAAAATATTCAGGAAAACAGTACAAGGGCTGGGTTGCTGATGCAGGAAAAGAGCTGGGTTTGGGATAGAAAAAGAAGTGTGCATTGAAATTAAATGGGGTGTGTGTGTTTCAAAATGCTCCTAAATGTCCCCTAGTGCATGCAATTTGGCCATGATTTGAGTCTCTGGACCATTTGAGGTGCAAGAGGGACCCTAAACAGAAGTGAACTGAGAGGCAAAAAAGGTCTC
The DNA here is from genome assembly GCA_026167975.1 of Phrynosoma blainvillii. Taxonomy (NCBI): domain Eukaryota; kingdom Metazoa; phylum Chordata; class Lepidosauria; order Squamata; family Phrynosomatidae; genus Phrynosoma; species Phrynosoma blainvillii. The sequence goes on along the minus strand of JANUYF010000003.1, from coordinate 194,518,269 downwards.
TTTTGGGTTTAAAGCAGTATGATAAACAAAAACATGGACATTTGAGAGCAAAATCTGCAAGAAAAGAACATGGTTCAGTCTTTCAGGAAAGGGGTGTAGATGTGTGCTGCGACTCTTTTCTGGAATTTCTTTATTTATTAAATCCTTTACTGATTTCTGGCTTTAAGAATAACAAAAAATTCTAAAAAAACAAAAACCAAAAACAAAAAAAACAAAAACACCTCTATATTTTAAGTGGGAATGAAATCATTTCTGTCTTTTTCTTGAAACTGCTCTGGATATTCCCTAAAAGGGAAAATGCCATCTGTTTGTTCAAAAGAAAATCCCAAGAACATTAGAAACAGGTATCTGTTTTCCCCCTAAGTGAAAGGTTTTCCTGAAACCCATCACTCATTTGTTTCTCTCTTGGCTCATCCCTTCATCTCTCTCCCATACCTTTCACATACTGTGGTCACTTACCCAACTGCTCTTCCACATTATTATTTTTTTTCTGCCTCTTGAAATTACACAATTAAGATAAGATTGGTGCCGAAGAAATATACCAGATCATTAAAACTGAAGGTCCCACAGATTGCACTTGGGATCTCAGGGTCCGACCTAGAAAACTCACACTGTATCTCTGATCTGTGCATACCAAAATTATTTATCAGACACAGGGAGGCAAAAAAAGATGTAGTGATACACTTATAACAAAAACTGAATATGCTCAGAGAATCTCAAAAAATAAGAAGTTTGAATTATCTTATTTGATTCACTAATTGATTGTTCTAAGTGTCCACTTGTTGTGGTACCACATGCCCTCTAACTGAAATAAATCACTCCCTTAAGGAATTGTAAACAAACAAGGCTTTTGAAGAGTGTGTGAAATGTATATGCTGGTAGAGGTGGAAAGAAAAAAGAGATGCAGTTACATGACTACTGGAATGGAAGATATTGTAGTATGAGATCTCTTGCTTTAGGACAATAGTTTTCAACCTGATTGTTCCAGATCTGTTAGGCTTCCACATTCTCATGTAGTAATCATATTGTGTGCTTTATAGTTCATATGGGGGGAGGGGGGAATGCTAATTTAAAGAAAGGCAAAAAAAAAAAGCCTCCCCAAAAGTGCCTATAAAAGAATCAATTTTAAAAATGCCCATATAACCAATAGTGACAATCTCTGCTCCTCTGGTCCATTTTCATTAAATACTTTTCTGTCTCTAAACCAGGGGTGGGCAACCTTTCCCCTTTAAGGGCCGAGGGACTTCAGCTCCCAGAAGCCTCAGCCATGTTGGCCAATAGTCCCATGTTGGCCAATAGCTCCTGGGATTCTGGGAGCTGAAGTCCCTCGGCCCTTAAAGGGGAAAGGTTGCCTACCCCTGCTCTAAACCAATGGTTCTCAAACTGTGAGGTAGCCCACTCTGGGATGTAAGAGGGGGGGCATAAGATTTGGAGGCTCTGACATCCACTCTTCTTCCTCTGCCCATACTTTTTAAATGTAAAATTTACATATGAGTTGAGTTGAATATTGAATTTATTTAAATAAAACTGTTCTAATATGAATGATATTATTTCCTTATAAAATGTTAAAAAATGAATATACGTGGATGTTTGAATGGAAATGTGCACACTAAATAAACAAAATATTTGTATTCATATTTTAATTCTCAGGAGAAGTGCTGGCATGCCAGGTGGCCTGTTTACAGAGATTCTGCAGGTACGGCAGTGGCAGGTCCAGGGCGTTAAGGACCTCTACATACCTTGCACTATATTTTGGAGTCATATTTTTATATCTTATATCTGGAGATAGCGTTTTTTTAGAGATTGATGACCTTTCAGGAACACCAAGTCAAGTTCACAGGGGAAAAAGATCCCCCCCCCCCAGCATCAAGATAAACAAAGCCATCAAATCTAAACTACTCCTTCCTTCCTCCAAGTAATCTGCATTTCCTCTTGAAGCCTGAGACAAAAGATGTTTTCACATGTAAAGCAGTAAGCCAATCTGTCTGCCTACCCCCTGTTGTGTTATCCAGAATAGCATCACTTCTGACCCAGTCCCCTGCATCAGACAGTGTTATTTTTCTTGACTTCTGCCTGCCCAGAGTGCCTACTGTTCTCTATAGCACTAAAATTTGATATGTTTTACTGTTTTATTTATTGTTTTAATTTAGATTTTAATGTCGATTTGTATTTAATATATTTTTAAGGGGATTAATATATTTGTTGTATTGTTGGGGTTTTGTAATGGATTTTAGATGTAAGCCACTTTGGGCCTTTGCAGACTACCAGAAATAGTGCACATTAAATTGAGGCACTGCCCTGGCTCAGTACTAGGGAGTCATGGGAATTGTATTTTTTTTTCTGGGACATTGAGCCTTCTCTGTCAGAGAGCTCTGGTGCCACAATAATTTTCAGTTCCCATGATTCCCTAGCACTGAACCAGGGCAGTGCCTCAATTTAATGTGCACTGTTTCTGCAGTCTGCAAAGCTCCTATAGTTTCGGCTAAAGGCAGGATAATAATAATAATAATAATAATAATAATAATAATAAGTATGTTCCCCCAAAAGTCTCCATCTATCATCTCAGGGATATTCCAATCCAATCACTGTTTTTGTAACACTAATGCTAATGCCATCAACCAGTCTGGAATCACGTTGTTGATTCCTGGGACAAGCCACTCAACCTTTGTTATCTGACTAGATACCCCATCACCTAGGGCTCATTTTAAGGTATAAATATGGTTTCAAAACCTAACTTCCGTGCACATAGCCCAGCCTGTATACACACCTGAACTCTGTGTACGTTCTGTGTCACCTTCAGACTTCCCAGTCTGAGACATTCTAGTTTCCCACTGTCTTCTTATCAGCCAGGTAATATAACCCCTCTGCAACCCCTAAAAACTCCACTATCTCTTTCCATATTTCCATTTTGGTTAGCTCTGTATGCTGTGTTTGTATGAATTGATATGTTGTGTGTGTGATTGCACTCTGATTTATTCTAAATAAAACCTTAATTCATTCAGAACCTAGAATCCTCCCAATTAGTACTGGTATATATTAGTTCACACCGTTCAAAAGTTACCAAAGCCTCTCACAAATATAATTTCTTCAACAATTGAAGTATCTCCGACAGTTGGTGGGGACTCCCCCTCCATCCCCTCCATCTGTTATTTAGGTAACAAGGGAGAGGGGATAGGCCACCCATGCTGATGTGATGCAGAGCTAACTTGCCTATGCAAACAACCCTGCATTGGGTTTGGCCCAATGAGGGCTGCAGCCATCATGGCCAATCTGGGACCAATTCTGAAGCTCAATACTGTAGGACTGACCCTGGACTTAGGGCCACTGCAGACAGGGCTCAGTAACTACTACAAAAACTGTTTGCAACAAAGGGCTCAAGTAGATGGGGCAATAGGAGAGGCCAGAGGCACCCTGATCACCCTGGGACCACAGCAACCAGACACCATGGTCCTGAGGGTGCCCACTGCTGCAGTCCTCAACAGGCCACAAAAAAGAGTGGTAAGAAACAGTTTCTTTTGCGGCTGTGTTTAGCAGTGCTGGGACAGGCTCTGCATGACCCAGGGGTGTGTGTTATGTGCACACCTTGCTATTGGATTGGCCCAACAGCAGAGTGCAGTTTTTTGCCATGGGTACGGTCTTATCTAATGTATGAAGTTGTTTTTAATGTTGTTTTAGCTAATTATCTGGAATCTTTTTATGTTTAATGTATGAAATTTGGATGTTAATTATTTAATTATTTAATTATCTGATGGAGCATTTTATAACATTGAAATTTTGTTATTGGTTTTAAACATAAATCATGTATATGGCCTTTGGCTTAAGCATTAATTAAAAAAATTGAAAATATTCATGGAGGGGTGACCTCTTTAAATCAATGGGGCTTGATTATTCACTAATCTCCATTTTCATGAGGGGTCCAGAATGGATCCCCCATAATAATAATAATATAATAATAATATGATTTATTTACATACTGCCCCTCTGGCAAGCCAATCGAGGTGGTGAACAACAATAATAAATTACAACAAATTAAACAGTATCATTCCCTTCTCCCCGAACATCAAACAAATGACAACATTAAGATCCCGTCCCTCATTCCTACCCACCCACCCACCCATCCCTCCTTTACCCACCCACCCATCCCTCAACATATTAAACAAAATCAATTACAGTAATAAAATCAATAAAAATAATAAAAATATACAAATTTAAAAATACAAAAATTCTTATTATTATAATACTTCAAGGACTGTAAATGGCAAAACAGTCTTCCGTGGCCACGGCCCGCCGCCTCTTGCTGCCTGGTGCCAGTGGAAGGTGGAAATGGCGGGTTTTAATCCACCAGCACTCCTCCCGGCTGCCTCGCAGGTGAGGCAGCTCAGGCCGTTCAGGTGGTGCTCCCAGGACTGCGGATGGAAGAGCAGTCCTCTGTGGCCACAGCCCGTCGCCTCTTGCTGCCGCTGAAGCTGAGGGCTTCCCCGCTCACCACAGGTGTTTCCTTAGAACCCGGTGTTAGCGAGGGCTGGCTGGGCTGGGGAGTCCTTCAGTATCCCTTCCCAGGGCCTTCACAAAGCCGGGAGAGATGCTGCCGCCGCGAGTCAGATGTTGCCACCACGAGCTAAGGTGGGCAGAGCCCTTCAGGGTCCTAAGTCCTTCCCCAGGGCCGCCGGAGAGCCGGGAGAAGCACCGCTGCGGTGAGGGACTGAGGGAGATGTTCCTGGGCGGGTTATAAGCCCACCGGTGTTTTCCTCAGTCCCACTGTGTTCAGGTGCTCCCAGCCGCCCAGGTGATGGTAGCTAGGGCGGGCAGAGCCCTTCAGGGTCCTAAGTCCTTCCCAAGGGCCACCAGAGAGCCAGGAGAAGCACCGCTGCGGTGAGGGTCTGAGGGAGATGTTCCTGGGCAGGTTATAAGCCCGCTGGTGTTTTCCTCAGTCCCGCTGTGCTCAGGTGCTCCCAGCCGCCCAGGTGATGGTAGCTATGAAAATGAAAATGTTTTCATGACCCATGAAAACAGGGCCAGTTGTAGTTTAAATCTGTCTTCCTAAAGAATAAAGACTAACTCTAAAACAAACAAACAATAATGGCTTTAATAAATATTACAGAACAAACTAAAACCTAATCTAACCGGTGATGATATAGCAAGAAGAGACTTGTTACTGACTTAGACTACTCACTGACAGTTTAGAAGAGTCAGTTCAGAGACTCAGTTACACTGCCACTTAAGATTGACAGTTAGAATGAGAGGAAGGGAGGAGATGGGTGAAGTCCTGCCTAACTAAAAAGGAACAGGAGAATGCAAAACATAATTTTTTTGCAACAATCCCTTTCTCATTCTCCTGGACCAATGTCAAGAATCTTCATTCCTTCACATAGCCTCTGGTAATGATCTTTTGGCAGAAGTGTAGTCAGGTTAACTACAATCATTACCTCGGTGTTGTAGTATTCTAGTTGGACAAATCCACTCTTGTACATCTCTTGTACTTTGTGAAATGCAATGTTGATGTTCTTTTTAAGTGTCTTTTCACTTTGAGAAATGTTGATACAGCTTTGATTATCTTGCATCAAAATGGTTGGTTTGGGTACTGTTATCCCAAAGTCCATGAGTAAGTTGTGCAGCCATTTGATTTAGTTACATGCTGCTTTTGCTGAAAAACACTCAGCATCAGTAGTAGAATCAGTAATTGTAGTTTGCTTCTTACTTGTCCAACTTATAGCTCCTATACCATAGAACAGGGGTAGGCAACCTTTCCCCTTTAAGGGCTGAGGGACTTCAGCTCCCAGAATCCCAAGAGCTATTGGCCAACATAGGACTATTGGCCAACATGGCTGAGGCTTCTGGGAGTTGAAGTCCCTCGGCCCTTAAAGGGGAAAGGTTGCCTACCCCTGCCATAGAAGATCAGTTTTCCAGTGGTTGATTTTCTGTCTTCCAGATTTGCAGCCCTGTCTGCATTTGCATAAGCGATCAGCTGTGGTTGTTGACAGGCAGGCAACATCAGTTTGTAATTTGCTGTAAAATTTCTTTTAAGTATCTGACTACTCTCTTAATTGCAATGAAATCTTTTTCTGTAGGAGAGTTGACCATTCTGCATAAGATGCTAACAGCATTTGCTATGTCAGGTCTGGTGAAAGTGGCTATGTATAGGAGTTTTCCAATTGCAATCCTATAATTTTCTCCATTTTGTAAAGGTTTGGATTTCTTAACGTTCTTTAAGAATTCTAACTCCATTGGAATTGGCATAGCATTTGCACCTTTTGGACCAAGATAGGAAAGATGCAGATGGGTGGCCGTGGGCCACTCTGAGAAGTGGAGGATTGGGGCCAAGGCTGTCCCATGTCTCGGCCCTAATCCACCCTTTTGGCTACTGGGAAAAGAGCACCAAAATAGTACTCCTTTCCCAAGCCATGGAAAGGGCACCAGAAGAGCTGCCACGCAGCTCCTTCGTGCCTCTTCCAGTGCAGTGTGTAAAAATGCTGTGCCGGGAGGATGTCATCAGAACACTCACCATGTGCAACGGCATGCGTTCTGTGATGTCCTTGGGAAGGGGTTGGGGCGGCTGGTGGCTGGAGGCTCCTCCCCTTCCCTGACTCCAAGACAGTGCTTTGCACCATCTGCAGATTCCTTCAATTCTGAAGATCCAGTATCTTCTGCTTTTGATTCAGAAAGAAACTTCCATTACTGTCTCTTTGTATTTGCATGCCAAGATAGTGTGAGATATTTCCCAAAATCTTGATATCAAGTTCTTTCTTGAGATTGTGGATTATCTCTTCACTATCTGATTTATCCTCACTGCACAGGACAAAATCATCAACATAACTTGTGATGTAAGTCCATTTATTATTTCTGAATCTCTTGTATACACACTTGTCAACAGTGCCTGGAGTGAACCTCTCTTTGATAAGAAGCTGGTTCAGTTTCTCACTGCATGCTTTGGTGGTTTGCTTTAAACCATAAATGCTCTTTTGTAATTTGCATACAATATGTTCTTTACCAGATATCTGGAATCCTGGAGATTGTGCCATATAAAGTTGTTCATTGAGATTGTCATACAAAAAAAAAAAAAAAAAAAAAAAAAAACTATGTTGATGTCTAGATGTTGAACATTTATTTTCTTATGAGCTGTGACAGCTAGGAGAGTTCTGATGGTGGTATGAGTGACTACGCCAGCAAAAGTTTTGTTGTAGTCCTCACCATACTTCTGAGTATAACCTTTAGCAACAAGTCTTGCTTTGGATCTTTAAATCTGCCCTTCTGAATCTAGCTTTGTGATAAATACCCATCTACAGCCAATTGCTTTTTTTCTTCTGATAATTCTCACAAAATCCATGACTTTTTATTATATAAAGATTGTATTTCCTCACTAGCAGAATCTGTCTTTGGAATTCCCTTTAACTTCTTCCAATCAGAGGGTTTTGGAATTAATTCCTCTGTGGCTTGATAAGAGAATCTGTCAGGTAGTACACCTTTCTTGGAGCAATCTGACCTTCTCACCTAGATTTGGATACCTGGCTCTACTTCTTGTGTGCTGACTAATTCCTCATCATTAGGTTGGGTCTACTGCAGGTGTAGATTCTTTTGAATGAAAGACCTTGGGAGGATGAAAGAACTCCACTTGCTTTGGTTGCTGGTGGGAGTCTTCTTCTTTTTCTGTAAATAAATATTGATAAACATCTTGATTTTGATTAGATTTGGGCTGTGGTCTTTCATCAATATAAACAGCACTTGTTAATTTTATTGTGCATCCATCTGGATTTAGAATTGCACTGGCACAAAGGACACAAGACTCCTTTCTTGGGTTTAAAACAGGCCACAACTTTTATTAAATTGTACAGGGTTAAAGTCAAATAATTAAATTAATAATATAACAACTTTGCCACAGGTGTAATTGAAGGTGTATCCACCCAAGGGTGGTCCTTCACTGCCCGTGGTACAATAATTAAACAACAGATTTTAGCAGTAAATAAATAAACAGATAAATAAACAAATAATAAAAACTCCCCCAGATATGATATCTTTTTACGTCATTTGACATCACAATTTGCTATGACGTTAAGTTTAATTAATTACGTCATTTCCTGTGAATTTGTTTTGAGACAATTTTTTTATTCCTAATTTTTCCTAATAATTCCTAATTCCTAGCCGAATTAATTTTATCTGTGGGATGGGGTTATTCCCTGCCACAAGAAGGGGCAGCCCAGCTAAACATCCCCTCTCCCCACCCCACCCCACAGATGGCTTTGTAAATTTGGTCAGAAAGAGCACCAACATATAACAACAGCCCTTCCTCGGAGAGGTGTATCCCATCAGCCCTGTACAATTGTGGCTTGTCCAGCCTAAAAGCATGTTGAATAAGAAACATGCCCTTCTTTAAAATTGTTTATAAACAAAGCAATTAAGCCACTGCCATGCATTGTATGATGGCAGAATCCTTTTGTGCTCAAAACCAGGATCGCCTAGGCACCAACTTAATCCAGATTATTTTTGCCAGAGGAAGCATTGCTTTCAATTCCTCCAAATCCTTAACAATTTGTTTGGCCAGCTGTAAACATGGAACACACGCCAGGTCATCTTCCCCCAGGTGAACAACCACTGCCCGGGGTCAAGGATGCGACCGAATCAGCTCCTTCATATAAGGCACAAGAGATGGCCACATCATGCCCCTCTTGCACAAGAGACGGCGACATCATGCCCCTTTCACCAAACCAAATTGTATAACCAATGTTGGTCAGGCCCATAGAATTGTTGTAACAGTACTCCAGCAGAAAATGCTCCACCCAAACCACCAGGATATGCCCAATGAACAATGTATCGCCCAGGCTGAAGTGAACTGAAAGAAAACAAAAGAGTCAGGACAGCGATTCAGAGTCCCGCTACCTGACTGCCTAACGTAAGATTTAAAAGCAAGAGAACGCTACCTGCCAATCTTGCAAATATCAGTGTCACTCATGTCATGAGTGGCAGCAACCGACGCAGCTTCTATACAAAAGGAGTGCAAAGAAAAAGAATCCTTAGGCAACCCCAGCCTTCCTTACCGCTTCTTTTAACACTGCCCTGAGTTGAAATTATGTTAGGGGCAAGCCAGACAAATGAAGAAACAGATATCAGGCACATTAGGCCTGATTCGTAAATAATTATCATTGCCACTACTGGGCAGATCTGACCCTGTTGGGCCTTGGCCAAAAATAAAGACTGACCCTTGCCAACTGGTCAGTCTTAGACCACCTAGTACGAATTTAAATGACATACTCATTTAGATTGATGTCAAAAATCAATAAATGCCCTGCCCGATTTATAATTCCTGGAACCCGGGACAATCTCACTGATTCTCAGGGCAGCAAAAATTGCAGTAATGAATACCGCCCTGAATGAAGCCAATTCCACGAGTGAATAGCATATATTGAGTCAATTGCTCCCATAACATAGCAAGGACAGGGCCGCTTATTGGCCTTCTAATGTCTTTTGACATAGTAGACTCTCAGTACCATCCTTCTACCGCCCTTTTGACTCTAAAATCAACCATTTGCCCTGGAGAAAAAGGCCAGGGCGGCCAACCTGCCCCTAATAGTGACAGGTGATAGTCCTGATTGTTTGAGAGCTACTATGAAACAAAGTACCAAGTCCACATTAATAGGCCATATTAATTCTTCCCCAATCTCACACATGAATTGGCTAAAAGAATTTAGGGCTGTTTGATAAGACTTACGTGCTGATGGGGCAGTGGACCGGATATAACCCATGAATGAGGCCATGTTTCTGCAGCCCAATGGCCATTCCACGGGCACCAGCAGCATCAAAGTACACCTGAAAATCTGCAGGACGCATCATTTCAGTTCTCCAGAATAATATCATAAAATTATCCAAAGCAGTGCCAGATCATTAGATCCTCATGAGTGCCCCATGTGATTCTAATGTGGTGATGCTGTGCCCTTATTCCTGCAGCAGCCTTGTAAAACCTAGTAAAAAATGCTCGTCTAGGAACTATCACCCATATAGGGTGTTAAATAGCCACAGTCATAGGCTGACAACCTTGCATCCAAAACCACAGGGTTGGGTCGTTCCAAAACCACACCCTGACACACCTGGCCACCCGGAGCCCATACCAAGGTAGGCCAATTAGCATGTGCAGTATCAGAAAACAACCTAAAGCTCCCACTTGCTAAGGAGCTGCACCAACTGACTGTATTGGTCCCCCATTAAGTGCGGCCCCACAACAGCACACGTGTCAAGCATCTACAGGCAGCAGGAGCCTGATTACCTGTCTGTGCACCACATGTCCACGCTATAGTACCACCTGGAGGAACCACCTCATAAGAGGCTGCATAGATCAGCCAAAGTAGGCTGCCCGGAGACAGGGGGAGCCACACCCTGTGTCCACAAAACCCAGGCCTCTCAGCATGAGATCTTACAGATCGGCAACAGCTGAGACCACCCGGGATAACATCCGCCACCTGACAATCAGATGCCACAAGAGGAAAGAACACTTCAGTGTTACTGATGCCCAAAGGGCTGGCGGTCGAGCTGGTGGCTGTAGCCTGTAGCTCCTTACATGCAAGTTTAAATGTAAAGCACTGCACAAGCATGAACAGTTTACCCTATTGTACCAATCTGGGCAGAAATCACATCATCTCTGCCAAATAAACTGGGAACACCTCTTTAAAAAAGAGTGACCCTAACTAGGCACGGATGAAGCTGCGTGCCTCTTGGAATGGGCCATACTATGTGGCATCTTGAGCTCAGTGAATGGAACACGAGCCCAAACAAAATCACCCAACCATGGATGAATACCACCAGGCCCTCCAGCCACCCTTTCCCAAGTCTCAGAAGAGATGTAAACAGCCAGGAAGCGTCACAGGCAACGACCATGGGGAAATGGTGTCCGCCAAAGGTCCTAAGTGGAGCCCACAGCTGAAGACTGCCATCTTCTTAATACCAGGCCAGCAGGCCGCCCTTTCCCAAGTCTCTAAGAGATGCCAACAGCCAGGAAGCATCACTGGCAACCACCATGGGGAAAGGTGTCCACCAAGGGTCCTATGTGGAGCCCTCACCAGAAGACTGTCATCTTCTTAACACAAAGCCAGCAGGCCGCCCTTTCCTAAGTCTCAGAAGAGATGCTAACAGCCGGGAAGGATCACTGGCAACCACCACAGGAACAGGTGTCCACCGAGGGTCCTGAAAATGAACAATTTAAGGGGTTCTTTTTCTTCAATAATGCCTCTATAAATAGTAAATCCCACAATTCAATTCACAAGTTTGCGTTCAAGCTTAAGACGTTTCAGTGCCTCTTTGGCAAACAAAAACAATCCCGTCCTTGACCATGATCCTTGTTCAGGATCACTAAAGGTTAAGTAAAATTAATAAATTCACCCTTCCAAATCCTTTCTATAGTGGAGAGAGGAAGGTGAGAACCAAGGGGTATAGACCTACCAATACTAGCAAAGGGAATAGCTTTCATATTACCAACCGCTCCAGGTAACAATTGAGCACCAAAATATGCACCACAGGTGCGGTGCTAAGAACAGTCATAGGCCAACCACCCTATACCTATGTGTCAGGCACCTGTGAAACAGCAGGTGCCTGCACAGATGCATTAAAAACTGCAGGATTAGGCCAATTCCAAAGCTGCACACTGCCCCACCTGGCTACCTGGAGCCCATACGGAGGTAGGCCAATTAGAATGTGCAGTATTGGGAGACACACTTAAACCTAAAACTTGAGCCCTTCACCACCCCACCAAATCGGTCCCCCCGAAGTGTGGCCCCGCAACAGCTCGGGTGCCCAAAGTAGCGGAGGCAGCAGCCGCTTGATCACCTCGTTGCTCACCACCAACCTGTTTCAATTGCACCTGGAACCACCACTCTCCATAAGAGGTTGTATAAATCAGCCATAGTAGGCTGCCCCGACGCAGGGAGAACCACACCCTGCACTCCCACACCCGGGATTCTTAGCAAGAGATCCCACACATCGGCAACCATGGAGTGCCCAAGCTCTACTGGCAGGCCCAGTGCAACAATGGCCATCTGGGATTCAGGTGCCACCACGGGAAGTAACGTTTCAGTGTTATCAACACCCGAAGGGCTAACGCTCTAGGAAGCAGCGGTAGCCTGAGGTTCCTTTGAGCAAGTTGAATGCAAAGCTCCACGCAAGCCTGGACAGCTTTGCCCAGTTGTGTAAATTGGGCAACTAAACCCTCCTCCCTGCTACTAGGCTTCAAAGGTCTCTTAGAAGTGGAGTGATCTGCATAAGGCGTGGCAGAAGCCACATGCTCTCTAGATTGGCCTTATCGTGTGGCATCCTGACTCAGTGACAAACGACCCGGGCCCAAAATAAAATCACCCTTCGTGGATGATTACCACCAGGCCCAATCAGGCTGCCCTTTCCCAAGTCTTAAATGAGACACCACAGCCAGGAAGCATGGCTGGCAACCACCATGGGAAAGGTGTCCACTGAAGGCACTTCGCAGAACCTTCACCTGAAGACAAACGTCTTCACACACTCACCACTGGAAGAAAGTACAGCCAACCCCCCCTTTCCAGACCAGTGATGGGTCCCGACCCTACCAGATCGAGTGACCGGGGCATCTCAGGGCCCGAGGCAGCTAGTGAACTGACACACCAGGTGAAAAGAAACCCGCAGTACCCCCCTTTGGGTGTACACCCCGAGAAATGGGGATGTAGAGGTACACAAGGCCCTGAAGGCCAGCCCGAAGGCCACTCACTCACCCCCGTGGGCTGCTCACGAAAAATACCTGAGCCCACAAAAAAAGTGAAGAACAAGCTCAAATAATAGGCCAAAGCTACAAAAAGCCCAAGCCCAAAAGCACAAGGCCAAGCCGAGCACGTCAAAAGCAGGGAACGGTTCGATGTAACTCTCACCATCTTGACTATAAAAATGGCTGTCTCTACATGGCAGCACCAAGTTATAAGCAACAAATTCTCATCCAAATCTCGCATAACAACAACATTGTGAGAATTGTTAACACAAGCCTATTGGCTCAGGCACGGAGGTGTGATCTTCTCCCCCACGCCTTGACCAATGAGGAGTCTTTGTCCTTATTTTGGCCAGTACAACAAGAAACCCCTCCCGACGAGTCAGGGGGTGTCCTTCTATAACCATTTCTAGCATAACCAACAAAAAATCCCTCTTCACTTTTGAAGTTAAATTTGCCTCCTTTCTGTTTGGGAATATAGGTAAATGCTTTGCTTCTAAAAACTTTCAGATGGTTTAATTTTGGCTTGATTCCATGCCATAACTGGAATGGGGTTACATCTTTAGATTTAGTTGGCAATCTGTTAAAGAGGTATGTTGCAGTCATGATGGCTTCAGATCAATAGTGTTTAGACATATTAGCTTCCAAAGGCATAGTGACTGCCATCTTCTTGAGAGTTTTGTTCATTGTCTCTGCCATGCCAATTTGTTTTGAAGAATAACCCTGTGTCATCTGATGCTCAATGCCATGTTCTTTCAAAAATCCATCAAATTCAGCATGAACAAATTCAGTGTCATATGTGCACAGGCTCTTTGGTTTGTAGCCTAATAGGCTAGAGACTTGATTAAAGTACTCTGAATTTCTGAAAAGCTTGACTATACTTATCTCTCTAAAATGATAAGTATATGTGTATTCAGTCCTCGACTTTGCAGCTTTTGCAGCTCAGCTCTAGATTTTGACTTGTTAACATGGTTTCTATTTGATTTAGAAGAAAATGAAGTCTTTTTCAAATTCTTTGCAGCAAATTCCCTTTAGATCCCTGTTTTTGCATTAAGCTTTCTTCCATCAAGTTTTGCCTATTTTGAAATTCAACAATTTCAGTAATAGTATCTTGTAAAGAAACATCTCCTTTAACTTGGAAAGCATTAATTATTGGAGAGTAACATTTTGAAACACTAGCCAAAAACAGTCCAAGTTTTGCATGTTCTTGAAAAGATTCTCAGCTGATGTAATTCCAGACAAAGTTGTCATATGCCATTAGTATGCTGATTTAAAAATTGAGGATGATGCAATTGGTGTTAACAAGTTTGATCATGAAAGCTGTTTGATTTGAAGTACTTGGAGAATTAAATATTTTCTACAGTTCGTCCCATATTTGTTTTGCAGTTAAACCTTGATTAAGTTAAACCTTGCAGTTAAACCCTTGTGCCTAACTCAGAAACTGCAACTAGTTTAAAATATGGCAGCCAGGCTGATCACTGGAACATCGAGGAGGGATTACATAACACCTGTGCTAAAATCCCTCCACTGGCTGCCGATTAGTTTCCGGGCGCAGTACAAGGTGTTGGTTTTAACCTTTAAAGCCCTACATGGCTTGGGTCCATCTTATCTTAGGGACCGCCTCTGCCCGTACAATCCCCCCCATGCACTTCGGTCCTCTGGAAGGAACCTGTTGCAGCCAATAAAGACCAGGTTTTCACAGACCTCCCAGAGGGCCTTCTCCGCGACCACTCCCAGGCTTTGGAATGGCCTGCCGGACGAGATCCATCTTATTACCACTCTTACTGCCTTTAAAAAGGCAGTAAAGATGGATCTCTTTCGGCAGGCCTTCCCAGAATAACTGCCCGGCTCGGTGAAGGTTTAATGTTGATAGTTGTCAGTTGGTATTCTTTAGTAGGTGATCCTCTATTTTACCCTCCAACTAGTTCACTGGTTGGATAGATTTAATTGTTTGTATTTATCTCGGCTGTATTTTTAACTCTTTAATGGTTTAATTTTATTTTAAGGGGGGTGGGTGGGAGGTGGGGGGGCAGGAATTGTTTTACTTATTGTATTTTTAAATTGTTGTATGCCACCCCGATTGCCGAGCAGAGGGGCGGGTTATAAATAAAACTTATTATTATTATTATTATTATTATTATTATTATTATTATTATTATTATTACTGTATATGGTAAGCAATGGTGGGATCTACAGACAAGCATATATATGCTGCTGCTTTCTCTGCATTTTCATCATACTCTTGTTGATGTATTCCTGCTTCTGTGGGTCTCTGTCCATTTATTGCTTTAAATAGACCAGTTGTAGTCAGGTGCATTTGCATTTTCCATGACCACATTTTATAATTTGTTCCAGTTAGTATTTCACTGATCATTGTGAAATTAGGATTAGTTGAAGACATTCTCTATTGTTTGAGTAAGAAAAAATCTTTTTCTTGAAGTCAGTATCTCAGGAGAAGCAGTTAAAAAATAAAATAATCTTCTGAGAGCTCACTGTGTCTCTTCTGAGAGCTTACTGTGTCTCTTCTGGGCCAATAATCCAAAAATGTGGGTTGCAATTTTTTCTTTCCAGGGTGTTAACCCTTTTAAACGTAAAATAAAATATGCAGGTATGAAAGTTAAACTTGTTACAGTTTACTTTCATCAGAAGAGTAGCAGAAATATAAAGACTATTACTTCCAATCTGTCTTCCTAAAGAATAAAGACTAACCCAAAAACAAACAAACGTGTGGTTTGTGGTTTAAAAACAAACAATAATGACATTAATATTTACAGAACAAACTAAAACCTAATCTAACTAGTGATGATATAGCAGGAAGAAATTTGTTAAACTCACTTAGAGGTGACTGTTACAGACAGCTTACTGCAGTTACTGACTGAGACTGCTAACTGACAGTTTAGAATGTTCAGAGTCAGTTAAACTGCCACTTAAGATTGGCAGTTATAATAATAATAATAATAATAATAATAAAATTTATTTATACCCCGCCCTCTGAGATCTCAATCTGGGCGGCTTACAGTTAAAAATGTATACATCCATAAAACATATAAATACAATAACCCCCCACCCCCCTTAAAACAATATTAAATCAGATGAATTTTTAAAACAACATAATACACAATTAAGTTAAAATAGAGACCCAGAATATATGCCCAGCCAGAATGATCCAACCATCAATGATGGGGCCCATGTGAGGATCACTGGGGAGGGATAGTTAGAATGAGAGGAGGGGAGGGGTGAAATCCTGCCTAACTAAAGAGGAACAGGAGAATGCAAAACATAATCATTTTTTCCAGTACTTTCATACTAAACAATTATAGCACTATGATTCCACTTTAATTGTATCCTATGGAATATTGGGATCTGTGGTTTGGTGAGTTACTCTAGCTGAGAATTCTAAATCCTTAAACTGTCAATCCCAATATTATATAGGATGAAACCATTGCAGTTAAAGTGACATCATAATGCTAACAATCTTATAATATGAAAGGGACTTGTGTCACCTGAAAACTGATTCTACACCATTTCCAAGCTCTCCTCAGGTATTTTTTCTGTAATAATAATAATAATAATAATAATAATAATAATAATAATAATTTTTATTTAAATCCCACCCCTCTGCAGAGCAATTGGGGCGGCTTACAACATTACAATTTCCATACATTAAACAGAACATAAAATCCCGAATCCCACCCATCCTTTAAGAAGTAAGGGTTCTTCGTATTCTAGGCCGGGTGGTGCTGGGCTTAGTGTCTCTCCCCCAGATGATGTCAGATGGTAATAGAGGGAGGGCTCTTCTTCTTATTTTAGGCCCGATGGTGCTGGGCCTAGTGTCTCTCCCCCAGATGACATCGGATATACTACTGACTACTATGGATTAGGGGAGATACTTCCCTCCCAGTTCAACTGCATTCTGCTCATCTATCGCTGGACGTCTACCAATGGATCTTGCCCACTGTGTTATAATCACTGTGTCTTTTGGGGACTTTTGGTGGGCATGGAAGGCAAAAGCAGCGTTTCGAAGGAGCTCCAGAAGAACACAGCTCTGTGCTGTAGTATTTATTTACAACAAATAACACCATATAAAATTATGAGTGTTTCTAAACCCTTTTGGTATAGCGGGTTCAATGGGGCCCGGCAGAAAACCTTGTGCTGGGAGTGATAAAAGTAAGGTGAATCACTCGGAAAAAGCTTAGAAGTTTATGAGGGGAGAATCCCAAAAGCACAGTAGCAGCTGGTGAGGCTTTGCCACTTAATGCCAAATGCCCTCTTTTCAATGTATGAAGCTGTGTAATAATTGAAGAATAAAGTCTATCAAAACTGGAGACATAACTTATCAGCAAATTAAAGAGGAACAGTGATAACAACAAGACAGGAAGAATAAGTTTAACTTAAGAAAAAGAAAGGAACAGACATGGAGAGATGGGGAGAGAGCAATGAAAAGATGAAGAGAAAACAGAAGCAGAGAAGCAGAGAGGGAGCAGAAGTGGAGAGACGGAGAGAAAGTAGAAGCAAAGAAGCAGAGAAGGAGCTGAAGCAGAGAGACAGAAAGAAAGTAGAAGCAGAAAAGGAGTAGAAGCAGAGAGAGAGACACTTGAACTAAATTTGAAGTTGGAATTAAAGTAAGTGATATAATATAAGTAGAATAAATAATCTAAGGAGTGGGAATTGATTTCAGGACTAGAATGTATATAAAGGAAAATTAATAAGATTTAAAAGATTTAACTCAGTACTGAACAATATGAAGTGAATCAAGGATTGGGATTAATTTAAGAATTATTTAAAACCTGAATTAAAAGATTTGAATTAATTTAAAGGAAGTGCTTACAAGTCAGTTGAATATAAAGGATAAGAAAATTTTTAAAGCTCCAGAATTAGGATAGACTCAAAGAATTGAAATAATTCAAAAATTGGTTTAATTAAATGGACTAAAATGAACTATGTTGAAATTAAATTAAGGAATGGTACAGAACTGAGCTGATTAATTAATCAAACTTAAAAGAGTGGAATTGATTTAAAGAATTAAAATCAACTAAAGAATCAAATAAAGAAGTGGAGCTAGTTAAAAATGAAATTAATTTAAAGGATTAAGCAGAATTCAATAATTTCGATTGTAATTTGATTTTAAAAATCGGAAGAAAGCAAATTAAAGGATTTCCTTTTTTTGATAAACAAATAGAACGTGATAAGAAACAGAAATATGTCAACCACAAGAATAATCACTGGATCTACCTAGATGCAGACACAGAAACAAACACAGAGGAGACAATCAACAAAACAGATATTTATTTTAGAAGAAATGGAAAAAAATGCAAATTCAAATGGAAATGGAAATAGAAAAGAATATGAGCAAAGAAATCCAATAATTATGAACAGATATAAAACAGGACATGAGAAGTGAATTTATAGATATTAAAAAATAATTGGAAAAAATAACAAAAGAAATGAATAATGTTAAATAAATTGGACAAAGTAGAAGAGAAAACAGAAAGCATAGAAGAAGAGAAGTGACTCTTTTGGCCTGGCGGGGGCTGAAGGAAGGGACCTGGGCTCCAGATGGGCTCTCTTTTAGCCCAAATTACCACCAGCCTGGGATTCTGTTCTGGAGGGCTCTGCCTTTGCCCATTACCATCGGGGGCAACCAGGAGCAGCTGTGCACCGTGGGACTGGTGAGAACGCCGGTGGGGCTTAAAAACCCCACCCAGGAACATCTCTTGCCAGCGCTCGTGGCAGTGGTGACTCTCTTGGCCCGGCGGGGGCTGAAGGAAGGGACCTGGTCTCCAGACTGGCTCTCTTTTAGCCCAAATTACCACCAGCCTGGGACTCTGTTCTGGAGGGCTCTGCCTTTGCCCACTACCATTGGGGGCAACCAGGAGCAGCTGTGCGCCGCGGGACTGGCGAGAACGCCGGCAGGGGAAAAAAATGCGTCAATGGCGGCTGCTCTCCCTGCGCAGTTGGAAGGAGGGCATGGGCAAGGGACTTGCCACCTGGCCCTGCAATTCCATCTGAGGCATTAGCGGTGGTGGGACTCAGACCCATTCAATAAAGACCTTTTATTGGCTTAACACCATGGCCGGGGTTGGGGGAGCGGGGAGGGAACTGCAGGTTTGTAACCATCTGGATCCGGGAAATGTGGGGGGGGCAGCAATTGGAGTGGTGCAGGGGAATGGGAGGTATGGCTGGAACAGGAGAAACATATGTTACAAAAGAAGGTGGGATCGCTGCTTAATAGCTATCCCACCTTCAGTTTCTTCTGTTTCCCAGGATGGTTTGGAGAGCAGACCAACCATTCCACAGAACCTCACTCTGCTCCTTTGCAATGCCAGGTCGGTGAAGAATATGGCGAAAAACTCGACTCCGATCTGACAGAACTCACCATAGGAACTTTCTTTGGTCCTATCGAGAGGCAATACGTGCAGAGCAGAGAGCTTTCTCCTCTGCACGTATTGCGTCTGCAGAGTCTCGTCCGGCAGAGCTGTTTAGGGTGGTGAGGGAGATGACGCAGGTGTCCCCTGTGCCAAATCCCTTGCTTAATCCGACTACGGCCTGCTGTGATGCATTTAACAACTACTTTGCAGACAAAATCTCTCAGATAAGAGCCGACCTTGACGCGACTATTGGGACAGAGTCTATAGGCGAGGCGTCCACCAACTCCGCCGAAGTAATTTTACTGGATCAGTGGCAATCTGTGAGTACCGAGGACGTGGACAAGCTGCTTGATAAGGTGAGGAAGACGACTTGCCCTCTCGACCCTTGCCCATCTTGGCTGGCCGTCCGGGGGGGATGCATTGATGAGATTCCTTATGGATATCATCAATGCATCCTTTAGGGAAGGACATGTTCCATCATGTTTAAAGGAAGCGGCAGTTAGGCCGCTTCTGAAAAAACCTTCCCTGGACCCCCTGGACATGAAGAACTATAGGCCTGTGTCATTGCTGCCATTCTTGAGCAAGGTGATCAAGAGGGCAGTTGCTCTTCAGCTCCAGGCAGTATTGGATGGAACCGATTATCTAGACCCATTTCAAATCGGCTTCAGGACAGGCTTTGGGGTTGAGACTGCCATGGTTGCCTTGACCGATGATCTGCGTCTGAGCATCGACAGGGGTAGCGTGACCCTGTTGGTGCTCTTAGACCTCTCAGCGGCTTTCGATACAATAGATCACGGCATCTTCTTGGACCGCCTGAGGGGGTTGGGTATTGGAGGCACTGCTTTGCAGTGGTTCCGGTCCTTCCTCTCGGGTCGGTCCCAGAGGGTGCTGCTCGGGGACTGTAGCTCCAGTAAGATGGAACTCACTTGTGGGGTCCCTCAGGGAGCTATTTTGTCCCCGATGTTGTTTAACATCTATATGAAGCTGCTGGGTGAGATTATACAGAGTTATGGTGCTGGGTGTTATCAGTACGCTGATGACACCCAAATCTATTTCTCCATATCTCGTTCGTCGGTCACTAATTCCAATGGCATCTCTTCTTTCAATGAATGTCTTGGGGCGGTAATGGGCTGGATGAGGAAAAACAGATTGAAGCTGAATCCAGACAAGATGGAGGTGCTCACGGTAGCGGCCCCGAAACCAGGAATTGGGTTGCAACCTCCAGTCCTGGATGGGGTCACACGCTCCTCCAGTGACTGTGTTTGCAGCTTGGGGGTGCTCCTTGACTCATCGCTCCAGATGACGAATCAGGTCAACGCGACGGTCAGGAGCGCTTGTTATCAGCTTTGGCTGATACGCCAGCTGCGCCCTTTTCTGGAAGTAGGGGACCTTGAGACCATTGTGCACGCGTTGGTAACCTCATGCCTTGACTTCTGTAATGCACTCTACATGGGGCTACCCTCGTGCTTGGTTCGGAAACTGCAATTGGTCCAAAATATGGCAGCCAGATTAATATCTGGTACATCCAGGGGGGACTATATTACCCCGGTATTAAGGTCCCTCCACTGGCTGACTGTTAGTTTCCGAGCCCAGTACAAGGTGTTGGTTATTACCTTTAAAGCCCTAAATGGCTTGGGTCCAGGCTATCTTAAGGACCGCCTCCTCCCATACAATCCTCCCCACACCCTCCGGTCCTCTGGGAGGAATTTGTTACAGCCTCAAAAAACGATACTGGTGACTACCTCCCACAGGGCCTTCTCTGTTGTTGCCCCCAAACTGTGGAATGGCCTGCCAGAGGAGATCCGTCAATTGACATCACTTGACAGCTTCAAGAAGGCTGTCAAGATGGATCTCTTCTGGCAGGCCTTCCCGGAATAACTACCAGCTCAGGCTCCAGTCCCTTGAAGATCCTCCCCCCTTCTTTTTCTATGGCCTTCTATGACCTTCTAAGACCTCTATGACTAGGTCTTCTTATGAGCCATACTTACTCCCGCCTGTACTTTTTCTTGTCATGGTTTTTATGTGATTTTATGGTGGAACTTACCTCTTTTATAATTTGTTTTAATTGTAATTGGTTTAATATTTTTTAAGGGGGAAGGGGGGAATTGTTCTTAAACTGTTATGTGATGATTTTTATGATGTAAGCCACCCCGATTGTTCTCAGAGGGGCGGGGTATTAAATAAATATTATTATTATTATTATTATAAAAACAAAAAAATAGAAAAAACAAGAATTGGACAAAAGACTGGATGAAAAAGCATTAGAAGAATATAAACAAAGGGGGAAGTGTTTGAAAATTAGGGGGTTGAAAGAAATGAAAGGAGAAAACTTATATAATTATTTCTTACCAATGTTATCAGAATATACAGAAATACCAAATCAAGAGTTAATCTGGGAAATTAACAAAATGTTCAGATTAAATTCCCAAGTGGCAAAAGAAAAAGGAGGGCCACGTGATATAGTGATCTATTTTATAAGGAAAAGAACAAGAGATCAAATACTTGAAATCAGCTATAAGAAAACTTTTATAATTGATGAAAAAGAGATAAATAACTTTAAAGACATACCCAAAAGAATATTAAGGAAAAGGGAAGATTATAAGTTTCTGACTTCCTTACTGAATAAAAAGGGAATCATTTATAAATGGGAAAAGCTGGAAGGAATTTCAGTCCTTTTAAAACAAAGATGATACAAATTAAACTCCATTCAGAAAGTGAAAGACTTTTGGAAAAGACGTAATAAGGAAATGAAAAAGAAGTCAGAGAAACAAGAATTCCAAATTTATAGAGGAAAATTAAGATCAGAAAATAAAACTAAAGAAGAAAGTAAAAATGAAGAGACACCACTAAGTTCTGGAGAGGGAGGAAGAGGAGGATGATGATGAAGAGGAGACAACAGAGAAGGAGAAATCTCAGGATAGGAGACAGACATGGAAAAAGGAAATGAAGGATAACAATAAATGACTGAATTGAAAGACTTAACATTCTTATCTTGGAATGTTAAAGGACAAAATGAGACAAAAAAAAAGGAAATATTTCATAGAATAACCCAACTGAGTATGATATTGTTACATTGCAAGAAACATATATCTGAAATACAGATAAAAGAATGTTAAGGAATCCTAATATTGGAACAGAATATATCTCATCCTTTAAAAAACAAAAGAGAGAGAGAGAGAGAGGTTGTTGTTTATGTTACCAAGAAACTAGTTTCAAGAGGATTAGTCAATGATCCAAATGGTTTCTATATAGAAATAGAAATAAATGTACAAGGAACAGAAATAATAGCGGTGTTAATATATGCTCCACAAGAGAAGAAAGCAAAATTCTATTTAAAAAATTAATGAAAAATTACAAGAACACAATGGGAAAGATATAATCATATGTGGAGATTTTAATGCAGTAATAAATCCACAATTGGATAGGTTATCGAGAAAAAAGGTGAAAGAAAAACAGGGAAAACTTTCAAAAACCTTTTTTGATTTAATGTTTTCATTTAATTTGATAGACATATGGAGACATAAAAAAGGGAAAATAAGAGAATTCACTTTATTTTCTGAAATACATAGATCATTTGCAAGAATCGACTATTTTTTGATTTCTAAGACATTGTATTCTAATATTAAAAAAACAGAAATATTGGCAAGAACCCATTTGGACCATAATCCAATAATTATATGTTTGAAAATTGTGAATAGTGAATGTAGATGGAGGTTAGAAGATTACTTATTGCATGATGAAAATATTATCTCAAATGCAAATCAAATATTGAAGAATTATTTTCAAGAAAACTTGGGGAGAGAGGTAGGAATAGAAATAGTTTTGGATGCAGCTAAGGCTGTAAATATATATATATATATATATATATGCTGACAGCAGCTAGACTAATTTATGCTAGATATTGGAAAGTAAAGAAGGAAGTACAAATTGAAGAATGGATGTTGAAATCAATGGAAATGATGGAAATAGATATAATATCAAGTAGATTAAAAGAAAATAGTAAAGATACAGAAGATGTAGAAAACAATATAGATCTCGAAAAGCGAAGCTGGGAGGATCTATATTAATATATAAATGAAAAATGGCTGAATATTTGAATTATAAGTTAAACGAAGGGAAAGAAATAGTACAGATTTAAGGAAGGTAGAAAGTAAAAGCTGATTTATAGGGAAAATGAGTAAAAATAAATCAAAAAATGAAGTCAATGAGGAGGAGTCAAAAAATATAGAATACTATTACAAAGAAGATAAACAATTAATTATAATGTGGAAATGAATCAGTGGAGGATGGACAAAGGAAGTAGTTTGGATGTTATGTTTATGTATGTACCATAAGTATGTTGAATGGAAGACGGAAGAATTGTTAAATGGTAGATGGAAGAATTGTTATGTTATGTTATGTTATGTTACGTTATGAAAAGAATATAAGATGAATCAGGAAAAACTGATTGGTTGTATTGTAGTAACTTATTTTAATCAATAAAATTTTATATAAAAAAATCACCATGTCTTTTAATTGGCCAAATGAATATTAGAAACATTAGATTATGTAAAGTGTTTTGAATAGTGTATGTTCATAGACCTTGATCCCAGTTTGCTTGAATCTTCACTGATAGTGTGATAGTGATAGTGAAGAAAAACAAAAACAAACAAATAAAATCTGCCCACTGTTAAGGCAGAAAGAAGTGAAAGATTCATGCAATCTGAAGAAAAACCAGAAAACTGGCATGTAAAGTGCTTATTCCTTATACCAGCATTTATGTGAAGATAATGATATAACAGTTTAGAAAACAGTTTTCGTAATAATTGATAAACAAAAAGTAGCAAATCACTGAAGCCAGATGATATTTATATAAGTACTCCTAAAGAATCCTAATGTCAAAATGTCAAACTGGTAAGTAAAATATGTAATTTATCACTATCCTTACCAGAAGATTAAAAAGCAACCTATTTGACATTGACTTCTTAAAAGTATTCTAGGAAATCACAAACCTGTCAGCCTAATACATCCCAGTGACTTGCTAGAAAGCATCATTAAGTCATGTTGTATGAACATAATGGGGGGAAGGTCTTTCTAGCTAAATTAATTTCTTCCAGAGTACCAAACTGATGATCTACATTAATTTAAAGGACTCTTGATTATATTTCGATTTTTTTTTTGTTTTTTTAATTGTGTGATGCTCAACCTTAAGTCTGTAACTTGACTGTGATCTTTAATAGATGAGGAATCTTTTGCATTTTTAAATGTTTACATCACAATGTTTCAAACTGCTTGATTAGATATGAGTGGCATTCCAGAGGTGCTTCCATGCCTCCTGAGCAGAATTTCCAGAAAATGGTAGTAACAAACTATTGCACCCTATGGAGGTATCTTGTGAGATGCTTCAACTTTAATTTGTAACTCCTATATTATGCATTATTTTAATAAAACTATTGAGAGACATGATGTGATATTTTAAAATTAGAGTAGTCAGTGACACCCACTTATATTGTATCTTTCCATATGGAATCATTTGTCATATCCCTAGTGGAAGCATATTTGTAGTTTGACTAGTTTTGCTAGTTCCCACATATATCAGCTGCATCCTGGATTTCTTATTTTTTAAAGAAGAAGAAGAAGAAGAAGAAGAAGAAGAAGAAGAAGAAGAAGAAGAAGAAGAAGAAGAAGAAGAAGAAGTCGGCTGCACAAAGTCTGGCCAGCTGCAAAGGAGACACAAGAAAGTGATGCCATGTTTTATGCAGTGGTGTAGCCTATCTCCTAGAAGTCTCCATGCCAGACATCACTTATATCAGTTTTTATGGCCAGCTGGCCAAAGACTGGGTGACCAGGTGAATGTTAGACTATTCTACCCAAGGAGGGTATAGCTGCTAACACTCTGTGTTTCCATCCAATTTTCATTGGGTGGCTTTCTCCGACCCTCTTTTTATGGCAAGAGAATATGGATCAAATTTTGGGAGGAATGTTCATATATTTATAATGTTATTTGTCTTATTTGTCACAACTTTGGGCTTTGAGCTTGGGCCAGATTCAGTTTGGAGCACAGGGTTAGGCCTGTGTACTAGTTATCCCACTTTGGGGGATTGGGACTTTAGGTGTTCTGGGGCATTCTACACTCAGGGCTTAATCCCACCAAACTCCCAGAAAGCAGAAGAGAAATGCACAGTGGCAGGCACCCATATAGACAATAATTACAGCCATTCCTTGGGGTCCTTTGCATGTATAATATGGGTTTTCATTGAGTGACAGAAAAGTGGACAAATCCATTGCCCTGTACTGTGCCAAGGCTCTAATATCTGTGGCCAATAATAATATAGTCAGTTTTCTGTTATGTTGTACTACCTCACTGCCTCTTAATTTAATTGCATAATTAAAATAATATTTACAATACATATTATATTACTACTGTTCTATTGTTCTATTTACAATACATACAACCTTCCTTTAGTTCTTCAACAGTGAGTATTCAATTGTTCTTTAAGTATCTATCTTAAATTTTAATGTGTTACAATTCTTACTAGTAAACTATAAATGTTCTCTTCCATCTTAGTATCTTAGCTCATTTACATCCAGTTTTCTTTAATGTATTTCTCTTTTGGAGCCCATTCTTCATTTATTAAATCCAAGTCTTTATTATTGAGTAATTTTGTTAATTTGTCCATCTCTTTTACTTCTAATAATTTTAAAAACCATTCATCAACAGTAGGTATGACTTGTTTTTTTCCATTTTTGCGCTACTACAATTCTGGCTGCTGTTATCATATATAAGAGGTTCCTCAAAAATTTTCTCTCTATTTCTTGCTCTAAACTGTTTAACATGTTTAATAAATATATTTCCGGGTGTAATTCAAATTCAATGTTCAACATATTTTGTATATTAATATGTATTTTTTTTCCAATATTTTTTTATTTTCGTACATTTCCACCATGCATGGAACTATGACCTTACATTCTGTTTACATTTCCAGCATTCTAATGATTTTGTATTGTATATTTTAGCTATTCTTGATGGTGTTAGATACCACCTCTGTTCCATTTTCCAGAAATTTTCCTTTAAATCTTGTGATTTTGTAAATTTATCTGTCTTTTTCCTTGCTTTTTCCCATTGTTCCAATTCAATTGTCCTTCCTATATCTGTCGCCCATTTAATCATGTTATCTGATATTTTTTTCTGGTTCTTGTTTACTATCCATTAGTATTTTATAAAAGTTACTTATCTTTTGTTTTGGTGATTGTTGCAACACTTTGTCTATTTCAAATGTTTCTTCTTCAAAACCTTGAAGTTTTATATCCATTTTAAATCTCTCTTTTAGTTGTATATACAAAAGCCAATGCATTTTAGAGTCCAATTGTGCTATTTCCTCAATTGATTTTAAATCCAGTTTTTGGTCATCTCCTTTTTTTAAATATATCCTTATATTTCAACCATGTTTTTACTGCTGTTCATTTTCCATGAAAGGCTTCGTGTGGTGAAATCCATAATGGTATTTTCCTGTATATTTTTCCTTTTATTTCCTTCCATATATTTAAAAATGTTTTTCTTATTACGTGATGTTTAAATTCTTTGTGAATCAGATCTTTTTCATACCATAAATAACTGTGCCAACCATATCTGTTATTGAAGCCTTCCTCACTGCCTGTTCATCTTCACCACAAGTTAAGTAAATGTGCTTGGATAAACTTACTGTAATGAACTCTGGGTGAAACTGAGTAATTTGAGTAGTAATAAATAGTAATTTTAAGGATAGGGATAGGAAGGGCAGCTATGAAAGGATGAAATAAGATCCTAAAAAGTAAAGACATAAAACTGAGCACTAACGTCAGAATTATCCAAGTCATAATATTCCCCCATGAATGCGAGAGTGGACAGTGAAAAAAATAACAGATAGAAAAACAACTTATTTGAGATGTGGTGCTGGGGAAGAGTGCTGACGATACCATGAACAGCCAGAAAGACCAACAAATGCTTGAACAGATCAAACCAGAAAACCCCCTGGAAGACAAGATGATGAAACTGAGGCTGTTATACTTTGGCCACATCATTTGACTACCACTATGGCATCGATCCGCCTTGCAGTCTTTATACTGATTATTTGCTGTTTTATTATTGTTTTTATTGCTTTTTACTGTTGTCGTTTTTATTATCATGTTTTATATATTGTATTATTGTACAGTGTTGTACATTTTATATTTGTGCTTGATATATAAATAATAATAATTATTATTATTATTATTATTATTATTATTAGAAGACACTATTCATTCAAAAAGACATTAATGCTTGAGAAAGCGGAGTTCAGTTTCATCCCACCGACATGGAAATCTGATTATAAAACAAAGGAGCTCCCTAGTTAATGATTAGGATGGTCCTAAAGATAAAAATATTAATATCATCTGAACTGGAACAAGGACAAAAAGGTATGATCCAACCAAAGTTAAACACATTTAAATCTCATTTATTTTAAAGAGAGAGTAAAAGCATTTGCCTACGTCTTTCCTGTTGTGATCAATTGGACATAAAATTATTTAACCTTGACTATATTACACTCGATATATGTGTATTGTTATACATCACTAAAAAAAATTGCATAAATAACCTTTCCTTTTTGACAAAGCAATTTCACACCAGATATGGAAAAGTATGCCCATACAGACAACCCATCTGTTTTCCTTTCAAAATAATTGTACTTTTTTCTTTAGCAATGACCCCTGTGAAGACAGTGGACAATCAGGGCAAGTACAGAGTAGTTATAACCAGTGATGAAGACTTGAGTCGACTGACTCAGACCCAAGTCACTCCAATGGACTTGACTTGGACTTGATTCAGCAATAATGACACACTGACTCAACTTGAGACTTGTACGTATGTTTTTAGCAACTGACTTCCTAGCAACATTCACTTTTAGCAGCAGGCAAGATCCACCCCTCCCCCAGAGTGAGGTTCATGTTTCTCAGAGAGGATATCAAATGCCTTTAACAACAGGCTTGAGGCAGAAGGATCAAAGCTTTTCAAAAGCTTTGGAAGGCTCCTCCAAAATACAGTGAGGGCAGATTGCTGAACATTTAACCCCACCCCCCATCCAAGCCCATTGCCTAAATAGTTTTTTGCTCCCCTGTGAGAAACACACCCATCTCTTTTTTTTCTGCTTAAGGGGCTATACAGACTGGCTAAAAGGGCCGGCTTAGGGGTGGAGTCAGGGTGTGGTGACTGCACACCAGTCACCCCGACTTCACCCCAATGCATCTGTCACAATGCCCACCCAAACATATGGCAGTTCACACATGCTGTGCTAAAGGAGCACTAAAAAGCCGCTGTCACAATGGCAAGTGTGCCTTTTTGCCACTCTAAAAAAGAGCAGCATTTGCCAGCTCTTTTTAGAGCAGCAAACATCCAGATTGGGGCTGCAGTGTGTGGTGGCTGTGGCCCTGATCCGTCAAGGAAAGGGGTGGTGGGATGCCGTCCCTTAAGGGCTGTCTGTACAGCCC
This sequence comes from Phrynosoma blainvillii, assembly GCA_026167975.1. NCBI lineage: Eukaryota > Metazoa > Chordata > Lepidosauria > Squamata > Phrynosomatidae > Phrynosoma > Phrynosoma blainvillii. Next base: position 194,489,715 of record JANUYF010000003.1, on the reverse strand, counting down.
CAAAGTTGGCTCCCAGACATGAGATTAAATTTGAGGCTTGACTTAAAAGTATCTTGCAAGGACTTGAGATTTGACTTGTGCTTTGAAGGTAGACAATTAAGATTTGAATACGCCACTTGTTATAACAATGTGCATTATCTGAATAATACTTTGTCAGCATCAAGAAACACATTTAGATTTCTGTAATGACAACATGGTCCCGAATTTACTCAGTTAACACTGACAGAATATTGAGTCATCTCCCAGCTCCTTAATCTCAGTTTTCATTCATTTTATGCATATGTTCCAGTTCGGAACTTAATTGTACGTTTTGCCTCAGTTTCAGATTATCAGGGTCATTTGCATTCCCCCATAGAACTTAGGTTATGAAGATGCATGCATCTATGTTCCCCATGGTATTCCAATTTTTGGGGGAAGTATGATAAATTAGAGAATATGATATAACTTTATGCAGATATGTTCTTGTATATACAACTGCTATGCCTTAAGAAATATATCAAAATGCATGTGAAATACTCATTCAAGTACAATAAAATTATATATAAATAAATGAACAGCAATCTTTGGAACTGCACAAGTGCAAAATTCTTTATAGGAAGAAATTTAAGTCCCTGATATAAGTTGGTTTTGAACAATAATGAGTCTCTAGACTACATGATTTGGATCCATACTTAGGGTATGTAGACCTCTTGACATCAGTAGGACTTAATGCAATCATGACCAACATATCCCCCCCCCATGGGTCACCTCTAAGTGTGAATATGTGTGGATCCAAAGCTATGTAAATATTGTTGCTTTACAATATATGGCCATATATTTCACTTTCAAATATATGATGCAAATAATGTTCAAAAATGTTCAAAATAGCTGAAGAATATGTTTCTTAAGTATTGGAAAACCATGACAGGAATAATTCTGGATTCACAAGATTCTTTACAGCTTTGGATTTCTTCCAACCAAAATTCACATGTGGTTGCTTTGTGCAAAGAACAGCATTTAATGAACAAAAATTATGTTGCACAAAAATTGTTTTTTCCTATGCACATATAAAAATGTTATAATTGGGAACTGATTCCATGAAAAATTTTCATGTGACGGTTTTCTGCTCTGAAAATGCTGTTTCCTGTGTGGACAATGAGCAAAATCATCATATGCAAATTATGAACAGAAGTCCTGTATTGCAAATAGTTTTTGAAAACTGCACCATTTCTGAGGACCTTTTTGCAGTGGGAAGAAGATTGCAAATATTGCTTATGGTTGCAAGAAGAAAATCAGTTAAGAATTGCATCCCAACTATTATGAATAAATTTGATTTTGGGGGATTCTAATTAGCTCAATTAATCAACTCTGGGGTCTTTATCCCTATTAATATGAAGGTAGCTAGGGACAAGATTGGCAGAGACAAAGCATTTTAAACTAATTGTTGAATTTATTGAGGAAATACGCAAGTTAAAGACAACCTTTCACTCACTCGTATGCCCAAGAACTCAGGAATAAAAGGATTAGCTGTGGATATAGACAAGAAGACTTCTAATGGGTGATAATTACCTGAATGGGACTGTTCCTATGATGAACTGATGCCTTGTAGACCCAATCCATGTGGAACGGGATGGGGGAAGCAGCTGAGGGGTTGGAGCTAAGTCAAAATTCAGAGTGACATGAGGGACACACAAATTTCAAACTAGAACACTAAACAAAGGGATTTTCAGTCTTTAAACAGACCTGATCTAAGGCTAAAGTAAATTGTTACTGTACTACAAGGGTTCTCACAGTTCCATAAAGATTACTTTGATATAGATAGATTGGGGGGGGGGGGGGATGTTGATGGTCTTCTCTTTGAACCTTGCCAGAAGACATCCTGTGGCTGTAAATCATCTTAATCTCTCATGTAAGGCGTGACTCTTCACTGTTTGCATATTCCCAAAATAGATGCTTTGATCTGCCAATTGGCTATGCCTATGTGATGGTCTCGCTTTGAATCAATGGCTTTTTTTTGAAAAACAAACAACAACTCTTTCGCAAAAAAAAAAAAATGCATTAGAAGTTCCAACTTTATTAACCTTTTGCCCTTGAATGGCTAAAGGCTAATAAACTTTCACACTTACAATCTCTCTACTCCTCTGAAAAGCTTTATTTTTTAATTGTTTAAAAATCCTTCTCGCAAAAATGCAATGCATCAATATATCTTAATATCTGAACCAGTAAACCAAAATATATTTTACTTTCAGCAATGGCTGGGGGGGGGGGGAACCTCAGCAATAGCTGATATATATATATATATATATATATATATATATATATATATATATCATATAGTAATATAACTTTAGTGATACAAGTAACTTCAGGGAAGGGATAATAACTTAAAAAAAAAAAACTTAGTGGACCGGCAACAGTGACAGTCAAAAAAGGGAATCATATTAATTAATATTGTTGTGTCTTCATCCAATTTCCTTAGCTATGCCATATCTCTCATATTTTTGACATGCAGCTTTCTTTGCCCTCAAACAGGATCTGAAGATATTGCTAAACGGATATTACACCTTGAATTTATTTGTGAACAGAGACAGCTTGAATGTGTAGGAGCCAGTTTGGAAAAAAATACAGTAGAAATTAATACTCTATAAACAGGGATTATGTGAACAAAGTATAAAAACAGCCCCAGGAACTTTGCAGTCTGGTAATACTGGTCTTTCTTTTGTCTCACCCACCCCAAATGGGGAACACACATTTCTGGTACACATTATATATGTGAAAGGTTGAGGAAAATGTTAAATGGTGGTCTAATATTTGTTGATTTGTTTCTCCCAGTGTCTTTCGAATTCTGTTCCAGTGTCTTTGTGTGTGTGTGTGTGTGTGTGTGTGTGTGTATCAGCCCCCCCCCAATTTCTAATAGAATATAAATAACTTCTGTAAACTAAACTGTGTTACTTTGCATGCAGAAACATTCATTCAAGGTAAAGAATGCATTTTGGTGAGTTCCTATTATGTATGTACAATCAATCCCACTAGATGGTCAGGAAATCATCTCTTTTAAAGTTAATTCTATGCAAATAGGAAGAAGATTTAGATGCACTGCATGCTGTTTATTTCTCTTGACTTTATCTCTTTTACAGCAGAACTCTCAATGTTCTTTTTTTCTCTTTAACCAAAAAACATAATATTGCCAAGAATGAGATGGTGCTTTTTGGTAGCATTGTGAAAGACTACCTACTGCCTTTTATTAAATGTGTGAGTATAGTCTGAAAAAGAAAAGGGACAAAAGGTAATGAAATCAATGGTGTCTTTTTTTTTTTTCTTATTTGAGGTTCTTTTTTCTTTCTTATTTGAAGCTTCTGGTTGTTGTTAATTTTTTGCACAATAATTTGTATGCATTCTGTAGCTAAAAATTATTATGGATTTATGGGTAAGGGAAACAAAGATGAAAATGAAAGAATTGAGAATTTTACTTTGCAGAAGCTCCATTTGGGTGTCTCTGTGTATATGCCTTCAAGTCACCTGTCAACTTATTGTGACCCCATGCATTTCATATAGTTTTCATAGGAAAGGAGTATTCAGAGGTAGTTTTACCAGTTCTTTCCTCTGAACTACAGCCTATAGCTCCTGGTGTTAATTGGTGGTCTCCCATCCAAGTACTAAGCAGAGCTGGCTATGCTTAGATTTCAAGATCAGACAGGATCTGGTATCTTTATTTAGATGAGACTCTATTTGGGAATACTGGACTGAAGAATGAATAACCTCAGAAGACCTCAGCTGGAGCTTCATATGTCTTCCTTTCCAGAGGGCATCCTTTATTTGAAGGGCTGCTAGAGGACAATACTATTTTGGAAGGTGCTTTTAGGTCATGTGTTTGACTATCTTCCATCCATAACTTCCATCCATAAATGAAGGTAATCATATTAGAAAAGTTAATTCATTCATCCATACAGATATTTCTAGCAGAGATTTTGGTCCTCCAAGAATCATGGCTGTTGACTTCTTTTATGATAATAACAAGTATATTTAAAAGCACAACACAACTATGATTGGCAGAGACAGTTATTGGCCAGCCAGTTAATTTGAACAGTATCCCATTATTTATTTATTTATTTACCTTGCATTTTTCACTCCTCTCAAATAAGAAAGCAAAAACAACATCTGCTTCAGATTTTGAATGATTTAGGGTACAGGCTTATTCAGAATTTGCATAGAAGTAAAGCCCATTTAGTGAAGTTGGTATTATTTTTGAGTAGACATGCCAAATGTACGCACTTTTAGCATTATAGTTACAAACAACAAGCCTACGTGTCAAATCAGTGCACTGAAATACTACTTTCAGATATCCCTTACTGGAAATTATTTCTATTATCAGATATTAGGGGCAAAATCAACTCTTCAAAATGTTTTATCATCTCATTCTTATGTATATTGTCTTCAAACTAAAGTGTGTGTCATATCCTTTAGTCATGATTGTCTTGAAGTTTGTGGATCTGCCATATTAAAAGATAAGAGGAAAAGATGGTTGTATCGAGGAAATTAGAAGGGAACTAATATCCAAATGACAAACAAATGGGAAGGCAGATGGCCAAAGGGGATGTTGCTTTATGACCTTGTTTACCTCTTCTTCCTGGAATAGATGTGGCAGATAGTAGGGGAGTAACCAATGAAACTTGAAAGACTTGTTTGATGTAATTTAGAGTGCCTGGATGGCGAGCTGAGGAAAGGAGAGTTGGATGAAAAAGGGGTTTAAAGGATTAACTGTTTGAGGGGAAATTAGACTTGACACTAACTGGTCTGAAGCAAACCTCTGTTTTGTGATCCAAATAAACTGTTAGGTAATTTCACTATGATGTTTTCTTGGTTTTTCAAATCTTGGAATGTTTATCCTGACACTGTGTCAAGTCTCCCTCCAGTGCTACCTTGTATGATACAACTGCATTCGTCCCGGGCCAAAACTGACCTGGAGGAACCTTCCCAGGGCAAATGGAGTGGCTACAAAGGGATGCCAGCTCGGGAAGGGGAAGTGTACTCTGACCAAGAAGTCAGAGTGAGACAAACCCCAGAAGCTCAGGGAAGTGCAGGGAGAAGCAGGTGGCTTCGGATGGAAGCCCCACTGACATCACAGTGGTGCAGAGAGAAGTGGACTACATCCTACAATTGGGGGATGAGGAAGCTGAAGACACCTCTGATGGGCTGTGGGAGGAAATCTTGAAGAACCCACTAAGTGAAGCAGAGGAGGTTGAATGATTCAGAAATCCAATGTCCAGTAGAAAACTGGAGCTGTGGTGAGGGATGCCAATGGAGAAGCAGTTGCGGTGTGATGTTAGTTGCTGAAGAGCTGGTGGCCCATGGAAAGGGATGGGTCTGAGGAAGGTGAAACACCTGGGGAAGAATCCACACCAGCCCAAGTTATGGAGACCCAGAGAGTGACACTGGGTGGACTGTGCTGAGCGATCCCAACTGGGTGCACCCAGAACCCAGCATCTAGACAAAAAGTGCACTTCAACAGGAGGCCTAATATGATGTCTTACTTCCTGGCCCAGGTGCTGGCACATATGCGTGAGAGGGGTTCCACCTTCCTCACCAAGTATGCCAAAGTGTGGTGCATGATTGCTCACCCGGAAGGAGATGCGGCAGACTGGTTCATGCAGCTCTTTGATGCTGAAGCACCTGGGATAGAGAGCTTGCCAGCATTTATGGCTGCCCTGTGGGTTCGGTTTGAAGACCCTTTCCGAGTGGAAAGGGCCTGTGCCAAGCTAATGGTGCTCACACAAGGATGCTTCATGACCAAGTATGCAATGGGGACTAGCAGTGACAGTCCCAGACTAGCCTGAGGCAACAAAGGTACAACACTTCAAGGGGGGCCTTTGGCCAGACCTGTTGAAGTGGGTCAAGATGACAGACAACCCACAAACTGTGGGGGAGTGGATTTGACTGGCTGAGGAAGTTGAAATGGCACAGCAAGAGATCCGATTAATGTCACAGTGGAATCCGGGAGTAAGTAAGGGAACTCATTCAACCATAAGCCACTGCCACGGAAAGGAGAAAAAGACTAAATCCCAGGAGATGGAGCGCAAGCAACAGAGTTGACTCAGACTCTGTCTGGCTTGTGGGCAGAAAGAACACCTGATAGACTGGACTGGACCTGCCCCGACTGGAAAGACCACCAGCAGAATCTCCCAGTGAAGGGAGCACAAGCTACAACCCTGCTGGGAGAGCAGTGATGTTCAAGCAAAGGCCCAGGGGATCAGGCTCTCAAAGCAGCAAGTTGGGTGAATGTGGAGCCAGAGGTGACACCAGACATGACAGAGTTGGAGGACAATGCTGAACTGGTGGAAAACTTCAATGTCTGGCCTTTGGCAGAGGCGGGAGGCGAGCCACAACTCCATAGCACTGTACTGCAAGGATGAGTGGCAAGGTCCCTTTATACACCCTGGATGTCAAGGTAGAGGATTGGAGGAGAGGAAAAAATGAGCTTGTTGGTGGTGATAGACTCTGGGTGCACCCATTGCTTCATCAACCTGGAGGTATAGAAGATGGGACTCAACACTAGGGGGCTGGGGAACCCCATCACCTTCCATCAGATGGACAGCTCTCTCATGGAGGGAACCCACCCAAGAGGAAACAGTGAAGGTTTGATTTCAGATGGTGGAGCATTGGGAACAGATATTTTGTGTTGGGCCCCACTTCAGATTACCAGTGATACTGGGTGTAGATACTACTGCCCATTATGGATCTATTAAAGAATAAGACACACCAGGGGGGGAAATGAAAAACCCAAGCTGTCTGACAAAATTAAGTGGATCCTGGAGTGTCAGGAAGCATTTGAACAGTTATAAGAACTATTCAACTCAGAACTCCTTTTAAAACATCCTGAATCAGAACAACCTTTTGTACAGAAGAACACCAGTGATGTTGCAATTGGAGCTGTATTAATGTAAAGAGACTCACAGGGGAAGCTAAAATTATTTAACCTTGACTATATTACACTCAATATATGTGTATTGTTATACATCACTAAAGAAAATTGCATAAATGACTCAGAGCAGAAGCTAAGCCCATGTGCTTGCTTGTCCAAAAAGTTCCAGGGAGCAGAATTGGACTGGCCCACCTGGGAGAAGGAAGCCTTTACAATCAAGTGGGCACTGCAAACCTGGCACCAGGTTCTGGAAGGCACTCCTCACTCCTTTGAAATTTGGATGGACCATCATAACCTGGAAGCATTACAGACCCCAAGGAAGTTAAATCTGAAGCAGTGCCGATGGGTCAAAGAATTCTATCTATTTAGCTTCCAACTAAAATCCTTCCCAGGAAAGGAAAATGCCCTCACAGATGAATAATACAGATTGCCTCAACATGAGAGCTGGAGGGACACCCCAGAGGAAACTATTTTCACTCCAGAACAGTTGGGACTGCCAGTAATCACTAGAAGCCAACACGCAAGGAAAAAATGTTGACTAAGCCACACCTTTGCATCCTTTAGCAGGAAAGAGGGACCAGTGGATTAAAGAGCATTCAGTCTGGAGCTGAAAGATGGACTGTGGAGAAAAGGCAACTGCATCTAGGTACCGGAAGAGCTGAGACCCAAAATCCTGCAGCTGTGCCATGAGGTTAAGGCAGCCAGACATTGGGAATTCTTGAGAACATGGCATCTGATAAGAAAACAGTACTGGTAGGATAGGATCCAGTGGGATGTAGAGACTTATGTTAAAGGCTGCCCAATGTGTGCTGGCTCTAAGCCAGTCGTAGGCAAGCCTAAGGGTCTGCTGCGGCCACTGCGCCAGCCCAATACCCCCCAGAGGTACATAACCATGGATTTTATCACAGACATACCCAACAGTAGGGGCTGAAATACCATATAAGTGGTCACAGACCTGTCTTTGAAGCAGGTACACTTTGTGGTGTGTAAGGGCTTCCCTAATGTGCCCAAATTGGTCAATTTGTGTACAAATTACATGGACTGCCAGACAAGATTGTCTCTGATAGAGGCAGTCAGTTCACTTCAAAATTCTGGGAGATGTTGCAGAAAAAATTGGGGGTCGAATGGGCAATGAGCACCTTACACCATCCACAAAGTGATGGGCAATTAGAAGATATGAATGGGTCTGTAGAGCAATTCATATGCTGCTTTGGGAACTATGTACAGGATGATTGGTTTGACTTGCTGCCACATGCTGAAGTTGCCTTCAGTGGAGCTGTGAAATAGAGCATGGGGCTTTTGCCATTTGAGATCATCTATGGCTACGAGCCAAAGACTTTGCCTACGCTATCTGTGGAACCCACCGACCCTGTTCCCCTTTCCTAGTGAATTACAAATATCAAGGACCTCACATTGTAACAGCATTGGATGATGCTAAAAAGGACTACAAAAAGTTTGCAGATTGAAAAAGGGACAAAGAGTGGGAGGTGGGATCCAGGAACAAAGTTTATTTGTCCACTAAACATTTAAAGATGTATCAACCTTCAAAGAAATTGGAAGTCTCCTTCCTTGGAGGTCTTTAAGCAGAGGCTGGATGGCCATCTGTTGGGGATGCTTTGATTGGGAGTTTCTGCATGGCAGGGGCTTGGACTGGATGGCCCTTGTGGTCTCTTCCAACTCTATGATTCTATGATTCTAAGTGCAAAGGCAGGCTTACAGTTGAACATAAAGTAAACAAAAATTATGACCGCAGATAACTTACACATTCAAACTAGACAATGTGGAAATAGAAATAGTAAAAGAGTTCTCATATCTTTGATCAAACATTGATTGGAATGGAAACTGCAGTCAGGAAATCAGAAGAAGACTAAGAATGGGGAGGGTGGCTATGAAAGAACTAGAAAAGATTATAAAATGCAAAGACATACAATTCAGTATAAAAGTCAGAATCAAGCCATCATAGTGCCTATTAGCATGTATAGATGTGAGAGCTGGGTAGTCAAGAAAGAAAGAAAGAAGATAGGAGGAAAATCAACACATTTGAGATGTGGTATGGAGAAGAGTGCTGAGGATTCCATGGTCAGCCAAAATGATAAACAAATGGGTCGTATAGCAGATCAAGCCAGACATATCCCTGGAAGCCAAGATGACAAGGCTTAGACTGTTGTACTTTGGACACATCATGAGAAGGCATGAATCATTGGAAAAGACAATAATGTTAGGAAAGATGGAGGGAAGTAGAAAGAGAGGAAGGCCACATACTAGATGGATGGACTTTATTAAAAAGACCACAAATAAGAGTTTGCAGGACCTGGGCAGAGAGGTAGAGGACAGGGGGGCCTGGAGATGTCTCATCCATAGAGTAGCCATGGGTTGAGACTGACACGGAGGCAGTTAACAACAACAAATCTTGATACGTCTGGGGGGGGGGGGAACTAATTAATGGGTCATATCAGACTCTGAGGTGGCAGATAGTCATATCCATAAACTTAATCATGATTGTCCAGACGTTTACAGACCTGCCATATTAAAGGATAAGAGTAAAAGGTGGTTGTATAGGGGAAACTAGAAGGGAACTAATATCCAAATGACAAACAAATGGGAAGGCAGATGGCTGAAGGGGATGCTATTTTATGACCTTGTTTATCTCTTCTTCCTGGGATAGATGTGGGATATAGGGCCTGAACAGACTGCCAGAAATAATCCGTCTTGAGACCACTTTAACTGTCCTGGCTCAATACTAGGGAATCATGGGAATTGTAGTTTTTCCTGAGACATTGAGCCTTCTCTGTCAGGGAGCTCTGGTGCCACAATAAACTACAACTCCCATGATTCCCTAACACTGAGCCAGGGCAATTAAAGTGGTCTCAAACTGGATTATTTCTGGCAGTCTTTTCAGGCCCATAGTAGGATGAATAATTGTGGAAGCTTGAAAGACTTGTTTGATGTAGCTTAGGGTGCCTGGATGGTAAGCTGAGGAAGTGGGGGGGGGGGATTAAAAGGGGGTTTTAAAGAATGGACTGTTTGGGGAAAATTTAGACTTGACTCTAACTGGTCTGAAGTGAACCTCTGTATTGTGATCCAAATTAGTTAATTTCACTACAATGTTTTCTTGATTTCTCAAATCTTGGAACACTAATCCTGACAGTGTGGAAAGCATAGGGCTTACTTCTAGGAAAGTGTGCACATATTTACTTTAATCAGATTTTGGTTTGCATGCATTTCATTGATAAGACTTTTTAGTTTGGAGTCAACTGGAACGGCCTGCAGGTTGAGATCCGATGAGATTATGGAACGGCCTGCCGGATAGGATCTGTCTGCTCACATCTTTAGACAGCTTTAAAAAGGCTGTTAAGATGGATCTCTTCTGTCAGGCCTTCCCAGAATAGATATTCCGGCCTCAGAAATCAGAAATTTCTCTAGGAGAATCCTCTAGGATCCTCTTCAGTAGTTATGTACTGGATATTGCCTGTTTTTTTTTTTTTGTTTTTTTTTATCAATGCTGCTGTATTATGTTTGTATAACTGTATAATTGTTGTTGACCACTGGGTCATTTTTAACTTCTATGTTTTAATCTTTTTGGATTTAATGCTTTTTTAAGAGGGGAGGATGTTGGGGATTTGATTGGATTGTGCATTTTAACATTGTTAGCCGCCCCAATTGTTCTCAGAGGGGCGGAATATAAATGATTTTTTAAATTATTATTATTATTAACTGAAGTAGCAGAGGCTTTGCAACAAAATTGTGTTCTATTCCTAGGATCTTCCTTTTCTAAAGTCAAGACCATGTTTCCCACATGACAATAGAGTTGGAAATTAAGGACACATTTGTTTGTTCTGAAAGCTGTTTCTGTTTTAATGTGTGCCTGGGAAAATAAGGAACAAGATGGATGTTCTTTCTAAGAAATTCAGTGCTAACCTTTCCTTATTAAATTGCAAGTTGTCATAAGCCTTCTTTACACATGTTGCTTCTCCAGGTCTCTGCCAGGGGCAGTATTTAACATCCCCATTAGGGTCATGTGAAATATCATAATCACATACAGGAAACCTTTATGAGGCAGTGCAATCTGCTAAATGCTTTTGGACTACTGTAGCACCCATTCATTTTCCCCAATGAAACAGTAAGAGATTACCTGGGTAATGAAAATGAATTTTGAAAGTGCTACCTTTTGACTGTGAAGAGAACCATTTTTGAGTACTGTGTACTAGTGTTCTGACACCCAAGTTGCAATGTTCATTGGCATGGCTGATTGGTTATAACATTATACCTTTAGTCACAACTGATGGCCAATGAAGGCATCAGAAGGACAGGGTTAAGACATAATAGCCCCAAAAGCATTTCAAGACACCTGGAGAGTACAAAGTCACTGATATAACAACCATTGGGCAGTCTGCAAGGTATGCAAAAAGGCAGTAGTCATGTTAAATAATGAATGCTGACCAGCAGGGGAAAAGTTTAGAATAAGTTTTAAAAAAACATTTCACTTCCAGAATCCTGCAGCCACCATGGACAGCATTGGATTTTGACCAAGGCTGAAATGGAATAATCAGGCATCCCTAGGCTTATATTTCTGGTAAACATGTGATGAATGTTATGGCTTGAGAAATTAGTTGATCTGATATTTAAGAGTCATGATAGTACATACCAGTAGGAGGCCTTCCTAACAGTTTTGCCTGAAATATGTGTTTGTGTGTGTGTATCTTCATTAACTGGAAAATGGAAAGTGTTCTTTATATATACATGAATGAGCAGAAGGCAATTCCAACACCTCCCTCCACTATCTAGTTCTAATCCTTTAATATCTGTGTTTTCTGAAGGGGAAGCCTGTTGTATTACTTTAAATTCCTCTACACAATTGGAAGTCTTGTAAAAATGGCTCCTATTATTTCAGATGATAGAACCAGCCTACCCCAAACATTTAGATTAATAAGACACATTATTTTCCGTACTTGCTCAAAGCCTATAGTGAAACCCACCTCTGGTTGTACAAGACTCCCAAAGACATAGAGGATACAGCTGTACAACTCATTCCTTCTTCAAATGTGTGAACACAGGGGTGATAGCAAGTTAATTTTGGATATGAGAGTGGGATCAGAAAGGGCAGCTCCGCTCTATCTCCATATGTTGAGTGGACCCATGGAGAACAATGTGTGTTGAGGTTATAATTCCTATATCATGTCCATTTTTAAGATCTTGCTTAATTGATCTTAATAACCTATGTGCAATTGATTATTTAATTTCATTCATTCACTTTCCATAATTTCTCTGGTAGAGAGAGAATTTTAGATCATTCATGCACATGATATTGAGGAATTTGATCCCATAACTTTACATCTCAGCATCTATCAGAAATTTATCAGTTGCGGGTAGCAGCAAAACTAACCTTTAGTCCAATCCTGCTATGCAGATGTGTCAGTGCCAGATATTGATCTAGTGAGATACTGGCTCAGATCCACTTTAATTTGCTGCTTCCATTTTTACCTCCTGCATTTTCTGCTAACGATGCTGAAAAATAAACATGGTGCTAATTATAGATGTTATTTTATGTTGCAATGTAACCTGCAAAGCCAGAATTTAAATTGTGCCACTTTTATAAAGTTGGATCATGCAGCAAGGAATAAATACAACTGGGTTGTGGTCCTGTTAAGCTCCTGATTCACTACTCTCTGAGCTCTCATGGGAAAGGAAACTGCTGTGTTCAAACAATCACTTGTTCACACTGGATTCCTGTTTTCTGCAAAATGGTAGATTTTATCACTGTCAGGATGTAATCTCAGCATCTGGTTCTGTGACCAGATGAAGACATTTTATATTTGAACTTGGGCATTATTTAAAGTTATATGTATATAATATTTGAGCAGACTATCTGTATATTTCTCTCAACACCAAAAAATATAGTTTAAACAACACATTGAACTGGGACAGACTTTAATGATGTGGATTAGTTTAGGATTATAGACAACTAATAATGAATATTTATTAGCAAATATTCTTATTAGGTGACACAAATTAAGGTAAAATTAAAACTTTGTAAACTCCTCAGCATAATTCTTAGGAAAAATAAATGTATTAGTCAATAATGAATTATTTATTACTTAAACAGAGAAACAAAAACTGTAATAAGGATTAGTCCTCTTTTACCATGTGAATTTTAATTAGATCACTTCACTTGTATTTTAAATTGTTTATTCTTTTTTGATACTGTTTATAGTGTGTGTGTGTGTGCAATCATCAAATTATTCGGAGCACTATAATGAAAAGATACATAACAAATCTGGTCCTTTCTGCAGAAAACACCTGTGGCTATGGTTTGGTTACATGATTTCTAGAGTACTGTAACACACACTGCATCAGCTTGCCTTTGAGGACTATTTGGAAACTGCTTTTCTTCTATCTCATTTGAAGAGCTCATGATTCTCAGGGGCAGTTCTGTCTGTAGCCTCACCAAAGCAAATGGCTCAAGTGACAGGATGCTACTCAGTACTCACTTTGTCCTGGAGGGCTCTTATCACTCTAAAGAGCTACTGCTGAGCCACACAGCTCTCCAGAGTTTGGCATTATCTGGCTAGACTCACCTTCACCACCTGTAATGCCTGAAGACAGTGTCTAGTTCTCATCTGAGTGTTTGAGAGGTGGCTGAGGTAGGAGCAAAGTTCTTTCTGCATAACACGTGCAACACAACCACACTAGAAGGCATTGTAGAAGTGGTTCCAAGCTGCTAGATAAGAAACTAGTGGCTGCAGCTGCCTTCTTGTTGCCCACCAGCCAGTTGCTCATATGAGCAATCTGCCACCCACCTGTCCAAAGTAGGGTTGCCATTTTCTGGATTTTGGCAGAACATTCCCAGTTTTTCTGCATTTGGGAATGTCCTGTCCCACTTTTAGACAAATGTCCTGGACGCAGCCAGACTCCAAGTTCTTGCCCCTCCACCTTAGCCTCCCCTTCCCAACAGGGGCAGTGCAATGGCCATGTTTGTGTGGAAGAGGCTGCAGCCAGGGGGTGGGCTTCCAGCTTCTCCATCCCCATTGGCCAGGCAAAGGAGGAGGTGCTTGACCAAGAGTAGAGAGAGGGAGCTGCAGAATGGAGGAAGGCTGGGAGGTGACGCAGCAGCAACAAGATCTGTGTACAAGGCCTGGTATGCCTTGCTGGGGCTGGGTGCGGGTTGGGCCTGTGGCGGCTACTGCCGCTGCTGCCGCTGCTGCCGCTGCTGCCGCTGCTGCCGCTGCTGCCGCTGCTACCGCTGCTGCCGCTGCTGCCGCTGCTGCCGCTGCTGCCGCTGCTGCCGCTGCTGCCGCTGCTGCCGCTGCTGCCGCTGCTGCCGCTGCTGCCGCTGCTGCCGCTGCTGCCGCTGCTGCCGCTGCTGCCGCTGCCACTTCCACTTCCCTTTTGGCATGGGCTTGCACTATGGTGGGTGGCAAGGAGGCCCAACAGGCCTGCTAAACCTTTCTGGGAGGGGAGAGGGGGCTGCCACCACTGTTTCACATGTTTTTAGCATGGTAGTGGGTGGCCTAGGCCTGCTAGGCCTTTCGAGGGAGCTGGGGGCAAGGGGGGCTGCAGCTCCAGAGAATAGGAAATGGAACAATGGATGCAAGCTACAGGAAAAGAGATTCCACCTCAATGATAGGAAGAACTTCCTGACACTAAAAGCTGTTTGATGGTGGAAGAAGAAGGTGGTGGAGTCTCCTTCTTTGGAGGCTTTCGAACACAGGCTGGATGGCCATCTTTTGGGAACATTTTGATGGTATCTTCATCATTGCAGAAAGGGGTTGGAATGGATGGCCCCTTGGAGTCCCTTCCATTTCTATGGTTCTATTATGATTCTGTGATTCTGTGACTCTGTTTTAACCAGTCCTTCTTTTGCTGTCTATGGGCCTAAGCAGACTGCCAGAAATAGTGCACATTAAATTGAGGCACTGCTCTGGCTCAGTGCTAGGGAATCATGGGAACTGTAATTTATTGTGGCACCAGAGCTCTCTGACAGAGAAGGCTCAATGTCTCAGAAAAAAATACAATTCCCATGACTCCCTAGCACTGGGCCAGGGCAGTGCCTCAATTTAATGTGCACTATTTCTGGCAGTCTGCTTAGGCCTTGTGTTTGCCTACAACAGGCAAGGTAATCTCTTCCTGAGCACATGTGAACTGCAAAAGAGAGAGAAAAGAAGAAAGTAGATAAATAGAAAAGAGGACATTAGAAAGTAGCTAGGGTTCACATTCCAGGTCAGTTTGGAAAGCTCCTGGGTGTTCTTGGTCAAATCACACACTCTCAGTCTCAGAGGATGGTGACAGCATGACTGTCTGAAGAAACTTGCCAAGAACGCTCCCTGATAGTGGGAGGCCCAGGGCCTGGTAAGGCCTTTCATGGGGTTTTCTTGACAAGGTTTTTGGCTTTTAGTTGATCATATCCTCCATTTTTCATGAATGTCCTACATTTTTGAAAGGGATAAATTTTGTAAAAATCCTACATTTTTTCTGCATTTTTTCTTGGTTTGGTGGTAGAGAATTATGGCAACCCTAGTCCAAAGAGAATGAGGCTATAATAGCAAACCTCCCAGAAGGTGAAAGCACAAGAAATGACAGCTGAAGAGACTTCATTCACTGAATAGCTCCTAGTGGCTGATGGAGAGGCTGCACTTTACTGAAGCAATGGGACAACTTGGGATGCTCTGATTATTACCATATCACAGTAGCTACCAGTCTGTTTCTGGATATAGCACATAGTGATGGTTCTGTGCTTTGAAACTGTTGAAGGCTAAACCTGAGCTGCCTATTGAACCACTTTAACTCATATGAATCTCGCCATCCTATAGCTTCATCTGATCCAGCCATTCTACATGGAAATTTGATGCCTGCCAGATCCAAAATATCAAGGTCTGTGTGCTAGAACAAGGGTAGGCAACCTTTTCCCTTTAAGAGCCGAAGGACTTCAGCTCCCAGAATCCCAGGAGCTATTGGCCAACATGGGACTATTGGCCAACATGGTTGAGGCTTCTGGGAGCTGAAGTCCCTTGGCCCTTAAAGGGGAAAGGTTGCCTACCCCTGCACTAGAAGAAGGGACCAAGGGCATTTTAATCCCTCTATACAAGTGTTCTCTCTTGACAAACTTTCATTTTCTCTTAATATGTGTGGTATAGCAATAGCAAGGCAAAAGGTAGAGAAATCAGGGAGTAGTGATTTGAGTGTTGGACTATAACTTCAGGAGACTAAGGGGGGAAGCAGATGGCGGAAAGCGCCGTCTTCAGGGCAAGGAAGGGGAGGGGCAGCCACACGCTGGGTGCCCCAACCCCTTCCCGAAGACGTCGTCGGAGTGCTGGACCCTCCACACATCTGGCGCTCCAAGGATGCCTATTGGCGCTGCGGCGGAAAAGGCACCACAGGTGCGCCGGCAGCCTTTTGCGGTGCACCTTTCGCGGTTTGTGGAAGGAGCGCTATTTTAGCGCTCCTTCCTGGGGCAGCAAAGCTGCGCCGCTGGGCTGAGGGATGCGGATGCCTTGGCCCCGATCTGCAGTTTCCCAGGGTGGTCCCGTGCCGCCCTTCTGCTTAGGCCCTAAATCCCTGTTGGCCATGAAAACTCATTGCATGAGTTTAAACAAGTCAGCATGAAATAAATGTAATGGAAACTACACTGAATAAATCATGCCTATGATAGCATTGCCATAAGTTGGAGTCGACTTCCAAAGTGAATAATTACAATACTGCAAATAATACTTGCACTTTTTTCCTTCCTTGACAAAGAGCTTGATGTATAAAGATACCCTGGACAATCATGTTTGATTGAAAGAAAGTTAAAGAAAACAGAAACATACCAATTTGGGAGCAGCTACAGATAGCAGATACATCTCTGCAATAGTGCAACTGGGGCTGCTTCTACCAATGTCTGCATGCAACCCTAATACTGCCTCCCTGCCCTATGTCCTATCCAACTTGTGTTTTGGGGTTTATTTTTTTATTTTTAATACAATTCCATAATTATCCAATTTAAAGAAAAGAAAAGCAATAGGAAAAACAATAATAAAGGAGCTCAGCCTGCTTGGGTGTAGTGAGAGGGGACAGGGGAAGAGGAGGAGACAATGACACCATGTGACTGCCAATATGAGACCTGCCATTGAAGTGATGATTCACACCTGGGGACTGCAATGCAATTGCGAGCTTATTGATGGGTTTCCCCCATCATTGAAAAGGGGCACTGTAACAACATCTGATGCAAAGCAGTACTGAGACAGAGATGACACCATACAATAAATATTGCCAAAGGCACTATTCTGTTGCTTTCATTCCACCTGTCAAAACCAGAAGGGAAAAAAAGACACAAACAATGAAGTAATGTGATATTTTGTCACATTTCAGGACTTTTATTTGAAAATAAATAAGAAAAATCAGTTTGTATGAGAATATTGAGGTTTGCCAAAACAAAAACAAAAACAAACAAAAAAAAAACAACATTGGTTTTGCCCATGTTTTTCTTTCTTTCTTTTCTTTTCTTTTAAAGACAGTCTTTTATGCACAATATTGTTTTGTCACAAAATAATTGTTTTTTACACCAACTTTTTTATTTGCAAATAAGTCCCAGAATGTGAAAAATCTTCAAAAATCTATTTAACAATTCATCTTATTTTTCTTATTGTGAAAATTAAAAAAACTTCATTCATGAAGGCAAAAGGGAAATAAGCAACAAGATTGTGGGGGGATGCAGATGGGTAGGCATGGGCTGCCCCCGGAAGCGGAGAATTGAGGCCCAGGCTGCCGGACACCTTGGCCCTGATCCTCCCTTTCGCCGCCTATGAGAGGAGCGCTATAATAACGCTCCTTCCACAAGCCATAAAAGGGGTGCCGCAAGAGGTGTGGCGTGCCTCTTTGGCATCTCTTCTGGCTCAGCGTGTCTGGATGCTGAGCTGGAAGGACGTCATCGGAGTGCCTGTCATGCGGATGGGCTGTTGCTCTAATGACATCTTCAGGAAGGGGATGGGGTGCCCAGCATCCGGCTGCCCCTCCCCTTCCTGGGATTGAGGACGGCGTTTTTTGCCATCTGCATTCCCCCTGTGTTAATATATTGCATTCTTTATCATCTTTCTCCCTATGCAAAATCCAAGGGTTAAAGATCCAAGGGCTAAAAGAATCACCAGAATACTGAGGTGATCAGATATAAAGATTCTACAGCCTCTACATATTTCAAGTCTGTTTACATCAGACCTTGGAAAAAGTTCATTTTTGTCCATGTTGGTATGGAAAGTCTTGGGTCTATAGTTCCTAAAAGGAACTTTTTACAGCTCTTGTTTACAATACAGTAAGGGCCTTTACAGACCCACCTAAAGGGGCATCACAGAGCCACCCCTGGGAGTGGAAGATCAGGGCCATGGCAATCACACGCCACGGCCCCAATCCTCCCTTTTGCCGCCCCCAAAAGAGGAGCAAAATGCCACTCCTTTTAGGGGTGGCAAAAGGCTGCCCTAAGAACTGGTGCCATGGCATCAGGATGGCATCGGGGTTGAGCTAGGGCAGCCAGTGTGCAGCTGCCCTGCCCCAACTCCACCTCCTTTAGGCCAGTCTGCAAAGCCCCTTACTGACCACTGCTTACAGCTCATATATTATATATCATAAGTTAGGGCCTCTACTGTCTGAAAGGGCCAGCATCAGGGTGAGTGGGGGCATGATGACCAACTTCCACCCACACCAATTCCACCTCTGAAGTGGCATTATGTCACCCAACTGACCGCATGGTGGATGGCATTATAGGACTCCTTTGGCACAGCAGCCAAACAGAGCACTGAAAAGTGTTGCTGTGGTGGCAAGGGCCCCTTTTTGCCATTTTAAAAAGGAGCACCCTTTTGCCACTTCTTTTAGAGCTGGCAAAGTGCCAGATCAGGGCTGCAGCATGTGGTTGCCACTGTTTCAATCCAGCACTGAAAAGGGCATTGGGAAGCTGGTCATTTGAGGCAGTCTGTCAAACCCCTTAGTCAAGGAATTCAATTCCTATTCTTGTCTATATAGGGAAAAATTATACAAAATTGTGTGATAACTGAATTCTATGTTGTACTAGAACCTCCATCAAGAAATCTTTTTGACACATTACTGATACAAATTCTACATGTGGAAATCACTTCAATACTATTCAAGAATACCATACTAATTTATCCTACATTTGCCATCCACAGAGAGAATGATGAGGATGCCAATACAGTTACTTTCATCATATTATGATAGTACAGCAACCATGAATGTGCCACCTTTACATCTTATCACACTTTCTAAATTGGTGTGGAAGAAACAACCCATTGATATTCTAGGACCATTTATTTGGGTACCTGATCATTGTCATTATTGCTATTACCTTACATATCTTTTTAGAAAATGGTTGGTGGTGGCTTTTAGTCACCTCATTGTTGCTGTTATCAAGTCCCTCTCTTTGGTTTTCACAAGAGAGGAAGATTCAAGGTAATTGTTCTGATAATGGTTCTCCATTTACTTCTGTCAGAGAGGAATATCAAAACACAGACAGAAGCTCATCAGTCTCCTCTCAACAGGTGAATGGAGAGGCTAAGTGCTTTAACAGAACTTTAAAGAAAAGTCTACAAACAACTGTGTTTAGGAAGTGATGTATGGAAGCTCTGCACGAAATATATATTTTTTTAAGTTGTAGAACTACACACATATTATCACACAGAGAATACAAACAAAATTATTCTTTGGAGGACCACGCAAAGTGTTGTTGAACTACCTACATATGTCTATGTGAATCCTTCTTTGGAGACAAGCAGTCCAAAAGCAACACATTTAAGGGGGTATGGAAATTGTCTTTATGGCCCCAAGAAACAAGATTATTTATTTATTTATTTATTTTAATAAGCCTTGATATGTTTGATGAAAGCATGGGAGGTCAATGAGCTAGATCTGCTCCCTAAAATTCCCCCTGCTTTTCCTTGAAACCAAACTAACTGCCAAAATTAAGGGGAAAATGGCTTTACACCCAACCCTTCAATCTGCTCCAGTGGAACAGTTTACCTTTTCCAGTGTGCAACATCCAACTGGTGAGGAAATTGCTTGTAAAATTTCATGAGTCTATCTCTGCAATAGCATTTCAGGAGAGAGCCCCTGAAATGATACATATATATATATATATATATATATATACCATTAACTGCTCATTTAAAAGTTCAGAAGTTTGGGGACATCCCCTACTGTCTGAAGTTGGAGATTTGCATAGTTTGGATCTGGGAAAGAAATATGAATAGTTCTAAATTTTTGTTTTCTTTTTCATTTCTAATTTTAGAAAGAAGCAAGAGAAATATGAATGGGGAAGGTTATGGGTAGATTGATTCCAGCAGATGAAAAATGTTCTATATTCAATAAAAAATAAAGTAGGGTTCTCTCTTTTATATTTATAGGCTCTAAATATTCTCAATATTTATAAGACTCTATTCATCTAATTACTTAATTTTAGGTTTTATTTATTTATTTAGCTATTTATTCATGTCTATCTACATGATAGAAGTGTGGTATAATGGTTTGCATATGACTCTGGAGAACAGGGTTTGAATCCCTGCTCAGCCATGAAAACCCCACTGGGAGACCTTGGGCAAGTCACAGTCTCTCGGCTTCAGAGGAAGGCCAATGCAAACCCCCCTCTGGAGAAACCTTCCAAAAAAAACCTGTGATAGGTTCACCTTAGGGTCACTGTAAGTCAGAAATGACTTAAAATCAAACAACATACACATGCGTGTACACACAAAAACACACAAATGATGGAAAAGTTTATGAAAGAAAATACAACCTGCTGTCTTGTCTGACTAGAGAGTTGTATCTGTTTTCCCTGACAGGGAAGGAAAGTCTGGGGAAGTAACATATATTTTAAAATGTGGAAGGGAAAAAATGTTATAATTACTTCCATAACAGTTTTTCTTAAAAGGGTGCTGTATAAAACTGGAGCTATTATACAGCAGATATATTATATTTCTTGAATATCTTTTACAACTTTCTCAAGACCTCATGCTGAGATGACTATACCTTTTGACTATTAGGAGACATACAGGGTGAACTCTCAAGATTTCAGATATTATTGAACTCTTTCTAAATTGTTGATGGTAATGAATTGAGACAAAATCTTTTCTTTGGTTCTTCTTTCCCTATATTTTTGTCGAACTG
The DNA here is from genome assembly GCA_026167975.1 of Phrynosoma blainvillii. Lineage (NCBI taxonomy): Eukaryota > Metazoa > Chordata > Lepidosauria > Squamata > Phrynosomatidae > Phrynosoma > Phrynosoma blainvillii. Next base: position 194,468,681 of record JANUYF010000003.1, on the reverse strand, counting down.
TGACTTGTGCTGTTATTGCTGACACAAAAGCACATCTACACCCTACAATAGTTCAACTACTGGCAGAAGTCATGGAAAGGGAGATGAAACCAAAATGCAGGGTGATTGATTTTTTCCATTTCATACATATTCATGAAATGGAGGAAATCAATCTGCATTGGCAAAATAAAGCAGCTTCAAATCAACTTGAAGCCTACCTGTTCAGACTATGTACAGTGCCAAACCGAGTGGAAGATGACACGAAGCTATTTTCTGGGGTGAAAAATCAGAGCAAAAAGAAGCTCTGTTATTCTGCTTTAACCCAGAATTTGTGTATCATCACACCAGCATACAAACAGCATGGCATAAGTGTAGAGAATGTAAAGAAGCTTCAGCGGCATGTGGAAGCAGCCCTGGGACTGGTGAGATGCAGTCACCAGCACCATTGCTCACCCTACAGTTTTTCCATTTGAACTTACAGGCACATAAGTGTTCAGCTGCACCATCGACCAATCACACCACCAAGCTCTCACACATCTCATGATGTGAAAGTACAACAAACATGGCAGGTTGCCAATACAATGGATGTGATTAAAACATACACAAACCAGACAGTCCAACAGGGGGACAGTGTGGGGGTGGTGGTGGCTTGTATGTGGGGTAGGGAGGCACTCCATAATTGTGCTTTGCCAATGCATCACAAAGGCACTGTACAGGTGATGTGTCAGTTGTGCAACTGTGTGGCTGGTCACATGGGGCATCCAATGGAATGCCAGCTGGGCAGGGAGAGGGAGGTAATTGCTGGTCTCAGGTAGTGTGCTCATGCACTGGTGCACATGCATGTGAGGGAGATGGGAAAAAACCCAAGAGGTGTGGTTTGATGCCATGTGGTGCAGAGTGCCCATGGGTGTTTGGCCCACCTTGGGAGTGGGCCCTGTGAACAGTGATATTTCCACTTGCTTTCATAAAAACCAGGATTGGACCAGTTTTCCTTGTCTGTTTGCTTAGCCCCATAGTGACAGATATTCTTTTCCTCCAATTTTGCTCACAGAAAATTTCTAGAGTTACAGTCAGTCCTCCACATCCATGGATTCTTTATCTGCAAATTCATCTATCCACAGCTTGAAAATATTCCAAAAAGATATAAATTCAAAACAAACAAACAAACAAACAAACTTGATTTTGCTGTTTTATATAAGGAACATGATTTCACTCTGCCATTGTTTTTTGGATGGGACTTGAGCATCCATAAATTTTTGTATTCATGGAGGGTCCTAGAACCAAACCCCAGTAGATACCAAGGGCCCACTGTAATTTCACAAACAGCACATGCACAGTTCCATTTCCACTTCTTTTATTTGTACTTAGGCATTTTTATTTGCTTCCAGCTCTTGTGTCCAAAATGCATGTGAGGGAGATGGGAAAAAACCCAAGAGGTGTGGTTTGATGCCATGTGGTGCAGAGTGCCCATGGGTGTTTGGCCCACCTTGGGAGTGGGCCCTGTGAACAGTGATATTTCCACTTGCTTTCATAAAAACCAGGATTGGACCAGTTTTCCTTGTCTGTTTGCTTAGCCCCATAGTGACAGATATTCTTTTCCTCCAATTTTGCTCACAGAAAATTTCTAGAGTTACAGTCAGTCCTCCACATCCATGGATTCTTTATCTGCAAATTCATCTATCCACAGCTTGAAAATATTCCAAAAAGATATAAATTCAAAACAAACAAACAAACAAACAAACTTGATTTTGCTGTTTTATATAAGGAACATGATTTCACTCTGCCATTGTTTTTTGGATGGGACTTGAGCATCCATACATTTTTGTATTCATGGAGGGTCCTAGAACCAAACCCCAGTAGATACCAAGGGCCCACTGTAATTTCACAAACAGCACATGCACAGTTCCATTTCCACTTCTTTTATTTGTACTTAGGCATTTTTATTTGCTTCCAGCTCTTGTGTCCAAAACAATTTTAAATGTTGTGAAGGAACCTTCACAGCAACGTACCTTCTACAAATAATGGACACCTGTGCTTTCTAGTAGTTAAAAATTGTGTGCCTGCCATTGCATGGCTGCCTCTTCACTAAATTAGAATGTTTATTGCATAAAAGTAATCAGTTATATGGTAAGGTAAAGGTATTTTCCGTAGACAAGGTTGTCAAGTCATGTCTGACCATAGGGGGTAGTGCTCATCTCCATTACTAAGCCGAAGAGCTACTCTGTACATCATGTGGCCAGCATGATTGCACAGAATGCTATTACCTTCCCGCTGAAATAGTACCTATTTATCTACTTGCATTTGCATGCTTTCGAACTGCTAGGTTGGCAGAAGCTGGGACTAGTGAAGGGAGCTCACTCCATCATGCAGCACCCGGGCCTCGAACTGTCAATCTGCCGATCTTGCAATCAACAGAGTCAGCATCTTATCTACTTGAGCCACCGCATCCACCCATCAGTTATAGGCTTAAATCCTTATCACATGAGAAAATAAAACAGAAATGGAGCCAGAGAGTAGCATCTTTATGATGATAGCTTACCATATGATGTCACAGAGTTTCATTTCTCTTTCCATAGAAGATGGTTGCAAAAGTGTGTCTTTTTTCTAGCTGGAAAAATCAATGCAACAAAAGACACACTTTTACAACTATCACCTGCAGGAAGAGATTTGAAGTGCTACAACATCACGTGGTAAGGCATAAAGAAAGCTGCAAATTTCCAGATCCATTTTCACTTTGTTTTTTTTGTTTTTGTTTTTGTTTGTTTGTTTGTGTGTGTTTAATAAGACTTTTTGTAGGGGTTTAGAAATGTTTTCAAATTTTCTTCTTTCTGATGAGAACAAGTGTCTCGACTTGTTACAAGAGCTTGTGCATGCGCACATGCACATGCACACACATGCACACACACACACACACACACACATTTTGAGATTTCTTTTTGAAAAATCTATTTGTACCAAATTTGTGCACGATGCATTTTCCTGAAATGTGGAAACAATATCACTTAAAATATGTAAAATTCTTTTGTTATCTCACCCTGTGGGGATAAAACTTTTTGTACTTTCCTGCCGCCCCCATGCCTGAAAGAGAAATAAACAAATATTTGTATCCCTAAGATGGAAGCAGCCCCACTTCACAAAGCATCCGCGTGTTTATGCAGAAATGAGTCCCATTGAACTAAATGGGGTTTAGCCTAGATAAGCAATGTCTATGGTTTGAGTGTATGGAGGGAATGAAACCCTGGTTAAAGAGACAGGCTCAGGCTAATCACACAATCACATCAACATTGCTGTAATGGGCCTTTACAGACTGTCAGAAATAATGCAACTTGAGTCCACTTTAACTGCCCTGGCTCAGTGCCAGGGAATAATGGGAATTGTATTTTTTTTCCTGAGACATTGAGCCTTCTCTGTCAGAGAGCTCTGGTGCCACAGTAAACTACAGTTCCCATGATTCCCTAGGACTGAGCCAGGGAAGTTAAAGTGGACTCAAGCTGCATTATTTCTGGCAGTCTGTAAAGGCCCAATGTCTTCCTATAGCTGGCTGGAATTAAAGCATTTTTGTCATATAACAAATATTAAATTGTTATTGTAGGTTTGTTTTTTTGTTTTTTTTAAAAAAAAAGACTGACTATGAGAAGCAGTATCTAATAAATAGCTGGATCAACATGGCTTTGAACCTGTTCTAACATATTTAACATAGGGCCTCTGCAGACGAGCGGCCATGGACTGCCCTGAGAAGCTGCGGATTGGGGTCGGGGCTGCCACACTCCTCAGCCCCGATCCACTCTTTTTCTGGCCCTGGAAGGAGTGCTAAAATAGTGCTCCTTCCGCAAGGTGCAGAAAGGGCGCCGCTAGAGGTGTTGTGCACCTCTTCGGCATCTCTTCTGGCTCAGCGTGTCTGGATGCTGAGCCGGAAGGATGTAATCGGAGCGCCCATCATGTGCAATGATGGGCGCTCTGATTACGTCCTCAGGAAGGGTTGGGGCGCCCAAGGTGAGGTTACCCCTCCCCTTCCTTGCCTCCAAGATGGCTCAAAGCGCCGTCTGCAAAGGGGGACAGTCTTGCTGCACTGTCCTCTTTCACCTAAGAGTATTTCTATTTATTAGATGTGCTTACTCTTTATCTTCAATGAATTCACTTTGATTAAATGTGACAAAAATATTTAGCTTTACTGAGGATAATGTAACCATATAGCTTTCTGGGATAGGGAAAATATAAAGATGAACCTAAGAGGTATTTCAGTTTACAACCTGTTTAAGATCACTAAGGGCCTCTACAGACGGGTGGCCATGAGCCACCCTGAGAAGCCATGGATTGGGACCATGGCTGCCCCACACCTCGGCCCCGATCTACCCTTATGGCGCCTCTGAAAAGGAGTGCTAAAATAGCGCTCCTTTCAGGGGAGCCAAAAGGGGCACCGGAAGAGGTGTCGGGGCCTCTTCCACGCTCATTCTGACTCAGCATGTCTGGATGCTGGGCCCGAAGGACGTCATCAGAGCGCCCGCCATGTGCAACAGCAGACGCTCCGATAACGTCCTCAGGAAGGGGTTGGAGAGCCCAGTGTCTGGATGCCCCTCCCCTTCCTGGGCTTGAAGATGGTGCTTTTCACCATCTGCATCCCCCTAAGCACTTCATTCTCAAATGGGAAAATAAGTCATAATTATACCTGCTGTAAGGTGATTTGCTGTTTAAAGGTCTGGCTGCAGTTATTAAACAGACTGTAGGTTTCTTTGCTTTTAGATTCTCTTGAAATTACAGATTTCAATTAACTGAAGCACAAACTAATTCAAATTGGATTCAAGTGTTTAATATTATTACTCTGATATTATATACAAGCACTATATAAGTTTTAAAGCGACCAAACACCTCTTAAAACAAGTGGTCTGGATCGACTATAAGATACTATATAATTCTTAAGGACCAAATCACACATCCTTCTCTTATGTATTTTCTACAACAGGAATCTTTTCTACAACAGGAATGTTTTGCTCAACAGTAAGGAAGCTATCTAGAAACAGGATGCATGATTTTTCAATGGGATTCCTACATACAAATTTCACAGACGGATGAACAGAGCCCATAAATAGTTTCTAAATTGTTCCAAACTCCTTTGTCATTCAATAATTATTCATATATATTTGTTTTGGTGACAAAATATTAACTGAACATTGCTTACTCCTTAATTCCTTGTGTAGTGTTAGTGTGACTTATCTCTAATAAATATACTTGAAGTTCTGGCCCTACTTTCACTGCAAAACTTCTGAAACATAAGGAATACTAATGTTGCTTCATTTCTCTACAAATGAGTGAGAGTTCTTGTTGGATCAAGTGGTAGAATTCAAAAATTTAGGGGGGATGCAGACGGGTGGCCCTGGGCCACCCTGGAAAGCCGAGGATCGAGGTTGAGACTGCCGGACAGCGTGGCCTCAATCGTCCCTTTTGCCAGCCCAGAAAGGAACAGCAAAATACCACTCCTTTCAGAGTCAGAAAAATGGTGCTCTAAGAGCCACCACATGGCTCTTTGGTGCCCCTTCCAGCACAGCACATCAAAAGGCTGCACGGTCAGGATGTCCTGACACCACGCAACGTGCGTAACGGCATGCAATATCAGGACATCTTCGGGGAGAGGTTGAGGCAGCAGGCGTGCAGCTGCCCCTCCCTATCCCTGCCTCCAGGATGGCCCAAAGTCTGTAGAATCAATATGTAGAGATATCTTGTAGCACCTTTGAGTGAAGGATCAAGTGTTAGATGTTGCAGCCATTAATGCAATATTCACAGCTGGGCTTCTGGTGTTCAGATACCTGTGGTTGTACAGTTGTTGTTGTTGTTGTTGTTGTTGTTGTTGTTTTAGATTTATGGATGGAAAAATAGATGATAGATAGATTTTCTTCCAAAATATATTATGAAAATCAATGTTAACTGGGTTAATTCACTTTTTTTATTTGTAAGTGAAAGCTTCCTCTCTTTTAAATGCCCCATTCAACTAAAGTAAGGTTGGACACTTAACTGGTCCTAAAATAAACAAAGTTTTATACTAATCAACTGATGCCCTTAAAACCTGGTTCATGTAGTACTTTAAGGATGGGGTCCTATGCAGATTTCCTGGTAGGGTTGCCTCACTGAATTCAGTGGGGCTTATGGACAGAGTATACATCTATATGGCTGCACAGCTTATTAATTCATATCATCAGAGTAAAGGATGAGAATGATGTAGCCTTCCAGATATTATGGTCTGCAAACCAAACAGCCAAGAGTTGTATTCCAATGGCATCAGTGGTTTGCGGTGTGGTGTTTTGGGATAGGGGGTTATAATTCCTAAAAGATCTGATCAATTAAAGTAAAACTTAAATCGTAAAAGGCTTATGAGAATTTTTCATTGGTATGTTACGTGCCTGTTGACAACAAATGGAAAGGGGCTTTTCCATGTAAATGAACTGGTGACGTAGGAAGCTGGGGATGGCAAAGTCAATACTCAGAAGCATTCACCTGCTCTGAGTGGCTACATAGGGCTAGACAATGTTCTCCTGGCCAGAGAGATGTATGCACTTGCAGAGTGCTAGATTTGCAAACCAAAGCAACCATGAACCACTTGTAGGCAAAAAGCTAGGCCTGCCCCCCAATTTTTTTATATTCATGTGATTCTGTTTACTATCATTGCAGTGATTCATCAGTGTTTATTTTTGAGGCCGAATAATTGATAAAAGGACCATATGTTTTCAATGTGTTCTTTTTTTGCTTCCCTGTGTCACATAATATGTCTGCTGTTGCCATTCTGGTAGTTTTCCAGTACTCATTTAACCATATCATCTATTGTTGAAAAATGTTTTTCTTGGCTGTTAAAAAGACTTCCAAATTAGATTGAAACATGCTTTATCCAAAATATCACTTAGATGGCACAGTAAAACAGGAATAGGATTAAAAGGGATATGGTTTGCCAATGTACAATGGATTTAGGGAAGAATTTTCTGCCAGCTAATTTCCTACAAATACAGTATTTATATTTGCTCCCATTGCAAGAGCCCTGGTGGTGCAGTGGTTAAATGCCTGTACTGCAGCCACTCACTCATAGACCACAAGGTTGTGAGTTCAATACTAGCCAGGGCTCAGGCTAGACTCAGGCCTGCATCCTTCCAAGGTTGCTAAAATGAGTACCCAACTGTTGGGCAGCAATGAGCTTACAGTTGTAAACCGCTTAGACATCCCATAGCGTGATATAAGCGGTATATAAATGAAGCTCCTTCCATGTGCATGAGTGTTATTTGCATTTCTTCTTCTTCTTCTTCTTCTTCTTCTTCTTCTTCTTCTTCTTCTTCCAAACAATTGATACCCCATCCATATAAAATCTGGAATTTGACCAGTGACTCAAGTCCAAAATATATTACATTTTTTACTTCTCTTAGCACAGTTACTTGTTTCTCTTTAAAACAGATCAGTGGGCATGATAATGCCTAATTACCCTGTCTGACACTAAAATGAAGCCAGTTCCCTAGTTTACCAGAGAGTTGGGAGCAGTAACATAAAAATAATTTACTTCTCCACCTGCATAATAATAATATAATAATAATAAAATGCATTTATACCCCACCCAGTGGTAGTCCAATCAGGGTGGCTTACAAAATTAAAACATATAATCCACAGTAAAACATATGAAACAACATATCTCCTCCCCCCTTAAAACAATATTAAATCAAAGACAGTTTAAAACAACAATTCAGTTTAAAATTTTAAAATCCTAATACCAAAATAAGTCCAGAAGCCTGGCACAACAATCCTCTCCATCTAATTGATGGGGCCATGTGAGGATCATCCTTAGTACAGCTGTTTAAATCCGAGGCAGGGATAACTAGTCTGGAAAGGCCTGCTGGAAGAGATCCGTCTTGACAGCCTTTTTAAAGCTGTCTAAAGATGTTAACAGATGAATCTCGTCCAGCAGGCCGTTCCAGAGCTTAGGAGCGACGACTGAGAAAGCCCCCCGGGAGGTAGCCACAAGCCTCGATTTCTGAGGCTGTAGCAAATTCCTCCCGGAGGACCGAAGAGCGCGTGGAGGATTATACGGGAGCAGGCGGTCCCTAAGATAGCTTGGACCCAAGCCATTTAGGGCTTTAAAAGTAATAACCAACACCTTGTACTGGGTCCGGAAACTGATAACATACATCCTGAGTTAGGGCCTTTGCAGACTGCCAGAAATAATGCAGCTTGAGGCTACTTTAACTGTCCTGGCTCAGTGCTAGGGAATCATGAAACTGTACTTTTTTTCTGGGACATTGAACCTTCTCTGTTAAGCTGCATTATTTCTCACAGTCTGCAAGTCAATCAGAAGAGTCCCCTCCCTCCATGTTTAATGGGGATATTATATTTGGACATTGAGATGTTATTGGAATTTTTGAAGACTTGCTATAACCATTTTGATAGGAACTTTAATGTTTATCCTATTCATGTTGACTATTTTGCTAGTATGATAGTTGTGGAGTTGTTGAGAGAAATCTTGGTTTAATATGATCACTTTCAACTGATACAGCTTGAGATTGGAGGAAAAGGTGTTTGAAGGGGTTTATTGAAGGATCTCTGTGGTTGCTCATCTTGGCTAATTGCATCAAGCCTTACGGAACTGGTTAGGTGAGTTCATTAGTTATCAGTATGTAAAGAGATCTTGCAGCACCTTTGCTACAAACTGAAAGAGGTTGGCAGCATGAGCTTCATAGACTTAGGGGCTATGCAGACGGGTAGGAAAAGGTGACTGGAAGTTGCCTTTTCTCTAACCTGCAGCAACCACACTGTCTGCCCTGAGGTTGCCCTAAATGGGGATGAAGCAACTGCACTGGGGGAAGTCAATGCAGCTTTTCCAAGGGTGTATTGAAGCCCAAGCAACTGCACCGCCAGCCCCAAGGATGCTGCAAAGGGAGACGGAGGAACCGCATGGGCCAGCAGCATCTGCTTTATTTTTATTTTTTTCATTCTCAAACACATGTGCACATGTGCAGGATCAACGCTCCATACCTATGCATCTAGTAGGAAAACATTCCTGTGCACCTGCACAGGACAGGTCATAGGCTAGTATACAGTCTGTCACTCTGTGCACAAAGGTGACTGAAGTTTGGCATCCCTGTGCACCTACACAGGACCTGTTATAGGGTGGCATACAGTCTGCCACTGTACAGAAAGATAACTGAAGTTCGGCATCCCTGTGCACCTGCACAGGTTCTGTCATACACCCACATATCATGCAAATATTCACTGACCTCCACCTCCCCCCAAGGAGTGGGTGCCATAGACAGGTGCCACTGCCTGATTGTGCCACCCTTGGGGTGAAGGAATGGGTTTGTCAACTGAAAAGACACTCCATCATCCTCCACAAAACATGTCCCACACAGATCAGGGGGGAGGGGAGAGGTACTTGCAAGGGAGGTTTGTGTGGACAGACTTGATACATGCAGCTGGTGGTCTTGCAAGGGTCATGGGCAACAGGACACATGGACAAACATTACTCCAAGAGCCCCCCCCCCCCATAATGCCAGGAAGTGGTGTGCAGGTCTTATGCACACTTGCACACCTGCACACTTGCACACCAGCACAGAAGAGGTCACAAAAGCCTCTTTCATGCAAACTGCTCTGCATGCTGATAGCAAGCATACATCCAACAGAATGCATTTATTGTCATAACAGAGGACAGTTGCTAGGGCACATATGTAGGGTTACAATTAGGGTTAGGGTTAGGGTTCTAATATTCAAGCGTACCTCCACCAGTGCATCCGCACTTGGAAGCATAGTGCACTTTAAATTAAAGCTTGCATCTTAGGGCTCATGCTCTGGATTGCCAAGTCAATTTCCACCACATGTGCAACAGTGCATTTATATGGCCGTTTTCTGGTGTATCAGCATCGCTGTATACACATATGTGGAGGTGCGCATCTTCACCAAAGTAGCGGGAAAAAGTGGCTCCTTTTTGGAGCAGCTTTCCTCGCTATACGGCAGCTAGAGGGTACTTTCCTGGAGACTTTTAGGCATGCGTCATCTAAAGGCCACACCTACAAGTCACCCTCAAGGCACCCCCTTTTCCCTGTCTGCATAGCCCCTTAAAGCTACTTCCTCAGATGCATTTGGACTTAAGGCCCTTTGCAGATGGTGCTTTGCACCGTCTTGGAGCCAAGGAAGGGGAGGGGCAGCCACATGCCAGGCGCCCCAACCCCTTCCTGAGGACGTCATTGAAGTGCCCGCCATTGCACATGGCAGGCACTCCGATGCCATCCTTTCAGCTCAGCATCCAGACATGCTGAGCTGGAAGAGATGCCGAAGAGGTGCACACTGCCTCTTGCAGCGTCCTTTTTGTGCCTTGCAGAAGGAGCACTATTTTAGCACTCCTTCCAGGATCAGAAAAAGAGTAGATTGGGGCTGAGGCATGGGGCAGTCTCAGCCCCAATCTACCACTTCTCAGGGCAGCCCACGACCGCCCATCTGCAATGGCCCTGTCTATGAAAGCTCATGTTGCCAACCTCTTTCTTTTCTTTTCTTTTCTTTTTTTTCAAGAAGCACTTTAAAAATACAAAACTTTTCCTTAAGTGGGTTCAAGGTAGCATACACTTCTTCTTTCCAATCTTTTCAAAAATTTGCAGTTTTGAACAAAAGAGGGTTAGGTCAGTTAGAGCAGGCTCAGAGAGTGACTAGGCCAAAGGTATGCAGTGGTTTCATTTTGGGGTCTTTAGAATTTCATCTCATCTCAGTCCAACATTCTAGCCACTACAAAAAAAGAAAGTAGTGTCCAAGTCTTTCCACAGAACTTATTTAAGAAAAAGTGGCTCAATCCTACTTTTTCCCAAAGCAGGTTGAAACACCATTGCCTGCATGGCCCACTCCTAAGGCAGGCTGAATGCATATGGCCTGACTGCATGGTGCAGCATCAAGCTGCACAAGTGTGTATTTTTTTTCCTGTTGCCTCCTCACCATACATGCATACTGTCACATGATCACACCACCAGTGACACCCCCCCCCCCAAGTATTTCCCACTTCTGCAGATACCATCTCATTGGATGGTAATACTTTTAGTTAGCCACAAAGTCACATGTGTGATTCTCCACCTGTTCATTGGTACATCCACCCATATATTGTGAGCATTGTGATACATGTGTGAGCAATACATTGACAAAGCAAAATCATGGAGCCCCCACCCCCAATACATGATAACCTTCACCCCATGCACCTTGTTGGACTGTCTGGTTTGTGTATATTGTGATTACATTAATTGGAATTGTTGCACTTTTATTTTTTTGCTTTGTTACAACCAGGCACCCACGTGGGGTGTTTATATGCAGATGCAAAGATGTGCATCTTCAGTGCTAAACTAAACTATCCAGGGTTCTGTTTGCTCTGGTTTTTAGACCCAGAGCATAGCTTTGGTCCAGTTTCCATCCACTTTGGAGGGGTGGATCATCTAAGCACCCTGCCTTCAAAGTGGTTAGAAACCACTTAATTTTTTCCTGTCTGTTCCACCCCACTGTGTAGAAACTTCAGCTCATTGACTGGGTCTGATATCATAAGTGCATTCCTTGAACTTTCTATTCCTTTCTTCCCTCCCTGCTCTTTAATTCATAACAGCACAAAATGAATTAAGCACTTGTACTTATATTTAACTTTTGCTATATTTGGCAAATAACCCACAGGATATTTCCTTTATTATCCACAACTTAAATGTGGCTTCCTAGACATCAACACTTCCATAGTCAAGCAAAAAGATATTTAATGCCCATTCATTATCCTCAATTGTTTACTATTTCTTCAGACCTCTCCAGCTGAATCGGTTTGTCACAAGGCAAAATCCTTGGCAGCAGTAATAGGTTTTCCTACCACATATAAATAGCTCGATTGAAAAAGCACTGCTTGAAATATTTAATATTACCTTGTAAAATTGCTGCCTAATGACTAACATTAGAGTTTCATTTCACCTCAAATTTCCTCAATATTTTCTCTTTATTAGGGGAATACTGATGTTCTTATCACATGTCAAGCTCCTCAAGCTAACTACAGAGGTTGGTACCATATTGATCTTGTCATCATCATCAGCTTTATTATTGCTTAAGCCAAAGGCCATTCACAATTTTAACATTATAAAATACATCAGTATTATAAAATAAAATACATCAATTAGTTAAGCAGTTAGCATACAAATTTGAAACCATTTGAAAGGAAGAAAAAAAACCTAAATCAATATTCTTAACAGTTAGCTAAATCGGCATTAAAAACAACCTAATAAATTAGATACGATCATCACCACGGCAATCAACTGCAATATCAGCTATAACATTAGCCCGAATTTTGATTGCTGCTGTGGAAAACATTGCGACTTTATAAGTTACCTTAGAATTAATATCAGATAACAGATAAAATATCTTTTCAGAAGTGCTATTGCACTGTAACTTAGACAAAATAGATCCCAGAAATTTAGTCCTCGGTTCTATATAAAGTGGACAAGAAAACAAATAGTGAGGCAGATCCTCAACTTCTGGTGCTCCGCAAATACACAGACGGGAGTCTTTTGGTGTACGTAAGTATCTTCCATCAATCATGGCCGAGGGCATTGTTTGAAAACGAAGTGCTGTAAAAGCTTGTCTAAGCTTTGGAAATGTGAGCTTCTCTAAATAGATGGCCATTTGATGATCCAGTTTATATAACCTGAACCATTCAGAAAACTTTGAATTATTAATAGCTAATCTGTTCAAATGTACACCGTGATTGTAAATATATTTGCGTAACTTTTCTTTTGAGTTCCAAATAGAGGGATTTTCAATTAAAGCAGGATATAATTCCAACAATTTTTGATATTTCAAACTCCAGGTTTTACATTTTGGTAGATATTGAAAACACAATTTAGGGAAAACCTTAATTGTAGAATCTTTTACCGATTTCCAATAGTTAAATAAAGCAAAATGGATACGGACTCTAATGGAAGGTAAGCCAACCTCTGCTCTGACTAAAGCTGCCGGTGTACCAGGTGGGAGGATAAGTAATTTCTTAAGAAATGTATTTTGGAGGGTTTCCAATTTATCCAATTGAGAATCATCCCATCCCCACACAGCAGCACCATAGAGAATTTGAGTTATTGCTTTGCTCGGAAATATTTTTAGAGCAGGTGCAACCAAATGACCCCTGGCTTGATTATAAAATTTAAGGATTGCTCCAATAGATTTCATTGCCATTATTCTGGTAGCCTCAATATGAGATTTCCAAGAGAGATTTTCCGTAAAATAAATACCAAGATATTTAAACTCCCTACATTGTTCAATCCGGTGACCATTAATAGAACAGTGGAAGTCAGAGTGTCTATTCCCAAACACCATCACTTTTGTTTTGTTATAATTGATAACAAGTTTTTCTTTAGAACAAAAAATTACAAGTTTAGAAATTAATCTTCTCAAGCCTATACGCATAAGTGAAATCAACACCATATCATCTGCGTATAACAGAATAGATATCTTTTTCGACCCAAGTGTGGGAGGGAAAAATTCTGGGCCCGAGAGTGCTGGAATGATGTCATTTAAATACAAGTTAAAGAGTGATGGTGCCAGAAGACACCCTTGTTTAACTCCTTTGTTTGTGGGGATTGGTTCAGTTAATAAACCAGAGGTACCAACTCTTATCCTCGCTGTTGTGTTAGAATAAAGTTCCCTAATTAAAGATTGTAAATGATTATCCATATTAGTGTTGGCCAATTTGAGCCATAACAAATTTCTATCGATTGAATCGAAAGCTGCAGCTAGGTCAATGAAGGCAACAAATAGATGTTTTGTTGGGCCATTGATTCCTTGTTGAGCTAAAGAATAGAGGGTTAAACAGTGATCGATAGTACTCTGGCCCTCCCTAAATCCTGCTTGTTCTGGGTAAATGACTTGGTTATTTGATTCCCATTCCTCTAATTTATTTAGCAGATGTTTACTATATAGCTTGGAGTCCACATCCAACAGGCTTATAGGCCGGTAGTTATTGGGGTCTTGCTTATCACCCTTCTTGTATATTGGAACAACTACACTCTGTTTCCAACCTGATGGAATTATCCCTGTGTTATTTATTTGAGTGAAGACCTTAGCTAGAATTGGAGCCCACCAATCAGGAAAATTTTTAAATATTTCGGGGGGCATCATATTTTCACCTGGAGCTTTATTCAGTGCAAGGGATGCTATCAACTTTTTTTATCTCAGACTCTGATACAGGGAACCAGTGAGGCAGACAATTAGTTTTTTGAGCAATGGAAGAATGATGTTCCACACCTATATCTCCATAAAGTTTACCAAAGTGACTATACCATTGCTGTGATGTAATATGTCCGACAATGACCGGTCTAATCCTATTCATACCTAAAGCAGTGATGTCCCAAAATTGCTTTTCGTTTCTTCCTGAGACCACCTGTGCTAGTTGTTTCCATTGTGATCTAACATATGTGTCCTTCTTTTGTTTTAGAAGTACCTTGTAAGATTGCCTCATAGAGACTAGATATTCAGGGGAGCTGTTGTTATTATTTCTAAGTATCTGACGAGAGTAGTTCATTAACACTCTCTGGGCATTTTGGCATTCCGCATCAAACCACCTGTTAATTACTATTTTATTGGGATTAAATTGTTTATTGCTCACTAACTTGGGCTTAAGTTTTTGAATTATAATTTGAAAAACTTTCAAAATATCCAAGTTATTATTTAGAATATCATTTTGTAAAGATTTAAAGATGGAACTCTCCAAGGTGTTGGAGATAGAAGTATTTAAATTGACTGTCCATCGTATTCTCCGTTCTCCTATATGGATTCCATTTAAATTTTGAAGAGTATTTGGAGGATAGAGCGGCCTGCAATTAAATAATAATGACAATGCAAAGTGGTCACTTTCAGCTCGATTAACAGCTTCTAATCTACAAATATCAGATAGCAAATTTGCTGAGACTATTATATAGTCTATCGTACTTGCTCCCCTACTGGTAACATAAGTAAAAGGACCCAATGTCAGGTCACAATGCGTTCCATTAAGACATTGCAATCCATGTAAAGATAGAATTTCTACTAGCTTTAAACCAGGTTTGTTAACATTCATATCTTGAGAGACTCTAGGAATGGAAACACCATGGATTGCTGGCCCATGATTAGTGCTCTCCACTTGCCTTAGATCATTTCCAATTCTAGCATTAAAATCTCCACACATTAATAACTTTATGGAAGGGTATTGATTTTCCAGAGAGGTCAAGGTTTCAGATAAGCCATCCCAGATATTGTTAGGGCCTACATTCTTTGCTAATTTAGGCGGGAAATAGATGTTTATACAAATTACAGAATCAAAATACTTGCTCTTAATAAACAACACTTGTATATATTGCGGAAATATACTAGTTATTGGGTGGATCTCAGCATGTAAATCAATTGAAATGAATATTGTAAGTCCACCACTTCCACAACCTCTTATGGAGGTTTTAACTGCAGGAACAGAAAATGCTTGGAATCTATGTAAAGATGGTAAATTAGTTTCGGGAGCCCATGTCTCCTGTAGGCAAAGAATTTTGAAGTTTTGTAGATAGTTTACAAAATCTGCATCATAGAATTTATTTCCCCAGCCCATAATATTCCAACTTAACAAATTTAATTGTCAAGTTGATGTAATCAAGGCCTTATCATCGCCAATATCCAAAATTTCTGTTTGAGCTATGACTTTTGAACTGCAGGATAATTCATGTTGGGCAGATGTAATATTAGCTCTCGTAGGTTCTAAGAGTTGCATTGAAGTTGCAATTGTAAAATCTTTCTCATTCATTGATAATAAGGTGTCAATAAGATTCTTGGGCGGAACCCTCTCTATATCGGAGGCTTCTACAGAGGATATTAAATTCAACAATGGTAAGGCCAGATCTTTAGTGGTGAGCAACATATTTTTAAGATTGTCCACTCTAACAATAGAGTCATTTTGTTCTACATTAGTTATTATATTCCTTGAATCTATAATTTGTTTTTCTGTGGGTTGACTCTCAGTCCTGATGTTGGAAATTTTAGTTGAACCTAACTCTAATATGGTTTCTTTGGGAGTTCCTTTAGAAAGTGTCAAGCGGGTCTTACTTTGCTCAATAAGTTCCTCACTATTATGCCTATAAAGAAATAAAGGGGCTATTGTTTGATCTCGGAAAACCTGTATTGGAGTTATTCAGAAATTAGATAGAAAAGGTTTCATTTTTATCAACATAAGAGGAATTGTAGATTGATCAAAGGTTAACAAAATACGCTTATGAGCTAGTATGCTAGGTAGCCATTCCACAGTGAGAATGTCAATATCATAAGAGGGTACCTGTAATAATTGGCTCAACGAGGATTTAATAGTTCTTTTTGACCCCCATCTGCTATTGTTTATTCTATTATGGGCAATTTGCAACACAACTTGATTCACTTGTAAAGCCCTGGTACAATCTCTTTTTCCTTTCTCCTTAGATAATAAGTTGCCCCTAGAGTCGCATATAATGAGATTCCCCATTTTACTAGATGTTACTCTATTGATATCATCCTGGTTTTCCTTTATCACTATCTGTTTCTGTTTAAAGGTCTCAATAGAGTGGTTGAGAAGCTCCACCTGGTGCATGATCTTCCCTAGTCGTTCATAAATTGAGATAACAGTATGGGCTGTCAAAAGACACTGTTTAGTCACAAAATCAGGAGGATTTAGTTGTTGTTTAGTGAAGTGTTTCTTTTCCATATCTGTCAGTTTTCCCCAAATGGACTCATTTAGCTCTAGGGACACATCTTCGTAAGAGACCACTGTCTCATTTCCGGGAGATACTGTATGCTTGGATAAAAGTTCATTTTCTTTATCCAAAGGAAGAAATCTATTAGCAGTTGGAATTGCAAACTCCAAATTAGAGTTTACAGGTATGGTTGGGAAGCTTAGGGTTTCCTCATTAGCTAATGGATCATCAATCTTAAGCTGTTTGGAGGCCTTATTATGTTTATTTATATCAGGGCTTGTTCTAGAACGTTTTTTAGTGCCCATTTTAATAGTTATTCCAAGACAGTAAGGATAACAAACAATTGTTAACAACACAGAAGGGGGAACTTCAAAACTCACAGTGTAATAGGATAAGAGTATAAAATATAAAATGAATATAAAAAAATGTAAAGACTTAAACCAAAACCAAACGGGCCCAAAGAAGCCTCTTGCCCCGCGTTACTCCGCCACCTCTCTCTGGCCCCAGCGGGCCTAAAGAAGCCTCTGGGGGATGGGTGAGGCCCAAACTTGCCCTGCACGGGCATCGCTGCTGGTCCGCCACCTCTCTCTGGCCCCAACGGGCCTAAAGAAGCCTCTGGGGGGTGGGTGGGGCCCAGGCTTGCCCCGCGTTACTCAGGGCTCGTTGGGGCCTTTTCAAGTACCGGTTCTTCCGGCTGCTTGGCCGCCTCCGATTGTGCCGCTGGAGGGAGGGAGGGAGGGAGGAGGCGCAGGTGGCCCTGGAGCGCGGCCTCAGCTTGCCACCGCCGCCGCCACCGCCAAAGGGCTCGCTGGTGCCTTTTTCAAGGCCCGGTTCTTCCGGCCGCTTGACTGCCGCCGCTTGCGCCGCTGGAGGGAGGGAGGAGGCGCAGGTGGGGCCCTGGAGCGCGGCCTCAACTTGCCGCCGCCGCCGCCAAAGGGCTCGCTGGTGCCTTGCGCCGCTGGAGGGAGGGAGGAGGCGCAGGTGGGGCCCTGGAGCGCGGCCTCAGGTTGCCGCCGCCGCCGCCGCCCTATTGATCTTGTCTACATGATGGTAAAATAATTTGGGCTCTATTTTGTGACCTGCAAAGGACACATTAAAATAAACTGTGGTACATATACTGGAGGATTGCTTTCCTTAAATGTCATTTTGTTAGCACAAACAACAAAGCTTGAAATCTCACATTGTTCCATGCTCACTACATGACAACAATCTTTTTGAGAATCATAATCTGATTTTTTTGGGGGGGTGTGGCCAAAACACACTTTGCATTTCTTACTTCTGTTTTGCAGTTTCAAAAAACAATCTTGTCTGTGAGAACTTCAGAGGGGCCATAGGAATAACATAGATGACAAAAATTCTTAAGCATGTAAGTAAACTGTAATAAAGGAAAGGGAGTAGGGAAGGATGGACATCCCTGAGAGTGGGTAGAGGATGGGCCACTTCAGCATGATAACAAACAATAAACCATCTTATGTGGAGAAAAGTTGCTTCAAAAAGAAGCTGCTTTTTTCTGCTTCTTCCTGGAAAGTGCACACCTTTGCATATACATATAAATGCAACAATTCCAGTGTGGCTCTAAAGGGGTGCTCTTCTCAAAACCTAACCCTAATTGTGCACGTAAATACCCCATCACAGGAGCACATTTAAAAGGAACAGGGCTGCCATACACAAGTGGTGGAGGTGGCAATGGCAAAAAGTGAAACCATGGAACCTCTCATGGAGATGAGTACAACATACACAAAATAGACACTCGAAGAGGGAGATAGGGTGAAAGGGTGGTGAAGGAAAGCATGATTGTACCTTGCTGGCATCTGCATCGGTACACCTCTGCTCTGATGTCCTGACCTGGTGAAACGCTGCACATGCAAATGTGTGCAGGTTCACAGGGGTGGCCATGCAATGGGATGGCAGTCACCGGCAGTTCACACCTGTGAAGGTACGTAGGAATGGTGGTGGGGTCAGGGGGAAAAAAGTACCTAGCAGCATACTTTGAAGCCATGCAATGTGGTCATGACATACACACTCCAGCTGCCTTGGGAACCAGCGGTGCAATTGGTGGGGTTTCAATGTGGTTTTAATGTGGCTTCATGCCACTTTTCCCTGCCTGTCTATTTTGCCCCTAAGTAACTGGTCTGAAGGAAACAGTAAATTTCCTCTGATCCTTGAGAGAAAAAATATTCATGTGTATCTTTAAAATGAATTACTACATGTAAGAAGCCGAACCACAGGTGATAATGTATTACTTTAAAAGAGGAAGGAAAAAACGATTAATTTCTGTGTTCTTCTCTTTTTTTGCCAACAGGTCAGTGATATTTTCCCTTAACAAACATCAATTGCAAAAATGTTTTGAGCTGGGGAGGGAAGTGAGGAAGCACTGGCATTTGTAGTATTAGGAAGAGGTGGGGCTACCTCAGCATGATCCAAAACAAGTTGAATGTTGCAAGGTATATTACTTGCAAGCAATGAGGTGGGGATTTATGTGCAAGAAGGAAACAAAAATGAGATCAACAACAACAAAAAGTTCCACATATTTTCAGGATGTAGAGGAGGAAGTGCAGCAGCAGCAGCAACAGTGGTGCATGAATCTAAAACTGCAAATTCATTTACTTATTCAAGAGCTGGAGTGGAGGAAGAATGATTTTGAGCTATTGACAGGCTTCCCCCATCAAGGAAAAGAGACACCCTAACCACACTTAGCAGATATGGCAGCAACTATTTGGAGGTTATATTGTGTGATACATATCACCAGAGGCACTATTTTAAGACATCACTATTTTAATTGTGATGTAAAAGCCATATGTGATAATGTCCAAAATGAATAAATACATGCATGTCCCAATATTAGTCTGATGCTGTGTTCCATTGTAAAGTGCCATCCAGACATGGCTCTGCAGACAGGTTCTGTCTTTTGTCAAAAAGTTTTGATGGTAGACCTGTGTCTAACAATCTGGCTTCTGTCAAACCACAGGGCAATGGGGGGATGTGCAGTGGAGAAGAAGCAGGAGGGACTGCCTCCCAACTTCCTCCTCCAACTTCCTCCCCAGCAGAAGTGCAGTTTTTAATCCAAATCTGTGTAAGCTCTGCAGTTGTTGAGTGGTTCTGGATGTATCAGTCATACATTTGCTTCTATCTGCATGGGTAAAAACAAAAAAAGGATTGAAAAGGATGCTTTCTGTGGGGTTCCATTTAAATGTTTGTTGGTGCAAAATACTTGCTATTACTAGTGGGGTGTAAGTCAGGGGGGATGCAGACGGGTGGCCATGGGCCGCCCTGGGAAGGGGAGAATTGGGGCCAAGGCTGCCCCACACCTCGGCCCCAATCCACCCTTTTGGTGACTGGGAAAGGAGCACCAAAATAGTGCTCCTTTCCCAGGTGGCAAAAAGGGTGCCCGAAGAGCTGCCATGCAGCTCTTTTGCATCTCTTCTGGTGCAGCATGTCCAGACACTGCACCTGGAGGACATCATCAGAACGCTTTCCATGTGCAACAGTGAGCACTGTGATGACATCCTTGGGAAGGGGTTGGGGCGCCCAGCATGTGGCTGCCTCTCCCCTTCCCTGGCTCCAAGACAGCGCTTTGCACTGTCTGCAGAGCCCCTTAGTCATGATTCTCCCTATGACAGGCAAGTTCAGAGCCTTTGCCCGTACCCCTGCCTCCCTCCCTGAGTAAGTGAACATTTGTCTTCAACTAATGGACATTTGATTCTAGCATTAAATTTTGAGTGTTTGAGAAAAGGAATTACCTGCTTTCATTGCAGTCCTAGTTGTCTTTGTGCATGAATCACAATCTAGGCCCATCTCCTTGCAGTCAGGAAGCATACATAGATCAGTGACATGTGCAAGAGATACAAGAGGCATACTCCTCTATAGACAGGTAGATCTAGTGTGTCTCTGCATCAGGATGATAGAATTATCATGATCTCCCCTGATGTGAGGGCACAGTACAATTACTGAGTTTTGATTAGGGAAGAGGAATGATCAGAGCAGTCAATTGTGGAAAGTAACAGTGAGGCAGAGGAGTTTCAATAATCAATATATTTTAGCCAACTGTGTTAGAAATGTAAAAATAGATGTCCATTTGGCCACATGCAGAGAGGATTCTGGGAGGAGGGCTTCTAAGAAGGAATGTGTGTTGGGAGATTTTAACAGCAAGCTTGTGTAAAATGTTTAGAAGCAGATGACCTTTGAAATGACCCTGAATGCATTAAGAGCAGACAGAGAGGCATAGAAAAGCCAAAATAATTTACAACTCGTTCTCTGTACAGGGATCTTCTGGTATACACCAGTTCTTTTATTGATAAGGATGACACTGGAATGTGGCCAAATGAGCATTAAGTAGATTTTAATGTATTCTGAAATCTGTATTCTCATTACTTGAAAATCTATGTATTTAGGGTTTGAAATGTCCAATGAGGTATGAAGAATGGATTTCTTTGTTTGATGGTGTGTAAAATGAGGCCATTTTGATCTGTTTCTTTGCCCAAAACTTGGAATGCGAATTCCTTTGAGACGGTCTACCTAATAAAGCTGTGTTTATAATTCATCAAGGTCTCCTCTCTTAAACTTGCTCTACAAGAAACCCGAAAAGGTGTGAGTGAATAACTCATAGACCCTTTGCTCATTTATATTGGGGGGATGCAGACGGGTGGCCATGGGCCGCCCTGAGAAGTGGTGGATTGGGGCCGAGGCTGCCCCACACCTCAGCCCCAATCTACTCTTCGGCTGGCCCAGGAAGGAGTGCTAAAAGAGCGCTCCTTCCTCAAGGCACGGAAAGGGCTCCGGAAGAGGCGGTGCGTGTCTCTTCCGTGTCTCTTCCATCGCAACGTGTCCGGACGCTGCGACGGAAGAATGTCATCGGAGTGCTCGCCATATGCAATGGCAGGCACTCTGATGACATCCTTGGGAAAGGGTTGAGGTGTTCGGCATCTGGCTGCCCCTCCCCTTTTCTGCCTCCAAGATGGCACAAAGTGCCATCTGTAGAGGCCCATTGTCTGTTATTTCTGCAACAACAGAAGCGACATCCTCTGAGAGTAGAATGTTTTATTTATTTATTTTTCACTGAAGATATTTCAAAATTACTGAATAAGGATATTATGGGTGTTTGGACCATGTAGACAATGTCTCTAGTCAATTTCAGTCCTGTGATGGAATGAAGTCCAACCATCTTACCTTTTGTTTTTAGCTGTAAGATGGTTGCTATCTGTTCAGAAGTGATTCTCGGCAAGAGATTCATAGATTGATTCAGAAGGTCAAAGTTCAAACATTCCACTCAAGAAATTGCAACTCAAAGGTGTGGAGTAGCTAGTTTTTATAATAATAATAATAATAATAATAATAATAATAAACTTTAACAGAACCTAGGGGGGATACAGATGGCGAAAAGCACTGTCTTCAATCACAGGAAGAGGAGGGGCAGCCAAACACTGGGCGCCCCATCACCTTCCTGAGGACATCATTGGAGCAATTGCCCATCCACACGACGGGCACTCCGATGACATCCTTCTGACTCAGCATCCAGACACGCTGAGCTGGAAGAGACATTGAAGAGGTGTGCCATGCCTCTTGCAGTGCCCCTTTTGTGGCTTGAGGAAGGAGTGCTATTTTAGTGCTCCTTTCGCAAGCAGCAAAAGGGAGGATTGGGGCCAAGGTGTCCGGCAGCCTTGGCCTTGATCCTCTACTTCCAGGGGCAGCCCAGGGCCACCCATCTGCATTCCTCCTCAAAGTGTTATTTTTGAAAACTGAATGACTGATATCAAATTTTAGAAATTGAGAAAATAGTTTGCTATGAACAATGCTAAAAACTGAAATAATTTTGTTGGTTAAATTATTATGGATAAACTCATAATTTAATATCTTCATTTTGGAATAGATAATAGGATTTACAGACTATGGAGTTTGTCAGCATTGACCTAAGGGGCATATTTTATAGTTGACGGTGCTAATTTTGTCATTTTAAATGTCCTTTCTCCTAATTTGGGGGGGATGCAGACCAGGGCGTCCAGGACGCCCTGGTCCGGAACGCCGCGGGACCGCGGCAGCCGGACCGCGGCACTCCTGCGGCGCCTCTAAAAGGAGCGGCAAATTGCCGCTCCTTTTACAAGACAGCAAAAGTGCGCCTCAAACGCATCGGGCGCACTTTCTCTGTCTTTTCCGCCGCAGCGCGTCCGGTCACTGCGGCGGGAGGCTGCCCTAGGTGCGCCATCCATCCGGAGGGTTGGAAGCACCGAGGGCGACCTCAGGAAGAGGAAGGGATGCAGCGCGTGCGGCTGCCCCTCCTCTTCCGGGTCTCGGAGACGGCCCTATTAGCCGTCTGCCGAGGCCATTGAATTCCCCCAATAGGAGGGGCAAACTTGACAAAGGGGCAATGCAGACCGGCTTAAAGGGGTGACACAGAGCCACCCCTGGGAGTAGCAGATTGGGGCTGAGACAGCTGCATGCTGTGGCCCCAATCCTCCTTTTTGTCACCCCCAAAAGAGCGGCAAAATGCTGCTTCTTTTGGAGGTGGCAAAAGGCTGCCTTTCAGCCACAGTGGTTGTTTTTTGCACCCTTTTGACGCAACTTTGTGCACATGCTGCACCAAGGGGGCATCCTGATGGCACACGCTGTGTGAACAGGCACGTGGCATCAGGACAGCCCCTGGGTAAAGTTGGGGCGGCCGGTGTGCGGCTCCCCCACCCCAACTCCACTCCCAGGCCGGCCCTTTAGGCCAGTCTGCAAAGTCCCTTAGACATATTTGGCAACTGTCACTTTGGGGAATACTGCAGCATGGGGTCTTATAATGCAAGGTTTTAATGTAATTAAGTTCTATCACTGCTCCATCTCTCCCCTCTTGAAGAGGTGGAGTAGTGACAAAACTTCATTGACATTATGCCTTTCTCTCCTACTCAGTCTGATAGAGAAAGAGCAATTCACTGCAACTAACCCTAAAATTCATGAATTCATAAATTCATAAATCCTTCCCCTCTTCCTCCTCTTGTTACAGCATAGGAGCAACATCAACATTTATCAGCAAACCTGGAAAAAGAATTCAGGAAATTGATTTTCTATTTAATAATGGTGGCTAGAATTAATTATGCGGCAAAATGGAAATTAGAAAAAATCCCCACTATTAAAGATTGGTTTATGAAAATTTATGACCTTATGGAAATGGACAGACTTATGGGTATGATAAAGAGAAAAGAAATGGACTCTTTTTAAAAAGATTGGAATCTAATGATAGAGTATTGGCAACGTGAATGGGGGACACGTTATATGATAGGATTAGAATGAGTTAAGGAACTCCACGATAAAAGATATGATAAAGATATGTTTAAAAAAGATCAAGTATAATACAGATATATTGATATGTGCTGAAAAATAGCATGACGACAAAATAGATTTTAGTATAAATGAAGTGATTCAAACATGGGCAGTTTAGCAAGACATGATGGACAAGGAAGTAGTTGTATTAGTTATATATAATTGTAGGTTTTGTTATATGTATTTGTATTTTAATAAATAGTTTTTTTTAAAAAAAATAAAAAAATATCAGCAAATCTAGTGACTTAAACCATGTTAGTTATTAAAATGTCTAATAAGTTAATAAAACAAGTTGCTAGTTATGACCAAGCTGTAGATTTAACACAATACTATTGTGCTTCTTGTTAATTCAGATATTAGGACACACTAGTGTATTAAAATAGTGTATTTAAGTTAAGATGGCAAAAAGAAAGGGAGTTGCTGTTGGAATAAAAAAAAAAGTTACATCTTAAAAGAAGGCATGATGGACAGTGTTACAGAAACCCCAAGATCAAAATAGTACTACTACTAATAATAATTCTAAAATGAAAGAAGAAACATGTATGCTGCCACAGGATGAAGTGAAACTGCTGTTTCACTAGGTTTTGGATTAAGTAGAAAAATAAAGTAGTTTAGATTTAAGTGGTGTAATGTGTTGTTGTTATTGTTCAGCATAAAGTGAAATCTTAACAAGCCAAGATGGTTAAAGGCCAATTCAGCCAGCATTATACCATCTGAAGCTATTCTGAACCCAATCCCCTCTCCCCCAGCCTAGGAATGCTTTAAATTACATTATCCTTCTGTCAGTCTGGCCTACATTTGTAGCAGCATATCTGTTTCCCTGGGCTCAAGGTGATTTGGAATGCACATAACTCTATTTTTCATTTACACTGTTCATTCTCTGTCACTTTGTTCGTTCTTTTGCTGGGAAAGTTTAGACAATGGAGCACTTTTGCCCTCAGATTGGTCTGTTGGAAGATATTTCACTTCACTTGTCAGAAAAGGCTTGTGCCTAATCCTGACCCATACTGACATTGCAATTTTGGAATAAGATTTTGCTTTCTGATGTGGCTTTTAAAATGGTTTTAAAATATTTGCATTTGTGTGTGTTTTAAAAAGAAAGAGATACATACCACAGCTGTAAAATCAGTTTTTTTAAAAAATCTTTTAGTAATATTTAATTGCCCCACTATGGGCCAATGCAGACCAGCCATTTGGGGCGGCACAGAGCCTCCCTGGGAAGTGGCAGATCAGGGCTGTGGCAACCCCATGCACCGGAGGGTACTCCCCAATGTCCTTGAGGGCTTCGAAGAAGACCTCCTTCAGTGCCTTAAACAATGGGGGGTTGCAGACTATCAAAAATAGTGTGAATTCAGTTCACTTTTAGGGTTAGGGTTAGTGCTAGGGAATCATGGGAATTGTTATTTTTCTGAGACATTGAACCTTCTTTGTCAGAGAACTCTAGTGCCACAATAAAATTCAGTTCCCATGATTCCCTAACCTTAACCCTAACCCTAAAAGTGGACTGAATTCACACTATTTTTGACAGTCTGCAACCCCCCTTTGTTCAGCACTGTTGAGGCATCCTCCTAAATCCCTGTTAGCGAAGGGCCTGGGAGGCATGGGCAAAGTACCCTTGTTTTGGCTGGTTTGTGCTGGCCATCACCCTTCTCGTGGCTGCTTTGGAGGTGAGGGCATGAAGGAGAATGCCCAACTCTTAATCAGTCCAATATGCGATGTGCACGGGCACTCTCCTCCTGGCCTCCATCATCATCCTGGGGACCTGCGGAGGTCCACAGGGGCATTTATGGACAATTGTTGCTGGGGAAGATGGCCTTACCTGGCTCCTAGCAAATGGGGACCATCAGAAGAGCAGTTTGTATGTGGCCTCCAATGATTGCTCTCTGGACTACCAATTGTTACAATCAAATGGGCCATTAGGAAAGCTGACCATTGGGAATTCTGATACATTGTCAGAGATTTCAGTTGGTGGTTTTTGCACTGTATCTTTCTATTGTCAGGAAATCTTGTGCTAGGTAACCCTCCCATGCCCTTTTGTGTGTGCATTTCTGTGTGTCTGTGTGTGACTCCCTTAGGTTCATGGTCAAGGATAACTGCATAAGAACATGAATGCTAGCCATACACAGAGTGTGAATAATAGAATATGTTTGTTGAGTTGCTTATTATCATGGCATAGTACAGTAGTGCCTTAGGTTCACAGATAGAGGAGAGGGGGTACTTCAGATCCTCCTGGTTTCAAAGAATTCTGCCAGGGCCTCCCTCACAGCCTCCCCTTCTCTCTGCTTCACAAGGTCATTGTTCTCCACAGGTCCCCCCAGTGTAGGCAGCACAAAGTGGGGCCTGTAGTGCCCTCCCTCATCCAGGACCCTTCCCTTCATTTTGCAGATGTTGTGGAGGATGACATGAGGCGATGATGGGGATGACATTCTCCTCTGCCACAAGGAATGGGCCAATGAGACATCTCCATTGAGCCTTCATCTGCCTGAAGGCCCATTCCATCACATTCTGGGCATGATTCAGCTTCCTGTTGAATCATTTCTGCCTGGCATTAGTGGTGCCCTGATAGGGCTTCATGAGCCACTTCCAAATGGGGTAGGTGCTGTCAGCAAGCAGGAAGGGGCTGATCTGCTGGCTCCCCAGGGTGACAGTTGGTTTCCCTGGCACGTAGATGTCAGTCTCCATGGCCTGGAAGATGATGGAGTTCCTTACCACCCTCACATCATGTGTCGCACCAGACCAATTCCAGATCCACAAACCATCCTCAATGATCTGTTGTTCCCTGGAGGATGACAGAGTAGCTGTCTTTTTGGTTGACAAACTCATTCCTCCATCACAAGGGTGGCATGATCAGACAGTGGCACCCGTCGACAGCACCCACTACTTGGGGGAAGCCGAGCTCACCGAACACTTGCATGATCTGTGGGTGACAAGAAGGGGGAGCAGTGGAGGATTAATGAAAAAAGTCAGGGCACTTACCAACTCATGACATTTTTCACATACATGTGCAGGTTCAACAACCCTAGCAGCCTAATATATACAGTGACAGCCATACTGTATGCCAGCTGATGGGTTTTTGTGTCTGTGCACAGGTTCAACGACCCTAGCAGCCTATTCTATACAGTGAAAGCCATACTGTATGCCAGGTCATGACGTTTTTCACATACGTGTGCAGGTTCAATGACCCTAGCAGCCTAATGTATGCAATTACATCCATACTGTATGCCCACTGATGGATTTTGGCATCTGTGCACAGGTTCAACGACCCTAGCAGCCTATTCTATACAGTGAAAGCCATACTGTTTGCCAGGTTTTTTGCACTGGAGGTGAAAGGGACAAGTGTGTGCGAATGTCCTTACCTGAACCACGTCCCCCGGTACACAGTTTGTGTCAGCAGCAGCTTCTCCATGCTGAGGACAAACTCCACCAACACTTCCCCCACAGTGGAAAGGCCAGCCCCAAACTGCTCTGATGCCTGCTTGTAGCTGGCTTTGTGAATGAGTACCCAGATGGCCATGGAAACCCTTTTCTCTACCAGGATGGCTTTCCTCATGATGGTGTCAGACCTCTCCATTTCCAGATGCAGTATTTCTGTTATCTTGTGGAAGAGGGCACAGGGCATTCGGAAGAATATCAACCATTGCTCATTGGACCAGATGTATGTGAGAAACCTGTCCCACCAGTCGGTGCTTCTGGGGAACATCCACCAGTGGCACAGGGCTCTCTTGGGTGGCATCAGAGCAGCAGCAGTAGCAGTACCGTGCAATGCTTGTTGTGACACCCACTCTACCAGTTGTCACTTCTGGGTCCTCCGAGTCATCACTGGAGTCTTGTAGGAATGCAGCTGCTGCAAGGACCATGGCAGAGGCTTCTGTGGCCATGCATTGCAAGCTGACTACCAGTGTGGACCACTTGGTTGCTGTGGTATCCATGATTTCTCTACTTTGCACAATGCGCAGGTGCATAGCAATGCCAACATTGCTGTTAAAGGCACTGTGTTGTCCCAGTGCACGTATGCATCACCGAAGAGATCATGAAAAAAAAAATAAAGTCGCCGCTGTGGGCCCATGCAGTTACTCCATCCCCATTCAGGGAAACCTCGGGGCCAGCAGTGCGGGTGATGAGGTTTCACTGCAACCTCAGAAAAGCTGCATTAACTGGCCCTCGTTGTGGTTGCTCCATCCCCACTTAGGGCATCCTCAGGGCAGATGATGTAGTTGCTGCAGTTTAGGGAAAAGCTTTTCCTACCCATCTGCATAGCCCCTCATTTGGTTTGGGGGCAGAGGAATAAGGATGGATAGTTTACCTGCCTCTTTTCTTATATTGTACGTAGCAGCCCTTCCTTGTGGTGAATAGGGCTTTTCCCCTCCTCTAATCCTATTATTAATGGAATATCTGAATTGTCACTAATGACCCCAAAGCAGCATTAAATTGGAATCAGGCAGTACATCAGGAACATGGAGATGTGTATTGATAATACTTGTATCAAATTCCTTTGTAGATAGCACACAGCCATATTGACTTCATGGGCATTAATCAATGAAGAAAAAAAATCAACATGGTTTATAATGCAGGGTAAGTAAAAATAAAAGATATTTTCCTTTGATTTGAGAACAATGCCCCCAAAGTCATATGCTGATACAACTGACTTTTTACTTGTCTCCAGAAGAAAGGGCTGAATATCTTGACTGGCAAGGTTTTCTACTTTAAGCTGCTTAATGCACAAAAATGTAAAAGTTCATGCAATGTAATGATATAAAATAAAATTGATTTCCTGCAATTCATCAAATAATAAACAAAAACAAAATATGCACACATCTTTAGAAGCAGTTTCTTAACTGCACAATTTGTAAAGCAGAGGTATTTTTTATTACTTTATTTTATGAAAAGGTGTATTTATAGCATAACAGACCCAGGATTTGGGAGTGAAAATTATTCTTGTAAAGATGCTTCAGCCATTGCAAAACATACATATCAAAGATATACTGCAACAATTTGTTGCAGGGTACCAATGTATAATTTTTTTTAAAAAAAAATATGTCATACTTTTGAAATAGCCTTTGCCTCCAAAAATGATAACAACAGTATGATCTATGCTTAACTTACAATATAGTGCAGCACTCAGAGATTTGTATTTGCTCTGAATGCTGGAGGAAGTTGATCTCTGCATACAAAATTACCTGATCTCCAGCTTTTAGATTGATATGCAGATTTGAATGTTCCTAGCAGTTTAAGCCTATTAAAATGCACATTTAAATAGTACTTTACACAGACTGGTAAAACTTTGGAAGCACAGCAAGTCCAGAAATTTCTAAAAACTATCTCTTAAGATGTATTGAAGGCTGAAGTTCACATATTGATTTCTTAAGTCTCCTTGAGGTCTTGAGTCAATTATCTCAAACTGTGCCACATTCGCTGTAGTGTCCTGTTTTTATTACTACCCGTTGACTTACCCATAGCTTTCATCTCCTTTTCAATAATGCCCATAAGCACCATTTATAAAATGTTTGTTGATTGTTCAAAGCACTTCATGTGCATTTACAAAAAGGTGCATTCCTTTGTTTCCCAATACTTCTGGTAGTGGCTGCACTTAGAATACTTTGAATGTTGCTGCTGCTGGATAATGTCAGAGGTCTGAGATCATACAGAACAAACCTACACCATAGGTCTACCACATACTGGAATTAACTCTTTCTATGAAGACTTGACACTGGCACACTGAACTTCCACATTATGGGATCCATTGAGTTTTTACAAGATTGGGCAGTTTCATGGAAAACAGAACTACCAATGAATTGCTAATCATAAGGGGAAAACACCACCAAGTTCAAAGACAGTATAAGTGTAATATCAGTTACTGGATAGCAAAAACAGAAGGGTACTATTTTGGTCCTGTTCAGTTGTGTGGGTCAAAATTCACAGGTGAACAAGATCCTAGACTAGATACAGCTTTTGTCCAATACAGTAGGTCTCTTTATATGTTCCTATAATTTCTTCTATATTATCCAAGGGCCTCTGCAGACGGGCGGCCATGGGCCGACCCGAGAAGCTGCAGATTGGGGCCAAGGCTGCTGCACTCTTCAGCCCCAATCCACTCTTTTTCTGGTCCTAGAAGGAGCACTAAAATAGCGTTCTTTCCACAAGGTGCGGAAAGAGCGCCACAAGAGGCGTTGCGTGCCTCTTCAGCATCTCTTCCAGCTTGGCGTGTCTGGACGCTGAGCCGGAAGGACGTAATCGGAGCCCCCATCATGTGCAACGACGGGTGCTCTGATTACATCCTCAGGAAGGAGTTGGGGTGCCCAGCATGAGGCTGCCCCTCCCCTTCCTTGCCTCCAAGATGGCGCAAAGTGCTATCTGCAAAGGGGGCAAGTTTTCTCATGATATCTCAGCAGAGTAAGAAGAACCTCTCCTCAGAAATCCTCAGTGACAACAGGGAAAAAAGTAGAATCTTCATGCCTCATTTGTCCTACATTGGTTCTTCATCTGGTCCAAAGACATCTTTGGGCAATCTGTATTGCTTCCATGGTCCTCTTTCTCTACCTCTACTTGGCCTACTCTGCAAGGAGGCATCAACATTTCTGATTGCTGATTGAATATAATCTGTATTTCTTTCCTGTTTCCCCCCTCTTTCACCTTTTACATTCAGGAATGCTGGGAGTAACAAATCCACTGAAACACTATGTGAAGTACCATGAGGCCTAGAATGTAAGAACACAAGGAGCATAGCCACCTAAAATCTCTTCTAGTCTATAGAAGGCTGCAGAAGGGGGAAAATATTCCCACATCCAGTTATAATTCCTCACCTCTGCTTTTATAGGTCACTTTTATTAAACTCGTATTTAAATATTTGAGGTTCAGGAAGAGAGGTGGTAGCTTATGAGGTCACCTAATAAATTCTGAGTAAATGTGTTGTATAAATAGCAGACAAGATCACTACTCTGCACCAGCTGATTTTTTTTTAAAATAACAACAGCATTGTAATAACTTTTGAAAGCAGTACACAATTTCCTTTCTTATAGATATTTGTCATCTTCTAATATTCATCATACAAGCTAATCTTGTTGTCAGCATTTGTCCAATACCCATGGGTCACTTTGTTTTTCTTAAGGGGCCCTTTCTGGTGATTCATGATGGGAACTACTTTTCTTATCAATTTTTCTGCAACTGGAAAACATGTGCATCCATAATGGAAATGATAATAAGAAGGGATAATTCAACCACTTTTCAAGGTGACTGCCCATAAATTGACCACATTTTAAGCACAAATGTGAAAAGGGAAAAAAGTTAATAATTTGCAGAAGTTTAGATTGTTCTATAAAGATGTGCTGTCCTTAGTGAATAAATTGTTGTTTATAAGGTTGCCTGATTTGTTTGAATCTACCTTCTTTCTGCTTGTGATACCATGCTGGCTTAAGCAGTATTCTCAGAAATGCTTCTTCTTGTAAACATAGTACATTCATATACATTTTTTAAATGTTCCAATTCACAGATTTCAAACATCTGTTGTTGTTCCTGTTGCAGCAACAGCTGCTGATATGATAATGATCATCATCAATGTGCATGATACCTTACATTACTTTACTTAAAAATATATATTGTCACAAAGAACTTACAATTTAAACTTCAATTCTAAAGGAAACTATCCTTGGAACTATCATAAAGGAATAAAAAAATCCTTCGGAGTTATTCTTCAGGTGGTTCAACTCAGCAATAGAGTTATGTCATTATGAAGATATCTCCACAGAAATAAAAGGCAGAGAAAATGTTGGGAGAAAGCTTGACTAGCTTATTCAGAGGGTTAAATTACAAAGAGTGACAATGTAGAGTTGTTCACATTTCTGGCACTATGTAATATGCGGCCTCCTAACTCACTGGGTTGGTCGAGTTTCAGGGAAGGGAGCCGGCAGTGCTGCAGTGACTGCCCGGCATGCTTGAGAGACCAGCTGGCTTCCAGAGTGCACTGCGGTGGCTCAGTGGCACAGATTGGTTGAGCAGGCTGGGCAAGGGTGGAACATCTGGTGTTAGAACAGGGACCACAATTTCCAGCAGTCTGTGTGGCCGGAGGTCCCATCCATCCATGTAGTTGGCCACCCTGATCAACAGGGAGGATGAGGAGGGGTGGGACTTCCAACTGGAGCCAGCCCCCATTGGCTAGCAGGTCTATTTAAGGCCACGGGACTGAGATGGCAGGCACCATAGCTGGCTGGCACTCAAGGTGACAGGAGCTCCGGCCAAGAGCTCTTGGAGGGAGCTCTTTACCACAGCGGTGGTGGTGGCAGTGACAGGCCTGATGCCAGAAGGCTGGGGCATGGGTGAGGCATGCTCTATGCTGCCCAGAAGACTGGCAGGTGCCATGGAGATGTTGGGGGACTGGGACTGCCCAGGCCCCCTCTGGGCTGGCATGCCCAGCAGGCTGAGATAAAGCCTGCCCTCCTCCCCCTGGCATTGCAGCATGTTGCTGCCCCCTGTGCCACTGGGACAGTGAGGCACCCACCTCATCTCATTCAGGCCTATTGGGGCCTGGGGGGCACACACAGTGCTGTGAGGGGGCTTGTATCCCATTCTCAGGCTGGAGGCCCCCCTGCCCCCCTGCCCCCAGGTGACAAGCACACTGTTGAGCTGGGGGGTAGTTCGACAGCACTATGGCCCCCAAAAAGGTGATATGGGGGAAGCACAAAAATAGCTCTCCACCAGGGGGCAAGCCAGTCAACCTAGGTGGTCCCGTTAGGCCTTGGCCCCTAAGCCAAGACAGAGGTGAGCCACACCAGCAGCATTGCCCGCCCCAAGCTCACCCACAGCTGTGAGTGATGAGGTGTTTGAGGGCTTCTCACACACCTTTTTGGCCTTTGTACAGGAGATGGGGTGAAATGGGGCTATGCCTTCCAGTAAGGTGGGCACACCAGTTCCCACAGGGCACAGCATGCCTACTGCCACTGTTCATCCCCCTAGGGGCTGAAAGGCCAAGGGCCAGAGATGGCGTGTGGCAGTCACACCCAGCAGTAGCAGCATCAGCCACTCCTCCAGCTCATCTAGTAGTAGCAGCAGCAGCAGTTTGCCCAGCCAGATCTCAGTGAGAAGCTCATCATCTGATGATGGGAGGTACCACAAGAAGAAACAGAGGCATGAAAGGAAAGCTAAGAGGTCACAGACCAAAATCGATTGGGTTAGTGAGTCCTCTGACATGGTCAGCAGGGACGATTACTGACTCAAGAATGCAATGGTCCCAGGGCTCACCTCATGAGCTACCAGGTGCTGTGGGAGGTGCCCAGGGCTGGAGGGATTGTGGGAAAAGCCCCAGGTTCTCCACCTTCCCCATCTTCACAGATAATGAAGAGCCCCCCCCCCGCCTTCACTTCACCAAGAAGGTCAGAAAGCAGATCCTCCTAGGATACTATGTTGATGTCTTCACCTTACTAAAGCCTGAAGTGGAGGAGAGTTGTTCCCCTGGAAAATGTAGGTGGGATGCCAAGAGGGCCCCAGCAGAGCAGTCCTTCACCAACTGGATGATGGGATATTCCATTCTTACCCCAAGAGGGGCTGGCACCTCAACAACCACAAGATCAATGTCCTAAAGGCACAGGACATTGCTGGGGAGGCAGTGGCCATCACGTATGATGCCACCTTCTGCAAGTGGGCTTCTCAAAGCACTAATGCCAGGTGGGACCTCATCAACAACTTCATCTGGCTTGTTGAGGTTGGGCCCCACATCAGGTCAAAAGGGGAACCCTCCCATTCATCCAAGTGGGCTGGGAAGAAAGATCCTCACAGGCTGCTGTGATGGGAGTTTAACATGGGCAAGGGCATGAGGGTGCAGTGCAAGTTCAAGCACTGCTGTAAGCTGTGCTGGGGCCCTCATGCCAGGCTTGCCTTCCTGTGCCCTGCT
Organism: Phrynosoma blainvillii; assembly: GCA_026167975.1. NCBI lineage: Eukaryota > Metazoa > Chordata > Lepidosauria > Squamata > Phrynosomatidae > Phrynosoma > Phrynosoma blainvillii. Next base: position 194,434,832 of record JANUYF010000003.1, on the reverse strand, counting down.
GGTGAGCACAGTCCTTTCTCCTGGGATGTCCCAGCCTGGCAGCCTCCACAAGAAAGGGGGGAACAGCAGGATCCAGAACCAGAGGGGTGGGGATCCAAAGTGAGCCCTCCATGGCTGCCTCAGCACCTTTGCCCTTGTGCCCACCCCTGTACACCCTTCTGCCCTACTGCCCCTCCTCATTTGCAGAAGGCAACCCCTAGATGCAGGTTTCACTCAGGGGTTCAGGATCCCTATGGTGGGCCCCACGGTGGCTGCCAACGCACCCAACTAAAATATGCCAGGGACATTCCACAAGTCCTCAGTGCCAAAATCAGGAAGGTGTGTGAGGCAGGCACGGTGGCTGGCCCTTTCTATTCACCACCCCACCCAACCTCTGGGTATCTCCTCTGGGTGTAATGCCTAAGAATGTGCCGGGGGAGTTCCACCTCATCCACCACCTTTCCTACCCACCAGGGTCATCTGTCAATGATGTCATTCCACCGTACTGTCCGGCTCATGTGGATATATGAGTGGGGGGGGGGGCAATGCCACGTCCACCTTGGTCACACACTATTTGGATGACTTCTTGCTCATTGGCAAGGCCAGCACCCAGGACTGTGCCCAGTTCCTCACAACTTTTCAGACATTAGTGGCAGAGCTGGGGATGCCTCTAGCAACCAAAAAGGCCAAGGATCCCACCACCTCCCTCACCAACCTCGGAATCCAACTGGATTTGATTGCAGGGGTTTCTCGCCTCCCAGACAAAAAACTCTGCTCCCCCCTCACCATGGTATCGGCCACCCTCATGGCCCACAAGACCACACTCAGGGATGTCCAGGTACTCTTGGGGCACCTCAATTTTGTGTGCAGGGTGGTTTCTCTGGGTAGGGCCATCTGTGTTCACCTTGCCATGATGACAGCAGAGGTCAAGGCCCCTCACCACTGCATTCACCTCACCAGGGATTAAGGAAGACCTGAGGCTGTGGGAAGAATTCCTCAGAGACTTCAATGGGGTGTCAATGTGGTAACTCCCATGGGAACTAGGACAAGGTCTTCATGTCCACTCTGATGTGATGGGGAGCTTGGGGTTTGGAATATTCTTCCAGAGGCACTGGCGTTCCCAGCATTGGCCTCCCCAGTGGAAGGTAAAGGGCATTCTCAGGGATCTCACCTTCCTCAAGTTCTTCCCCATCTTGGTTGTGGTCCACATTTGGAGGGAGGCCTTTGCCAACAAGGCTGTTTGCTTCTGGTCCAACAACCAGGCAGTGGTCAGCGTGCTCAATCACCAGACCTCCAAATTGGAGCAGGTCATGCTTCTGGTGCAGCGGTTTGTCCTGCTATGCTTCTGCAACAACACCATGTTCAAGGCCCATTTCATATAGTGCCTGGAGAACCTAATAGCCAGTTCTCTCTCTCATTTTCAGGAGGCCAGGTTCCGGCACCTGGCACCAGAAGCAGAGGAGCTGTTGGAGGTTGGAAGCTTGCTGTGATCCAGGGCATCCTGTCTTCACTGGCCTCGACTACCCTCAGAGCCTAAAAGAGGGTGTTATCCAAGCTTTTCACCTTTTTTGAGTCATCGTGAATCAAGCCACACTGGCCAAGCCAGTCCCTCCCATCTTACAATTTCTTATATAGCTGAAAGAGCTTGGTGTTGTGTCCTGCACCATGTCAGTCACCTAATCTGGGATTTCCCTCTTTTCCAAAGCGGGAAGGTTCAGGGACCCTTGTGTTTCCTTTCTGGTCAGGAGGGTCCTGGAGGGATAGAAGAGGACAGGGAACAAGGAGGGAGATGGGAGGAAGCCCATTTGCTTCAATCTGCTCCGCAAGCTCTCCCTGTTGCTCAACCACATCTACCACTCAAGGGCAGAGGATCACCTCTTCAGGGCAGCCATTGTCACCATATTCTTTGGGATACTGCAAGTGGGTGAACTGGTCCCATCTTCCAATGCAGATGGGTCCAAGCATTCAATTCAGAGGGAGGATGTCTCTGTGGCAGGCAACACTGTGTTTTCAATCCTTCCCAGGTGCAAGTGTGACCAGTTGGACAAAGGGTCTACCATCATGCTGAGGAAGTTCCATGGCTTGTGCCTGTGCCCTGTTCGGACCTTACGCAGATACCTGGCATCCCATCCATTCACATCAGATCCCTTGTTCACCCATGATGATGGGGGTCTTCTAACTCAGTTCCAGTTTGTGTTGGTGCTCTGTTTGGCCTTGTGATGGGCTGGGCTATCAGCAGAAGATTTTGGTGGACACTCATTCCAGATAGGGGCTGCTACTACCGCAGTGGATTGCGGCATGCCTGTCGACTCTATCAAGAGAATAGGGAGGTGCAGGCTACATCTTCCCAGGCTTGGTTCCTTGCTCAACTCAACCATGAGGACTTGAAGGGGGGGCTGGAAAGGGAGGATGCAGCTGTTAGGGGGGTTGGCAGAAGGCAGCCCTCCCTGGGGGGTGGCCTTTTGTTGCTGTAGCTTGGGCTGGGGATCTGGTGAGCATGTTTTCCTGCGCTGCAGAGCAGAGGATTGAGAATCCCTAAGGGTCCTAGGGGTTCTGAAAGTGAAGAGGCATTGCCAGTACAGGGGCAACTCCTGAACAGTGTCCCCTGGTGACAAAGGGGCAGAGAGGGAGATTTGAGACCAGTTGGTCACCCCTTCTGTCATCCCAAAGCCTGGCTGTGACTCAGCCTTTGGGGTTCATCGAACAACAGATGGGTTGGGCGATGACAGATCCTAACTGTTTGCTGTATTCAATAAAGTTGTGGCCTTTTTCTGCCAGTTGCATGTCATGTCATTCATTCTGCATCGGCTTCTCTTTCCCATGCAAATAGTCTTCGGGAGTATATAATTCACACTGCATAAAGAAAAGACTTGCATAACATAAAAGACATATGTCAGCCTCCTGAAAATGCAAACTCAGGGAAAAAACAATTCATAAATACTTGTGATTGGTTTAAATATTATGTGGGTTGAAATGACCATGTACACATGTATGTTCCAAGAATGTGGTGGAGAGGGTCAGTGGCAACATGGGTTGCTCTGTCTCAGTATGTCTGATAGTAACACACTTTTTGATTCACTTTGTGTGGGCTCTGTATGCATGCTCTGTATGCATGCCTATCTGCACAAGTTAGGGTGCTGGCCTTGAACTTCTAGAGCAGGGGTAGGCAACCTTTCCCCTTTAAGGGCCGAGGGACTTCATCTCCCAGAATCCCAGGAGCTATTGGCCAACATGGGACTATTGGCCAACATGGCTGAGACTGCTGGGAGCTGAAGTCCCTCAGCCCTTAAAAGGGAAAGGTTGCCTACCCCTGTTCTAGAGTAAAAGAGCATTTCATGTGAGATAAACAGGTAGTTGACAGGAGAGTATGACCACCAAGGGCATTAATGGCAGGGAGCCTGGCTAGCTCATGGAGCTCTTGTAACTCACTTTATACAGTAAATGGAAGGAGGGCATATAGAATCATAGAATCATAGAGTTGGAAGAGACCACAAGGGCCATCCAGTCCAGCCTCCTGCCATGTAGGAACTCAAAATCAAATTATCCCTGACAGATGGCCATCCAGCCTCTGTTTAAAAACCTCCAAAGAAGGAGACTCCACTATTACTACTACTACTACTACTACTACTAATAATAATAATAATAATAAATTATTTATTTATAGCCCACCCAATCACAAAGAATCTGGGTGGGTTACAACAATAAAAATACATAGAATACAATAGAATTAAAAATTAATCCCTTCCCAACACGAGGGAGTGTGTTCCACTGATGAACAGTTCTTACTGTCAGGAACTTCTTTCTAATGTTGAGGTGGAATCTCTTTTCCTGTAGTTTGAATCCATTGGTCTTGCTCCTATTCTCTGGAGCAGCAGAAAACAAGCTTGCTCTATCCTCAATATAACACCCCTTCAAATATTTAAACAGGGCTATCATGCCACCTCCTAACCATCTCTTCTCCAGGCTAAACATACCCAGCTCCCTAAGTCTCTCCTCATAAGGCATGGATTCCAGACCTTTCACCATTTTAGCCACCCTTCTCTGGACACTCTCCAGCTTGTTATCCTTTTTGAATTGTGGTACTCAGAACTGGACACAGTATCCAGGTGAGGCCTGACCAAAGCGGAATAGAGTGGCACTATTACTTCCCTTCATCTAGACCAGGGGTAGGCAACCTTTCCCCTTTAAGGGCCGAGGGACTTCAGCTCCCAGAATCCCAGGAGCTATTGGCCAACATGGGACTATTGGCCAACATGGCTGAGGCTTCTGGGAGCTGAAGTCCCTCGGCCCTTAAAGGGGAAAGGTTGCCTACCCCTGATCTAGACACTATACTTCTATTGATGCACCCTAGAATCACATGAATGCCTCTTGATCAAGAAGCATATTAACCAAACTGAAATTAAATCACAGTCCAGAAGCTGAGAAGTATCTTTCCTATAGGTCTTAATTAATTCTATCTGATACAATTCCTGAGTTAGAGGTTTCTCTGGAAATAAGCCGCTCTCTCCACCACAATTTTTACTACCCGTAGCCAGATCTTCAATAATGTTTCTGTAAGCCATAGAGTCAACTGTTAAAACAAACTGTGTTTCCAATTTAAAGCAAAATTAGATTAGAACAGACAATGGACCTTGTGAGCTTGACAGAGGCTTCCAACCTCCTGTAAGCATTTTCTGACAGGCATACCAGAAATTTCTGGCTTCAGCTCAGACTGAAGTCAGGAGTTCAGAGACCTTTAATATCAAATATAATATAAATACATGGCAAAGGGATATCAACACTACCAAAGAGGCAGTGGAAGGAAGGGAGGGAATTGTCAAGAGTAACAGGCTGGCTAGATATTATGTGAAAAAAGGTATAAAAGACTCTCAGTGCTATGCCACCTCTTTAGAAAACAGGAAGCTGGGAAGGAAGCATATGAACAAAAGAAGTCAGTTACATATTTTCTATTGGAATCTCAACTTCCATGCACTCTATGAGATTACTGGTATACATTTATCCTTTCAGGGAAGCATCCCATGGAATAAATGTTACTTGGGAAGTTAATTTTTAAGGGAGATATGGTGGGAGTATGTATCTCTTCTCCTTATATTACCATTCTACTTTTACTCTCAGAACTTGGAAAAAAATATTTTTCTTAACATTGTTTATTTGCAGTTAATGACAGCTAAATGACCCTCCATTATGATGCTAACTTAATGAGGATTATATTAGGATTAGGTTTTATGCCTTGCTATTAGTGTTAGCATGAAAGAGTGTAGCAGTCCAGACTTTCTTAAATGGTGAAGGATAAATCACCTGCCTGCCTTGTTTTCTGCCCTCTCTTGGGTGCTGTGAGGAAGGCATGGGAAAGAAAAAAGGAAGGAAAACAGTTTGTTCCATAAAGAACCTGAGACAGAAACATAAGTTTTCATTACTATCAATCAAGCACTATTTTTAAGTACAACACTAATAAAAACACATGATTTGGAGTATTGTAGAGTATTCTAGAACTGTAGATTGATATTACAAATTGAGTTTGCAAACAATGCACATTTGTGTACTTGCAAAATGTTTGAATATTAACTAGGTGGCTATGACAGTTCTCTCTCTCTCTCTCTCTCTCTCACACACACACACACACACAACTTTATTAAACAATGCCTTTCCACTTTGTGGTTTGAGACTCAAGTGCACAAATAGCCAACATGCAATCAAAGCACTTCTGACAGAAACATGGAATCAAAGCACTCCTGACAGATGGCTATCTAACTTCTGTTTAAAAAAACCTAAAGAAAGAGACTCCATCAACTAAAGAATGACAACCTTTCTATTCTTCCCTTTACCTACACCTTCTCCTCCTCTTTATTTGTATCTCTTTTTTTCAGTCTGAGAGATTTACAAAGGTTAAAAGAGATATAGTTTTAAAATTAAAATCCTATGAAAATTATAAATTTATATAACAATATAACTAAAAGTAGTTAAAAGCAATACCATTAAACAACAGTAACAAGAACAACAAAACAGTATAGCACATTCTGAAAGGACATATTCCCTTTGAACAGTCAGTCATCAAAGGCCTGTAAAAACAATAAAGGTCTTTACCTATCTGTAAAACGATAACAAGGACGATGCAATTCTAACCTTTCTAGGAAAGGAATTCCAGAATCTAGGAGCAGCCACTGAGAAGTCTCTCTCCCATGTTCCCACCAGACTGTGAAGATGGTGGGACACAGAAGGACCTCCCTAGAAGATCTAAATGAGACAGGTAGGCTCATATGAGAGAATGTGTTCCTTCAGATAACCTGAATCTTATTTCGTGAACTCTTTGTTTCTTTCCTATTTTAGTCAAGGTTTAGGGCACACTTCTCTTTGATGGTAAAAGAAAATCTAACTTTTTGCTGTTTTTGTTGAAACAATCTTTTGATTTTTTCCCCTTACCTAGGCCCAAAACAGATGGACCAAATAAAGTGCCTTCTGGGTACTTTGGGGATGTAGTGATCAAATGATACACACACCCAGACCACCCAGAAGCCATTCTGAGGCCACATAAGGTAGCCCAAATCTGGCTGCAAAATCAGTGGTAAAATGCCACTCCTGCTGGCAACCTGTTTGGGACCATGGCAGCAGCCGGCCTTAGGACCACAACATCTAGTTACTGCAGTCCTGCAGCGATTTGTGCGAGAACAGCCTCTGACCACTTCTTTTGGCCCATATGCTTGACCTCTTAAATAAACATCTTAGATGATCTGGAAGACAAGAATCTGTCTTTTTCTTTACATATGTATCTTTCTATAAATTTTATTCTCTCTTACACCTTTCATTTTTCTTATTTTTTAAATCTCTATATCAGCATTTCATCAAAAAACTCTACACCCCAAGCCTGACAGATAGAGAGATAGATATTATTTGTGTTTCATTTAAGTAGTATTTAGTTTCAAACTTGTAAATGGCTTGTCTCTGGACTTCTGGACTGGCCCAAAAATAGCTGGAATATTGGCACGCAATCAAACTGTGCTAATTTTTATTTTATTTTTTACTTTTATTGGTTAAAATAACACATCACACACATCAACTATACAATGTACAATATACAATTATCCATTATAAAGCTCCAAAAACATGAGAAAAAGGATTACATGTACTGTATACATGTAAATCATACATACACTGTGTTTGTATAGATCTACTTCGTAAAAAAAAAAACTATTCATTTTACAAAAATGTCTTAATATTACTTATCTTCTGTTGTCTCCTTTTGCTTTGTTTCCATACTTTACTTATTCTTGGCTTTCTTATATACTCTATTATTATTTCCAGGGAGAGGCAACTCCAACTCGGGGAGAGAGAGGAGCTTGGGCGTTTGGCCCTGGGCACGCCCCACACACACACACACACACCAACTCCAGAGGAGAGAGGAAATAAAAGCCTCGAGGAAGAACAGAGCGATGGAGAGGCAACTCCAACTCTGGGAGAGAGAGGAGCTTGGGCGTTTGGCCCTGGGCATGCCCCCCACACACACACACCAACTCCAGAGGAGAGAGGAAATAAAAGCCTCGAGGAAGAACAGACCGGTGGAGAGGCAACTCCAACTCCGGGAGAGAGAGGAGCTTGGGCGTTTGGCCCTGGGCACACCCCACACACACACACACCAACTCCAGAGGAGAGAGGAAATAAAAGCCTCGAGGAAGAACAGACTGGTGGAGAGGCAACTCCAACTCCAACTCCGGGAGAGAGAGGAGCTTGGGCGTTTGGCCCTGGGCATGCCCCCCCCCCACACAAACACCAACTCCAGAGGAGAGAGGAAATAAAAGCCTCGAGGAAGAACAGACCGGTGGAGAGGCAACTCCAACTCCGGGAGAGAGACGAGCTTGGGCGTTTGGCCCTGGGCACGCCCCACACACACACACACCAACTCCAGAGGAGAGAGGAAATAAAAGCCTCGAGGAAGAACAGACCGGTGGAGAGGCAACTCCAACTCCAGGAGAGAGAGGAGCTTGGGCGTTTGGCCCTGGGCACGCCCCACACATACACACACCAACTCCAGAGGAGAGAGGAAATAAAAGCCTCGAGGAAGAACAGACTGGTGGAGAGGCAACTCCAACTCCAGGAGAGAGAGGAGCTTGGGCGTTTGGCCCTGGGCATGCCCCCCACACACACACACCAACTCCAGAGGAGAGAGGAAATAAAAGCCTCGAGGAAGAACAGACTGGTGGAGAGGCAACTCCAACTCCAACTCCGGGAGAGAGAGGAGCTTGGGCGTTTGGCCCTGGGCACGCCCCACACATACACACACCAACTCCAGAGGAGAGAGGAAATAAAAGCCTCGAGGAAGAACAGACCGGTGGAGAGGCAACTCCAACTCCAACTCCGGGAGAGAGAGGAGCTTGGGCGTTTGGCCCTGGGCACGCCCCCCACACACACACACCAACTCCAGAGGAGAGAGGAAATAAAAGCCTCGAGGAAGAACAGACTGGTGGAGAGGCAACTCCAACTCCAACTCTGGGAGAGAGAGGAGCTTGGGCGTTTGGCCCTGGGCATGCCCCACACACACACACACCAACTCCAGAGGAGAGAGGAAATAAAAGCCTCGAGGAAGAACAGACTGGCAGGGCATGTAGCTCCAGTATTTTGGCCCTAGACACAATTAGAACTTAATTTTATTTCCCATTTGCCAGTTCTTTTCCTCATTTTGTGAAGCTCTCTTTTTCTTACTCTTTTATGGTATTGCTGTATTTAGGGTTTGAAAAAGAGAGTTATTGGGAGGAAGGGAGGAGGTAGAGTCTTGTTATGACCTGTCGCCTTTTTGTAGCTTAGACACTTCTATACCGGTGCTTTTTAATCTGACAAAGAAATATTAGACTGCTATCATAGATTTAAAATATGCGCACTAGAGGATCCTATAAAGCTGCTGGAATGCTTCCAGTGTTTGAGAGTATCCCCTTAAATTTTAAAGAAAAACAATTGAAAATAACTAGGTTTTTTTCATCAAAGTTAGCAGGTAATCAAGAAAAGAGTAATTCAGATTTTGTTGAAAGCCCTAAAAGGCCACAGCTTACAAACAAGGGTTCAAAGCAGGTTTATAGCAAGTCTCCTATAGAAAGAAATCTCGCCTTTCCTAATTTTGCTATTGAGACAAATAGTTTGGAACTAGAGATGTCCCCAGAATTTGCTAAAGTTATTAATGACCGGAGTAGTGAGTCTATGAACCCAGCACCAGAGCATTCTGCACCAGGAATATGTTTCTCTGATGTAGCTTTATTAGAGGATAGTCTGATAATACAAGGCCCAATAATCGAAGGGGCAAACTCCCCTGCAGATATACCATCCTTTAATAGGCCTCCATGTACCGGAACCCTTTCAGATATAAATTGGTTTGACAAATTCACAAAGAAACAGTTAAAGGAGTTAGCTAATTCTAATCTGTGCAAGATGGAAATGCCAAAAGAAGAATCTATGTTTAACCAAACTGCAGAGGTGGATGTTAACTCTATTATAACCCAAGGGGGGCTACTCATGCTTTATGAAGAGCTTGTTCTAGTTAAGAAATTCTTGGCTGAGTGTAACAATTTGCTAACACTTCTAGCTGAGCATATCCTAAATTATGGAGATGGTCAAAAGATAAAAGAAGTAAAGGATAATATCCCCTTTTCGATTACAGCCAACTTACCTACAAGCCACAGAACAGCCCCAGTTAGAAATTACTCTCAATATAAAAATAAAGTAGTAAGAAAGGGAGGTGAATCATCACATAAGAAATCTAAAATCATTAAACAGCGGGTAAAAAAGGAAGGTGGTACATCCCATAAGAAATCTAAAAATATTAAACAGTGAGGTAAAAAGGCTAAGTACTTACAGCCTTACCAGAAAAGAGTATGGGAAAGACTGTTTAAATTATTGGATAATAATCTAAATAATCTAGATGATGAGAGCCTGAGGAAAAACAGAAAGAAAGGCCGCAACAAGAATAGGCAGATCGAGAAGAGTAGCAGTGATAGTTCAAAGGTTCTATTAAGATCAGAAGTCGAAAAGGGTGGTAATATGTTGAGAAAGGACAAATCAGCGGATATTAACATAGTGGAAAATGCCCAATTTGAGGGCTTGTTACAAGACCCTTGGGAAGATATTTTTTGTCTCAAGGAAGGGCCTATAAAGAATAATGCAGAAGTTTCGGATATTAAATCCATACTACAGGAAAAGCAAACACAGAAGACTGTTAGCTTAAAGACCGAGGTTAAAATTTCTGAATGGAACCTAGTTATGATTCCATATAAGTTGTTTTTCATAAATTATCCCAAACCATCTGGAATCCTTCCAAAACAAAAGCGGGTAACCCACTTTCTAAATATCTCAAATGTGGTTCTGCCTGGTTTATTAAAACCATCGGATATAAATTCTATTGAATATCTGTATTATGATGGTGTGAATGCACGGGCAGGGATTACATTTAGTAATAATAATATCGCTGAAGTTATATATGATAAAAAATATTATTTTCTAAACCTTGGAATTAGAGTAGTAAGATTCTTTGAAAACCAGGTTACTCCGGTGCCTCTATTGGGTCCTCATTCTGTTTTCCACATAAACCAGCTAGAAACTGAAGGACAAAGTTCGGTTATTTTGATTGATGTGAGCCTGAATCAAGAGTTCAAAATTCAAAACAAACAAATAGAGAATAAAAATTTGGTCTGTGATACCAATGGGACCTTGACAATTACCACAGAATCATCTAAAAAGTTTCCTGATACCTTAAACCCACTCACTCCAGAGGAAATTGCATTAGTGAATCAATTTAAGTTATGGCCTGCAGAAGTACAAAAAGAGATATTGAGCAGACTTGTTCAATTGAAAAACTGTTTAGAATATGGTAGTACATCTCTACTTGATAAAACAGAGTATAATCAGTGGACAAATGCATATAATGAGGATAAGGCCTTAGATTCGGAAAGGAAAATAATAACTCAACAGGTGCAGGCAGAGATAAATCTCCTGGCCCCGTCAGCAGTAACGAACCCAGAAGAAGGAGTAGTTTTTGATTTTGTCTCAGTCAATGAGTGTAAGAGGAGGCAATTAGATGCAGACAACTGGGTCAATATGAGGCTTCTAGAAAACAAGGAGTTAGGAGACATTATAGGCCAGAGAATCTCAAAAAATGTTGGTTTGGAAATCCCCAAGCCAATGAGGCCAAATCCCTGCATTGTTAATTTGCCTGAGATAGACAATTTGATATATCAGGAGTGCGAGGAAATAGAGATAGATGCGAGCCCAGTACTGTCTCTTAGACCAAATAATCAAGTTTGAATTACTCAGGTACAACTCAAACAGAAGCAGACTAATAGTTTAGAAGAGCATCAGGGATTAGATTATCCTTCTCCAATTAACCAATTCACTGAGTCTGATGAATCAGATGAAGTTAATTTTATACCAATTAAATTGGTTACTTGGAACATTTCGGGATGGAAGACTTCCCTAGAGGGTGAGGACCTCTTCAAATTTTTACATGAATATGACCTGATAGCTTTACAGGAAACTTGGATTATGGAAGAGAATAGAATTGAATTGAGAGGTTATCAAGTTTGGACTGTCCCTGCTTTTAAATCTAGCAATAAAGGAAGAGCCTCAGGGGGTCTTCTGGTAGCTGTCAAAGATGACCTGGGTTGGGAAGGGGAGCTGCTGATGAATCTCATAACTCCTCCAAATTGTCAAATTGTAAAATTCCAAACTCCAGATAATTTGTTTATTGTGATAAATATTTACATTCCTCCTACTAATTCTAAATACTATAAAATAGAGGTGTGGTCCCTATTAAACGACTTGCTAGAAGAAATTAACTCTAAATATTCTGAAGCTTTGATAGTGTTACTAGGGGATTTTAATGCCCGTTTGGGGTCATCGCCTAATAAGATTCATATTCTATCAGGGGTACAGGGAGAGCTACAGGATGTATTTTGTTGGAATTCTAGTGATAAAAGGGTAAATCAATCTGGAATTAAACTCTTAGAGCTATTACTTTCTTTCAATCTACAAATCCTGGGCCCTAGTGATTCTAACTCGCCATACCCGTTTACATACTACACCAGTAACGCCGGCAGTGTTATTGATTTTGTGTGTGTGTCAAGACATTTAAGTCATCTTTTTACAGGCATTGCCACAAATATTAGAGAGGACAGCGATCACCAACCAATTTCAACGCATTTAAGATTGCATTCAGATTTGAGACCAACTTCACAGATTCAAAGGCAGGCAACTTGGTGTATGGATATTGTGAGAGAGAAGAGACTGAAATGGCAACAGGTGGATGTGAAAAAGTTAGATGCATTTTATAAGTCTGAACTAGGCAGCTCACTAGGCTTGCTGATTAGTAGCAATGATACAAGTATTAATGATGTCATTGAGGCATATTCAGGCATCTGTACATATATAAGACCCCTGCTGGTATCTCAGTTTAAGAAAAAGAACATTATTAATAAAAACCATCCCTGGTTTGATGATAAATGTCGCAGAATGAGGACCCTGTTAAGAAAAAAAAATGAGATTGGTACATTTATCTCCTGTAACTGATGTATATTTAGTAATGAGCAACACCAGAAAACAATATAAAAGATTAGTCAAGAATAAAAAATTGTGTTATATAGCCAATTGTTGGCTAGAATTGGAAAAAGAAGCTACTAACAAGAATTTGGCCCAGTTCTGGCAGTTAGTTGCTAGGAGGCTAGGAGATGTGAGATTCAATTTGGAAATACCAATTGCTGCCTCTACTTGGGAAGGCTATTTTTCAAATATGTTTAAAGAGTTGCCAACGACAAATAATACATCTACAACAGAGGTAACTATTGGAGAGTTAAATGATTTCCCTAGCTGGCCCCCAGTTACTATTCAGGAAATTAAAGACCTTATTGTTTCATTGAGAAATAACAAGGCACCAGGTGAGGACTGTATGCCTCCTGAATTATTCAAGAATAAAATAGACTGGCGGGCTGCTTTATTTGCAGGTTTATTTACACACATAAATAACACTGGACATATTCCCAAAGGATGGAGAGCAGGAATAGTAATTCCTTTGTACAAAAAGGGTGACAGAAGAAATCCCCAAAACTATAGGCCAATCAGTTTAATAGATGTAGCTGCTAAAATTTATGCAAAGTTCTTACTTTTGAAATTGGAGGATTGGGCAGAGCTAAATGAAATATTAGTTGAAGAGCAGGCTGGTTTCCGACGGGGAAGATGCACTTTGGATAATTGCTTTACCCTTTTACATCTAATTTCTAAATACTCCACAAGTGGTGGTGGATTATATTCAGCCTTCATTGATTTAAGAGCAGCTTTTGACTCTATTAATAGGACTCTTCTGTGGCAAAAATTTCTAAAGACCAATATTGACAGGAGACTTTTGTTCCTAATAAAGGAACTTTACTCAGATACCAGCCTTCAAGTTAGAACAGGTGTAAATTTAGCTTTAACCAATCAAATTTCCACATATAAAGGAGTTCGGCAAGGATGTATATTGGCCCCATTTCTCTTCAATTTCTATATTAACGATATTGTTACTGAACTGTGTGGGATGGACTCTCATATGCCTAAGATAATGGATAGGGCTGTGAATGTACTATTATACGCGGATGATATGATACTATTATCCCAAACTAAGATAGGTATGCGCAGACTATTGAGTAAATTTAGTTTATATTGTCATCGTAATGATTTGGTAATTAATAATAGTAAGTCCAAAGTAATCATTTTTGGTAACAAAAGAAGAACTCATAAATGGCGCATAGATGCTAAAGAAATTGAACAAGTAGATTCATATAATTATTTGGGTATAACATTTGCGTCTAAAGGTACATGGATTCCACAGTTAAAGAAGAACGAACTGAAAGCATCCGCTTGTATTCACACTTTAAACAGATTACTAAATAATCAGTATCCAAGTTCATTCCACCCGGTACTAAAAGTATACAGGGCTAAAGTTCTGCCCATTTTGTTATATGGTGTTGAAATTTGGGGAATTAAGTTAAATATGAAAATCGAAAAAATTCAGAATAAATTCTTAAGAATGCTATTGGGGCTAGCAAGAAGTACACCAGCTCAAGCAGTTAGGGCGGAATTTGGTATGGCAGCCATTTCTGATCTCTGTTTACTCAGAATATTCAATTATTGGTTTAAGTTGTTACACATGGGTGATGATAGGTTACCTAAGTTATGCTTATTAGAATAGGAAAATATTCCATCTCTAAATTCGTGGTGTTCTAACCTTTCTAAAAGACTTCACAGTGTAGGATATAGTGTATTGGCTTTCAGAAAATTTAATTCAAACAGTGTTAATCAGTTTAAACAAAGAGTACTTGACATTAGAGCCCAATCGGATTTAGCGGCATTAGCCTCTGTGAAATCCTTGAAATGGCTATCAAGGGCCAAAACATCTTTTCAAGAAGAGAGATATTTGCATTTTCCCATGAAAAAAGAACATCGAAAGGCATTTGTTAACCTTCGTTTTGAACAAATGGAAACCAGAGTGTTACAGGGCAGATATCAGGGTATTCCCTTTTCGGAAAGGCTTTGTATTTGTGGTGCATCATATGTAGAAGACCTTGCTCATTACTTGTTACACTGTAAATTGTATGATGATATCAGGGAGAAATATCTGTCTCCCATACTTAAACATTCTGGGGAGAGAGATGAAGGAAACTTGCTGTTTCTATTACTGCAAGGATCTGAGCCCTTCATAACCTTCAGGGTTGCCTGGTTTGCATTAAAAGCAGCTTATATTCAGAAACATGAAGTGTCTAAAGCTAATTAGGTTGCAATTTCTCTATTATGGGTATAATTTGACATAATTTAAGTTTAAACCATGTAAGTAAATATTTTTATTATAATTAATTTTTAAAATTTTGTATTCTATTTTATATTATCTTGTCATTTTTAGTTATATTTTAGTGGTTAAGTTTTAATGTATTTGTATCTATATTCATTTGAAATGGTCGGAAGACTTGTTCAATAAAGTTGTTCTGTTCTGTTCTATTATTATTTCCATTTCACAACATATTCATTTCCATATTCCCTTCCCTTCCACTTTCCCTTCAACATACATTTCCTCTACTATCTTCTTCTACCTCTCTCTATCTACACCTACAAAACCTTCTTCACTTTCCTTTTGCTTTTCCTATCTCTTGTTCTCTTCCCTCATCTTCCTTCTAACTACGTATCTACTTACCCAATCTTGCAGACATACTCATAACTTCCTAATCACATACTCTCACCTTCTTCTCCCTTTCTCTCTCATCCCCTTCCTTCCCATCAATTAACAGTTTATTAAAAACTTTTATTGGCTTTCAATATCTGAGCTTTAATTTTGAAGCTTGTCCTTATTTCCTATTAGATTTCATCTACCCTTGACCATTCCAGTTTAGCTTGCTTTATCATTTGTTTCATGATATTCTTACCATCTATCTACCTGTTTTTCCTATGGGTAATTTATAATTTCTTTTCTTTCTAAATTCCCTACTATTTCTATGTTTTCCCTTCTCAACCAGGACCAATACCAGAACTCATATTTTTATCTTATTTTCTATTCAACAAGATAAATCAATCTTCACAATTTCACCCCAATTTGCCTCAAGCTATTTCGTCACCGGTTTCCATTCTTCTCTCATTTCATTTAATGTATTGAGTTTTAATCTTTGTGTTAATTTATCCATTTCTATAACCTCATTTAATTTAATTAACCAATCTTTTCTACTAGGAATAATATCCATTTTCCATTTCTGGGCATATAGTATTCTTGCAGTTGTGGTCATGTAGAAACAAATTTTCCCATATTTTTTCTCAATTTCCATATCAAACATGCTTAGTAGGTAAAATTCAGGTTTCAATTGTATATTTGTGTTCAGAATTTTAGTCATTGTTTCATTTATACATTTCATATATATATATATATATATATATATATATATATATGATTTTCTACAAGTCCACCAACAATGATATGTTTTTCTTTACATTTCCAGCTTAGACTATCAACATTCTTATATATTTTAGAGATTTTTACTGGAGTAATATACCATCGAAGATACATTTTGTAAAAAAAAAAAAAATCTTAAATCTTGTGAGCATGTGTATTTTGTCACTTTCTTCCAAATATTTTCCCAATTGCTAAACTCTATTGTGTGGCCCACATTCTTCATCCACCTAATCATTTCATCTTTAATTGTTTCCTCTTCTAATTCCAAATTTAATATGTATCTATAAAGATTACCAATCGTCTTGTCTTGTTCTTTAAAATTTTGTCCAAATTTGTTTCTTTTTCTTCAAATCCATATGTTTTAATGTCTGTTTTATAACACTCTTTTATTTGTAGGTACATGAACCAATGTACCTCAATTCCCTCTCTTTTTAAATCCTCCTGTGTTTTTAAATACCAATCCTTATTCCATTGTTTGATTAAAGTTTTATATCTAAACCAATTGTTATCTGTTATTATTTCTCTTCTATGGAATGCTTCATGGGGTGAGATCCATTGGGGTATTTTCCTATATGTTTTTTCTTGATATTTTTTCCAGATTCGTAACAATGTCCTTCTTACACAATGGTTATTAAAGTTTCTATTAGCTTTTTCTTTCCCATATTGAAGGTAGGCATGTCAGCTAAACTGTAAATTGTCACCTTCTAATTCTAATAATCTATTATCCTTGAGTGTCATCCATAACTTTACCCATGTGAGGGTGCAGGCTTTGAAATACGATCTCAAATTTGGAACTCCTAGACCTCCTCTATCCCTTAGGTTTTGTAGCACTTTCAGTCTAACCCATGGCTTCTTCTCACACCAGATGAACTTGGAGATATCTTTATTCCAATCTTTGAATGGTTTTTCTGATGAAATAATTGGAAACATCTGGAATAGGAATAAAACTGAGCTAATTTTTAAAAACTGCTTTTCTGATGCTGCTGCATCTGCTACTGGGTGTCTGTACTGAATAGTATAAAGAGGAGGAGGAGGAGGAGGAGAAATACTTGAAAGATTATATGCCCGAGTCCAGGACGTCTTGTTAATCATAGGTGGTTGGGATGCAAAAGTAGGAAGCAGAGCAGAGTCAAAGATTGTAGGAAAATTGGCTTAGGATGAAAAAAAATGAAGCAGGGGAATGAGTGACAGAAGGCCAGTCAGTTGGCAAGCCCGACAGTTTGTTCATTTCAAGCACATTCTTCAAGTAACAAAAAAGGTTACTGGATACAATAGTAAAACAATAGTAAAAGGGGACAGAAAGAGAATGCAACTATGATTTGTGTACAGGAACAATCAATACAGAGAAATAGATGGCAAGAAAATAGGAAGGACAAGACACCTCTTCCACAAGATCCAAGAAATCAAAAAGGAATTTAAAGCAAGAGTGGGGATGTTCTACGATCAGCAAAAGACCAACCAGAATTACACAGACTATGGAAGCAATACATGGTGACAATATATAAAAGATATAAAAAGATGACAGATTCACCAAAGAAGAACTATTTGAAGATGGACCTACAACTTTAGAAAGTGAAGTGGAAGCTTCATTCAAAGGTATGAAAATTGGAGGAAGGAACATCAACAATTTAAGATATGAAGTTTACACCATGCTAGTAGATGAAAGTAGCAAAGACTTGAAATAATTAATGAAGAAACTAAAGGAAGAAAGTGGAAAGTCAGGTTTACAGTTGAGCATTAATAAATAAAAGTAATCATCACAGATGATTTACATAATTTTAAACTAGATAACAAAGACACTGAAATAGTTCAAGATTTTCCATACCTTGGCTCAGTCACTAATGAAAATTGAGACTAGTCAAGAAAACAGATGAAGACAAGGAATCGGAATGGGACCTATGAAAGAACTAGAAGATCAAGGTATCTCATTGTATAATAAAGTTAGGATTGTCCATGCCATCTTAATTCCAGTTTTTAACGTATGCATGTATGTGAAAGCAGGACAGTGAAGAAAGCTAACAGAAAGAAAATCAACTCATTTGAAATGTGGAGCTGGAGAAGAGTTGTACAAATAAAGTGGAACAGTCTCAGTTTAGTCATCTTGTCTTCTAGGGACAGTTCAGGCTTTATTTGCTCTAGGATCCATTTATTTTTGTTTTTTAGAAAATAAATGGATCCTAGAGCAAATAAATCCTGAACTGTCCCTAGAAGACAAGATGACTAAACTGAGACTGTTCCACTTTGGCCATATCATGAGAAGACATAACTTACTAGAAAAGCAATGATACTTGGTAAGATAGATGGCAGTAGGGAAGGAGGGAGTCTGCAGAACTTGAGCAGGGCAGTTGATGATAGGATGACTTGGAGGTCTCTCATTCAAGGGTTTGTCATAAGTTAAAGTCAACTTGACAACAGTTAACAACAAAAGGGGTGATTTCTGCAAATGTTGCTTGTTACCTGGTTATGAAACAAGCAACACCTTCCGAAATTCTGTCTTCTATGCAATCATTGTATATTCAGGAGCATTCTCCATTTTTCAGTCTCACAACCATATAAATCAGTTGCTCTCTAAACATTTTTAGCTATTTCAACTTGGTTTTCAACTTTTTAAAACATGCTTGCATTTAGAGAACAGCAGTTTTAAAAGTTTTGCTATTTTTATTGATTTTTGAACATCCTGAAAGCTTTTGCCAAGTAACTTTGGTGATAGTACATCTTTAGATAAACTGAACTAAAAAGAAAACTTATTCACAGAGAACTCTTTAAAAGTAAAAATTTATTGAACATTCAACTATTTAAATGTACACAATTGTTACATTGGGGAATAGTAAATATTAAAGAGTACATGCAAAATGGAACACTGTTTATTAAGGATGGGGAGATACTAAGAGCCTGTACAAACCAGCAAAAAGGGCTGGCCTGAGAGTGGAGATGGGACATGGTGACCACATGCCAGCCACCCTGACTCTGCCCCCACATCATCCTCACACCGCCCACCCAAACAGAAGGTGGGTGGCGTTAGGGTGCTCCCTTTGTGCAGCGTTTAGACAGAAAAAAGCAAGGGTGGCTTTTTGCTACTCCAAAAAGGAGCAGCATTTTCCAGTTCTTTTTGGAGCAGCAAAGTGCTGGATTGGGGATCCGGCACTCCCAGGGGCGGCATGGAGCCATCCCTTAGGGGCTGCCTGTAAAGCCCCAAGTCAAATGAGGAAACTTGCAAGGCTGTGAGGTTTTGACATTAAATAGTTTGAAGCTGTAGAGGTTGCTAAGAGGTAACAGAGAAGAGAGAAATAAAAAGATTTAAGAGGAAGATCTGTTGGGAAACCAAGACCTAATTTCGGGGAATTTATAATTAGCTCAAATGAGAGAGGGAAGCGCCCAACTTCGCTTCTAGGACCTTATCCAATTGTCTATGGGAGACGTAAGAATTCTAGCTAGGGAAGACACTGAAACGGACCAAGCTCCAACTAAAGCATTTATTTGACAAAAATAAGCAACCATCCAAATGCAGCACACACACACACACACACACACACACTCTAGAAGAATAAGAGGGGGAAGAGCAAGAGCGGGGAAGGCAAAGAGAGAAAGACCAGGACAGAGGATATACTTACACCCGAGCGACTCCTCTAGGCTTTGGTGGTGAATGAAGATGAGTTCTTTGGAAGGGGCATGACCGGCAAGAGGGGGGTCACGGGAACTATCTCGGAGCACAGACCAACAGAGTTTCAGCATGCACTTCAAAGGTAGCACACGGTCTGCTAAAATCCAGGGGTTCTTATAGGGAAATTCTGCCTTCTAGCCATGGGCCGGACAATAGCTAGACAAAGGCTTGTGTGGTTTACTATTGTTTACTTAAGTCTGGGCATAGTCTAAACAATGCATTTGGTTTCAAAACTATCAAGGAAGGGAAGCTAGAGAAAGGAGGTGTCATCAAATCTAATCACTGTCTCATCAAGTGTGAGACTGAGACAAACAAACACTATTAGGTATCTTTTCCAACATAATGGGATATTCCCCAAGGCAACTCCCATAACCTGCCTGTTCCGGTGGTCTTTTGTAAGTTTACTTGCTTACATGACTTCACATCTAGGGGATTATGGCTTCTATCTCCCAGGGGTCAGGCTGGGGTCATAGGGGGCTCTGCATAGTCAAAATATATATGAAAAATGGAGGACTTTTACTAACAGGACAATATAATACCTTGCATTACCTAACACACATAAACACACACCAGAGACAGAAGAGCAGCTTGGGAGACCTGCAATGTGCTGGGAAAATACTATCCAAATGATAAACATAAGAGATGTCAGAAGTGATCTCTCTTTGGTCCTATTGGAACACTCCTGGCTGGAACAATGTGAGGATAAGTGGAACAACCTACTTAACATCCTCTGAGCTAGAGCCATGATTTTGAGGGAAAAATGTGCTACTGACATACTCTGGGGAAAAGTCTGGGGAAAAGATTATTATGGGAGTCTGAAGGAGTAATTTCAGCTCAGAGCAAAGCTTCCTTTAAGCAGTCACATCAACAGGAGTGAGTCTGAGCTAGGTCAGTGACTTTCAGTAATAGGCTTTTAGAATAGCAATAGCAAATACCTTTCTATACCTCTTATCAGTGAACTAGCACTCTGCAAGTGGTTTACAATGCATAAGCCAATTGCCCCCAACAAACTGGGTACTCATTTTACCAACCTATGAAAGATGGAAGGCTGAGTTGATCTTGGAGCCCTGCCTGGGATCAAACTCACAATCTTGTGGTTGCAGTACTGGCATTTAACTACTGCACCACCAGGGCTCCCTTAGAAAGAGGAGGCAGGCTGCTCAAGCTCTTGATTCAAGTAGACCTTATCCACAGAATGGCTGCCTTGAATCTGGATTTCTTTTTAAACCACCTCAGGTAGGAAAACATAACTTCAGAATTTATCTAAGACATAGGAACTTCATTAAACAAAAGGTGTCCATCTTGGTTTCCTTAGAAACCTTATCCAATACATGGCTTTGCCAAAGGTAGTAATGGGCCAGACAAGCACTAACATAAGAAAGGCATCACAGAAGTGTTTTGTCAATCACCCGTGCACTATTTTCTACCAATGAGAAGAAACAGACATTTGTTTATTTATTTATCAGGAACCTTAAGCAAATTTGATTATAGTAGAAAATAGAGTTATAGTGGGAGCTGGCTATAAGCTTTGACCAGGATAGACCTTTTCAGCCAACTCTTGTTCTCCTAGACCAGAGAGTGAGAGAGGTTGGTTTTAGGATATGCACATGTACAACTTGGCAGGTGTGTTGTACTGATCTGGCTATTTTTCAACAATTTGTTAGACTACAGTAAGATGTTGCTCAAGCTAGGATTTAATGTTTAATGTCTCTTATGATTTTCTTACAGTTTCATTTAAAGTTTCATCATAGCCTTTGATGCTACATTATAACTGCTTTTATTGTTGTTTTATGCTAGTCAGATGTACATTGCTTTAATGGTTATGTTTTAGCCATTATATTATTGATATAGTTATAGATAATCTTTTCATTATTACTGTGAAGGTGAGGTGACTCTCACCCGCCCAACTACATTCCTCTGGTGCCAGCACTCTGGGTTTAAAATCCCACTAGCTTGGCACCATTAAGTAATAGCTAAACACCTGCTATCTGAAGTGTCCTAAATAACAAAAGGTCTCTCTTAGTAGCGATTATATATGTTTGGTAGCATTTATAATATTAGAAGAAGGGATCAATGCTTAATATCTATCCCTTCTTCAGTTCACTCTGTTTCCCAGGATGACTTCGAGAGCGTACCATCCATTCCACAGACCCTTACTCTGCAATGCCAGGTCGGTCAAAAATAAGACTCATATCATCCATGATCTCTTAGTGGATGAGGCAGCCGACCTGGCATGCTTTACCGAGATCTGTCTGGGGGATGCCAGCGCTGCAACATGGGTGCAGGCTTTCCCAACTGGGTACTCAGTTAGTGAGCGGATAAGGGAAAGTGGGCGGGGGTGGTGGTGGTGTGGCCTTGGTTTATAAAAACAATATAACCTTGACCAGGAAGCCTATCCGGAAAACAGCCTATATCGAATGTATGTACTTAAGCCTGAGAACTAGGGATAGTTTGGGGATTCTGTTGGTATACCAGCCACCCTGTTGCTTAATGACTCCCTGACTGAGCTGACCCAACTGGTCTCTGAGCTGCTGTTGGAGTTGCCTAGATTCTTGATTCTGGGTGACTTCAACATTCCACTCGAGACCAGTTTGTCAAATCTAACAGGTGCAGTTCAGGAGTTCATGGAGACCATGACAAACATGGGCCTATCCCAATTGTTTGTCAGGCCCACACATTGTGCAGGTCATACTCTCAATGCAGTCTTTAGTACGGAACAGGAATATCCGTGGGTGGAGGTCATTGCTACCTCTGCATTGTCATGGACGGATCATTTCCTGGTCAAGATGGAACTTAGGGCCACTGTCTGCCCCTCCGGGGGTGGTGGACCTATTAGAATGGTCCGCCCTTGAAGGCTAATGGAACCAATCGGTTTCCAGAAGGCCTTAGAGGGTTTGATGGTTGGTAACACCGGTGACTCTGTCGAAGCCTTGGTTAATACTTGGAACATCCATCTCACCAAGGCTATTGACACAATCGCTCCCAAGCGTCCTTTCCAGCCCACTCCTAATCGTAAGCCCTGGTATACCGAGGAGATTAGGAGGATGAAGCGAGCTGGACAATGACTAGAGCATGAATGGCGGAAGACTTGACTCTTATCCGACAGAACTCGCCATAGGGAACACCTTGATTCCTATCGGGAGGCACTGCGTGCAGTGCAGAAATCTTTCTCTTCTGCACGCATTGCGTCTGCAGAGTCTCGTCCAGCAGAACTGTTTAGGGTGGTGGGGGAACTGACACAGGTTCCTCCTGTGCAGAACCCTCTACTTAACCCTACAGTGGCCTGCTGTGATGATTTTAACATCTACTTTGCAGATAAAATCTCTCGAATAAGAGCCGACCTTGATGCCAGTATTTTGACAGAATCCATGGGTGAGGTGTCCAGCAACTCCGTTGATAGCATTTTACTGGATCAGCTTCAATCTGTGAGTACAGATGATGTGGACAAGCTCCTTGGTAGAGTGAGGAAGATGACTTGCCCTCTCAATCCTTGTCCATCTTGGCTGGTTGTCCAGGGGGGTAACGTGCTAAGGGTATTCCTTCGGGATGCCATCACCACGTCAATCAGGGAAGGCGTTGTTTCATCTTGTTTAAAGGAGGCGGCGGTTAAACCCCTCTGGAAAAAGCCTTCCCTGAATCCCCTGGACAGGAATAACTACAGACCAGTCTCCTTACTGCCCTTCTTAAGCAAGGTGATTGAGAGGGCAGTTGCTTCCCAACTCCAAGCTGTCTTGCATGAAACCGATTATCTTGATCCATTTCAAACCGGCTTTAGGACAGGATATGGAGTTGAGACTGCCATGGTTTCTCTGGCTGATGACCTTTGCTTGGGTATCGACAGGGGTAGGGTGACCCTGTTGGTGCTCTTGGACCTCTCAGAGGCCTTTGATACTATAGACCAGTCCATCCTCTTGGATCGCCTGAGAGAGTTAGGAATTGGAGGCACTGCTCTGCAGTGGTTCCGTTCCTTCCTCTCGGGCAGATCGGGGACAGTTGTTCTTCCAGAATAGAACTTAATTGTGGCATCCCTCAGGGCGCCATCCTGTCCCCGATGCTATTCAATATCTGCATGAAGCCGCTGGGAGAGATCATTTGGAGGCATGGAGCACGGTGTCTTCAGTATGCTGATGACATCCAAATATACCTCTCCATGACCCGATTGTCTGCCAGACCTCAGATGGCGTCTCTCCTCTCAATGATTGTCTTAGGGTGATAATGGATGACGAAAAACAGATTGAGACTGAATCCAGACAAAACGGAGGTACTTACAGTGATGGGCCTGAAAATAGGCTTGGGAATACATCCTCCAGTCCTGGATGGAGTCACACTCTCTTCCAAGGACTGTGTTCGCAGTCTGGGGGTACTCTTAGATTCGTCGCTTCACATGACTTGTCAGGTGAATGCGGTGGTCAGGAGTGCCTGTTATCAGCTTTGGCTGATACGCCAGCTGAGCCCTTTCCTGGAGACTAGGGACATGGAAACTGTGGTGCATGCCCTCACGTTTAGATTTCTGCAACATGCTCTACATGGGGCTACCCTTGTGCCTAACCCAGAAACTTCAGCTGGTTCAAAATATGTCAGCCAGGTTGCTCACTGGTGTATCAAGGAGATAGCACATCACACCAGTGTTGAAATCTCTCCGCTGGCTGCCAATTAGTTTCCGGGCACAGTACAAGGTGTTGGTTTTGACCTTTAAAGCCCTACATGGCTTGGGTCCATCTTATCTCAGGGACCACCTCTCCCCGTACGACCCCCCCCCCCCCCCGTGCACTTCGGTCCTCTGGGAGGAACCTGCTGCAGCCTATGAAGACCAGGCTTTTGCAGACCTCCCAGAGGGCCTTTTCTGCAACCGCTCCCAAATTATGGAATGGCCTGCCGGACGAGATCTGTCTTATTACCACTCTTACTTCCTTTAAAAAGGCAGTAAAGATGTGTCTCTTCTGACAGGCCTTCCCAGAGTAACTTCCCGGCTATTTCTTTAGATGGTCTGGCTTGTCAATCCGCTCTCCTTCCCCTAGCCACTATTGTTTGTTTGTTTTTTTAATTCTATGATTTTATTATTGATGCTGTTTTTAATATTATTCTAGTTTAATCTAATTTTAAGGGGTGGGAGAGGTAGGGGAAATATTGGGTAATGTATTTTATTCTTGCATTATTTTAATCTGTTGTACACCGCCCCGGTTGCTGAGCAGAGGGGCAGGTTAGAAATAAAAATTATTATTATTGTTATTATTATTATTATTATTATTATTATCATCATCTTTAAGTGAACTCTCCCATTGTCCCATAACTGTGGTTGCTCTTCTCATCCCACAATGCCTCGTTTTAATGAGGGTTAATTTTAGATTGATTTTACTAACTTTATTGTATTTTATGATGTTTTCTATTTTAATTGGAGGTTAGGGAATTATGTTTAATTAATGTCATTGTTATATTTTATTATTGTTATTTGCCTTGATTCCTTGGGGAATAAATTATTATTATTATTATTATTATTATTAAGCACACTTGTGGCAACCACTTGTTGAAACAAAGAAATTAACTTCATTTAGAAGCAAGGTTGATTACAGTATCTTTCTTGTTGGATGTTATTCAGCTTGATACAGAATACAAATTGCTTCAGTGATTACAAAGCTTAACAGTTTGTTTCATTTGACTTTATAAATGTTTCTTTATAGTCTTAGTTCCCATAGAACCTTTATCTGTAACTCTTAGTCCTTCTGGTTATCTGTTACACCAACATCCACTATAACTGAACTTTCTCAGTTTCCTAATATTTATTTCATCTGTTCCATAGATGCCTTTAATAATCTCCACTGCCTCCTAGCAATATATAAATTCCACAGGATATTAACATATAATTTAACTCTGGCCTCCTCTTGTCCCAAACTTGGGTAACTAAACTCCTTCTAACTGCCCCTCACAGCAGTCTTCCTCAGCTGCTAACCTGCTTCTGGGAGCAGCCCCACCTTTTTATAGCTTCAGTCCCATTGGCTGTTCACAACATTCTAAACTGCCTGTGTTTCCCACAATTACTATAACCTATTTTAAATTATTCATCATTATATATTCATTTACTGCCTTCCACCATCTTCTCTACTGTTTTTATAATTGCTAAATCTTATGTCTGAGTGTGCTTCTGGTTAAATAATCAGTTTCCTTTAGCTCACTGGAGCAATATAGCAAAGGTATAATGAGCACCGCCCCATATGGTCAGATATGACCTGACAACCTTGTCAATGGGAAATACCTTTACCTTTATCTTTAAAGAACTACTACTTAAAGAATTATATACAGTGTTGGTGTTACGATAACTGATTTGATATAAAGACCCCTTTTTGGGTCCCTGACATGGCCCTGGGCTAGGATGAGCCCCTATCACCATGAACTCAAGGTATGCACATCATATAGGCACCTAAAATGTCACATCTGCATTTACAACAATTTGCAGATCAAAAGGGCCAGGCCTAAGCAGGACATTCACACCTAGAGGATTTATGAGTGCCAGCTAGGATGTGTCTGGCTGAAGATGAGATAACATTAACATCCCATCTCCTCTCCTTGGAAATTGTCTACTTCAAAGCAGAGCAATTGGAATCTTTTGATATACAATAGCAACTCTTCACCTCAGGCTAGGTTAAGGTTATAAATGCTCCCCAAAATCTCAGGCACATTGGATTCTGGCTAGATTTCATGGTGCCACTGTGAATTCTGACTAGAGTCCTAGATCTTTCCATTGTCCTTTCCTTTCATAACGGTTGAGTCTATCCCTTTTCATTCATCATTGGAGCAGTCTCCTTTAGGTAATTATCACCATTAGGAAGCCTTGTGTTTTCTATCCAAGCTAACTACTTTATTCCTGAGTTCTTGTGTGTATGATTATATGTTAGAGTGTCTTTGTATGTTTGAATCCCCAAATAAATAACAGTTCATTGGAAAGCTTTGTCTCTATCAGTCTATTCCCTAGCCACCTTGGTAAATATAGGATAAAAGAACCCATAGAAGATTAGACTTTAATAATTCCCAGGTTCGAGGTCTTCATTACATTAGGTATAAAGAATTATCACTTAAAATTATTGCTTGGTAAAGTGTCCCATAATGGATAAAACTTTCCTGATCCACTGAACTAGGAATCCTAATGAAAAGGGGGCTTTGGGATTGTTGTTGCTGTGTGCCTTCAAGTCATTTTCAAATTATGGTTACTCTAAGGCAGACCATATCACATGGTTTTCTTGGTGAAATTTCTTCAGAGCAGGGGTGCCTTTGTCTTTCACTGAGAATGAGAGAATGTGACTTGCCCAAGGTCAGCCTGTGGGTTTCCATGGCTGAGTGGGTATTCAAATCATGTTTTCCAGATAGTTGTAGTCCAACATTCAAACCATTACACCATGGAGATTAACACACATGCTTTATCCTGTCGTTTTCCCAATGGGATGCATTTGTGTTTAACTTCAAAGACAGAACTTATCACATTTCCCCATATGTAGCCCATATGCAACCTGGGCTTATCCCACAGCTTTTTAAGGACAGGATTTTCCCATCCTCAAAAAGCTGCAGGATAATCCCAGGTTGCATATAGGCTGCATATGGGCTGTAAACAGGAGATAAGACCCTTTGAAGTGAAACATGTGTGCATCCCATTGGAAAAATGACAGGATAAAACATGTGTGATAATCTCCCATGTTGGCTCAACAATTTAGGGATACCAGGCTTTAAAATACATCACTTGTAGTAATAGAAAAAGCAATGGGGAAATCAGAGATTGTTCTGGGAGCCTGGAGCTACAGAGTGATTAGAAGCTCTCTCCCTTATCAGGAATGATGAGGAGCAGCAGCAGGTTCAGTCCTTGTCATGGCCAGCCATGAGGAGGACTCGGAGGATGAGGAGGAGGATGGGTCTCCTCCAGAGAAGGAAGAGATACAGGCTCCACCTGGCTCTCATTCTGCTCTGCCTGAGCCAAGCCCTGTTCTCCCAACCCCAGAGCAGCCAGGTCCTAGTGCTACTCCTATGGAGGCTCAGCTGCCTAGTGGGGAGAATCAGGAAGATACAGCAGGGCCAGTACCTTCCTTTAGGCAGAGGAGAGCTGAGAGTGCTGGCGTTCACAGGTCCATGAGGCTGGCTGAAAAGCAGCTGCTCAACAAGCCTCAGCTGGCACTGAGGTAGGATTTGGCTATTTAAACATCTGCAAAAGGCTTCCTCAGTGTCAAGACTTATTGTAGTTTCCTGGTGAGACTATGGTTGGTGTGGCTCCTTGTTTCCTTCTTTGTGCCTCTTGCTTCTTGCCTTGTGGAAACCTGTTGCCTTGACCTGGGACCGGACTGGACTTCTGTTGATTGCTGCCTGCCCTGACCTTAGACTGACTGACTTTGAATTCTGGACTCTGCTTTGTTGGTGCTTCAACTACAGGAAGGTTTGTAGCTGGCTCTGCTGGTTGTTGCTCATCCTCACCATCCCTAGCAGCCATTGTAGGAACTGAGGCTGGCTGTAGTCCAGGACAGTCCTCAGGGACAGTGTAGGGGACCCTGGAAGTATCACCACAGGGAACAGCCACTGCCAATCCTCAGAGAAGGTATGTTGTGGTGGTGGGGACTCCTTGCTGAGGGGTACAGAAGCAGTGGTTTGTGGGCCTGACAAGATGTCTCAGGAAGTGTGTTGTCTCCCTGGGGCAAAAATCTGTGATGTGACAGTAAGGATGACAACACTTGTCAAGCCTACTGACCATTGCCCTTTCTTTTTTCTTCCAAGTGGGAACCAAAGATACTGCAAAGCACAGACTTCAGAATATCAGAAGGGGTTATGAGGCCTTGGGTAGGAATCTTAACAGGTTGTCATCTCATCTCTTCTCCCAGTTGAAGGGCATGGTCCAGGAAGGGAGAGGAAAATAGCAGATGTGAACAACTGGCTCCACAAATGGTGCTACTTAGAATGATTTGGAATCTTGGTTCATGAAGGGTGACCTCAGGCAAGAGATGGGTTGCACCTCATCCCAGTTGTCAGAACTGTTTTTGCCAATAGTCTCAAAAAATGTTCAGGGGGCTTTAAACGGAGTTCTGTGAGGGAAAGAGAAAGTATTTTGGAAGGCAGGAATACATCAAGGGCTGGAGATAAAAGTCAAACTGTTATAGAGGGAACAAGGAAAACAGAACAAGGACCAAACAGTGGGAGGGAAAAACTTTACACATGCAGCAAGTGGGGAGGACCCATGCTCTTAGATGTCTCTACATTAATGCACAGAGCATGGGAAATAAAATGAAATTGAACTCTTAGCACAACAAAGCAAATACAATATAACGGGCATCACTGAAACCTGGTGGGATACGTGTCATGATTGAAATGTAGGCATAGAGGGGTATAACTTTCTTAGGAGAAATAGGCCAAACAGGAAAGGAGGAGGAATAGCATTGTATGCCACGGTTGTTTACACCTGTGAAGAGATTCAGGACTTAAATGCTGGAAATCCGGTAGAGAGCATCTAGATTAAAATTAAAGGGGAAGGAAACAACAGGGATGTTATTGAGGGAGTCTACTCCAAACCCCCAAGTCAGACTGAGGAATTGGATGCCTTTCTAGAACAGATGACCACACACTCAAAAAGGAGAGATGTAGCGATAGGTGACTTCAACTATCCAGATATTTGCTGGATATCAAACTCAGCCAAAACTTTAAGGTCTAGGTGGAAGAGGCAACAAGAGGATCAGCTATTTTAGATCTGATTCTAAGTAACAAGGGTGACCTGGTAAATGGGGTGCAAGTGGTCGGATCCTCAGATGGGAGTGATCATGATCTCCTGGAGTTTGTTATACAGTGGAAAGGAGAAGCCAGGCATAGTCAGACACACATTATAGACTTTACGAGAGCTGATTTCAGTAAACTTAAGGAAATACTGGGGGTGATCCCATGGTTAGGAATACTAAAAGCGAAGAGTGTTCAGGATGGATGGGAGTTTCTCAAAAGGGAGATACTGAAGGCACAGTTTCAAACTGTTCCAGTAAGGAAGAAAAATGGGAGGTGTCTCAAGAAACCAGGATGGATGACTAAAGAACTTTCAACTGAAATAAGTTTTAAACAGGAGATGTATAAGATATGGAAAGGGGGAAATCAACAAAGGCAATTTTTTTTTAAAAAAAATAGCTTGCACATGTAGGTTTAGGGTGGCGGAGCAGCTGCAGCGCCCGAGCGGGGCGAGTTTGGTCCCCACCCACCCTCCCAGAGGCTTCTTTAGGCCCGCTGGGGCCACAGAGCGGTGGCGGAGCAGCAGCAGCGCTCGAGCGGGGCGAGTTTGGGCCCCACCCACCCACCTAGAGGCTTCTTTAGGCCCGTCGGGGCCTCAGAGCGGCAACGGAGCAGCGGCAGCGCTTGAGCGGGGCGAGTTTGGGCCCCACCCACCCACCTAGAGGCTTCTTTAGGCCTGCCGGGGCCTCAGAGCAGCGGCGGAGCAGCGGCAGCACCCGAGCGGGGCGAGTTTGGGCCCCACCCACCCACCTAGAGGCTTCTTTAGGCCCGCCGGGGCCTCAGAGTGGTGGCGGAGCAGCAGCAGCGCCCGAGCGGGGCGAGTTTGGGCCCCACCCACCCTCCCAGAGGCTTCTTTAGGCCCGCTGGGGCCACAGTGCGGCGGCGGAGCAGAGGCAGAGCCCGAGCGGGGCGAATTTGGGCCCCACCCACCCACCTAGAGGCTTCTTTAGGCCCACCGGGGCCTCAGAGCGGTGGCGGAGCAGCGGCAGCGCCCGAGCGGGGCAAGTTTGGGCCCCACCCACCCTCCTAGAGGCTTCTTTAGGCCCGCTGGGGCCTCAGAGCGGCGGCGGAGCAGCGGCAGCACCCGAGCGGGGCGAGTTTAGGCCCCACCCACCCTCCTAGAGGCTTCTTTAGGCCCGCTGGGGCCACAGAGCAGCGGCGGAGCAGCAGCAGCACCTGAGCGGGGCGAGTTTGGGCCCCATCCACCCTTCTAGAGGCTTCTTTAGGCCCACCGGGGCTCAGAGTGGTGGCGGAGCAGCGGCAGCGCCTGAGTGGGGCGAGTTTGGGCCCCACCCACCCTCCCAGAGGCTTCTTTAGGCCCGTTGGGGCCACAGTGCGGCGGCGGAGCAGCGGCAGCGCCCGAGCGGGGCGAATTTGGGCCCCACCCACCCACCTAGAGGCTTCTTTAGGCCCACCGGGGCCTCAGAGCGGTGGCAGAGCAGCGGCAGCGCCTGAGCGGGGCGAGTTTGGGCCCCACCCACCCACCTAGAGGCTTCTTTAGGCCCGCCGGGGCCTCAGAGTGGCGGCGGAGCAGCGGCAGTGCCCGAGCGGGGCGAGTTTGGGCCCCACCCACCCACCTAGAGGCTTCTTTAGGCCCACCGGGGCCTCAGAGCAGTGGCGGAGCAGCGGCACCCAAGCGGGCCGAGTTTGGGCCCCACCCACCCTCCCAGAGGCTTCTTCAGGCCTGTTGGGGCCACAGAGCAGTGGTGGAGCAGCGGCAGCGCCTGAGCGGGGTGAGTTTAGGCCCGAGGGTTTTTTGTTTGTTTGTTTGTTTTTTTTGTTCCCCTCGGATTTGAAGTCGGGGTTTGTATATTTATTTATTTTTTATATATTCTTATCCTATTGTATTGTGAGCTTTGAAGTTCCCCCTTTGTGCCATTATCTATTGCTTGTTGTTTTTCCCTACTGTCTTGGTGCAACTATTAAGATGGGCACCAAAAAACGTTCTAGAACAAGCCCTGATATAAACAAACACAATAAGGCCTCCAAACAGCTTAAGATTGATGACTTATTAGCTAATGAGGAAACTCTAAGCATTTCAATTACACCTGTAAACTCAAATCTGGAGTTTGCAATTCCAAGTGCTAATAGATTCCTCCCTTTGGATAAAGAAAAAGAACTTTTATCCGAACATCCAGTATCTCTTGGAAACGAGACAGCTGTTTCTCATGAAGAAGAGTCCTTAGAGCTAAATGAGTCTATTTGGGAAAAATTGACAGATATGGAAAAGACGCACTTCACTAAACAACAATTAAATCCCCCAGACTTTGTGACCAAACAGTGTCTTTTGACAGCCCATACTGTTATTTCAATCTACGAACGTCTAGGGAAAATCATGCACCAGGTGGAGCTTCTCAAACACTCTATTGAGACCTTTAAACAGAAACAGACAGTGACAAAAGAGAACCCAGACTACACCAGTAGAGTAACATCTAGTAAAACGGGGATCTCACCATATGTGACTCTAGAGGTAACTTACCACTCAAGGAGAAGGGGAAAAGAAACTGCGCCAGGACTTTACAAGCAAACGAAGTCATGCTGCAAATTGCCCATAACAGAATTAATAACGGCAGGTGGGGGTCAAAAAGAGCTATTAAATCCTCGTTGAGCCAATTATTACAGGCACCCCCTTATGATATTGATATCCTTTCTGTGGAATGGTTACCTAGTGTATTAGCTCACAAGCGTATCCTGCTAACCTTTGATCAACCCACAATCCCCCTCATGTTGATTAAAATGAAACCCTTTTTATTTAATTTCCGAATAACTCCAATACAGGTCTTCCGAGATCAAATTATAGCCCCTCTATTTCTTTATAAGCACAATAGTGAGGAATTTATAGAGCAAAATAAGACCTGCTTGACATTCTCTAAAGGAATCTCCAAAGGAACCACATTAGATCTCGGTTCAACTAAAATCTCCAATATCAGGACCAAGAGACAACCCTCAGAAAAACAAACTATAGATTCAAGGAACATAAAAACTAATCTTGAACAAAATGACTTTACTTCTAGAGTGGACGATCTTAAAAATATGCTGCTTTCCACTAAAGATCTGGCCTTACCATTGTTGAATTCAATAACTACTGTAGAAGCCCCCGATATGGAGAGGGCCCCGCCCAAGAATTTTATTGACACTTTACTATCAATGAATGAAAAAGATTTTACAGCTATAACTTCAATACAACTCTTAGAACCTATGAGAGCTAATATTACATCTCCCCTAAATGAACCATTCTATAATTCAAAAGTCATAGCCCAAACAGAATTTCTGAATATTGACTATGATAGAACCTTGATTACATCAACTTGACAATTAAAATTACTATGTTGGAATATTATGGGCTGGGGAAACAAATTCTATGATGCAGATTTTGTAAACTATCTGCAAAACTTCAAAATCCTCTGCTTACAAGAGACATGGGCTCTTGAAACCAATTTGCCAACTCTGCATGGATTTCAAGCATTTTCTGTCCCCGCAGTTAAAACCTCTACAAGAGGCTGTGGTAGTGGCGGACTCACAATATTTATTTCAGTGGATCTACATGCTGAGATCCACCCAATAACTAGTGTATTCCCGCAAAGTATACAAGTGTTGCTTATTAAGAGCAAATATTTTGATCCCTTAATCTGTATAAACATCTACTTCCCGCCTAACTTAGCAAAGAATGTAGGCCCTAATAATATCTGGGATGGCTTATCTGAAACCTTGTTCTCTTTGGAAAATCAATATCCTTCCATAAAGTTATTAATGTGTGGAGATTTTAACGGTAGAAATGGAAATGATCTAAGGCAAGTGGAGAGCACTAATCATGGGCCAGCAGCTCATGATGTTTCCATTCCTAGAGTTTCTCAAGACATAAATATTAACAAATCTGGTTTAAAGCTAGTAGAAATTCTATCTTTGCATAGATTACAATGTCTTAACGGAACATATTGTGACCTGACATCGGGACCTTTTACTTATGTCACCATTAGGGGAGCAAGTACGATAGATTGCATAATAGTCTCAATAAATCTGATATCTGATATTTGTAGATTAGAAGTTGTTAATTGAGCTGAAAGTGACCATTTCCCACTGTCATTACTATTCAATTTTGGGCCGCTTTATTCTCCAAACATCCATCAAAATTTAAATGGAATCCATATAGGAGAACAGAGAATACGATGGTCAATTAACTTAAGCACCTCAATTTCCCAGACACTGGAGAGTTCCATCTTCAAATCTCTACGAGATGCCATTCTAAATACCAACTCGGATACTTTGCATGTTTTCCAAACAATAATTCAAAAACTTAGGCCCAAGTTGGTGAGTAACAAACAATTTAACCCCAACAAAGTAGTAATTAACAGGTGGTTTGATTTGGAATGTCGAAATGCCCAGAGAGCATTAATGAACTGCTCTAGACAGGTACTTAGAAATGACAATAACATCTCCCCTGATTCTCTAGCCTCTATGAGACAATCTTATAAGGCACTTCTAAAACAAAAGAAGGGCACGTATGTTAGATCACAATGGAAACAACTAGCACAGTCTGTTTCAGGAAAAAATGAAAAGCAGTTTTGGGATATCACTGCTTCAGGCATGAATAGGATTAGACCGGTCATTGTCGGACATATTACATCACAGCAATGGTATAGTCACTTTAGTAAACTCTATGGAGACATATATGTAGGACATCACTCCCCTATTGCTCTAAAAACTACTTGTCTGCCCCATTGGTTCTCTGTATCAGAGTCTGAGATAAAAAAAAGTTGATAGCATCCCTTGCACTGAATAAAGCCCCAGGTGAAAATATGATGCCCCCTGAAATATTTTAAAAAAATTCTGATTGGTGGGCCCCAATTCTGGCTAAGGTCTCACCCAAATCAACAACACAGGGATAATTCCATCAGGCTGGAAACAGAGTGTAGTAGTCCCAATATATAAGAAGGGTGATAAGCAAGATCCCAACAATTATCGGCCTATAAGTTTGTTGGATGTGGATTCCAAATTATACAGTAAACATCTGCTAAATAAACTAGAGGAATGGGAATCAAATAATCAGGTCATTCACCCAGAACAAGCCGGATTTAGGGAGGGCCAGAGTACTATTGATCACTGTTTAACTCTCTATTCATTAGCTCAACAAGGAATCAAAGGCCCAACAAAACATCTATTTGTCACCTTTATTGACTTAGCTGCAGCTTTCGATTCAATCGATAGAAATCTGTTATGGCTCAAATTGGCTAACACTAATATGGATAAGCGTTTACAATCTTTAATTAGGGAACTTTACTCCAATACAACAGTAAGGATAAGAGTTGATACTTCTGGTTCATTAACTGATCCAATCCCCACAAACAAAGGAGTTAAACAAGGGTGCCTTCTGGCACCATCACTCTTTAATTTATACTTAAATGATATTATTCCAGCACTCTCAGGCCCAGAATTTTTCCCACCCACACTCGGGTCGAAAAAGATATCTATTCTGTTATACGCCAATGATATGGTGTTGATTTCACTTACACGTATAGGCTTGAGAAGATTAATTACCAAACTTGTAAACTTTTGTTCTAAAGAAAAACTCGTTATCAATTATAACAAAACAAAAGTGATGGTGTTCGGGAATAGACACTCTGATTTCCGTTGTTCTATTAATGGTCACCAGATTGAACAATGTAGTAAATTTAAATATCTTGGTATTTACTTCTCAGAAAATATTTCTTGGAAACCCCATATTGAGGCTACTAGAATAATGGTAATGAGATCTATTGGAGCAATCCTTAAATTCTACAATCAGGCTGGGGGTCACTTGGTTGCATCTGCTCTAAAAATATTTCAGAGCAAAGCAATAACTCAAATTCTCTACGGTACTGCTGTGTGGGGATGGGATGATTCCCAATTGGATAAACTGGAGATCCTCCAAAACACATTCCTCAAGAAACTACTTATTCTTCCACCCGGCACACCGGCAGCTTTAGTCCGGGCAGAGGTTGGCTTACCCCCCATTAGAGTTCGTATCCACTTTGCTTTATTTAATTATTGGAGATCGGTAAAAGATTCTACAATTAAGGTTTTCCCTAAATTATGTTTTCAATATCTACCAAAATGCAAAGCTTGGAACCTAAGGTACCACAAATTGTTGGAACTATATCCCGCTCTAATTGAAAATCCCGTTATCTGGAATTCAAAAGAAAAGTTACGTGAATACATTTACAATCAAGGGGTGCATTTGGATAGATTGGCTATTAATAACTCAAAGTTTTCCAAATGGTTCAGATTATATAAACTGGATCATCAAATGACTATTTATTTAGAGAAGCTTACATTTCCAAAGCTTAGGCAGGCTTTTACAGCACTTCGTTTTCAAACAATGCCATCCGCCATGATTGATGGCAGATATTCATGTACACCTAAAAACTCTCGTTTGTGTATTTGCGGAGCACCAGAAATTGAGGATTTACCTCATTATCTGTTTTTTTGTTCGCTTTATACAGAACTGAGGACCAAATTTTTGGGACCCATCCTGTCTAATTTACAGTGCAATAGCATTTCTGAAAAGATATTTTATCTTTTATCTGACGTTGACCCCAAGGTAACCTATAAGGTCTCAATGTTTTCCACAGCAGCAATCAAAATTCGGGCTAGTGTTATAGCTGACATTGCAGTTGATTGCCGTGGAGATGATCATATTTAATCCATTAAGTTGTTTTAATGTTGATTTAGTTAATTGTTAAAATTTTTTTATTACAAATTTGTATGTTAATTGTTTAATTAATTGATGTATTGATGTATTTTATAATGTTAAAATTGCGAATGGCCTTTGGCTCAAGCATCAATAAACGAACTTAGAACTCTAAAAAAAAATGTAGGTTTAGAGTCAGAAAAGCAAAAGCGCAGAATGAGCTCAGGCTTGCTAGAGAGATTAAGAACAATAAAAGATATATATATATATATATATATATATATATATCCATAGCAAAAGGAAGAAGAAGGAAATGGTAGGGCCACTGTGTGGAGAAGATGGAGAAAAGATGGGGACAGAGAAAAGGTACTCAGCACCTTCTTTGCCACAGCCTTCCCACAAAAGAAAAAGTATGCTCTAACTGAGGAAAATGGAGTAGAGGACACAATAGGGGAAATGTAGCACAGAATAAGTAAAGAGGTAGTACAGGGATACCTGGTTAATCTAAATTAATTTAAGGGCCTCTGCAGACAGACAGCTTTGGGCCACCCCAGGAAGCAGGGGATCGGGGCTGCTGCAACCCAACACCATGGCCCAATCCTCCCTTTTGCCACCCTGAAAAGAGCGGCAAAATGCTGTCCCTTTTAGAGGCAGCAAAAGGCCACCCTAAGAGCCAGCGCGTGGATCTTCCTCACCCTTTTTGGCACAGTGTGTCAGAATGCTGAACCAGGAGGGCATCCTGATGCTGCATGCCATGTGTAACAGTGTGCAGCGTCAGGACAGCATCAGCATGGGGTTGGGTAGCCGGCATACAGCTGCCCCACCCCAACTGTACCTCCAGGCTGGCCCTTTGGGCCGATCTGCAGAGGCCCTAAATCTCCAGGATCAGATGAAATACATCCAAGGGTATTAAAAGACCTGGCAAATGTAATCTCAGAGCCACTGACAATAAGAATTCCTGGAGAATAGGAGAATTCCCAGCAGACTGGAAGAGGGCAAACATTGTCCCCATCTTCAAAAAGGGGGGGGGGGGGAGAGGATCCCAACAATTATCATCCAGTTAGTCTGACATCAATACCAGGAAAGATTCTAGAGCATCTTATTAAAGAGAGTCTGTGAACATTTAGAAGGTAATGCCATAATCACTAAAAATCAACATAGGTTTCTCATAAACAAATAATGCAAGACTAATCTGATATCTTTTTTTTTGATAAAATTACCAGCTTGGAATATGAAGTGAATGCTGTGGATATCACATAGCTTGCTTTTAGTAAGGCCTTTGACAAGATCCCTCATCATATTCATGCAATTAAGCTAGTAAAAATGTGGGATAAACAATGCAACAATTAGGTGGATTAGTAATTGGTTAACTGGCCCAACCCAAAGGGTGCTCAGCAATGGCTCCTCTTTATCTTGGAAAGAAGTGACTAGTGGGGTGCCACAAGGTTCAGTCCTGGGCCCAGTGTTATTCAACATCTTTATCAACAACTTGAAAAAAAGGAGGGATGCTTATCAAATTTGCAGATGACACCAAATTAGGAGGAGTAGCTAATATCCTAGAGGAGAGGATCAAAACTCAAAATGACCTTAATAGATTAGAAAGGTGGGCCAAAGCTAACAAAATGAATTTCAACACAGAGAAATGTAAGGTACTGCACTTAGGGCAAAAAATAAAAATAAAAATAAATACATAGATATAGGATGGAGGACACCTGGCTTAACAACAGTACATGTGAAAGGGATCTAGGGGTCCTAGTAGACTGCGAGTTGAACATGAGTCAACAGTGTGATGTGACAGCTAAAAATGTGATTCTAGGCTGCATCAATAGAGGCAGAGTGTGTAGATCAAAGGAAGTAATAGTTCCACTGTATTCTGTTTTGGTCAGGCGTCACCTGGAATACTATGTCCAGTTCTGGGCACTACAATTCAAAAAGGATGTTGACAAGTTGGAGCATGTCCAGAGGAGGGCGACTAAAATGGAGAAAGGTCTGGGAACCATGTCCTATGAGGAGTGACTTAGGGAGCTGGGTATCTTTAGACTGGAGAAGAGAAAGTTAAGTGATGATATGATAGCCGTGTGGGGGAGGGGTCATATTGAGGATGGAACAAGCTTGTTTTCTGCTGCTCCAGAGAGTAGGACCCAGAACAATGGATGCAAGCTACATGAAGAGAGATTCCACCTAACATTAGGAAGAACTTCCTGACAGTAAGAGCTGTTCGACAGTGAAACACACTCCAGCAGAAACAGTCTCCTTCTTTGGAGGTCATTAAACAGAGGCTGGATGGCTATCTGTTGGAGTGCTTTGATTCTGAGTTCCTGCATGGCAAGGGGTTGGAATAGATGGCCCTTGTGGTCTCTTCCAACTCTTTGTTTCATATCATGATTCTATGATAAAGAGGTGAGAAAAACATTTAAAAGACCTCCATATATTGGTACCACATCAGAATGGCCACTGGCTGAAATCACCACTTAAAGCTAGTCTTAAGTTTAAATCATCATTGTATAGTGTATAGGGAAATTTTCATCAGGCCAGGTTGAGCGATAAAGTCCATTTCATCCATGAATATCCATACACAAGAGGAAGTTATCTTCTGAATAATTTTCTTTCTGCATTTGAATGTTCTGTTTCTGTCCTTCAGTAAATTTCACAGAGTTGTCTAAAGGGTCAAGCACATGGGATGACTTTCGACCTCTACAGATCAACCCAAAGGGCCAGCCTGGAGGCAGAGATGGGGAGGGGCAGCCACACGCCGGGCACCCCAATCCCATGCCGGCGTCATCAGGGAGTCCTTCCGGTGCAGTGTTTTGACACACTGCACCAGAAGGGGTGCTAAAGAGCCACACCCTGGCTCTTAGGGCACCCTTTTGCTGGCTCTGAAAGGAGCAGCATTTTGCCGCTCTTTTCCAAGCCAGCAAAAGGTAGGATTGGAGCTGAGGCATCTGGCAGCCTTGGCCCCGATCCTCTGCTTCCCGGGGTGGCCCAGGGCCGTCCGTCTGCATCTCCTCTTTCTTTCACTGGAGGACTAGTGCAGCTAGAGAGTTTGAAGAATCAATTGGTTTCTGTTTCCAGGAACTTTCAGACCTTTCCAGGAACTTTCAAACCAAGAGAAAGAAAGGTGTGAATGGTTGGATGGTGAAAAATTGGGAATTAGAAAAGGTGATAATTCCCAGTCCTAAAGAGAGAGTTTCTCTGGAAGACTGTCAGCATACCTGACACACACCCACATACCCATGCTGTATGTGTGGCTTCACATTTTCATATCTGGAACCAGACATGTTTGAAGAGACCAGGATGACCTTTGCTACACTAGGAAGTTTCCCATAATCATGTTGAAGACATGTTAAGTATATAGGTTATACCAGAATAAAGGTTAAATTCTGGATATCTTATCCAGATAATTTTTAAATTGTGAATTTTAATTGATGACTTTTAAATGTGTTTTAATATGAACACATCTTATTTGTCTTTTGTAAATTGATACATGCTTTAACCAATGTATTTAACTGATATTGTTTGTTAATTGTTGCCTTGATCCATGGGGAGAGGTGGATAAGAAATTGTTGTTGTTGTTTGCTGATCAGCCCATCCTCCCACAGCCTTTCCATATATCCTCTTCAATTGGGGACAAAACAGTCCCATTGCACTTAATATGAGTACCATAAGATCATATCTCTTACCTACCACCTGTCATGGTCCCAGCCAACTTCCTATCTATTTTAAGGTTTTCCTACATTCAATCCACTGGGTGTTTTTTAATCCAGAATTAAAACCATCTACCAAAATTGCTTTTTTTGGGGGTCAATTCTATGGGGAAGTAATCAATATTTTTGTACTTCATGTGGAGACATTAAGTATCTCTTGAGGGCACAAACTGGGGTTAAGGAAAATGCAACATGGGACATACAGTAATAGAAATAAAATATGTATGTGATAGTCACAGTGACTAAGCAGGAACAATCATGAAGCTACACAGGTGAAAAGGATAATGTAATTTGGAAGCCTTGAGAGCCAAGGACAAAGTTATAGAGTGTATATTGAAAACACCTGTTATAGATTGCAAACACCTGAGATTCATTAAATAGTCAAGGTAAAATGATGAAATACTTGGGTTGGTCTTAAGTATGGGATGATCTATGTAAACCAATCAAAATGAATGTACACGCCCACTGGGTGGAAACTGACTAGTGGGTGGTGACTAACAATGGCTATAAGTGCAATGTTTGCCAATGCATATTGTGGTGTAGTGTGGAGTAGAGATTGTGATTTGTAGGGCATATAGTATTTATATATAGTAGAATAAAG
Source organism: Phrynosoma blainvillii (assembly GCA_026167975.1). Taxonomy (NCBI): domain Eukaryota; kingdom Metazoa; phylum Chordata; class Lepidosauria; order Squamata; family Phrynosomatidae; genus Phrynosoma; species Phrynosoma blainvillii. Next base: position 194,394,551 of record JANUYF010000003.1, on the reverse strand, counting down.
TAGATCTTTTATATAAGACTACTGAGTTGTCTGGTGTCTTGAGGGAAGATACAAGAACCAGAAGAATCCTGGAGAAGTTTGGAGACATCTCAAGAATAAGAGAGAGAAGGCTTGGAGAGTTTGTCAGGGTCTTCAGCCTATTCTCTGAAACTCTGCTGCTTGGGAAAGAAGCATCAACCACTGATCAAGGCTGGTCAGCTCTGCTGCATAACAAGGTGGTGAGTTAGAGCCAGAGGTGAAGAGCTACAACTCCCATCATCCCTGACAACTGGATATGAACATTCACCCCACATGTATCCAGTTTGTGATTATGGTGAGCAACCATAACCTCCTCTTTCTGTATCACACCAAAAAGCTGTCCAAGCCACCCCTTGCTTTCTGTGGATTCCTCTACATGACTGGGTAATATCACCCTCTCTACAACCCTAAGCCTGTGCTATCCAGTTTCCATAGCTCCATTTTGGTTAGCCTTGTATGTGTCTCAAATTGATTTGTTACTGTGTGTTTACGTGCTGTTTTCCATATTTCTAGATAAAGCCTTCTTTATTCAACAAATGTGGAGTTTGCCTACAGTTAATTACTGATATACACAGGTAAAATGTTCCTTATGTTACCCAGTGTCTTGCAAGCTTCCTCTGAGCTAAACAATTCCTCCAATATTTAAGGAGGCATTCACACAGTGAGTGAGGACTCCCAAGTCTTCCCCATCTAGTTGAGTAAGAAGTAGTAGAATGGCTCAGAAAGAGTCTGAGAGTTAAACAGGGAGTGGAGCTCTGTTGTGACAAGGCCTTGATCTGTAGCAGTGAATTGGCCATGTGTGGGACACGTATTCATATCCTATTTTGAACCTCAAAGTATACTTAGTATTATCCTGGAACATGACAAAGACTTGATGGGCTTCTCACTTGGAATGGAAAAAAGGATTCTAGAACAACTGGTGGCTTTTGAGACAACCACTGGGTGGTTGGATAGGAAGAGGTGAATAGTTACACAGCCTGGGGTAAGAAAGAAATATGGTCTTTAATTGCTTTGCAACAGGACTCATTCAATCTCTATTGTGAAAGGATATGCAGACAGCCTGGATGAGGACAAAGTGATCAACAAACCTATTTAAGCTTTAATTAGTGCCATATAGGTCTCCCACATGTCTTAAAGCCAGTGTGTCTTTCCCATGTGTAACTTCCTAGTGTTCCAAAGGTCATTGTGACCTCTTAAAACCATGCTTGACTTTAGATATCAAGTATGAAACCCTATATTCAGTGAGACGGGTGTAGGGTATGCTAACAGCTTATAGTAGAACCAGTTAACTTGGAAGCTCTATAATGTATAAAATTTCTTTTTTATATAGGATTGAGGAAAATGTTTAGTCAAGAATAAACAGAGGAGTGAAGAAGAAAAAAGAGGACAAGAGAGATTGAGAGAGAGAGAACAGAAGTAGAAGATGCTGAACTATTTCATTTGTTATATTTATTTATATCCCACCCTTCTCCCAGGACTGGGACTCAGGGTGGCTTACAACATTAAAAAAAAAATACAATTAAGAACATACAAAAATAATACATCCTTTAAAAGCTATCTGTTTTGAATGCCTGTCTGAAAAGGAAGGTTTTCGCCTGTTGGCGGAAGGCCATCAAGGAAGGGGCTCTTCTGGTCTCCCTGGGAAAGGGGTTCCAGAGTCGAGGGGCAGCCATGGTAAAGGCCCTCTCTCATGTCTACACCAACTATGCTTGTGATGCTCGTGGGGTGGAGAGAAGGGCCTCACCTGAGGATCTCAGAGCATCAGCCAGCTCATAGAGGGAGATATGGTCTGCCAGATAGCTTAGACCTGAGCCATATAGAGCTTTGTAGGTCATCACCAGCACTTTGAATTGTGCCCAGAAACAAACTGGCAGCCAGTTGATCTATTTAAACAAGGACATTGTGTGATCTCTGTAACCTATCCATTAGCAGCCTGGTTGCAGCTCTTTGAACCAACTAAAGTTTCCAAACACTCTTCAAAGGCAGCCCCAAGTAAAGTGCATCACAGTAGTCCAAATGGGATGTAACCAAGGCATATACCACTGAGGCCAGATCTGGTGTCTCAAGTAATGGATGCAATTGGCACACAACTTTTAAATGTGTAAAAGCAGTCCTGGTCATTGCAGAGACCTGGGCCTCCAAGTTCAAGGCAGAGTCCAGGAGTATCCCCAAACTGCAAACCTGTGTCTCCAGGGGGAGAATAACCCTTTCTAACACAGGATCCTTATTCCTGATCTGCCTTCCAACTGACCAGAAGCACCTCTGTCTTATCTGGATTAAGTTTCAACTTGTTTGCCTTCATCCAGTCCATTAATGATTATAGATATTGGTTTAGGACCAGGACAGCCTCCTTGGATTGGGGCGGAAAGGAGTAGTAGAGTTGAGTGTCATTGGCATATTGATGACAACACACCCCAAAACTCCAGACAACCTCTCCCAGTGATTTCATATATATGTTAAATACTATAGGGGACAACACAGAACTCCGGGGGACCCCATAGGCTAATGGCCAGGGGGTCAAGAATGAGTCCCCTAGCACCACCTTCTGGATTCACCCCTCCAGGAAGGAATGCAGCCACTGTGAAACAGTACCTCCAAGTCCCATCCCAGAGTGGGGTCCAGAAGAATACCATGGTTGATGGTATTTAAAGCCACTGAGAGATCCAGCATAACCAACAGGGAACACCCCCCCCCATCTAATTCCATGCATAAGTCATCTACCAAGGTGACCAAGGCTGTCTCTGTTCTATAGCCAGGCCTGAAACCAGATTGAAATGGATCTAGATAATCCATTTCACCCAGAAACCCCTGGAGTTGGGAAGCCACCACATGTTCTAAAACCTTGCCCCCCCCCCCATAATGGTAGAGTGGACACTGGCTGATAATTATTCATTATTATGGGATTCAGGGATGGCTTTTAAAACAAAGGCCTCACAACTGCCTCCTTTAGGCAAGATGGAACTCTACCTTGTAGGGAGGCATTGACTACCTCCTTTACCCACTCAGCCAGTCCCCCTCTGGACTGTTTAATCAGCCAAGAAGGGCAAGAGTCCAAGCCACATGTGGTGTCTTTTACCTGTCCAAGAATCCTGTCCTCATCATCAGGCTGCACAAGTTGAAAAATATCCATTAACACTGGACAGACAGGTGCCAAACTCACATTCATTGGCACTGCAGAGGTTCTAAGTTCTAGTGAGTCGAAACCTGTCCAGATGACTAGTAGTTGAGGTAGGAGAAGGAGAAAAAGAAAACAAAAAAAGGAAAGAAACTAGGGAACAAGAGAGAAGATAAATGCAGTTGGTCCTCCATATCTATGGTTTGAAAAAAAAATACACACACACAAAGAGGTATCATAAAGATTTAATTATCATCTATAAAAATTTGACAGAAAGTTTGTTTTGATTTGTAGTTGTTAACTTATCTCTATGTAGTCACCATCCAGATTAACATATTTTTCCTACCATTTCTTGACCCTCCAAATACTGTTATTTTAGAAGTCTGCAGACTATGCTTTAAACCATTCTTCCACTTCATGAATGATGTCAACTGTGTTGTCAAATTGGTGACCCTGCAACAGATTTTTCATTTTTGGGAAAAGAAAAAGTCACTTGGTGATGATGACACTGACAAAAATTTCATCAATATACCATAATAACTTCTGGATGATAATTATTTTATGATACCCCTTTGTACTTCTCCATCTTACAGCTAGGCACTTCTGGCACAACCTGTAACAAAAATAAAGGACACAATGAGCTGATTTTCTCAACATCATGCACTTAGGGACCAATGATGACACTGACAAAATTTCATCAATATACCATAAGAACTTCTGGATGATAATGATTACTTTATGATATCCCCCATACACACAAACACAAAAGCAAATCTCAATTTTGCTATTGTATATAAGGGACATCATTTCACTATGCCATTCTATACAATAGAACTTGAGCATCCATGGATTTTGATATCCATGGGGGCTTCTGGAATTAAAACCAGGAGATAGCAAGGGCCCTCTGTACAGGCAAAAGCTGTGCGTCTGGTAAAAAGAGAAAGGTGGCAAGACATAAAGAAGAAAAAGAAGTGAAGATTAGCCAAGATTTGGAGAGGAAGGAGATGAAAAAGGAGATTATTGCATGCACGTTATCCCATCTTTTCCCTGACAGGATACATGTGTGGTTAGCTGTCAAAGATGGGTCTTACTGCATTCTCCAATGGCTAGGTGTATGCAGCCCATATGCATCCCAGGCTTATTTCATGGCTTTTAAAGGACTGGTGTTGTGTGTGTGTGTTTGTAACACTGATGTGTTATACCAAGAAAGGTAAATGTGGTGCAAGCTATAGTGAGAAAGGCAGGAATGAAACAATAAAATATTTAAAGTGCAAAAAGCCATATCCTGTAGTACAACACTGAGTGATTACTAAGGCAATGAATACTTGAGAAAGCTCAGTGCTTTCCCATAGTGACAGCTCCCTTCTGCTGTGACCTCTGCCATTTGAGAAGCTTTAAGGAGAAAAGAGTGGGGAGGATTGTTGTTGTTGTTGTTGTTGTTGTTTTTTTTTTGTGACTTCAAGTTGTGTCTTGAGGGTTTTCTTGGCAAGACTTGTTCAGAGGGGGTTTGACTTTGCCTCCCACTGAGAGAATGAGAGGCTGAGAGAATGTGATTTGCCCAAGGTAATCCAGTGGGTTTCCATGTCTGAGCAGGGTTTCTGAACCTGGTCTTCAATGTCATAGTCCAATGTTCAACCCACTAAATATACAGCAACCTTCCCAAAGCAGCCTACCTCATTGTTAGGCTGGCATGAGAAGCCAGTATTTGTTTTCTGAGATTCCACCTCTGTATTCAAGTCTGAACAAAAAGGGGCCAGGCTCTGAGATCTAGGAACATTAGCTTGTAATTATTTTGGACTGGTGAACAGCTGCAAAGAACTCATTGGCAAATACTTAAACACTGTGAATAGATTCAGAAGCCTCACAGTTGCTTTGCAAACAATTCACAAACTGAAAAATAGGGTAAATTTGCAATGATTAGTGTTTTTGGTTGTTGTTGTTTGCTCTGAATAAATCAATTCAGCTACTGGAAGACAGCTTTCATACTGCTGCCTAAAAATTACTTCACTTTGTAATACACCCTTTTTCAGACTTTTAAGCTTTCCTTTTACAAATCACCATTACAATTTCAACATCCCTGCCTAAAGATTCTTTAAAATGGGGGCAGTCCTCAACTATGCTATGATTCTACAATCCTGAACTGAGATTTGTAATTCCTAAACTGAGATTCCAAAGGCTTCAATCATTACATTCTTTTAAAAATTCAGATGCAGAAACTGTCACATTTATAAGGTCATCTGTTTTTCTTGGTACTGCATTAGTCTGTGAATTATTGAAAATCACCATGGAGAAAGCTGCTTGTTCCATTTCACCTTCTGTAGAACCATAGCAAGCATGTATGACATAATTTCTGTGTCTTTTTGGTATTCATTTCCATTGCAAATATTGATTGGATGCTGTTAACCTGCATGCAAAGACCTCATTTATATTCAGGTTCTAGGTGAAAGCTCCTTATTTGATTTAGAAGCATTAGTCTCACCTTTGCTGGCAATATCTGCATTAATGCCCCTTTGTTTAATTTACAGTGGTTGAGTTGAAGTAAGATAAAAGTCCAAGCCTATAGACATTTCAAACAGTAAGTGAGGTCCAGATCCATCAAAATAAAGTCTTAGCAACTGTTTTTTGACAATGGTAATTTACTCAATGGATGACAGATATGATTATGAATTTTGATATCATTGGCCACAATGATTTATGCTGGTGTAACTCAAACTTACACCATCACAACCCATTTTTCTGGTCATTGCTGAGGTTCACCACACCAGAACCCATACTGTAAGCAATACCCTCACCTTTGCGTGGGCCAACATAACATTTATGTATTGTTGGTGAGCAGGGGGAATCAGTGGAGACACATCCAGCTATTTGCCTGAAGATAGACAAGGGTGTTATCTGCAAGGACCTTCCAGTACTTTGGCAGTCTCTGTGGCTGCCTCTTGCAGTGCATCCAGTTAATGGAAAATAGTGGGGTGCATCTTTGTTGAGACTTCAATAGCACATAAATGGCCATGCTGAAGGGGGTATCACTTAAAAGATGGGTTTAGGGAGTACATTCTTATTAAGATGGTAACCATAACAGTTTTATATACATTTGGGTTTTCTTCACACTCTCTGGTGTGCTTACAACAACAAAAATGTTTATTTTATTTTATTTTATTTTATTTTATTTTATTTGTACCCTGCTCTTCAGCCACAAAGGCTCTCTGAGTGGTGTATAGATTGTTAATTTGACAGTTTCCTGTCCTTGGGCTTACAATCTAAAAAGGGGAATTTAATGGCAGTGGGAAGTGGACAATGTACATCAGATAATGCCTATTCTTCTCTCCCTCCAAGGCCAGGGTGGTGGCAGTTAAGATGGAGGCAGGGTCCTCCATCTCCTCTTGGGGCTAGGCATAGTGGAGCTGCTCCTGCCTCTTCTTTCACTCTCCATTAGAGGAGGTTGTTTTACTTCAGCATCCCATCACCATAACTTTGTAAAAATTATGAAATGTGATGAGAGAGGGGATGGGCCATGTTCAATGGAACTATTTCTGGATGCCTGAACAAGGCTATGTGCTTTCCATGTCAGATATACAGAAGTTCCACACTGTAGGTCTTAGATATTAGTTGATAAACCTATGGTACTTCAGTATATTAATCTTGTGTCTTCATTCAAAAGTGTGCAAGCAATGGCTAATCTTTTCCATGACTGGTATTACAAATTAAATACAGGTTTTGAGAGCCCAAGCTTCAGAAAAATGCTTGGATTAGGAAAAGTAAATATTTTGTTGGGATGTAAAGAATATTCACAAACATTCTTTTCTTGATGATAAAAGGGATTTCAACACAATGAAGTACCCTCTTGAAAAGTCAACCATTGCCATATTTTTTAATCCTTGAGCAAGAAAAAAAGGTCAGCATTCTTTTGTAGTTTTTTGTGGGTTTTGTGCCAAAAAGAAAAAAAGAAAAAAGGCTTCTAAATATTTTGACTACAAAACCTGAATTTCATGCAATATTGTTTTTAAAACAAAACAATTTTTTAGAATGAAAGTCCCAAAAATGGAAACAAAATAATCAAGGAGAGAGAACTTTTTTTTTCATTTCCATATGTGGAAATGAAATAAAAAAACATTTATTTGGGCTTAGAGTAGAGAGATGGGCAAATAATAATAATAATAATAATAATAATAATAATAATAATAATAAATAATCTGTGCAACACTAGAACAGTTTGATATAAGGCCCTTCTTTCTGTCCCACATGTGTATCAAATGGAAACCAGATGAGGGCCTTCTTGGTGGCTACTCCTGGGTTTTGGAATTCCTTTCTTAGAGAGGCTAGGCTGGTGTCCTGCTATATGTAGGTGAAGACTTCTTTGTTCTGGCAAACTTTTGATGAGTGGTTCCTCAGTGGGAAATGAGCATTTTAGAGTGTGATGTACTATTTCTTTTCTTGTTAATGGTCTTGTTTTTAATTGCTTGTAATTATATTGTTAATTTGATATTGTTATTTTTTTTGTATGATATGAATTTTAAAGTTGTATCTTTTCAAACTTGATGAGTCCCTGGCTGTGAAAAAGGTGGGAAATAAATGAATAATTAAAAATAAATAAATAAATAAATAAATAAATAAATAAAATATCTTTCTGTTTCAACATCTTCACAACTAAGGTCTTCTATAGCAGTAAGTTCATGAAAAATGTGTCATGTGAGGGTGTTTCTTAAATATAAATTTTACTAACTGTGCACTATCAGTGTCTTTTGGGTCTGCTGTCCCCTTCCTCTCCCCCCCCCCCAAAAAAACCCCTTCCAATTGCTAGTTCAGGGCCTCTAGAGATCAACATAAAACACCAGCATCAGGATGGAGTGGGGGCGTGGTGACCACACGCTGCACACCCTGACACTGTCCACCCAGGGGGCAGCACCATGCTATTTTTTTGGTTCAGCATTTAGATGTGCTCTGCCAAAGAAATGTCAAAAAGCTGCCACGGCGGCAACAGGGGCAGATTTTTGCCATTCTAAAAAGGAGCGGCATTTTGTTGCTTCTTTTTATAACTGGCAAAGCATCAGATCAGGGCACAGCATGCGGTTGCTTCAGCAAAGGAGTGGCCAGACATTGCTCTATCGGGGCCATCTTTTTAACGCCTCAGTTTAATTCTCTGATTTCAAGGTATAAAGGGGGAATGGTCTCTCCTTGTGAAGACTGGGAGCCCTGATGGCCCAAGGGAGAGAGTTGTACATCCATGTGCATGTTGTGTGAAAGGTGAATAAGGTGTGACCCCATCCCATTTTCATTGTATTGGTCCTATGAGTGGAAGTATATTGAGTATGACAATATGGTTGTGGTGATAGATTTCATTTTGAAGAAAACTGTTGGAGGCAGGACCAGTAGGCAGAGCTCTGATCAGAACACAAGGGAACATATTTTGGACAAAATCTCCAATCTCCAAGTAGCATGGCAGTTGACAGTACTAGACTAATTGGATCACTGACCAGTGTGAAGCAGCTTCCTGTATTCTAATTTACACTAAAGAAAACAAATCACATGAAACTGAAGAACAAACCCATACAATAACAATGTTCAGTGGTTTTAAAAAGAGTGACAAAATATAAGCATTGTTTCAAACAAAACCTGATGGAAAGGGACAGTCTTTACTGCATGCTTAAAGCAAAGTATGGAATAGATCAGTCTCATTTTCCTCTGGACATAATTTTATAATGAGGGTACCACTACTGAAAAATCCATGTAGAGAGCCTTCCAACCTAGCCTCTCTAGGTGGCTATACATATAAAAGGGCTTCCAATAGCAGTCTTAAGTTACAGGTAGGTTTACATGGAAGAATGTGGTCCTTCAGAAATGTTGTCTTCTATCATGGTTGACAAAAGTCTAGTAGCCACATTGTGCATTAGCTGTCAGTTCTGAACACTTCTCAAGGACAGCATCATAGAATCATGAATCATTTTGGACAGTTCTTATGAATTGGCACATGCATAAATGCCATAGGTTACAAATAGCTGATCTGTCCATCTCTAACCAAGTTTTGACCATTCAAAGGTGTATTTAATTAAGTGAAAATTATTTTAAGTGACTTTAATTTAATTGGAACTTACTTTTGTAGATATCCACAGAGTATTAAATCATGGCTCAGAAATTAGGGGAAAATGTATTAATAAAGTTCAGACATTTACTAGAACTGGTTAAGGCACTAATAAAGTCTCAGTTTTTTAATAAGAAAGTAGTCACTCTAACATAGATCCTCTCTCTTTGCCAAATTAATAAATTTGCAAAGAAAACAACTCCATAATTTCTGGTTAAAATTAATCATTTTTACTTAAAATTGTTCATTTTATATTTTTATATATAATTTTTTATATTTTACTGTTCTGGGTAAGCCATGGAGACAACCCCCAAGAAAACAGCAAAGCCCTCCATCCAGTTTACAAAAATACGCTCCACAGGGTGGTCCTTGGTCTCCCACTTGTCCTTTTTCTTGGAAGTAATGGCACTGCCCTCCTCCCATGTGCGTATCAACAAAGTCAAAATGTCTACATAGTAGCCCCTGAGGATCTGCTTCTTAATCTTTTTGGACAGTTGAAGGCCTGGGAGATTCTCATTTCATGGTAACTTGGGGAAGGTGGAGCCTGTGGATCAACCCACACACCCTCCAACCCCGGGCATCTGGCCCTGCACCATATGACCCAAGAAGGTAACTCTGGAACCAAATCTCCCCCTAACCAGCAGTCCTCCCTGCCCAGAGGCAGGTTGGCAGTCTCACCATCCCTATCCCTTGAGCCCCTGGCTGTTCTGTCATGAGCCCTTTTGCTTTTCTTCTTTGCAATGTGTCTGTGTTTTTGCCCTTTGCACTTGGAACTGGCTCTAGAACTACTGGTGGAGGAGCTGCTGCTGGAGCTGCTGCTACTTCTGGATGAGCTGCTGCTTCTAGAACTTCTGGGAGAGGATTCCTAGTGTGTATGCCTCCATCTCTTAGGCTGACCACACTTTCTGACCACACTCCATGATTGTCATGCTCAGCCTGGCTGAGGACTCAGAGATGACTGGCCCTAGCTCTACGCTGAGAGCTCCAGCAGAGGCTGTAGCTTTAGAAGACAACTGGAAAACAAACCTCCCAGGAGCAGGGCCTTCTAGTACTGTGGACATGGAGGAGGATCACATACCTACCTTCAGCCAGAAAAGAGCAGAAAGGGCATGCCTCCAGTGCTTGAGGAGGCTATATGAAAAATGCCAGCTTATCCAGACTACCTCACTAATGAGGGCTGATGATAAACATCTGGGAAGAATGCCACAGCTTTTGTCAGATGTTATCTGAGTTTGCTGGAGAAAGCATGCTGCTTCCTGACCTTCAGTTTGTCTTCTCAGTTTAGATCTTTGATTCTCAGACTACTCTATCATCTTGCATCTCTGGAACACTTGACCTTCTTGGACTGTTTGACTACACTTTTGGTTTAACCCCTTGGCTTGATCCCATGGACCTTTGTTATTGGACTCTGCCTTTATTTGTAAGTTTGCTTTTTGAGGCTGCTTTAACTCCACAACCTCTATAAGGAGCACCTTTGTTTGTTTTGGGGATTGCTATCAGCATCTGGACGCTTTCCTGGACAATCACTAAACTTGTTACTGTGCCATAAACTGTGACCTGATAGCCATGCCTGAGCAAATTGGAATTGACATAATGGGCAGAAAAGGTTACCAAGTGGCACCAGCTAACAGCATTCAAGAATGGTGTAAAATTCAGAAGGGAAATTTATAGAAGAGGAAGTACAATGTTGCACCCCGTAGACTTCAAAGCACTACATTTGCCCCAAAACAACAGGGTATCTGGTCTCAAAAGAGCAGGGGAACTGCACACAACCAGCACCAAGAATATACCATATCAAAATATAACATAAATAAGTCACACAATAAGACAATACAATGAAGCAGCATAAAGTAAATAGAATCATAAAATCATAAAATTGGAAGAGACCTCAACAGCCATCCAGTCCAACCTCTGCCATGCACGAGCTATACATCAAAGCATAGAAAATAAAGTCAAAATTAAATAAAAGCCACATAACTAAGTTGGAGAATAATGCTAATAATAATAATAATAATAATAATAATAATTTTTTATTTATATTTCCCATCTCTCCCTACAGATTGAGGTGGGATTACACAATTAAATGAATACAAACAATACAAAATACAAACAATAAAATAGTGAAATCAAACAACAGTAATAAATTATAAAAGCATATAATATAATATAATATAATATAATATAATATAATAAAAATAAAATAAAATAGCCAATCATATGAACAAAATAATATAGATAAAATGGAAAAACAGTAAATATGCAGGAAAATATGTGAGAGATAATAAGCAGGAAAGATCAATGTGCCAGATGAATAATATGTTTAATAAATATGGGGGAAAATATAAATTTAAGAATATAAATATTAAATAAACAATATTGCAAATAAATATTAAAATAATATAGCATAATTAAATTAATTAAAATGCCTACTATAGTAAATGGGAAATGATGCATATGTGGAGAACAATATAAATAAAAATGGAAAACTATGACTATGAAGGACAATATGCAAGCTAAAATAAACAGTCCAACATTATTAAGCAAATTATATAAGTTAAACATGACATAACTAAATAATAGGCCAAAATAAATATTAAACCCATATAAATAAATATTAGACCCATAGAAATAAAAAAATGAAATTAATAAGAGAATAATATAAATTAAATAATATAAATATCAAATAAAATAGCAAACCCATATAAATAAATAGTAAACACATATGAATAAAAAATTAAATATCCAGTAAATAAATAACATATAAAAGTTGATAAACTAACAGCTAGTTGAACACCAAGCAGTATAATTAAATTCAAGCAAGGTAGATAACATACATTGGGGGTCATGAAGTAAAAATAAAAATCACCCAATAGGTAATAATAAAGTAAAGGTAAAGGTATTCCCGTTGACAAGGTTGTGTCCATACTAAGCCGATGAGCCAGCATTGTCAGAGACTAATCTGTGATCATGCGGCCAGCATGATTGCACAGAAAGCTGCTTATCTTCCCACTGAGAAGTGATACCTATTTATTTACTTGCATGCTTTCAAACTGCTAGGCTGGCAGAAACTGGGACTAGTGACAGGAGCTCACCTCATCATGCAGCTCCTGAGCCCCCAACTGCCAACCTGCTGATCTTGCAACCAACAGAGTCAGCATCTTAACCACCTGAGCCACTGCATCCCCAAGAATAAAGTAAATATGCTTAAATAAATTTAAGTAATAAAGCATATATGCTTAAATAAAATGCAGGATAAAACCAATAATATGTTGAGCAATAATCTAAAGGATAAATGTAAAAAATAGCAAATAGATAACATGCAATGGGAGAGAGGCAGGGGCTTCAGACCCGGGGCAGCAAAGCTGTATGGCTGAAGGGAAAGGATGAATGCAGCTTCAAAAGCCCTCACTGTGCCGACCTCCTCGTGCACAGAGCCTCCTTCATGAGGAGAGATAGAAGTTAGGGCTGTTTAGCAGAAACAAGGCAGGCTGAAAATGGAGTTGAGAAAAGGAAGGTAAGCCCCCAAATCACACAACCAGATATGGGAGGGACAGTGGAAGGAAATGTAAAATCAGGAGGGTGGGAGTGGTAAAGAGAGAGTCATCAAACATTGAAAACAAGAGACAGAATGGGAATAAGGAATGAATATGAAGATGGAAGGGCAAAAAGGAGAAGAAAGGTAGTGAGGACAGTAACAGGAGAGAAGGATTGCAAAGGCAAAAGAGAAATAGAGGCTGTAAGAGAGGAAGGAAGATGTTGCGGTAAAAGGAGGGAGTGGGTGCATGAAAGAGGGAAGACAATTAGGGCCTCCCCATCAGTAACCAGGGCCCCCTAGTCCCCGGTGACCTCCTGTGCCATGTCCCTCACCATGCTGCCATGCCTGGGGAACTTCCTGCCATGTCCCTCACCATGCTGCCATGCCTGGGGATCCAATCCACCCCAAAACCACCTCTTGTGCCCACCCCCTGGGCCTGATCCCATCACCTCCCTCACCTTCTCACAGATGCCCGCCACTCATGCCCACCCCATCTGCTCCCTCATCATGTCTACCCCTTACACCCTCCCCCAATGCCCTGAACACCCCAATCCCCCATCCCACCTCAGATCACATAGCCACCTGTGCCTACTGGGTTCGAGCAGGGCAAACCACTAGGCCTTCCAAAAATGCAAAGCTCTGGAGGCCAACCTGCTCATTCAGCCTCCAGGGACTGGATTGACTGCAGCCACATGCATCTAGCCCTAAAAGGCCCACCACTCCCAGCCAGCATAGCGAGCCTCATATGGCCCTTCCCTGCTGCCGCATGGAGGGAAGCAAATAGCAGGTGCTGCTTCCCAGGCACCTGCTGCTACAGCAGTCTCTCTGTAGGTCAGGGCAGGCCATTTCATGATTCTCATTCCTTCCTTGTTCATTCACCTGGATGTGTTTGAACATAAGTTACTGAATTGTTCAGGGGAAAAGAGAAAGAACAAACTGTTGGCTGCTTATAATATAATTCAGGAAGATTTTTGTTGAGGTGCTGATAATGGAACATTTCCATTCTCATTTCTCTTCTTCTGGTCTGCAGTTCATTTGAATACTTTTGATATTCAAATGGTTAATTGCATATTTCTTGTGGGGGAGGGTTTCTTTCCATGACTTCTCTATTACTGTTTGATGTATGAAAAGAGTTCTTTTGTGACCTATTGAAACTTTTCTTCAGGTCTCTCTCAGCAGCTACTCAGCTTTCCTACCCATGGCACAGGGAAGTAAATGATCACTCCTAGGGTCTCCCACAGTAGTGATGTGTATTCATGAAAGAAATCCTTTGAAGCACACATGTACCAAAAGCTGGTAAAGTTCTGCCTTAAACCCCAAGTGCATTTCTGTCCAAGACTCCTGTGGTGATTCCTAAACTCTGAAACTTGTAATTTTCTTTCCATTTGCCCCTGTTTGGGACAAGACAGACCAAAATTAATAAAAGTTGCATTGGTAAAAAGGAAGGAAAAGATGTAGAAAGCCAATTCTACAGCATAATGTATAACTTCTTATGGGAGGTGATGCTTTGCTATAGTTCAGTCCCTGACCACTTTGGGGACTTCTGCATTAGCAACCATGAAGGAAAACAATGATATGGATACTTCTGGTAAATAAGACCCTCCCTTTCAGTTCAACAATGTGAAGCAGTAAATTCAAACGATTTGGATTCTTAGATCATGGGCTGTGGTTCCATGAGAGTGGATTCCTGGCAAGGGATGGGCTGCATCTCACACCAGTTGGAAGAAATGTTTTTGCCAACAGTTTCAAGAATTTGATCAGGAGGGCTTTAAACTAAGTTTTGTGGGGAAGGGAGACAGTGTTCTAGAAGACAAAAGGACTGGAAAAAACAGTCAAACTGTCATAGAGGAAACAAGGCAAACAGTACAGGGACCCAACAGTGGGAGGCAAAAAAACGTGCACAGGCAGCAAGTAAGGGGGAACATATGGTCTTAGATGTCTCTACAATAATGCACAGAGCATGGAAAATAAGCAAGATGAACTTGAACTCCTAGAACAATAAAGCAAATATGATATAATAGGCATCACTGAAACCTGGTGGGATGAGTCTCATGACTGGAATGTAGAAATATAGGGGTATAACCTTTTCAAGAGAAACAGGCTAAACAGGAAAGGAGGAGGAATAGCATTATATGTCAGGGATATTTACACCAGTGAAGAAATCCAGGACATCAATCCTGGAAGCCAGGTGGAGAGCATCTGGATAAAAATTAAAGGAGAGGGAAACAACAGGGATGTTAGTGTGGGAGTCTACTACAGACCCCCAAATCAGGCAGAAGAATTGGATGATGCCTTTCTAGAACAGATGACCACACACTCAGAAAGGAGAAATATAATAGTGATGGGTGACTTCAACTATCCTGATATTTGCTGGAAGTCAAACTCAGCAAAATCCACAAGGTCTAGCAAATTCCTCACTTGCCTCGAAGACAATTTAATTGTTCAAAAGGTTGAAGAGGCAACAAGGGAGTCAGCTATTTTGGATCTGATCCTAACTAACAGGGAAGACCTAGTTAATGGGGTGCAAGTGGTTGGATCCTTAGGCGGGAGTGATCATGTCCTCATGGAGTTTATTATACAGTGGAAAGGAGAAGCCAGGCATAGTCAGACATGCATTCTAGACTTTAGGAAAGCTGATTTTACTAAACTTAGAGAAATAATAGGGGTGATCCCATGGAGAGCAATACTAAAAGAGAAGGGAGTTCAAGACGGATGGGAGTTTCTCAAAAGGGAGATACTGAAGGTACAATTTCAAACTGTGCCAACAAGGAGGAAAAATGGGAGGTGTCTCAAGAAACCAGGATGGATGACTAAGGAACTTGCAACTGAACTATGTTTTAAATGGAACATGTATAAGGACCTTATCACACGGGGTCCAAAGCAGAAAGCTTCCAAAAGAAATCCAGAACTAATACGTATTAATTTTGCGTGTGTTTCCACGATGTTGCACAGAACCGCTAAAAACCCACAACTAATCCGAAACGGATTGAGATCTTTTGAATTTTGGTTTAATTAGGAAGTACAAATGCGCTTCCGAAATCATTGCGCAATGCCCGAGTCTCCGAAATACATGTGTACACACAATACGTATTGTGGAGCATTTCCCCAATGCGTATTGTGGAGCATTTTCCCGCCCCCGCCTGTGCCGTGCCGGCTTGGGAAGAAGGGGTGTGTTTGACAGCCGGCTGTCAAACACACCCCTCCTTCCCAAGCCGGCACGGGCTCCGTTCTGCTCAGAGTCCGGGCCCCGCGCCGGCTTGGAAAGGAGAGGTGTGTTTGACAGCTGGCTGTCAAACGCACCCCTCCTTTCCAAGCTGGCGCGGGGCCAGGACCCTGGGAAGGAGGGGTGTGTTTGACAGCTGGCTGTCAAACGCACCCCTCCTTTCCAAGCCGGCGCAAGGCCAGGACCCTGGGAAGGAGGGGTGTGTTTGACAAGCTGGCGTGGGCTCCATTCTGCTCAGAGTCCCGGCCCCACACCGGCTTGGAAAGGAGGCATGTGTTTGACAGCCGGCTGTCACCCAAATCCCTCCTTCCCAAGCCGGCGCAGGGCCATGTCCGGGATTTTCTGAATTGTGTGTGAACGGCAAATATGTATCCAGGATGCACTTTTATGGAAGCGCGATAATTGTGTGATGATGCTAGTTGCGTCTGATAGCCATTTACGTATTGTGGGGGCTCTTTCGGTTCATTTCGGTATAGTATTGGATTTATTCTTATTTCGGTTTCTTATCGCTTTGTGGCCCGCGTGTGCTAAGGTTCTAAGAAATGGGAAAATGGGGAAATCACCAAAGAGGAATTCAAACAAATAGCTAGCACGTGTAGGGGTAAAGTCAGAAAAGCTAAAGTGCAGAATGAACTCAGGCTTGCTAGAGAGATTAAGAACCATAAAAAAAGGGCTTTTTTGGGTATTTCAGCAGCAAAAGGAAGAAGAAGGAAATTGTAGGGCCATTTGTGTGGAGAAGATGGCAAAAAGTTAACAGGGGACAGAGAAAAGGCAGAATTACTCAACACCTTCTTTGCTTCAGTCTTCTCAGAAAAGGCAAAGGGTGCTCAACCTGAGGATAATGGAACAGAGGACAGAATAGGAGAATTTCAGCACAGAATAAGTAAAGAGATAGTACAGGAATACCTGGTTAATCTAAATGAATATAAGTCTCCAGGACCAGATGAATTACATCCATGGGTATTAAAAGAACTGGCAAACATAATATCGGGACCATTGGTAATAATCCTTGAGAACTCCTGGAAAACAGGAGAAGTCCCAGAGGACTGGAGGAGGACAAATGTTGTCCCCATCTTCAAAAAGGGGAAAAAAGAAGATCCCAACAATTATTGTCCAGTTAGTCTGACATCAATACCAGGAAAGATTATGAAGCAGATCATTAAACAGAGAATCTGTGAACATTTAGAAGGTAATTTCATAATCACAATAAGTCAACATGGGTTTCAGAGAAACAGGTCATGCCAGACAAATCTGATCTCTTTTTTTGATAAAAGTACCAGCTTGGTAGATGAAAGGAATGCTGTGGATATAGTATATCTTGATTTCAGTAAGGCCCTTGACAAGGTTCTCCATGACATTCTTGCAAACAAGCTGGTAAAGTGTGGGCTAGACAAAGTAACTATTACATGGATTTGTAATTGGTTGACTGGCCGAACCCAAAGGGTACTCAACAATGGCTCCTTTTCAACTGGGAAAGACGTGACCAGTGGGGTGCCACAGGGCTCTGTCCTGGGCCCCCTGCTATTCAATATCTTTATTAATGACTTGGATGACGGTATTGGGTGCATAGTTATCAAATCTGCAGGTGACACCAAATTAGGAGGAATAGCTAATACCCCAGAGGACAGGATCAAAATTCAAAACGACTTGAACAGACTAGAAAGCTGGGCTAAAGCTAACAAAATGAAATTCAACACGGAAAAATGTAATGTACTGCACTTTGGGTGGAAAAATTAAAAGCACAGATATATGATGGGGGACACCTGGCTGAATGAGACTACGTGTGAAAGGGATCTAGGAATCTAGGTGGACCACAAGTTGAACATGAGTCAACAGTGCGATGCAGCAGCTAAAAGGGCCAATGCAATTTTAGGCTGCATCAGTAGAAGTATAGTGTCTAGACCAAGAGAAGTAATAGTGCCACTCTATTCTGCTTTGGTCAGGCCTCACCTGGAATACTATGTCCAGTTCTGGACACCACAATTCAAAAAGGATGTGGAGAAACTGGAGCGTGTCCAAAGGAGGGCAACTAAAATGGTGAAGGGTCTAGAAACCAAGCCCTATGAGGAACGACTTAGGGAGCTGGGGATGTTTAGCCTGGAGAAGAGAAGGCTGAGAGGTGATATGATAGCCGTGTTTAAATATTTGAAGGGATGTCATATTGAGGAGGGAACAAGCTTTTTTTCTGCTGCTCCAGAGACTAGGACCCGAAACAATGGATGTAAGCTCCAGGAAAAGAGATTCCACCTCAACATCAGGGGGAACTTCCTGACAGTAAGGGTGGTTCGACAGTGGAACACATTCCCTCAGAGAATAGTGGAGTCTCCTTCCTTGGAGGTCTTTAAGCAGAGGCTGGATGGCCATCTGTTGGGGATGCTTTGATTGGGAGTTCCTACATGGCAGGGGGTTGGACTGGATGGCCTTTGTGGTCTCTTCCAACTCTATGATTCTATGAAATGATTACAGCAGCAGTACATTGTGTGGTTCCTTTGTAAAGTATGATTTCCTAAATATTTTCCCAATGGGTAGCAAAATCACTTAAGAGTTTCCATCTGGCTTCAGATCAGTGCAAGTAATTCTTAAGATTTCCATCCATACAAGTAGTCTAGAAGGGTGAACTTTCTAATTTTTCTTGCTTTTAAAAAAAAAAAAAATGACCTGAAAATGGCAATATATTCCTCTCTTCTCCCACTTTATCCTTGCAACATACCTGTAAGGTAGGCCAGAAGGGAATGTAATTGTCCAAAGTCCATCCCATAAATTGTATTTCTCAATGTAGACTTGACTCTGCATGTCCCTAGACTCTGTCCAACTTCTACCTATACACCAGGTAAAAGACAAGTGGTTGCTAATAGACAAGTGCTTACAGAAAGCAACAGAGGTACCACCAATGTCCACATTGAAAATATATAAACAAAGGGAACAGTTTAAATGAAAAAAGAATGCAGTGGTTTAGTGGTTAAGATGCCAATTCTGACAATTGTAAGGTCAGAAGGTTGGCAGTTTGAGGCCCCAGTGCTGTATGATGGGGTGAACTCCCATCACTAGTTCCAGCTTTTGCCATCCTAGCAGTTTGAAATCATGCAAATCCAAGTAGATAGGTACCACTTCTCAGTGAGAAGGTGACAGCATTTGACACAGTCATGCTAGCCACATGACTACCACAACAGTCCTCGGACAACGCTGGCTCTTCGGCTTAGTAATGGAGATGAGCACCACCTCCTACAGACAGTTACAACTAGACATTCATGACAGTGGGAAATCTTTACCTTAACTTTTTAGATGAAAAACTGCCAGAAAATCAAAGAATACTGAGAAGATTAGAAAGCACATACATATGTTAAATCCTTCCTAGGGCTTTTACATGACTATAACTTACCATGGAATAGATCACTCCTTTATAATCAGAGTGCCCTGTTTAATCGTATTGAATTTGTAATTTTGTTTTAAGTTAAATTTTAATGTTGTTATGAATTTAATATATTTTTAGGGGGTGGGGGTGAATGTTTTTTGTATTGCATGGGATTGTGCTTTTAGATTGTAAGCCGCCTTGATAGCCTCAGCTAAAGGCGGGATATAAATAAA
Organism: Phrynosoma blainvillii; assembly: GCA_026167975.1. Classification (NCBI taxonomy): domain Eukaryota; kingdom Metazoa; phylum Chordata; class Lepidosauria; order Squamata; family Phrynosomatidae; genus Phrynosoma; species Phrynosoma blainvillii. The sequence continues at coordinate 194,374,999 of JANUYF010000003.1, read as the reverse complement.
TTATTATTATTATTATTAATCATCATCATCATCATCATCATAAATTTCAGATGAAATTGGAGAGTTATGCTCTAATGAAAGTAACAGCTTTCATTTGAAAAGAAATGAAATAATATTTAAATGTTCCAGTAGAATTCTATAGGAATTGAAATAATTTTGATGAGAGACTACATTTTTAAAGGAATGGCAATGGTAATGTTTGGTTTTAAACCAATCTTTTCAATAGAGGTGATGTCTGAACACAGGTCCAAATCTAGCACTTTGAATAGAGCAATGTGCCAGGTTGATGTGAAGCTTACACATAACTTTCTTAAACCAGATAAAAGAGGAAATGCACTTCAGTTGTGAATTTTTTTTTCTCATAGTCATCTTTATTGCTCCCATAATTATTTTAGACATAACTGTGCTTGGTCTGAGTAACACTTTTGCATTTATAAAGTGCATTTCAGCACTTAGATGAGTTTGCAGATTGGCTGCCTGCAGCTACTTCACTTTGAGAACAAAATTAATTGCATGTATATCAGCAGATGCTGCAAATAAGCATGGTAGATGGCAATAATAAATCTAAGCTACCCTACTAAACACTATCATATTTAACATGCACCCTTCTTCAGTTTCCCCTTCCTAAGCATCTTAACTCACAGCATTATACGTGATCAGAGTACATTACACTCAGTACACGTAGCTTCCCTCTCAGACTCTGAACAACATTCTTTAACTCTCACAAAAATGTATTGCAGAAACAAATGTATTATCTGTATTTGCTACCTGTATTTCATTTATTTATTCAGCTTGTCTTAAACTATTGGCTTAAGAAGCTCAAGGCAATGTATTTAGTTTTCCTCCTGGTGCCTTTGTTCTCATGACAACTCTGCTGGATTGCCTGCTCCCAGGCAAAGGGAGAATATTTGATCCTTGATTACTGTGAAGGGACAAGCTGGACAAGCCTGGTAGAACCAGCAAACCACAGCTACTGCAATGTTGTGGGGATGGCCTGGGATGGAAAAAATATAAAACCAGAGGCATGTCTGTCAGACAAGACCAGATAGAAATAGAGTTAGAGCCATGCTGAAATAGCAATCAGGACAAGGTCATGTAGGAATTCATTAAATCTAGAGGAGATCAGATGAGATGGGGTAAAGGGATTAAAAAGGGATTATTAAGGTCTAAATAGGTTTTTGGGGAGTTGAATGGGTGGAAAGACTTCACGAAGAAGTATCCTTTGTTTGAACTGGAGGTGTTACAATGTGTGTGGAACCAGAAAAATGCTAGATGTTAAATTTTCTGTTAGAATAAATCTTCATGGTTTCTCTTTTTCACATTTCTCTCTGAATGATTTAATTTAATAATTAATGAGGAGGGCTGGTTATCCTTTACTACACTGAATCCAATAATCAACACATCCAATGCAGTGCTTACCTTTAGGCCCAACTACTAGATTCAGGAAGGGACCCTAAAGGTAAACAGGTAAGGTAAGTGATAGGAACATAAGAGCTGGAACTGCAGGGCCAACCTGGACAGGGGTTCCATCACAGTTATCCAATGAGCTTCATAGCCATGTGGTGATTTGAAATTAATCTTAGTACAAGTAGGTGGCACAGTGGTTAAGTGCCTGCATTGTAACCACTCACTCACTAACCACAAGGTTGTGAGTTCAGTACCAGTCAGGGGCCCCAGGTTGACTCAGCCTGGCATCCTTCCAAGCTCACTAAAATGAGTATCCAGTTTGTTGGGGGCAACTAGCTCACACTTGTAAACCGCTTAGTACATCAGTAAAGATGTACTTGCTGTTGCTATACTAGCCAAAACACCATGGCAAAAGGAAATTATAAATGTCATCTATATTAAACACAAGCCATACTACAATATTGCTGCCATGCATCAATAGGAAATTATGACCTGCATGTTGTCCTCACCATATAAGCCATGAAAGAGATAGTACATAACACCTTCTCTTTCTGAAGCAAATTAGTTCTCTCCCACCTGTTTCCTCCATCCTCTTCAAGGGCAAATTTGCTTGTTGCCTGAAAATATGTGCAATAGCAGATCAGGGAGTGAGTTTCCTGTGGCTTAATTTCTCCGTGCTTTCTTCCTATACTTCTCAAGATCATCATCTTGGCAGGACTGAACAGCATTTTGATACTTCCTTAAGAAAGCTCAAGGGGGGTGGACAGAATAACCAGGAGGGAAGCCAGAATGAACATATCCATTTCTATCTGCTCTGTATATGAAAACAAAATGTTCCATTCTAGTCCTCTGTTTCCCAGGACAGATTCTCATTACATTTATTTGGAAATGTCTACTTAAGTTGATAAATGTTAAAATATAACTGGCAAGCACCATATATATATATATATATATATATATATATATATATCAAAGATCAGATACTCCTTAATAAGCAGAGACAAACACAATAACTTCCTGGCAGAGCTACTACCACAGAGTCCAGTAGCTTCCTTTGGCCAAACCAAACCCCTACTTTACAAATTAATTCACTTTACATTGAAATGATGTATTCTCAAGGTCAGCCATGTCATAACATATAAATCACTAAAAAGTTTTCTTAATAATCAATTCAAAATTTGACACTTAACAGCATCTTAATTATATTTTGAAACCATTTTGGATTCCATTTTCCCCAAAGTATACTATTAGAATGACCTATTGATTGCAATAATAAAATAGTATTTCATTTCACTATTAATTATATCTTCAAGATGACAGGATAAAACACTCACTTCTAATTGTCTGATTTGTAAAATATGTTGTGCTAAATGAGAATAACAAAAACAGATATATCCTGTCAGTCTAAACTGGAAAATCTGAATAACGTGTTTGCCCAAGAGGAATTTAACTAGTGCAAAGACATAAACACTAATGATTTCACTTCCTTCATTCTAGATTTGTCCTTAGAAAGTGCCCTTATACTTTACATATTAAACTGATATCATAGCAGAAAGAATATTTTCTTACAGTGTGATTTATATAGGGACAAAAAAAAAAAGAGGGCAGATATTTCATAGAATCATAGAATCATAAAATCATAGAGTTGGAAGAGACTATCCAGTCCAACCCCCCTGCCATGCAGGAACTCCCAAAGCATCCCTGACAGATGGCCATCCAGCCTCTGCTTAAAGACCTCCAAGGAAGGAGACTCCACTACTCTCCGAGGGAGTGTGCTCCACTGTCGAACCGCCCTTACTGTCAAGAAGTTCCTCGTCATGTTGAGCTGGAATCTCTTTTCTTGCAGCTTGCATCCATTGTTTCGGGTCCTAGTCTCTGGAGCAGCAGAAAACAAACTTGTTCCCTCCTTGATATGACATCCCTTCAAATATTTAAACACGGCTATCATATCGCCTCTCAGCCTTCTCTTCTCCAGGCTAAACATCCCCAGCTCCCTAAGTCGTTCCTCATAGGGCTTGGTTTCCAGACCCTTCACCATTTTAGTTGCCCTCCTTTGGACACGCTCCAGTTTCTCCACATCCTTTTTGAATTGTGGTGCCCAGAACTGGACATAGTATTTCAGGTGAGGCCAGACCAAAGCAGAATAAAGTGGCACTATTACTTCTCTTGATCTAGACACTATACTTCTACTGATGCAGCCTAAAATTGCATTGGCCTTTTTAGCTGCTGCATCGCACTGTTGACTCATGTTCAACTTGTGGTCCACCTGAATTCCTAGATCCCTTTCACACGTAGACTCATTCAGCCAGGTGTCCCCCATCGTATATCTGTACTTTTCGTTTTTCCGCCCTAAGTGCAGTACCTTACATTTCTCCGTGTTGAATTTCATTTTGTTAGCTTTGGCCCAACTTTCTAGTCTGTTCAAGTCATTTTGAATTTTGATCCTGTCTTCTAGGGTATTAGCTACTCCTCCTAATTTGGTGTCGTCTGCAAATTTGATAACTATTTCTTTGGTATCAGGCTTTCATATTTCCTTTTGAACACTATTAGGTATGAGGACTGGAAAAACACATGCATAAGTTATGAATACCTTCAACCAGGCAATGCTGATCTATATGATTCTGTAATAAGACAATGAACAAAGTAAGTTGATATTGTCAGCATATTTAACCAGAAATAAATAATACTGAACTTGTTCAATACTTCTTTGGAGCAAATATGCTTTGGATAGAACTGCCAATCTAGTCAGCTAGCTAGTCAATTAGTTGATTGTTGAAGTCCTCTGTTGAAGAAAATGTTCCTAATACTATTCTTTTTCTTGTCTTTTGAAATGGTATTAATGGCTGTTCTGAGTTTCAGGTTTTGTTATTAACCTCAATATATTCTATCAAATATGGCAGGCATACATGGCCGGGGGGGGGGGGGGAGGAGGGAAGCTTAGTGCATACTGTAATTCAATATATAAAAAGATCCAACCCCAATACAAAAGCAGTGTACCACAGACATCTTGTGTTTGATCATTTTTGTGCAGGATAATTTGTGTAACCAGCAGGTTCAGAGTACTTTATCCTAACAAAAGTTTTTATGCCACACTTCGATACCTTCCATTATAAGGATAAAGAACTTTTAAACCAAAGACTGGTTCACTTTTAATCCATGACCTCTAACTTTTGGCTTTACTTCACAGGCAATGGATTCTTGAAGGCCTCAGATACTACTCTAACAATAATTCAGTATGACTGATGTTATATAAAACTATACTATATTGCTTCATACCTTGGGATGTGACCATGACCTTTTTCAATTATTTTTATGACATGCAGCATTCTCATCTTTCACAGCTTCATAGAACTATGGAACAGACTTTTACAAAGATGCCTTCATATGGTGATACATCAACTCACTGACTGGTTTGTGGCACAAGAAACAAGTGCATGATTTTAAAAACAATTCCTTAATGTAATACTGCTGTGATTATCCATTCACCAAGAAGCAGGATCAAACTATATGTCAAATTAGACTGTCAAGGAGAAGTTGCTCTTACCTGAATAGGAGTGTTGTGCATGTCAAAATATTGCTATCATTAAATATGTGGATGGGCATTTCAGATTCATGCACATTTATATGCTGATTTTTCTGATGGTCAGCTCTGTAATACACTGATGATAGACTATCATTATGGATATAGCTTTCTGTAAGAAACTCCATCCAGTTGATAATGAAGCGGGATTGTAAAAAAATATTAACTAATCTTGTCTTTGATGAGAAAAGGTATTTTGGAGCACCCTGTAGAAAGAATTAGCAACCTCTGTGAGATTTTTCACTCTTTTGCATGAGCCTTTCACAAAAGGGGTTCTGTTCAAATGAAAGTATTTTGCACCAAAGACCATATTCTTTGTTAACATCCCCAAATACTTTTAAAAAAACAAACATAGATATATATGTAAACACTCTCATAATTCCATCCAGTGGAGGGGGAAAATTGATTTAATATTCCTCATTCTTGAGTCCAAGAACAAAGCAAATACCTATAAAAGAAACATTAAACTATATTTATGTCATTTATTTATTCATTTTTTAACCCTAATCTTTTGAGAAGTTCAGGGGGTGGTTATTATCTTCAGAATATTACAGTGAGATAAATTAAGCTGAATGAGAGTAATTGGCTAAAGATTATCCAGTGAGCTTTGTGGCTGAATGGGGACTGGAATTGGAAGTTTCCAGTTACTAATCCAACATTGTAAACACAAGACCCTACTAGCTCTTTCTCACTCTAGTGGTCACTGTCCTATGTTTGGATTATCATTCATCTCTATTGTTTTATTCACTTCTCTCTCTGCTGTTGTTTATATCCAAAACAGATTTTCTTGTCCTCTGACAACAACTGTTTATAGAAATAGCTGGGCATAAGTTAGATGATTTAAAAAAAATGAATGGGCATGCCAAATTCTGTGCAGATTTTCCCCCAGGGTAAAAATAGCACAACAGCAACCATAATACCAACACATTGTATGGGACCATGGATATTCATTTTAAAACAATCAAAGAAAAAAACTAGTTCAGTGCTATTGTTCCTTCCAGTTATTATTATTTCTATATTTTTCCATGTCTGCCCCTTTGCTCTAATATTGGAACAAAAAAAAAAATCCTGCAGGTTCAGAAGTACATTGAAACTATAGGTTTTTGTGGGGTTTGGGGGCTGTGAGGCCATATTCTAGAAGAATATATTCCTACATTGAAACTGTTTTTCATATACCAGCAGGTATTCTTCTCCCAAAAATCTTCATTTACTGCTGATATTTACCAGAAATTGTGGCAATACACTATGCTGGAAGAGGATGCAAGATTTCCCTCCTGCACCATGAAGGGCAAATCCTAGTTCTGGTTTTTTACTTTTCCTCACCTTAAGGACACATCCTGACTGGCTCATAAATCTTTTCAGGTGTGAATGTCCTTCATTGCAGCTCCTAAGCCTGGTCTTTTGATCTGCAAATGGCTTGTAAATGTAGATTCACCTTAGTGCCTACGTGATGTGCTCGCCTCAAGCCCATGGCGATGGAGGCCCTTTCCTGCCTAGGGCTTCTGATAGAGATCCAAAGGGATCTTGATATCAAAACCCAATCACAACAGTCCCCCCCCTTGGAAATTATCCACTTGTTCAAATGCAAATTGGACAGGGGATCATTTCCACATTTGCCAAATTCTCTTCGCCATGAAAAATTTAGAAGGTGTCAATTTGGGATCTAAACTCATGGCCCAGGGAATTATCCTTTAGAAATAATTTAGCTTCTGGAAAGGTCTTTCATTCCTGGAACCCATTCACACTTGCATATCAACCCTAATTCAAGCAGCTCAAAGCATTGCTAATGACTAATAACCAATGTCAAAAAACAATATGAAATGACAATAAGCATGACCAATGTATGCAATGAATATCAAAAACAATATGAAAAGACAATGAGCATATCAAAAGCATAACATTGAATATTCAATGGACCAATGTCCATCAGTAAATCAAAATAATAATGAATAACAATCAAAAACCAAAATGAATACATGCAATATAGAGAGTTTCTCGACCAATGTCCAGTAATAGTATTCAAGTCCATGAACATGTGTGCATCTAAGTACAATACAGTGGCATCAATAGCCATGAAGAGGAGGAACCAATGTCCAAAGTCTTGTAGCAGATTATGTACTGGTGTAGAAAGTGTGTCCAGCAAATTTGAATAAGTTTGTGAAAAAGTTTGGACTTTGGCCAGGACCGGATAGACCAATTTTTTTCTCAATTGCACCTTGGTGTGCTAGTGGCTGAATGGAGGCATTGAAGGGATGCCTCAAGAACTGGGATGAGGTCACTTAACCCTCGTGGAGGAACACGGAAGACTTGATCATCTGTGTTCATGCAGCCCAACACTGGTCTGAGAAGCCAAAATTCTTATTCCTGAGACTTTCAGGCCTTGAAATACAATAAGTATCATTCAGGTTATATATTTTGCTGAATTTTGACTGCTACTGCCAGCTCAGTAGTTGCATCCAAATGAATATATTGCAGAAGTTTCAATAGAATATATGTATTGGGGAATACTGACAGAGTTTTGTGAAGCCAACAACTTATTCACTGCAAACACATTTTCATACAACCAGAGAAAGGTTATACACATGGACATCACCAGATGGCCAACACAAAAACCAAATAGATTACATAACTGGAAGTAAAAGATGGCGAAGCTCCATACTGGTGGCCAAGACTAGACCAGGTGCTGATTTTGGAACAGATCGTGAACTACTCATTTCAAAAATAAAAGTAAAACTCAAGAAGAGAACAAAACCAGTCATTATACCAAAATATGATTTAAACAACATTTCCCCAGAATTCAATATAAGGAACACAATTGCAGGATTAAGTATAATAGATCATGAACCAGAAGAATTTTGGTCTAAAGACAAGGACATAATAAAAGAAGTATGCATAAATACACTTCCAGCAGACAAAAAGAAAGTGAAGAAACCATGGATGACAGATAAAATGCTACAAGTAATAAAGGAAAGAAGAGAAACAAAACAAAAAGGAGATAGGAATAAAATAAGAAACATGAATGCAATAGTACAACACCTAGTGTGCAAAGATAAGGAAAATTATTACAATGATAAATGAAGAGAAATAGAAAACAAAAAAAAGGGAAGAATGAGAGACCTAGTCCACAAGATTCAAGAAATCAAGAAAAAGTTCAAACCAACACCGGGACACTCTACGACAATAAAAATAACATAATTCAAGACCAGGAAGGAATAAAAACACATTGGATGCAATACACAGAAGAACTATTGTAGCCAAGGGTATTTTCAAAGAGAATTTATGATTAACCTAATATTGCGAGATGGGCTGGCCAAGGAGCCCTGCAGAACCATCCTCCCAATGTGTATACTGAGCGGACCAGGGAAGTCCCATAAATGGAGCAGAGACAGATCCTTCCAATGAATATTTTAGTTTTATTATAAGGTAAATTCACACAATAACATGCACACACACACTCATACATGCTCAGGAAAATAGTGGTTAGCATGGGGATAGAGTACAGGCTTCACTAGGGATATACTCACTGATAGACTAGGTTCACCTTCAGGGGCCAGATGGGATAAGTGGATATGGAGACAAGTCCGCTCTGCACCATGGGTTTGAGCAGAAATGCCGGTGACTAGCTTTGGAGGTCAGAGTGACGTGGAGTTGTTTAGACCGGGAAGATAGCACACTGACTGGCCAAAATCTGGGGTTTTTATGGGGCCAAGCTGAGCCCGAGGCAAAAGGTAATAATTACAAAGATGACACCCGGCTGTATAGGGTTGTATTGTCCTTGATAGTCTTAATCTGAAGGGCCGATATGTGATTAAACATGGCACCTATTGATGGTTTTAATGCAATCAGATGATTCCATCAGCAACTCTCCTACACTATCTGGGGCTATGGGTGTGTTGGGGACTAAGGGTGATTGGCCCATGCCTTGGGCGTGATGGGCACATACCTCTATGCCAACTGCCAGAGTTCATCTGGAGGTCATCAATGCAGTCTATATTTTGATATTAAAAGCACTATGGGTAACACTATACAAAAGGGATGACAAAATGAAGGACACATGGAGTGAAGAGCTATATGAAGATGAACCCCAAATTCTAAAAACTAAGGTTGGAGCTGTAATAAAAGAAATGGCAAAAAACAAGACTCCAGGAATATATGATATACCAATAGAAGTGTTGCAATCCACACTGACAGAGTCAATTCTAGTGCTAACCAACATGTCAACAAATATGGAAAACAAAACAATGGCCAACAGATTGGAAGCAATCAATATACATCCCCATCCACAAAAAAGGAGACACAAGAGACTGCAGCAACTACAGAATCATAGCACTAATCTCCCATGCAAGCAAAATTATGCTCAAAATACTGCAACGTAGACTGCAACCACACATGGAGAAAGAAATCCCAGAGGTCCAAGCAGGTTTCAGGAAAGGAAGTGGCACCAGAGGTCATATTGCAAATATACGATGGCTAATGGATCATAGCAGGGAGTTCCAGAAGAAAATCAGCATGTGCTTTATAGACTATAGCAAAGCCTTTGACTTCATAGATCATGAAAGGCTATGGAATGCCCGTAAAGGCATGGGATTGCCAATACATCTGAGAGTCCTAATGAGGAATCTGTACTCAGGACAAGAGGCTGTTGTCAGAACAGAACATGGAGAAATAGAATGGTTCCCAATTGGCAAAGGAGTCAGACAAGGATGCATCCTATCACCCTACCTATTCACAACTTATATGCAGAACATATTGAAAGGAAATCAGGCTTGGACATGGAAGAGGGAGGAGTAAAAATAGGAGCAAGAAATATAAAAAAAAATCTGAAATATGCTGACAACACCATAATACTAGCAGAAAACCTCACAGACCTGGAACAACTACTAAGGAAGATAAAAAAAGAAAGTCAAAAGGCAGGCTTACTGTTGAACATAAAGAAAACAAAAGTAATGACCACAGAGAACTTACACACATTTAAACTAGACAATGTGGAAATAGAAATAGAAAAAGAGTTCTCATATCTGGGATCAACTGTTGATTGGAATGGGGACTGCAGCCAGGAAATCAGGAGAAGATTAAGAATGGAGAGGACAGCTATGAAAGAACCAGAAAAGATCCTAAAATGCAAAGACCGAAGCCTCCCCGACGCGTCGGGAGGGGCCGGAATTTGCGTCGGCCAAATTGGGCCTCAACGCATTTTGATTGGCGGAGAGGCTCGCAAGACCCGCCTCTTGCGGGCTCCTCAGCCAATGGGAGATAACGGGAAGTCAGCAATCTCGCGAGATTTTGGGTCTCGCGAGATTAGATAAACGAGACTTGGGCAGGCTATATAAGCCTGGGCTGCCTCGTGGCCAGCAGCCATTTTGTTTGAGCAAGCGAGCAAGCTTGCTCCCCGCGGTGCTTCATCCGCTTTTTGCCCGAGCATTGGGCCTACTCCAGGCTGTGGGCCTGTGAGTGTAGCCATCCATTGACGGCGGTGTCGCGTCTCGCCATTGGCGGGACTGCATATTTGGTGGCCAAAAGAGGGGCCGTTGCGGGGCAGCCGCGGCTTGTCCCGGACTTGGGGCCTTTTCGCCGCAGGTCCGCCTGCGCCAGGCTCGCCCTGGGCGAGGCCGAGGCCAAGCCATTTGTTTTAGCCCGACAAAGGGCCGGTTCCTGGCAACCGCGACTTGTCCCTCTCAGCGGCGCAGCCGCGATCTATACTCGCGACTTGCTCCACCAGGCCGCCTGAGGCGGGCGTGCCTGACGCGAGGCCGAGGCCAAGGCCTTGATTGGGCCTACATCCTCCTGCCGGCCTTGACCCTGGGCAGACCGCCCGCGGTGCTTCAGTGGTCGGCCAAGAGGGAGAGAATCGATCTAGAGGGAATCCATATTAAGGACAAGCATCAAACCGCAAGTTTAAAAAAAAAAAATCAATCAATTACGACGAATTGAGGCTTATTTGGGGCCCAATTCTTACAGCCTATTTGGGGCTAATTTGTTTCTGCAGGTCTATTTGGGACCTATGTTCCAGGCCTATTTGGGGCCTATGTTTGGGGCCTAATTGGGGGCCTATGTTTGTGCTCTATTTGGGAGCTAAAAAACTTCAAACAGGCCTATTTGGGGCCTTGGAAGTGGCCGGCCATAATTGAGGCCTGATCTTATTTGGCTTATTTACGGCCTGGGAGCAGTACATTGATTATTGGAGCGCACAATTTTATGACAAGGAGTAATTGAGACTTTGTGGATATAATTTGCAGTGCTTATCTGTTCACATAAATAAAATAAAAAAAAAATTAATAATAATAATAATAATAATAATAATAATAATACTAGCATCTCTAAGATTGTTCAATTTGGAGTGTGTATTTTAATATTTACACTCCATCTGCGGGGTGCTACAATTTGGGGATTAGTTTTAGTTGTATTAAACGACACTGTCCATTCGCATCAACATGCCGCGCAGTAAGGCCCAAGGCAAGAAACGCGCAGCCGTGTCTGGACACAAAGGGGACCAGACAGTAGCTAAACGCAGTAATCCTGAAAAGGACAAGGAGTTAGACATTCACACCCACCTAGCACAAATCGGACGCACTATGCAAGCTTGTGCCACTGTATGTGAACAGCTAGCTCAGCAACATTTAGTAAGGAGTTCACCTACTTCGCAGGTTATAGCAAATACAGCTATAGCTCAGCCTTCTACATCATCACAGCAATCTGCAGCTGTGATTAATAGTCAAGTCTCCCTGTTACAGGGGTCCAGAGAGTCATCTACCACGGAGATGGGGCAAGTCTCCCTGTTACAGGGGTCCAGGGAGTCATCTACCACGGGGATGGGGCAACCATCCATTTCTGATATAATGGATTTGTTAAAGAAAGTGCCGGGGGTGGAGCTCCCATCAACCTCAGCTGCGGAGGGCAATCAACCTACGCTGTCTGATTTGTTTAACATGGTTCAAAGGGCTATCGTTTCAGGTCAGAGCAACGTGCCTGTCTCAGAAGCCTCAGGGTCTACCGGCAGTTTTGGGCAGAACTTAGGAAGGAGACGCCACAACACCAGAGCTGCTACTGCTACGCTCTTGGTGGGAGCTCAACAAGCATCGGCTGATGCTTCAGGTCAAGGAACAAGCTCAGGTGCGTTAACTGCTAATAACCTACAGTCAACTTGGCCGGCTTCGGTGTGGTCGTCTAACAATCAAGTAGGAAGGTTTTCTGGTTTGGATAATGCTGTAGAGGCATCTTTATCAGCTCCTATCCTAAATAACACTGGCCTCCAGAGTACAGAGGCACACGGACTGGAGGGCAGCACTCCATATAACAATTCATGTTTGAATAAAGAAACAGTAGTACTGAGTGCTTTGAATATTTCTGGGACTGACAGGACCAATGAGTGCAATCCATACACAGGTATGTCGACACCTTTGGGTTCTCATTTGCCAATCTCTACTAAAGAAAGAATTTGGAAAGGTGAGTTTATTGATTTATTCTCTCTCACCTTCCGTGATCCTGAACCGAGGATCATGGTGAAAGATGGGGTGGTTTTCGCTTTGCCCAAAGAATTCCAAGTTCATAAACGCCCCAAATTAGAAAGAAATTTCATAAATTGGATTATGGGGTTCACCATTTACAGGGGCATTATCGAAGAAAAAGACCCCAATAGGGCTGCGGAATTATCGAAATACCAAGAGATCATAATTAAAGCATATACAAATTGTCATTGTAATTCTAGGGGGTCAGCTTGGCTGCAATATGATGAACAATTTAGAATGAGAGCGGCGCTAGACTGTGCCCTTTCGTGGCGTCATGTGCAGTCGGAACTTTGGGCGGACGTGATGTTAGGTGCCTCCCCTACGAGCCGTTGTGACAATGGGTTTGTACCCATGATCACGCAGCTGCGAGGGCAGAATACGAGGCCTAGCACGGGGGAAAGAAGGCAACTGGGTCTCTGCTGGGACTTCAACGCAGGTAGGTGTCGGAGACAGTCTTGCAGGTATGACCATAAATGCAGCACCTGCAGGGGGACTCACCCTGCAGCATCATGTAATAGAGGTAAGAAAGCCGGGGGTGGGGCCTCATATACACAACCTGCAGCTGCGGGAAAGAGCGCCAACACCAATTAAATTGAATGTGTTGGAGGGTTGGTTGCGAATCTACCCAAAGGTTGATTCGGCTCAATACTTATGGGAAGGTTTTGCACAAGGTTTTCATATCCCATACTCAGGTGTTCGCGTGCACAGTTTAGCTCCTAATGCACGCTCAGTTAGTGAACTCCCAGGGATTGTAAGAGACAAGCTGGCTAAAGAAATTGCTGCAGGAAGATTTTCAGGCCCTCATGATCAGTTGCCATTGCCTAATTTGAGGCTATCGCCCCTTGGTGTCATCCCTAAGAAGGCACCGGGGGAATTTAGACTGATTCACAATTTATCATACCCGAAAGGTGAGTCAGTCAACGATGCAATTGATCCACAGCTGACATCAGTTAAATATGCATCCTTCGATTCAGCTGTAAAAATGGTAAAAAATCTTGGTCCGGGTGCACTCTTAGCAAAGTGTGACATCAAATCTGCTTTTAGGCTATTGCCGGTACATCCTGATGATTTTGAATTGTTAGGTTTCCAATTTGAAGGTAAGTTCTATTTCGACAAGGCAATGCCAATGGGTTGTTCTATTTCTTGTGCAGCTTTCGAAGCATTTAGTACATTTTTACATTGGTGTGCTGCTAAGAGGACCAATAACACAGCTATTACGCATTATCTAGATGATTTTTTGATGGCAGGGGCTAAGGGGACACCAATTTGTTTTAATACTTTAATGGCATTTAAAAAATTGATGGATGAAATGGGAGTTCCGTTAGCAGAAGAAAAAACTGAGGGTCCTGATACTAAAATAGTCTTCCTAGGAATATAATTGGATACGGTGGAAGGAGTATCGCGCCTTCCGTTGGATAAACTCATAGCCATGAGGTACCAAGTTAAATTGATGAAAAGCAAATCTAAAGCCACGCTTAGAGAATTTCAATCCCTAATGGGTTTATTAAATTTTGCCTGTAAAGTTATTGTTCCTGGGCGGGCTTTTTGTTCGCGTTTATATAAAGCCACCAAGGGTATTAAAGCTCCTCATCATCACATTAGGATCACATCGGGTATAAAAGAGGACTTGGCAGTATGGGAAATGTTTTTAGAAAATTATAATGGGATATCATTTTGGAGGTCAGATATCCTTTTAAATGCTGATTTCCAAGTTCAGTCTGATGCTTCTGGGGCGAACGGTTTTGGTGTCTTGTTTAATGGACAATGGGCAGCTGAACCATGGCCTCAGCTTTGGAAGGATAAAGGTTGGGATAAAGACCTCACATTTCTGGAATTATTCCCAATTGTAGTGGCAGTACATTTATGGAAGGAACAATTTCAAAACAAAACAGTATGGTTTTGGTGTGATAACCAAGCCGTAGTACATATAGTCAATTCTCAGACATCCAAATCCCCTAGGGTGATGACTTTAGTTAGGGAAATGGTGGCACAATGTTTGAAATTTAATATTTTGTTTCGTGCTCAACATGTTCCCGGTTTATTAAATCCTTTGGCGGACGCCCTTTCGCGCTTCCAGTTTTCCAGGTTCCACCAATTAGCGCCGGAGGCGTCATCACAGCCGCTGGAGGTACCAACACGACTTTGGAGCCTTGGCGAATAGAAATCGACCGGGCGATTACTCAGTCCATCGCTCCATCTACACGCAAGTCGTATCAGCTCGCCTTACGAGCATTTAGATCCTTCATGTTAAATGCTGGGGAGGTGGAACGTTGGCCATTGAACATAGACTTAGTTCTTCAGTTTGTAGTTCACCTTCGCCAATCGGGTTTGGCGCCAGTAACCATAAGAAGTAGGATTGCGGCGCTATCATTTTATTCTAGAGCTTGGGGGTTCACAGACCCCACAGTTGATTTTAGAATTAGAAAGGCGTTAGATGGTTGGGCGAGAGAGTCTGGTCCTGTGAAGGACAGCAGATTGCCAATCACCGGTGCTAATTTGTTAAAGATTTGGGAAAGCCTTCCTTCTACATGTTTTTCACAGGAGGAAGTAATACTATTCAGGGCGGTATTCTCTCTGTCGTTTTTTGCGGCATTGAGAATTAGTGAAATTGTCCCAAGTTCGAGAAATGATGATTCTGGCAGGGCTCTTTCCATTTTAGATATTCAGATTTCAGAGTTGGGCCTTCATGTAAGAATTCGTTGGTCCAAAACTGACCAGAGAGGAAAAGGCCAGTCTATAATTTTGAATAAGGCTCCTTGTGGGCAAATTTGTCCGGTATCTGCTTTAAGTGAATATCTAAAGATTAGGCCAAAGGGTGTGGGTTATTTGTTTTTGCATAAGACTGGCCTTCCATTGACCCAGTTTCAGTTTAGATCAGTTTTAAGAGAAGTGTTAAAGAAAGCAGGTCTGCCTTATACACATTTCGCACCTCATTCTTTTAGAATTGGAGCGGCCACAGCCGCGGCCACTCAAGGTTTAAGTGAAGCAGCTATTTGTAGGATTGGACGCTGGCGCTCGCGAGCGTTCAAGTCTTATGTGAGGAGATGAATTACCATAACAGTTAATTTGTCGTTCTAACTCAATTTATTTTAGCACAACGGTCATCCGAAGGTGTCTGGATTATTGGTCACAGCCTTGTATTCTGGGCGGAACGGCACTTGGTTCAACTGCGCGGCGATACGGATTGGGGAGGCCAAGGCGCAGGACCTATTAGATGGTTCGGACGCAGAGGAATGATGTGGGGAGCATTACTCCCGAGGATTCTAGAACTCCTGGAAACATTCAAGAAGCCCAAAGGACTGATCGTCCATCTTGGAGAGAATGATTTAGGAAAAGTTACCTCTTTGAACTTGGCTAATATGATCGTGAATGATTTCCGCGAGATCAAGAGACTATTGCCAGAATCAATGCTGATTTGGACAAAGTTTCTGCCTAGAAGGACTTGGCAAGGTGTTCGAAACCAGACTGCCATTAATAAGACTAGACGCTTTTTGAACAGATCGTTGGCAAAATCTTTGGGGGAGTTGGGAGTGTTAATTTTGAAGCATGATGGTATTCAAATGGATAGGCCTTATTTGTACAGGGGCGATGGGGTGCACCTCTCCCCACAAGGTATTGACATTTATTTGGATTCGTTGGAATTGCAGGTAAAAGGAATATTGAGGGGGGGGAGGGGATGTCTAGCTAAGCTGACCCCCTCCTGTGGCGGGCAGGGACCCCTCCCTCTCAGGGATGGAAATAGGTTAATCTGGAATGTAATAAGCATATGAGTTGAATAAAGTTGATTAATACATGATGTCATGGGTTGTAATTAAATTGAATGACGTAATAGAGAAATTTAATGACGTCATTCTAGAAGTAGTTATATTATGACATCATATCCAGTTGGGGGAGGGGGGTTAGAATTGTTAAGGGTTATATAAGAAAGTTTTAACTTGGCGCATGCGAGAATAAGATGGTTTAAAACAAGGGTGAGTTGCTTAATCGCAAATACGCATGTGCCAAAATAATGTTTGAAATAAATGTTTACTGATATTCCTTGAATAATGGTTAATTGGTTAAGACCCTGTACAAATAAAGTTGTGGCCTACATTGTTTTTACCCATAACTATGCGTTTGAGTCCTTTGTGCCGATGCAACGAAGCCTCCCCGACGCGTCGGGAGGGGCCGGAATTTGCGTCGGCCAAATTGGGCCTCAACGCATTTTGATTGGCGGAGAGGCTCGCAAGACCCGCCTCTTGCGGGCTCCTCAGCCAATGGGAGATAACGGGAAGTCAGCAATCTCGCGAGATTTTGGGTCTCGCGAGATTAGATAAACGAGACTTGGGCAGGCTATATAAGCCTGGGCTGCCTCGTGGCCAGCAGCCATTTTGTTTGAGCAAGCGAGCAACCCATCCCACCCACCCTTTAATTGGTACGGTTATTTACTCTCAGGCTTCGGCTGGTCGCCTACGGGGGCCGGGAGGGAATTTTCCCAGATATGCCTATTTGGGTTTTTCGCCCTCCCTGAGAACAAATAATGTTGTTAGGGTGTGGAATATAAATGCTTACATGTTACTAATATTATTCTCTATTTGCTGGACAGCATAATTATGTTGATTGTTTGGGAATAATGGTTATAAGAAATTTAGTCGCAACTTGATGATGGGTCATGTGTAACTATTAATTGTGGTATATTCGGCGGGCAGGGACCCCTCCCTCTCAGGGATGGAAATAGGTTAATCTGGAATGTAATAAGCATATGAGTTGAATAAAGTTGATTAATACATGATGTCATGGGTTGTAATTAAATTGAATGACGTAATAGAGAAATTTAATGACGTCATTCTAGAAGTAGTTATATTATGACATCATATCCGGTTGGGGGAGGGGGGTTAGAATTGTTAAGGGTTATATAAGAAAGTTTTAACTTGGCGCATGCGAGAATAAGATGGTTTAAAACAAGGGTGAGTTGCTTAATCGCAAATACGCATGTGCCAAAATAATGTTTGAAATAAATGTTTACTGATATTCCTTGAATAATGGTTAATTGGTTAAGACCCTGTACAAATAAAGTTGTGGCCTACATTGTTTTTACCCATAACTATGCGTTTGAGTCCTTTGTGCCGATGCAAATACAACTCAGCACAAAAGTCAGAATTGTACAAGCCATCATATTCCCTATGTATGGATGTGAGAGCTGTATGGTCAAGAAAGAAGATAAGAGAAAAATCAATGCATTTGAGATGTGGTGCTGGAGAAGAATGCTGAGGATTCCATGGAAAGCCAAAAGGACATACAAATGGGTTCTAGAACAGATCAAGCCAGAGATATCCCTAGAAGCCAAGATGACAAGACCTAGACTGTCATACTTTGGACACATCATGAGAAGGCATGAATTGTTGGAAAAGACAATAATGATAGGATAGGTGGAAGGAAGTAGAAAGAGAGGAAGGCCTCGTGCTAGATGGATGGACTTTATTAAAGAGGCCATAAATATGAATTTTCAGGAGCTGGGCAGAGCAGTAGAGGACAGGGGGACCTGGAGAGGTCTCATTTATAGGGTCACCATGGGTTGAGACTGATGTGAAGGAAATTAACAACAAAACCAAAATTGGGGAATATATACAGTATGCATATCTCATCAGAATTTGTGTATAGAAATAAGCATTTTTATGTACCAGAAGAAACAGCCTTACAATTCAAGATGCTCATAATAATAAGTAAAGTTCTATATTGCTTCAGACCTTGACCTCTGAAACAATGGAGATTATCACACTGGCTGTTTTCTTCCGATCTGGGCACGGGCTGAGACCATGTAAAAATGGATGTTATTGC
Organism: Phrynosoma blainvillii; assembly: GCA_026167975.1. Classification (NCBI taxonomy): domain Eukaryota; kingdom Metazoa; phylum Chordata; class Lepidosauria; order Squamata; family Phrynosomatidae; genus Phrynosoma; species Phrynosoma blainvillii. The sequence goes on along the minus strand of JANUYF010000003.1, from coordinate 194,356,690 downwards.
ACAGCTTTTTGCACAGATTGGAGGCACGTCGAACCTGATTGGGACTTCTCCCATACAAAGCAAAAAGTAGTTCTTTTCCATTCATTGCTCAGTATGGGAGAAGTCCCAATCAGGTACAGGATACCTCCGATCTTGGCATGAAGCTGTGTGATAACATCCATTTTTACACAGTCTCAGGCCATGCCCAGATCGGGGTGTGTGGGGGGGGAAGCTGTGTGATAATCTCCAATGCCTCTTCCTATATATCCCTGCCAAGAACTGAAGTCTTCTATAGGGACCTTCGTCTCTCTAACACCTGTTAGGGCAACATACTGTGGGATTACATGGGAAAGGGACTTTTTTGCTCTATTGATAGAATACTTTCCCCTTGGAGGCTTGATTGACACTAATGTGGCTTCTTCCCACTTCCAAACAAAGCACAGCTTTTTTATTAAAACCTTTCAGTCCCAAATGATTTCTCCCACACACATTCCCAAAATGTACATGGTTTAAAACTGTTTTAGCATTTTAACACTGTGAAATTGTTTGATATCTTTTTAATCTGTTTAATTGATTCTATTGTTTAAAGTCTAGGACCAAGATACTGCATCAGACTTAAATGCAGTGATGGAGCTTAGACATTGTAGTTACATCTGGTAATGCCACTGCCCCAAATCTTTAAGGAGTATTCCTGCATGGCAGGGGGTTAGACTAGATGGCTCTTCTGACCATAAGTCTATGAGATTTCTATGATTCTATTAAAATCCTACTGTTCCAGCCTGGCAGTACTTCAACCAAAGAGTTTTCAAGTGTGACACAGTGGGGTGCTGGGAAATGACGTTCACAGACAGCATTGTTCCAGTTGTGGGGTTTATTTAGAACAGGCAAGTGGAGAGATGTCTCAGGGCCCTGCCACAACTGCTTATCTCAAGACATCTCACAATCAGGAGCATGCTGCAGACCTCATTCCACTATGCTCCAATCTGCAGTGCCTTGGGAAATTTTTGATTGAGGCACTGCCAGGCTGAATGATAGGTTTGGGGGGGGGGGGGTGATCATGAGCCTTTTTGTCCCAGGCTGAGGTCCCTTTGGTGGGATCACTCCAAAACCACTGAATCAGCATCAGGACAGGCTGATCTCAGCCTGGGGCTAATGGCTTGCATCATCCGTACAAGACAATGGGAGGCTGTGGAGAGTATGGACCTTTTGTAAGCAAACAGCATACAGGTTAATAAGATCATAGGTCCAGATTAGAATTTTTTAAAAACTGAACAGGATGCTAGCCTATGTTCTAATAGTTCAAACTGATTAGATAGCCCATGCTATCCTGCTTTGCTTCTGAACCAAGCCAGTTCCTGGGCTGATGCAGCAATAGAGGTTTTTACACACCCAGCCACCACCATGGCATGGAGCCACTACCACTGCTTGCCCCTTATCTTCCTACACCATTGCATCTTCTCACAAGACTCCCATCATGGACAATAAGGATGGAAATAGGGTGCCTGGTTACACTCAAGTGGCCAGGCACCCCCATCAGAGATTACAGGCAGCAATAGTTTTTTCCCCCAAAAAAAACAAGATGCAACAGCAGGGGCAAGTAAGGGGCATGTGGGGCCATGCAGTGCACCAGCTGTTGGCATGAACTTTCAAGGAAACTCTCCTGTACACAGTGAGTCTTTTTGCTCCAGGCTAAGGTCCCTTTGGTTGAGATCACTCCAGAACCACTGGATCAGCATCTGGACAGGTTGATCTTAGCCTGGGGCTAATGGCTTGCATCATCCATATAGGACAATGGGAGGCTGTGGGGAGTATGGACCTTTTGTAAGCAAATAGTGTCCAGGCTCAAAGTCAACTGCTCACTTCAGCGTGAGTAGATCCACTGATCAAATGATAAATTGTAAGATACCATTTATGTAGGTCTTATCCAATGGGTTTACATTATTTGGATCTTATAAGTGGATTTAGCTCTAACAGATTTATTCTGGCAGAAGCTTTCATAAGCCTGACTACTTTTCAGAGACCTGGAGTGTTATCCCACAAATGTAGAGTAAGAATGGAGGAAGGGCAATTGGAATGAATGGGAGGTAAAGAAATAATATGCAAGACATATCTGCAGAGTGGTTAAAATCCTGTTAGTACATCCCAACTAAAGTAGACACATTCAGTTACAAGAAGTAAAGCCAGTTGATTCAATAGTCCTGCTTTACTGGGAACTAACAATAAGATTTAGGCCACTTTCTGTGGGTGGGAAAAACCACATTTTTTATTATTATTTTAGAAAATGTTTATACCACTTTGTATTAAACCCGCTCACCGCAAATCAGTTCACAAAATAAAATCATGATAAAACAAAGTAAAATCAGTAACAATTGTAATAGAATATATTTAGGATGCCTACTGAACCCCCCCCCCCCCACAAATCTCTATCCTTCCTTTCCCTGGTAATGCCAATTAACAAGGTGTCTGCTACACCATAATGCTCAAAATATGCCCACACTGGCTAGTGTCAGGCAACGAAGTGAAGTGGAGCAGTGGCAAGCCCAGAACACAATGGTGTCACCCATTTTTATTTTATGGTGCATTACTGAGGACAAAGGAGGAGGTGAAGATGTAGAATTCTATGTCCAATATCATCCTGTAAATTCTTGTTCTTGAAATGCAACAGGAAGTATAACTCATAATATTGGTTTACAGCCCCCATGAATTTATGATGGCAGATGCTATCATTCCAGGACCATCTATAGAACTGCTTCGAAGAGAGAGAGAAATGATAGAATAATCTTAACAAATCTTTGTGCATTCAAGTAACAACAAACTCTTTGGAATGTGATTCTACAGGGGTTTATATCATTCCCAAAATGCACCAGTTAATCTTTAACTAAAATGCTGTTGCCAAAGCCTAGTGAAGCACTAGCTTAAGTCTTTAGCATGATTGAAAGATGCAATGTTGAAGAGTCCTTTTCCATGAAGTGGGACTCAGAATGAATGAAACAGATAATTTAAGTATTTTGCTTTGTATGTCTTTTCCCCTCAAGGACAACTCATGCATTGGTAATGTTAGCCTAGAGGGAAAAATGTTATATGTAGTGCAAGGTAAGAATGAGCAACTTGTTTAAACTGAGGGTTTCATTCAGCATCAGACATTGGTGGCTGCATATCAAGTTGGTGTGTGTGTGTGTGTGTGTGTGTGTGAGAGAGAGAGAGAGAGAGAGAGAGAGAGAGAGAATGTGAAAAGTGTAAGACAAGTCAAAGATCAACCTTAAAAAAATATTCAGTCCCACCTTCCCACTTGAAATACAAGACCTCTTTAGGAGTGGGATACAACAAATCAACCCTTTCCAATCCCATCTTTGCTCTTAATGTGTGCAGAACAACATTCTGAAAAGGAAAACATATCCTATATATACAGTTTCTACATATGATTAGGAACCTTCTTTTCCAGGGTTGTGGATTTCACAGAGAGCTTTCATGTGCAGCAGAGGTGCCCATTTTCAGATTATTTCTACATGAGGAGAACAATGTAAGGGTACATATCACTTCCTTGTATGTTCATTATGAATGTCTCAATAGATCTAAAGACCTATCTGGCAGAAGGGATCAACTGAGCTCAGACTTAAGAACAGCTTTTCCCCTATGCTTTGTTCTTTTTCTCCCTGGAGATAAAATATGAGCATTTGGATCTACACTTATGTTAAAAGTATAGAATCCAGTAGATGCTCACTCTCAACGTGTGCATAGTCCCAAATCAAAATCAAGGCCACTTCATATAATTAGGAGTGTTTTATACTTTCTTCCCTTCACAGCTTCCCCCTGCACAGGAGCTAAATAAATAAATAAATAAATAAATAAATATTATCACAGATGTGTGAATTTTGGAGGCAAAATAATTGGGGGAAGTTTTAAATCTTGCCTACCTATGCATGGTGGGCCAAATACAGATAGCCATCCCGCTCTCACATGTTTGACAGTAAAAGAGGAAGTAAGGATGATCTGAATGCTACATGTTAAATATTGCACTTGGGCTAGCTCTCAAAAGTGTGTTTCCTCATTACATTCTATTCAAACCACACTTGCAAAGTATGCCTTTTCTAAGTTACAGCAAAAGTAACAGAACATTAAAAGTACAGCAAAGCAATGGTTGATGGGACATACAGTCAGACTAGAAATGTAAAAGATGTATGGGCAAATTTTTCTGTGGGAAGAGTTTGAAAAAACATGCTTGGGGCAGACAAACAACAGGTGGGCATGCTTGGGGCAGACAAACAACCAGACAACAACAATGGAGCTTGAAAAGGAAAACACTAGTGTGTTTTGGGAAAAGGACACATCCTAACCAAAACACACTACATAAGCATAGCTTATCACATAGACAAGGACGTCAGCAACATGGGATGGGCTGGAGGTCTGGGAAAGTGGGACTCAGCCAATCACTTGTAATGTACACACCCAAGTAGGTGGTAGCTTGGGGGAACAACAAAATGCTTTGTCCATGTGGGCAGAGTGAGAGTGAGAGAGGAAGTTTGGAAGGTTTTGGTCGCAATCCACTGTGTGGTGTGTTGCTAGCTTTGTTTTGTAAATAAACAACTGCTGTAAATATTTCTAGTTGTAGAATAAAGATAGTTTTCTTAGACTACAACTGGTGTGTTTCCTGACTGCTGGAAAGGCTGGAGCTCAGGCAGTGTCATCAAGATCCAGAGGAAAAGTCTGGAGGTGTGCAGTAGAAGATGTCAGCTTTTCCTGTCAACTCTGCTGTTTGGTAACTGCAACACACATCATCCACCATCCACTGACAAGGTTTATAGGCCCAGTCCACGGCCAGAGCACATGACCACCCTGTGGAAACAGTCAGAGGAGAACCGGTCATCAACTCCCAGGACATCCTGAGCCAGAACAGGCATCAGAAGTCTGCAGGACTGCAGAGGCTCTCTGTAAGTAACCATCCTTGCTGGCTAGCAGGGGATCACTGTCTTAGCTTTGACTGGAGGGGCTGGGTGCAAACTCTGAAGGACTTTGTCTTGAGTCACTGCACACAGAAGAAAGACAGTTGGACTAAAAACAGGGAGTTTGCCTTTATCTCTTTTGAGATCCATTTTGTTGAAAATTGAGGTTTTAAAGTTTCCAAAACTAAATGATAGGAATTACAGTACATGGAGCTTTTATGCACAAGCCCTACTTGTGAGAGAAAATTTATGGGCTATCACGGAGAATGGTCTTCCTCCAGGGGCACCTCAGGATCTGATTGATAGAGACTGCAAAGCAAAAGCCAATCTAATCCTCATGCTTGAGGAGGGAGAATTTAACAATGTAAGGCACTGTGCTTCAGCAAAAGATGTCTGGGACATGCTGAAGGGGATTCACCAGGCCAGCTCAGCCTTGGCAAAAATGCTGTGGTGCAAACGTTCGTACAGGCAGCAAATGCAGAAGAGGAAATCTGCAGAAGACCATTTAAAAATCATGCAAGACTTATTCTCAGGTGGAGATGAGAGGAGTTCAGCTTGGGAGACAGCAGAAAGCTTTTGTTTTGTTAGGGTCTTTGCATGAAAGTTATGATTACATTCTTTATGGATTACAAAGTGTACCGGAGGCACAGATAAATGTGGAGATGATAGCATCAAGGATTCTGGAGGAGAGCCAGAGGCGTAAATTTGAAATGGAATGCAGAAATCATCAATCGCTGTCCAGGACAATGCCTGAGCCAAATTCTTCAAAAGAGTGGCGTACGGAGCAGGCAGCAATTTCAAAAGAGAAGAAAAAATGTTTCCACTGTGGAAAGACTGGACATTTTAAAGTCAGTGCAGGCAGTTTGCTGCAGACAAAAGGAAGAGGAGCCAGGAACAACAACAACATCAGCAACCTCCCAGGGACTTTGGGAATAAAAAAAGGACTGTTTCTGTGGTACAGGGCAGATCCAAAACAGAACTCTGTTGGATTTTAGATAGTGATGCATCCAGCCACATGATAAACACTTCAGATCTACTGGTCAGTAGGGAACCACCAAATGTGCATTCTGTTGTGTTGGCTGATGGGACAGATTAAAAAGAAATCCATGAAATGGGGACTGTCTACATACCAGGACTTGGTAAAAGTTTTAACAATGTATTGTGTGTTCCAGGGTTGCAGAACTGTTTGGTCAGTGTTTCTGAATTGACAAATGATGGATTTGAATTGCATTTTGTGGGGGATGAATGCAGGATTAGCTTTGGTAGGGAATTGTGTGGGAAAGCCATCAAGATGGGGAAAATGTATTATATGCAAGACTGAGCAGAGTTTGCTGTCATAGAAAATGTTCCATTGCACCTCAATTGCATTCATTATTACCATAGATTGTTAGGGCATGCAATTTTTAACAGTTCGGAGAAACTGAGGAAATTGTGTCCAGAGTTTAAAATGCCTGAGTGTCAAAATCATTTGGAATGTGCAGTTTGTAGCAAGGTGAAAATTAAGGTGTTCCTGGTTGCTAAACAACCTAAAAGAATTGCTAAAAGGCCATTTCAGTTCATCCACTCAGACGTGGTGCAAGCAAATTGTTTGTCACTAGGTGGCAACAAGTATTTTATTGTGATAGTTGATTGCTACACAAGGTATTCTTTTGTAAAGCTGATGAAAAGCAAAGGGGAAGCAAGTGATTGCTTGAAATCTTGGGTGAAAATGATTGACCATCAGTTTGAAAACAAAGTAGGAACTTTAATTACAGATCGGGGGGGTGAATTCGTATCAAACCATTTGGCTAATTGGCTTAGAAAAAATAGAATTTCACATCAAACCACGAATCCAGCTTCTCCGAATGAGGATGGATTAGCTGAGAGAAAGATAGGGGTCTTAAAACCAATGAAGGACTGCATGATACTGGATGCAGGGATTCCAGAAAGCTTCTGGGGTGAAGCAATCCTGACAGCAAATCATCTTTCTAATAGAATATTTAATGCTTCAATTAAGGACATTCCATACAGGTTGTTGTATGGAAGAAACCCAAACCACAAATATTTAAGGATCTTTGGTCAGTATGCCAATGTTTTCATTCCTGCTTGTTTTAGGAAGAAGGGAGAACCAAAGAGCAAATGTTTGATATTTCTTGGCTACTCAGGGAATAGTTACAAGTTTCACTTGGTGGGATGTGAGATTCTGTTTTCAAGGTCGGCTAATTTTGAGAAATATTCTGGTTGGGATAGGCTACATTCTAACAAAGAGGTTTTTCTCAGTTTAGGACATTCTGACACAAGCACAGACATAAGAAATAGAAGGGTTTCTTTGAAACATGAGTCCTCATCTGACAGTGACAGATGTACTTCTGATGAGGCTACTCAAAGAAGACCAACCATGAGCAGAATGACAGAGGTCAAGAGACACAGAGATAGAGATGATCACACTAGCTCAGATACAGAGGATGATAGGGGGAAAACTGTCACGTTCATCCCCAGATGCACTAAGAGAGTACTTAAACAACCAGACAGATTTGTGGTGCAGGAAGCAAAAGTTTTTTCTGTCATGGAAGAGCCTCAAAGTTTTGAGGAATTGCAAGAATTTCCTGTTAAGGAGAAGGATCAGTGGTACCAGGCAATGGACCAGGAGTTTGGCTGTCTTGTAGACAAAAATGTTTTTGAAATTGTGGAAAGACCAAGGGACAAAAAGATAATTGGCTTTAGGTGGGTGTATAAGAAAAAGGAGATGCCAGATGGTAATCTTAAGTATAAGGCCAGGCTAGTTGCAAATAATAATAATAATAATAATAAAATTTATTTTTACCCCGCCCAATGGAAACCCAATCCGGGCGGCTTACAAATTAAAATACAGGAAATACATCAATAAAATACATAACAGTAAAAGGATAGAAAATCCCCCCCTACCCCCTTAAAAAAGTATTAAATCAATAGTATATTAAAACAAATAGTCTAAACAATCATTTTAAAAACCCAATACAAATAATTATAAGAGCCTGAACACCACAATCCTCACCATCAAAATTGATGGGGCCACGAGAGGATCGGCTTGGTGGGTTATGTCCGAGGTGGGAATCACTGGTCTGGAAAGGCCTGCCGGAAGAGATCCGTCTTGAGAGCCTTTTTAAAGCTATCCTAAGATGTTAAAAGACGGATCTCATCCAGCAGGTCGTTCCAGAGTTTAGGGGCGACAACTGAAAAGGTCCTCCGGGAGGTAGCCGCAAGTCTCGACTTCTGAGGCTGCAAGGGATTTGCACAGCAGCAATTTGACAACAATGACAAAACATTTTCACCCACAGCCAAGCCAGAGAGTTTGAGATTGGTGTTGACACTGGCAGCCAGGAGAGGACTGATGGTTCAACACTTTGATTTTGAAACAGCTTATCTAAATGCCAATTTGGATGAGGAAGTGTTCATGGAGCAGCCTTCTGGATTTGAGGAGGACAGTGTCAGAAAAGTATATAGATTAAGGAAAGCTTTGTATGGTCTTAAGCAAAGTGCAAGGGTTTGGAATTTGTGCATCCATGATGAATTAGTGAAATTGGGGTACACAAGGAGTGTAGCAGATACATGTGTTTACACCAAGGATAAGACTGTGTTAGTCATTTATGTTGACGATTTATGTGTGGCTGCTAAATCACAACAGGAGATTCAATCTGTAAAAAAGGAATTGTCTAGAAAATTTGTTCTGAAAGATATGGGACCTTTGAGGTTGTATCTAGGAATTGACATTGAATGGGCTGACAACAGAGATTGTTTGTTGAGCCAGAGAAGAAAAATAGAGAGGCTGATTGAAAAATATGATTTACAGAATGCCAAAACTGTAAGAACCTCAATGTCTGCTGGTTTTGTTTCTGGAGGAACAACAAGGGATTTTGAGGATGCAAACTTGTTCAGAAGTGTTGTCGGGAGCTTGTTATTTTTATCAAACAGCACAAGGCCAGTTACTTCATTTGTGGTGAGTGTATTGAGCAGAAGGGTTAATTGGCCAAAGGTGGAAGATTGGACTGCCTTGAAACATTTAATAAGGTATTTGAAAGGCAGTCTGGATAAGAAGCTTGTGATCAAGAACAGTGAGATTGACTTGGAATGTTTTGTTGACAGTTCTTTTGCCTCAGAGCATCATGATAAAAAATCAGTTACTGGGCTGGTAATTAAATTCAGTGAAAGCCCAATCATTTGGAAAAGTAGAAAACAAAACCATGTGGCTCTAAGCACCAGTCAGGCAGAACTTGCAGTGTTAAATGTAATAGTGAATGAGGTGAAGTGGATTGGGCAGCTGTTAAAGGATCTTGGAGAAAGATACAGGACTCCAGTGAAAATTTTTGAGGACTCACAGTCGTGCATAGCTATGGCAGAAACTGAGAATTTGAAGTCAAGGACCAAATACGTAGGTGTGAGGTACTAGAATGTGTGTGAGATGGGACAAATAGGTATAGTGAGACTGGATTACATAGAGTCAGAGAGCAACATAGCTGATTTGTTTACAAAGGCACTGACTGTGGAGAAACATGAAAGGTTTAGGAACATACATCTTTTCATTTTGGAGGGGCTTGTCAGAGAAATGCTTGATGGGTCATACAGTCAGACTAGAAATGTAAAAGATGTATGGGCAAATTTTCCTGTGGGAAGAGCTTGAAAAAAACATGCTTGGGGCAGACAAGCAACAGGTGTCACACCAGACAACAACAACAGAGCTTGAAATGGAAAACTAAGTGGGTGGTAGCTAGGGGGAATAACAAAATGCTTTGTCCATGTGGGGAGAGTGAGAGAGGGAGTTTGGAAGGTTTTGGTCACAATCCGCTGTTTAGTGTGTTGCTAGCTTTGTTTTGTAAATAAACAACTTCTGTAAATATTTCTAGTTGTAGAATAAAGATAGTTTTCTTAGACTACAACTGGTGTGTTTCCTGACAACTGGAAAGGTTGGAGAGCTCAAGCAGTGTCATCAAGATCCAGAGGAAAAGTCTGGAGGCGTGCAGGAGAAGATATCAGCTTTTTCTGTCAACTCTGCTGTTTGGTAACTGCAACACACATCATCCACCATCCACTGACATGGGGGGGTCTTAAGAGTCATATTATTATTATTATTATTATTATTATTATTATTATTATTATTATTATTATTACAGTTTATTTCTATAGCACTGTAGATTTAGACAACACTGTACATACAGTTAATAAAATAGACAAAAAAGCCTGCCAATGGCATACATTCTACAAAATAATAAAATAGATAATACAAAGAAAGCAACAAATTAAAAACATCAAATAATCATCATACAATGCCTGTGAACACTTCCCTGAACAGTATAGTCTTTATCTCAGCTTCTATTCTTCATACTTTATTCTTCATACTTGATATATTGGAATATAATGAACATCATAAAGAGAAAAATATTCTAATGTTTCTAGATTTAGAAAAAGCCCTTGAAAACATAATGTTTGATCATGTTTGAAATTCTTGGGGGGAAAATGCTGGTCAAAATGTCATTCATTGGATAAAGAAAAATTATAGCAACCAGAAGGCAAAGATTATCACCAATTAAGAGAAATTGAAACTCTTCCCAGTTCAAAAAAAGGAATGAGGCAAGGATGCCCAGTCTCACTGCTACTTTTTTTTTATTGGTCATAAAAGAAGAAGAATGTATACAAGAAGTGAAAATCAAGAAATTTCAGTACAAACTCAGAGTATATGCAGATGACTTGGTAATCATCTTGGATAACTCATTGGATAATATGATTGGATTATTGAATGAAATGAGTGAAATATCTGTAGAAGTAGGGATAAATGGCAATAATTGTTAAAAAAATCTCACAAGGACAGAAGGACAAGAACTATTCAAGAAGGTTGGAATTAAAATAGAAAAGAAAGTTAAATATTTGGGAATGACAGTTACAAAGAAAACTTCAGGACATTATGAAAATGACTATAAGAGATTGTGGAATCAAGTTAAAAACAATTTGGAAAGATGGAAGAGACTAAACCTCTCAGTCCTGAGCAGAATCTCAGCCATTAAGATGTTGATCTTACCTAAAATCTCACACTATAGTCACACCAGAACTCCTTTTAAAGATTGGTCCAAGGCTATATCAATGTTTATATGGAAAATAAAAATAAAAACAAAGGTAAGATTAAAAATACTTCAAGATGCAAGGAAGAGGGGAGGCTTGGGAGCCCCAAATTTGAAACTTTATTTTGAAATATATTGTCTTGCATGGATAAAGGAGTGGGTAACATTAAAAAATAGAAGATTATTAGAACTAGAAGGAGAAAATCTTAGATATGGTTGGCATGTCTAACTGGGATATGAAATGGTCAAAATAAATAAATATTTTAACAATCATTGTATAAAAAAGTATTGCTAACAACCTAGAAAATATATAGAGCTAGAATCACACCCCCCAAAACACCTTCTAGACCTCCCCATAAGAAGCTTTTCATAGGAGAAAAAAAATTAATAGAAGATAATTGGCTGAAATATGAGAATTTTTTGAAGAAACAGGAAGGAAAATTTATAATGAAATCACAAGAATAATTAGAGAAAGAAGGTATAAAGTTGCAATGGTACCCATATGGGCAGATGTATTTTTAAAAAATATGAAAAAAAATTAGAGTCTCGAGGAAAAGAAAACAGAAATTGAAAAGTTATTATGCATTGAATGAAATAAAATTATTGTAAATTTATATAGAAATCATTGCAAAAAGATATGGAGGAAGATGTGGTAAAGAACATAGGAAACTTGATTCAACTATCATAATGGGAGAGAACCTGGAATAAAGGAATTAAATACAGAGCTTATCAGAACATAAGAGAGAATTACTATAAAATGTTATTTTGTTGATGCTTGACCCCAGATAAAATTTCACAAATATATAGTATAGATGACAAATGCTGGAAATGTGATAAAGTTCCAGAAACCTTTCAACATTGCTGGTGCACATGCCATTTTGCAAATAAATATTTGAAGATAATCAACAATGCAGTGAATAGTATCCTGGACATAAAGATACAAATAATACCAAAATATTATCTATTCAGTAACTTTGAAGAAAATGTAGAGAGGAAATTTGGGTAAATACTGATTTACATGATTATAACAGTTAGAATTAGCTTTGCCTAAACATTAAAGGCAAAAGATATCCCAAGTGAGGAAGAATGGGCCCTTAAATTATTGGAGGAAACAGAAACAGATAAGTTAACTCATGTGCGGTGCAGTCAGGTGGCTCTGGGCCACCCCAGGAAGCAGCAGATCAGGGCCGCAGCTACCCCATGTCGCGGCCCTGATTCTCCCTTTTTCCACCCCCCCAAAAGCAGCAAAATGCTGCTCCTTAAGGGGCAGCAAAAAGCCACCCTCAGAGCCAGCACACGGCTCTTCTTCACCCTTTCCAGTGCTGTGCATCAAAATGCTGTGTTGAAAGGGCGTCCTAATGGCGCGTGGTGTCAAGACAGCATCAGTGTGGGGTTGGGGTGGCTGGTGTGTGGCTGCTCCACCCCATCTCTGCCTCCAGGCCAGCCCTTTGGGCCTGTCTGCAAAGGCCCTCAGTTATTGAAAAGAAATCATTAAATAAATGTATAAGGAATGGGAATTGGTAATAAGTTTTCTGCAAAAGAAATGGATATTGTTGACAACCATAGGCTTCTCAACAAAAGTAGCATGATAGAAAATATAGACTTGAAGAATGTAAAATATAGTGTGGAGGAAAACGAAAGACATGCAGATTGAGCATCAAAGATTTGTCATTAACTTATAGAGAGAAGAACTAGTGTGAGCAAGGGAGGAACTCAGAATGAATGTGGAAGAATGTGGAAGAAAGTTTGGAGTAAATGAGAAAATGAGAGGAAGTAATGTTGTATGAATGAGGAGAAGAAAAGAGTGGAAGAAGGTTGAAGGATTGAGGAAGGAGAGAAGAAATGAAGAGAAGTGAAAAGAGGTAAGGAAGGAACAAAGTGTGAAAGGAGAGACAAGGAGTGTAAAGAGGAGAATGTAATGTATGGTGGAAAGGTATGAAGGAGTAACAAGTGAGATAAGAAGAATTTAGTATGTCAGAGTTTACCCTTAGTGAATGTTTATGATGTTACTGATGATGTTATTATTGGATGTTTAATACTGTGTATAATTATTGAATAAAAGTATTTATTTATTTATTTATTTATTTGAAAAAAAGGTACAGCAAGGCAAGTGCAGCTGGCATGAACCCAGTATAGCTGGAAAAGGCTTACCACTTTCTTCCATATTTTCCCTTGACCTTCTTTCTCATTATCTGCAGTTAGAACTACTGGGTCAGGAGCATCCCAGGTGCTGAGATTTTCAGATTGAAAATCTGGGAGTGCCCCTGGAGTCTTCAGACTGTCCCTAGAAATGTCATGGTGGTGGGCTGCAAGGCTGACAAAGCCTTATATATTAAAAATCCACAAATATCCATGTGGGGAAAGGGAACTTCCAAGCTTTGTCTTTAACATCTTTCTGAGCACTGCTTGTCAGACTACATTTAAGAGACATACTTTTCTAGGCAAGAAACAGAATTTCCTGAGCACAAAAATATTATTTCATAAAGGATATTTCCTATTATTTAATGCTGATATCTTGCTTCTTATTTAGAAAAAATACCAAATTAAAGGTGCCTCAAACAATATCAAACATATAGAAATGAATTTCCCTCTCTCTGATATAACAGGATTTAATTTGTGGCAAAATTCTGTAGAGCCATTTTCTGCTCGTTATTTAGACATCCCTATTTTTTCCTTTAAAAATACTTTATAATTGTCAAGGAATATACTATTAACTGCTCCACAATGTAAGAATAGACTTGTCATGAGTCTAATTTTGTCAGAATTTTGACTCAAACCAAACATTGTGATTCATGGAGGCTTTTATGAATGAAATATGCGAAACATTGAACTTAATGTTACAGCTCCCTCACATCTAAACATAAATAAAGCACATGGGAAATTATGTGTGTCAGATGTTAGTGGTATATCATGTATTTCAATAATGAATAATTACAGCATGTCATCCTATATTAAATTATCATAAGCAAGAACATCTGTAAGTGGTAAGATGGCAGCAATTTAATTTAAAAATGATTGGATGCCACTGGCATAAGTGCAACACATTATTCCAACATTTGAGATTCAGTGTCAAATTTGCATGACCCTTGACCTGAAATGCTATGAGTGTCTTGAAACAGATCTAATAACATTTCAAAGAAAGAGATCACGTGAAAGGCTTATAGGCAGACATGAATAAAATCTTTACACCCAGAAATCTGCTTTACCACTTTTTAAGGGAAATGGGAGGAAGTGGAATAAAAAAAATCTAGGGATCCAGTCAGGAAAAAAAAAAAAAAAAAAAGGAGAGGATTCCATAACATTTATGGTCAATGTTACATTGACAATATAGGGGCACTGGCTACAATATAGTTATGTAAAATATCCAATGTCTGTGTACTTTCCATCCAGGAAAGTGTCTCCTCATGGAAAAAAAATGCAGCTCCTGTAGCACAGAGCACACTTACAGCCCATATTTTTTTCTCATGCTATCTCTGGTTAGGTTTTTATTATTTCTTTTTAGTATAAAAAGCCCCTGTAATTCAGAGACATAGCCACGTTAGTCGGGAATATCAGTATGCAAAGGGATCTTGAAACACTGAGACTGTGCAAAAGAAGTTGTAGTATGAGCTGTCGTAACTCAGGGGCTCTGAAGATGGCACAAAGCGCCGTCTGCAGAGCCAGGGAAGGGGAGGAGCAGCTGGCCACCAGCTGCCCCAACCCCTTTCCAAGAACATCATCACAGTGCATGCCGTTGCACACAGTGAGCACTCTGACAACATCTTCCCGGCACAGCATTTTTACACACTGTGCCGGAAGAGGTGCATAAGAGCCGTGTGGCAGCTCTTCCAGTACCCTTTCCATGGCTTGGGAAAGGAGTGCTATTTTGGCACTCTTTTCCCAGTTGCCAAAAGGGTGGATTGGGGTCAAGGCATGGGGCAGCCTCGTTTCCAGTCCTCCACTTCTCAGGGCGGCCCATGGCCTCCTGTCTTCATCCCCCCCTCAGTGTACTTTCTCAGACCCTGGAATACACTAAATCCTGTTTAACATGGAAGATAAACATAGGAAGTTTATTTCAGAACAAAGAAAGATGTTGTGTCAGTTAGACCATTGGTCCACAAGGTTTTGGTACCTTTTGCCCATGTTGGGCCACTGACCCAAAAGAACAATGGGAACCACAGGTAATTGCGTATGGAGGAAATGGTGGTAGTTACCAGAATCTTAAGAAGGGAAAGCTGCAGCCAAAAATAGGTAGAGTTTGCAGGTTTCAATTCTTTCCCCCTCTCCACCATCATCTAAGAAAGTAGACAAGCTACTGCAGATTCCTCAGTACAGATCTACACTTACTGGTTAGGTTTTTGTATCAGGATCTTTCACACTTTTACTTGGAGATGCCACAGATAGAAGTAGAGATCTTTTACATGTAAAATATAAGTACCTCCACTGAGATAAAGCCCCCACCCCAGACGCTTCCTTCCAAGTAGTACCATTTCTTTCATTCTTACTTTCTTGGCCTCTCCTGTATTCTCCCCACATGGGGGAGGGGGATCTGTAAGAGCAGTAGTGCTATTATGCTTCATAGGATAAAGCATAATATTTTCTCAGATGGGTTCAAACAATCAAGCCTGCATATGACAGAATAAACTTGGAAGGAAATACTGAATCAAGTTGTTTCTCTCTCTCTCTCTCTCTCTCTCTCTCTCTTTTTTTTTTTTTAGTCTTATATAAAAATAACCTATATAACTCAGGCCTATTAATTCTCATTCAAGTTGAGTGACTTCCTGTTTAATCAGTATACCATATGGCAAGTGCTTTATTTTTTTTCTGAAGATAATTTGAGATGGCATGTGAATAGATTTTTCTGAATTGAAATAGCCCCCCCTTGCTTGAAATATTTTTAGCATCCTCCTTCCTGATTGATTTGCTTTCTTATCCTTAGGAAATTTTCTCTTTCTAGAATCTACTGGTTAAATAATTTTATTTGATTAAACATATTCCTTTTACCCAATAAATTAAATGCAAATAAATGTGCATATTTTTAAATTCCCAGTTGGATGCCTTTTTTGAGTTGCTGAAAGATAACACACTTTTTAAAATTTATTTTTTAAAATATACTTTTTCTTGTGCCTGTGGAGCCCTGCATATATAGAAGTCTATGATGTCTATGCATATAGATCTTCCTTTCCCAGATATTGACAATCAGTACATAAACATCATGAGCTTGGCCTATAGCATAGACCCACTGTCCCTTGAGTTCCTTTCACATTCATATATATATATGTGAATGAAAGAGACTGGACAAAACATCATTTTACTAAATGAAGATGGAAGTAAGCCTTGGGTAGCTTAGCTAAGTTAGATCACCTTGGACAACACAAAGTTTAGACCAAGGCTCAGAACTGTTCCATTCACATGGTAGACATCACTTGCCATTGCACTGTGATGCTATGTGGCTACAAAAATTGTAGTACTTTATAAAGTATAAAAATGCTATTCATAGTTCAGTGGAATAAGCAGGTATTATTCAGCAAATCTCGTTTGCTTTTAATATACTATTATGCTATTACTATACATCAACCCTGTAATCTATCTTTTTATTATATTATTAAAAAAAAGCTTTCAGTTGGAGGAGTTTTGCAAATAGTCCTGAATGAATATTCAGGGAGGGGGGGATTCCTTTTTATTTAAAACTGAAGTGAAAGATATTTTACATCATTAATTATAATTTGAGTGTTTAGAAATGTTTGTGTATACTATTTTGCACAACAGAATAAGACGAATATGAGGAGAGGGCATTCTTGGAACAACCATTGCACTTTTCAGTGTTCCCAAAATTGCCACCAAATTGCATATGTAATGTATGGTTTTCCTCAAAAGTACTTGAATGGAACACTCTGGGAAAATTGGCATTATATGCAAGTAGCTTTTTTATAAAGAAAATATATTTTAGGTGCTTGAGTTTCCACTTGCACCTAGAATTGATTTATTGTCATCTAACTAGCTGCAAAGTTTCACACTGACCCCAGAGAACTTGAACGTTAGTTCAGTCTAAGCAGAGTTTCACTTTATATCAATAGTAAGCAGCTATTTTATCAAAGCTTTTTAGCTTCATTCCAAATTCCTTAGATGCTTTGCCTAAGGAGGAAACATCTACATTTGCTACAAATTTCACTTCAGGTGAAATGTAGTGGTAACTTAGAAATAGTGTTGTGACAAATCAGATTTTTTCTTCTCATCCATTGAGAACTAGATGCATTTTAAAAAAAAAATGTTTAAAAAATCCAACTTTCAAAAGGTTATTTTTTCTCTCCTTGTCAGGGGCAAGAGAAGTATTTTTTACAGATTTCCCAAATGACAATAAAAGACAAGGTGGACATTTATGCTAATTATGTGTGTTGGTGCTAATTTAATTTGCATTTCAAACTCAATTAGCATGTCAAAACGAAGTTTGGCAAAGGTTTAAAGAACATGCCTCAGCTTTAAAAAAAACTTGAAGGCACAAACACACACAAAACCAATCTCAACAAATAAATTTAGGTTGCAGCCCCAACAATGGTAGACTTGGGGGGAACCTCAAGGACCATACAGTCCAACCCCCTTCTGCTATAAAGGAATACATAGGAATACATAGGATCCTAGAGGACATGTAGTCTCACCCACTGTTCAACATCAGGGTGGCGGTGGAGGATGTGATCCTAAGGCAAACCTTTCAACAGAGTTTTCTTGGCATAAAGAGGAGTTTTGCTATAGGATGCCCCTGAGGCTCAGAGAGTGTGACCCTCACAAAGGAGAAGGAGGAGTGGGGTGGGGTGAAATGGCAAATGTGCTCTTCTGCCAAGCTGAAATTCTGCCATCGACAAATCTTAGCATTGGAAGGGATTCCCAAGGGTCATCTTGTCCAACCTCCTTCTACCATAAAGGAATACCGAAGATTCTAGGGTTGGACTGGGAGGCTGAGAGTATGTGACTTGCCCAAGGTAACCCAGTGAGTTTCTATGGTGTTCTAATCCCAGCTCAGCCATATAAATCCACAGGGTGAGCTTGGGTAGGTCACAGTCTCTCAGCCTCAGAGACATTCTGAATTCTCCTTGCTAAAAACAAGTTAGGTTTGCCTTATGATCACCATGAGAGAGTGAGTGTGCAGGGGAAGGCTTGTCATGCCCTGCCTCTGAGGCTGGGAGAGTGTGATCCTTACAAAAGAGAAGAAGAAGCAGGAGTGGGGTGGAACAGCAAATGTGCTCTTCTGCCAAGCAGAAATTCTGCCATGGACAAATCCTAGCATTTGAAGGGATTCCCAAGGGTCATCTCATCCAACCCCCTTCTACCATGAAGGAATACCTAGGATTCTAGAGTTGGACTTGGAGGCTGATAACGTGTGACTGGTGCATGGTCACCCAGTGAGTTTTAATTGTGTTCTAATCCCAGCTCAGACATATAAATCCACAGGGTGACCTTGGGTAGGTCACACTCTCCCGGTCTCAGGGACATTCTGAACTCTCTTTGCCAAAAAAAAAAAAAAAAGATAGGCTGTCCTTAGGATCACCATGAGAGAGTGAGTGTGCAGAGAGAGGTTTGTCATGCCCTGCCTCTGAGGCTGAGAAAGTGTGACCCTCACAAAAGAGAAGAAGGGGCAGAAGTGGTGTCCACAGGGTGACATTGGTTAGGTCATACTATCTTAGCCTCATGGATATTCTGAACTCTTCTTGCCCAAAAGCAAACCAATCATAGGTTAAATAAAATGTAGCTTTAATATTTAAAGAGGCTTTCTTTAAATGAAACAAAATCAAACATTCTCTCCTTTGCAAGGGGCAGAACCATAATCATTCATGATCATAACAAAGCAACAGAGTGGAAGGAGACAAGGCAGTCTCCCTCATGATTGCTCACTTCACAACTTAGTTTTGAAAAACAAATGAGAAGAAGAATTTAGCAGGGGGATACTTTTACAACTTCCTTCAGCTGCTCAGACTCTGGTCTGCAGAGATCTTCTGTTGATATCAATTAAACCTAAGAAAATAAAGTTCACTTAGCTCACCAGAAGTAAATTACTTGGAGCTGGATGCACACAACACAACTTGGAGAAATGCAGACAGCAAAGGTAGAGCAATATCCAATGCTTCTGTGAGAATTTGAATGGGAGAGCATACTGAGAAAGGGGAGAAGGTCTGAAGGTATCAGCCACCACTTATACACAAAATGCTCTCTCTTTTTGTTCTCATCTGTTTTTCAAAGCAAAGTTGTGGGCAAAGATGGGGAAGGACATCAAACTAAGAAAGGAAATAGCTTTTGGTAAAACCCAGTATGAATAGTAACTTTACTTATGCAAAATATGCAAATCCTGGCCATACAATTGTCAGCTGAAAGGTCTCTTCACTTCACTTCATTTGCAAATGATTAAAAAACAAAATTCTTACTTGTTGATTGAAAAGTTCTAATAATTTGTTCTCTTTTAAAAGCTTACAAAATCTTTGAACAACAGATATTTCAGGTTTATTGAATTTGTTCGAGAATTCTTTACATCGCTACTTAGAAATATGCAGAACTTCTTTAGGGAATTTCACTAGTCTTACTGAGACTCTTGGTTTCTGACACAATTCCTCTGATGTCCCACTATCCCTAAATATACTTATTTATTATTTCACATTGAGTAGAATTTTACTGACAATCCTTAATCAGTAGCTGCAAAATAAATCCAGCTAAACTAACTGAGGGGCTGAACAGACCGGCATTTAACACCAGCCTCAGGGCAGAGTGGGGGTGTGGCATCCACATGCCCCAATACCAACCCAGTGCTGGCATCACGCTGCCCACCTGATCACATGGTGAGAGGTGAAAGGGCATATCTTTGGTGCAGCATTTAGACATGCTACACCAAAGAATATAAAAAAAAAGTGCCATGGTGATGGCAAATGAGCCTTTTTCCTGACATGAAAAGAAGCGGTTGCTGAGCCCTGATCCAGAAAAGAAAGAAGCGGTGGGATGCCAGTCTATTGGGGAGATCTGCACAGCCCCTTACATATGTACCAAGAGACCAAAGGACTTAATAAGATGACTCACGCCAACCATATGGAGGGGTTTGCTTTACACCTTGCTCTTTTTCCTCTGTGCAGCCGTGTGGAGGAAAGCTTTGCCTCAGGGTCCTGTTGGCCTTGTGAGGCATGGCCTGGGACTGGGAGAGTACTAATCAGCTGGCTCCACATACCTGCCTCTATTCAGAGCTCAACAGCTGACCAGCACTGGCCAGAACTCTCCTCTGCTTAGCAGCCCAACTCATGTCTTGGCCGTTTGGCATTGGGGGATAAGTAGGTATGGGAGACACTTGGAGGTTAGGGGCCTAGATGGGCTGGCTAGGCTGCCCTCCAAGTTCTTTGGTTCCATTTGGGAGTATGAGGAGTGTTCTGGGCCTGGATGCATTGGCTAGGCCACCCTCCAAGGCCTTTATGGGCCTGAACCGGCCACTGAGCACATAGCAGCCCTCCTACCTCATTTAGTATGCTGCTATTATTATTATTATTATTATTATTATTATTATTATTATAGCTGTTGCAGTTGCCAGAGCCCTCCTGTGAGTCCCCCGCAGCTGCTCCAGGCCTCTCTGAGGCCTGTTGCAGTCACCAGAGCCCTCCTGGGGGTCTGCCGCAGCCGCGTCGGGCCTCTCCGAGGCCCATTGCAGTTACCGGAGCCCTCCTGGGGGTCCCCTGCAGCCATGCCGGACAAACATTGGGGTTTCTCGGAACATTGGAGGCACAGAGTAAAAAAAACAACACGGGATTTTGTTGTTGTTTTGTTTTGTTTTGTTTCACTCTGGCCCTTCAATGTTCTAAGGAACCCCGAACCGGCCCCCAGCTCAAAAAGTTTGCCAACCCCTGAGCTAGCCTATGGGGTTTGGGCAAGACAGAGTGAGGGGCCTGATACTTCCCAGGCTGCTGTAGGGGCATCACTTCCCCAGGGCATTTCATCAGCTGGGGCATCTACTGTAGCTGCAGGTGAAGGTTCAGGCATACTGCAGGTGCAAGCTGCCACAATGGTCTTGTCAGGCATCTCCTCCCCTACTTTGCCACCAGGTACATCTGGCTCTTCCAGCCCAGGCCTGGTCAGCCACAGTGTGGGCCCCTGAAGCATTGACTGTTGAGGCATGGCCTTCAGGGCCAAAGACAATAGTTTCCCCGGTTGAAGCTAAAGATTCCCAATCCTCCAATGATGAGGAGAAGGTTTTCCCAGGCAAGGAGGTGGCAAATGAGGGAGTAGGCAGGCTCTCATCCAAACCTGGAAAAGATGCTTCTAATGCAGGTGGATTGCAAAGTATTTCCACCTTGTCCACTGCCCATGGTGAGTTTGTGGAGGGAGGGGTGGGGTCACCCCTGCAACCGGCATGGTTCCAGTTTGCCCAGGGGAGTTTGGTCCATACTCGGAGGTTTCTGCATCTTTGAGCAAACACCTCCTACCAACCATAAGGGAGCACATTTTGAAGAGTGAGTATGTAGATCTGTTTCCTTTGGTACTTCATGAGCCAGAATTCAGGGTCATGGTAAAGGATGGGCTCCTTATAAACCTCCCAAGTGAAAGAGCAATTTAAAAGGCCCAAGATGGAAAAGCATTTCCTTAACTGGCTAGCTGGGTAGACCATTTATGCAGATCTTCTCACTGAGGTAGAGCCCAACTGTCGCTGTGGTAGCAGGCAGTTTCTCAAGTGTTAGGATATTATTCTTAGGTCACATAACTTGGTGAGGGGAACAGCATGGCAAAGTGGTCATGAATTGATGGGTGTTCAGTGTATGGCTTTATGAAGATACTGGGGGTGGGGGTGGGGTTCTGTCCCATACCATCATTAAGTTAACTAGAAAATGTAAGGATTTGTCAGTCTGGCTTACTTTGGTTTGGGACTATAATGGGGTTTCTTTTTGAAGAAGTAATCTTCTGCTAAGGGCTGACCTTCAAGTTTAGTGAAGGGGTCGCACAGCTATGGCCTTTATTGGCAGAGACAGTGGTGTGCTGAACGTTAGCCAACTGACCTGGGTGAGTACATGGTTGGATAATAATAATAATAATAATAATAATAATAATACATTCCACTCGAGACCAGTTTGACAAATCTGACTGGTGCGGCTCAGGAGTTCATGGATACCATGACAAATATGGGCCTATCCCAATTGGTCCTCGGGCCCACACATTTTGCGGGTCATACCCTCGATGCGGTCTTTAGTATGGAACAGGAAGATCTGTGGGCAGAGGTTATTAAAACCACAGCATTTTCATGGATGGATCATTTCCTGGTCAAAACTGAACTAAGAGCCTCCATCCGCCCCATCGGGTGTGGTGGTGGTGGACCCATTAGAATGGTCTGCCCTCAAAGGCTGATGGAACAAATAAGATTCCAGAAAGCCTTGGGGGGTTTAATGGTTGGCAACACTGGTGACTCTGTCGAAGCTTTGGTTAACACCTGGAACACTAACCTTACCAAAGCTATTGACACGATCTCTCCCAAGCATCCTTTCCAACCCACTCCAAACTTTAAGCCATGGTATACATCAGAGCTTAGGAAAATAAAGTGGGTTGGACAATGACTAGAGTGCACCTGGCGGAAAACTCAACTCTTATCTGACAAGACTCATCATAGAAACTTTCTTTGGTCCTATCAAGAGGCAATACGTGCAGCACAGAGATCTTTCTGTTCTGCACATATTGCATCTGCAGAGTCTCATCCAGTAGAGCTGTTTAGGGTGGTGGGGGAACTGATGCCGGTACTTCCTGCACAGAACCTGTTACTTAACCCAACAATGACCTGCTGTGATGTGTTTAACAACTTTTTTGCAGATAAAAATCTCTCAGATAAGAGCCGACTTAGATGCCAGTATTTTGACAAAAACAATTGACGAGGTATACAACAACTCCGTTAATGAAATTATCCTGGATCAGTTCCAATCTGTGAGTAATGATGATGTGGACAAGCTCCTTGGTAGAGTGAGGAAAACGACCTGCTCTCTCGACCCTTGCCCATTATGGCTGGACATCCAGGTGGGTGATGCATTGTTCCTTATGGACATCATCAATGCATCCCTCAGGGAAGGTCATATTCCATCTTGTCTGAAGGAAGTGGCTGTTAGGCCACTCTGAAAAAACCTTCCCTGGACCCCCTGGATATGAACAACTATAGGCCAGTCTCTCTGTTATCATTTTTGAGCAAGGTAATCGAGAAGGCAGTTGCTCTTGAACTCCAAGCTGTCTTGGACGAAACTGATTATCTAGATCCATTTCAAACTGGCTTTAGGAGAGGATTTGGAGTTGAGACTGCCACGGTTGCCTTGGCTAACAACCTGCGTCTGAGCATTGACAGGGGTAGTGTGACCCTGTTGGTGCTTCTAGACCTCTCAGCGGCTTTTGATACAATAGATCATGGCATCCTCTTGGATCACCTGAGCAGGTTAGGAATTGGAGGCACTGTGTTCCAGTGGTTCTCTTCCTTCCTCTTGTGCAGATCCCAGACGGTGCTGCTCAGGGACAGTTGCTCAGGTAAAAAGGAGCTCACCTGCAGCATCCCTCAAGGTGCCATTCTGTTCCCAATGCTGTTCAACATCTATATGAAACCATTGGGTGAGATTATTCGGAGTCATGGAGCTGGGCATTATCAGTACGCTGACGACACCCAGATCTATTTCTCCATGTCTTGATAATTGGCCTTGGCTCCTGATGGCATATCTCCTCTCAATGAATGTCTTAAGGCAGTGATAGGCTGGATGAGGAAAAACTGATTGAAGGTGAGTCCAGACAAAATGGAGGTGCTCACAGTAGTGGCCCCGAATCCAGGAATTGGGTTGCAACCTCTAGTCTTGGACGGGGTCACATTCTCCGTAAAGGACTGTGTTCACAGTCTGGGGGTGCTCCTTGACTTGTTGCTCCTGACGACTAATCAGATAAATGCAACGGTCAGGAGTGCCTGTTATCAGCTTTGGCTGATACACCAGCTGTGCCCTTTTCTGCAAGTAAGGGATCTTGAGACTGTCGTGCACGTGCTGGTAACCTCCCGTCTAGATTTCTGTAATGTGCTCTACATGGGGCTACCTTTGTGCTTGTTCTGGAAACTTCAATTACTACAAAACATAGCAGCCAGATTGGTTTCGGGAACATCTAGGAGGGACCTCATAAGTCCGGTGTTAAAATGCCTCCACTTGCTGCCTATTAGTTTCCAGGCCCAGTATAAGGTGTTGGTCATTACCTTTAAAGCCCTAAATGGCTCGGGTCCAACCTATCTTCAGGACAACCTCCTCTCATACAATCCTCCCCACTCACTCCAGTCCTCTGGGAGGAATCTGCCCTAGCCATTAAAATCTAGGCTGTCAGCAACCTCCCAGAGGCATTCTCAGTAATTGCCCCCAGATTATGGAACGGCCTGCTCGATGAGATACATCAGATTACAATGGTAAACAGCTTTAAAAAGGCTGTTAAGACAGATCTCTTCCGGCAGGCCTTTCCAGAATAGGTTTCCTGGCCACAGAAACCCCCTTATCCCATCCTCTCCGAACTTTGCTGTCGCTGCTATTCTGTTTGCTTTATTCTATTTTGTTGTCTATGTCTTTATTTTATTATATATCATTTTAACTTAGAAGTTTTAATAATTCTGGTTTAATACTTTTTTTAAGGGATGGGTGGGCTTGGGCCTTGGGATTTATATCGTATGTAATTTTAATTATTAGCTGCCCCAATTGTTCACAGAGGGGTGGGGTACAAATAAATTTTATTTATTTATTTATTTATTTATTTATTTATTATTCAATGTTTGCATGCTAATATTCTCTTCCAATCTCAGCATGTTCCTGGGGCCTCAAACTTCATCCTAGATGCCCTCTCCCATTTTCAGTTCAACAGGTTTCAGGTACTTGCCCCTCAGGCCTCCCCATGACCACTCAACGTTCCCCTGCATCTTTGGCAGGGGAGGTGGAATGGGCTATCCTCCTGTCAGTTGCCCCATCAACATGGACTGAGTATTGGCATAGCTGGCATTCATTCCAGAGGTTCTTGTCTGCAGCAGGTGTGATGGAAGTATGGCTGATACCAGTAGATTTGATTCTCCAATTTGCAGTCCACCTGAGTGAGTCTGGTTTGTCACCTCATACTGTCAAAGGCTTTTAGGCAGCACTGGCATTTTACTCAAAGGCCAATGATCTCCTGACCCCACAGCAGACTTACATGTGCACAGGGTGCTTGAGGATTGGTCCAGGGAGACATCCTTGCCCCTGACTCCCAGCTATCTGTCACATAATAATAATAATAATAATAATAATAATAATAATAATAATTTGTATCCCGCCCCTCTGAGACCAATTGGGGTGGCTAACAGTGTAAAAGATACATAATACAATCAAACCCCAATAACCTCCCCCCCTTAAAAAAGCATTAAATCCAATAAAGATTAAAACCATACAAATTAAAACTGACCAAATGGTCGACAACATTATACAATTATATAAACCACATTATACAGGCAGCATTAATCAATGGAAAGCAGCAGTATCTTGTACATAGCTACTAAAGAGGTTCCTGGAGGATTCTCCTAAGAGGATTTCTGAGGCCGGGATATCTATTCTGAGAAGGCCTGCTGGAAGAGATCCATCTTAGCCTTTTTAAAGCTGTCAAAGAGCCTTTGCAGACTGCCAGAAATAGTGCACATTAAATTGAGGCACTGCCCTGGCTCAGTGCTAGGGAGTCATGGGAATTGTATTTTTTTCTGGGACATTGAGCCTTCTCTGTCAGAGAGCTCTGGTGCCACAATAAACTACAGTTTCCATGATTTCCTAGCACTGAGCCAGGGCAGTGCCTCAATTTAATGTGCACTATTTCTGGCAGTCTGCAAAGGCCCTAAGGATGAAAGGAGATGGATCTCATCCAGCAGGCCATTCCATAATCTGGGGGTGACGATGGAAAATGCCCTCTGGGAGGTAGTCAAGAGCCTAGATTTTTGTGGCTGGAGTAAACTCCTCCCAGAGGACCGGAGTCCGCGAGGAGGATTATAAGGGAGAAGGCAGTCCCAAAGATAGTAGTAGCCCTCCTCCGCATTATTGATTCCCTCCCATCAGTATTTAGCTCATTTTTTGAAACACTCCTTTTCCAAACTACTTTCACTCTTGCTTTTTTTGCAGCTACCCACATTAGTCAGCTCCTTCCCAAGTCTAGGACGGACAAGTTGGGCTGGGCCATACATGTTTCTGATTTTTCTTTTGGTCTAGGAACTTGTCGATCTGCTTCAGGTGCTCTAAGACTGATCAGGTTAGGAGGGGCAGCCTCTGGAGCAGCTGTGCCTGTCAGGTTGGTGGAAGAATATTTGAATTCCACCCGGAGGTCCCTGGTTGTCTTCTTGTTCATGAATCAGGCCTTCCACTAACTTAATTTCAATACCAGGCTGTATTCAAGAAAGCCATTGTGCATATCGGCCTGTCACCTAATCTTTTTTCAACACATTCATTCAGAAGTGGGGCAGCATGGTGGCCACCATGTGGAGATTATCTCCAATAGTGATCCACAAAGTTGAATGCTGGCAATACAGGGCATGTGACTCATACATATGCCAGCAGGCTAGCAGGGCTCTGGCAGGGTGCCTGAGGGGGTGGGGGGTGGGGGGGCTCTGTTGTCTAAAATCTTTGTTTCCTAAACAAGACACCTTTCCACAGTGTGGCTTA
This sequence comes from Phrynosoma blainvillii, assembly GCA_026167975.1. Classification (NCBI taxonomy): domain Eukaryota; kingdom Metazoa; phylum Chordata; class Lepidosauria; order Squamata; family Phrynosomatidae; genus Phrynosoma; species Phrynosoma blainvillii. Next base: position 194,330,053 of record JANUYF010000003.1, on the reverse strand, counting down.
CTGGGCACAGCATTCTCTTACTGGGCTAAGCATCACACAATTTAATCTGGCAAAGGATGTGACTTGGGCTTATTGAGGCTAGCAACCTTATGCTGGTACAGTCATTGAAGGATGCGGTGGGGTGCCCTTTTACCACATATCATTGACTTGGCTACAGGTAATATCCACCCTGATATAATCCTAATTCACCTGGAAGAGAATGACCTGGTAAAGATGCCCAACTTGGAGCTGATGGGAAGGATTACTGTGGACTTCATGAAATACGAAATATATTCCCTGGCGTGACCATCTTCTGGACTAGGCTGTTGCCTAAGCATGTATGGCATGGTGCCAAGAGTGATGCTGCTATCAACACCTCAAGCTGTCATATAAACAGGGACATTATGCACAATTTGGTTTGGGTGGGTGGTAACCCTATTCATCACCAAGGCATTCGGGTGAACTTTCCTAACTTATTCTGGGGTGATGTTATGCATCTCTCATCACTCAGATGTGACATGTATCTTGACACAGTTGCTCGATATATCAGGGAATCCATACTAGGTAGGGGTTTGGGAGAGGGGAAGCCAAACTGAGCTGGCCCCCTCCTGTAGTGATAATTCAGTCCCCTCCCTACATATGGATTCATGCTTGAGGAAGCAGTAAAATAGCAACATGACAACAGACAATTTATTACAAGGTAATCAAAGGATTTATGGTTACTGTGGATGATGTGTGCCCTGTCACAAATAATGTATGATTGTAATGATTATTGATCAAACCCATGCTTATGATTTGATTTATGGCTGTCACTCAAAATTCGAGTAATGGATGATGGATATATGAGGTCATTAGGTATGGGTTTATAACCTGCTTGCCTCGAGCCACCATGCTTCAATTCGGTTAGTGGATGCCCCCTCTTTATGGTATTAGGATTTAATTCGATTTTTAATGTTACTGCATAATGTTTTGGATCATGTGTACATCACCCTATACAAGCATTAAAGTTGTGGCCAATTTTTACCCAATATTTGGTGTCTGACTCCATTAGTCCCACTGCAATTAACTTTTTTTTTATCAGTGTCATAGCATGTAAATGTAATCTTGGTTATATGTAATTGAAAACACCATCCAATGTCATCCTGACATTTTTCAATTGCAAGTAACATGGATGTTATTAGCATTACTTTTTAATTATAAATAATGTCTACTGGCATTCTGAATTGTAGTTACTGGTTTGTACCTAGAGTTATGGATCTCTAACTGCTAAATATTCAGTAAGACTATGTAATCTCATTGTAAGTGCCCTCCACAGCCCATCTTTACAGCTAATGCCACATTAGGAGATCTGTTCAGCTGCTCATTGGGGAGCAATCCCCCTCCCACTACTGAAGGAGGTTACAACAATCATAAACAGGACTCCTGTCACAAATCTTTGTTGTAGTCTCACTTGCTGGTGGGAGCGGGGCTGGAAACTTCATCCTCCTTGCAGCCCAATCAGCAGCTAAATAGACCTCCTTATCTTGATGTAGCTTCTGGCCATTGAAGTGGGGTAGATGGGTGTGATGGTGACAACTTGTCACTGTTCCAAAACCTTGTTGGCTCTCTTCTATGTCCCACTGATATGCAATGACAAAAACAAAAACCTGGGCCCACAAGAGATGGCAACTTTCAGCACTGTCTGAGCTAATTGTCTCAACAATAGCTATTAACAGCAGAGTGCAGAAGCACCAGCTCAGTTTGCTGTATTTGGTAATATTGCACTGACCAACCTTGAATGATTCACAGACACAGTTGGATTCTTCCAAAGTCCTTGGAGGCTTTTTATCTCTTGCTGCTATATATACAAGGTATTTACAAACTCTCCTTTGACTTTCACCAACATTCACTATCTGCTATACAACAATCCACTTTCTCCAACAAACACACCAACCCACTCTCTTCAACCGATACATGCCGTAAGTCTCAGAGCACTTATATACAGTGGAGATATCTAAATGTCAACACCTGGCACTACTTATCATTTCCAGCCATACAAACTATTTTATAACATCTTAAAGGAACATTGTTCCCAACAGCCCCCTCCAAAATAATTTATGATGAAATTATACAAACCAGAACAAAAACAAAACAAATACAGTTACAGGTTATTGTTCACAGCATTTACTTAAACCCAGCAAGGCAACTATTTCCCCATGCCTCTGAAATGGCAATGTCCCTGTTAATTTGTCAGCACCCATTTTCTCTGTGTCACAATATACAGGTCTCATGACTCCTTTTCTGTAACATTTTCTTAGTCTTTGTGTACCTTACACCAACATATTTTGTTCTGCTATTTAACTTCTCTACTTCTGCCATTCATTATGCAGGTCTGAGAATCCATGGGACCTTGACACTGTCTGAATACCTGGTTGGTACTTGCTTTATGACTCAAAGCTATTTCTCCTTTCTGAGTCCTATTCCTTGCCTTATATTTAGTACACCCATCTAGCATTTTCTGCTCTTTGTGTACGCTCCTGGACCTTACATCACTCTGGTCCCCTGGCAAGTTAACATTTTTAAACACATTTCTAACATCCAATGGTTCACATACAGGTACCACAGTATTCTCACTCTCTTGCCCCTCCACTGGATAGTTATGCACATCTGGTTTGCAATTTATATTGTTACATGCAACAATACATGCTTTACCACAAAGAATTCAGTTTCACCATGATCTCCCTTACACAAACTGGAAATTAAATAGAGAGGTTGAGTGTCTTCTACACTACTGACCTCACTCTTTACTTTCTCTTTGATCTTTATCTCTGGTGTGGAGGCATCAGGTGCATGTTGTGAAGTGCTTGCCTGCTGTTGTGCATTATCAGAGACTTCCAACCCTTCATTTGTGGATATTGGTTCCTCTAGGACTTGTGGTCAAACAAAGGGGCTATGCAAATGTGCAACTCTAGGCCTCCCCTGCTAGCGGTGGATTGAGGCCATGGCAATCCTATGCCACAGCCCTGATCCTTCCTTTTGCCATCCCTAAAAGGAAAATGGATGAGCAGCATCAGAATGGTGTCGGGGTGGGATTGGGGCAGCCAGCATGCAGCTGCCCTGCTCCAACTCCATCCCTAGGCTGGCCCTTCAGGACAATCTGCAATGCTCCAAACACTTCCTGGTTTGCATGAACCTTGTCCCATCCACTTTGTATTTCAAAATTAGCATTTTTTTTTTTTAAAAAGTACAACTTGTCCATTTCCTAGGGCAAACCTGTACTTATTACCTGTATATCCCACAAATCTTAACATTTGCCACTTAGGGATCAAGACATTGGCAAACTGCCCAAAAATGCTCAGGTATTTTAAACAGGATTCACTACCATACAACATATAGTAAGGTGTCTGGTTAACACTAGAACTCCAGACCCTGTTTAAGAAATGTTTTGCACAAATCACAGCTTTACCCCACAAATTACAGAGTGCTTGGGCACCAGCCTGCATACAGTCCTTCATTGATTGCAATAAACCTACCCTTCACTCAGCTAGGCCATTCTCAGTTGGGCCATAAGGGTTCATTTTGAATGCCCTTTGTCCTTAGCCAATTCTGAAATATATTTCCAAGAAATTCCCCACCTCTGTCAGAGATTAATGTTACCACTTTAAAGAAAAATTTCATTCCACCATGGCTACCCACTCCTTGAATTTGGTAAATGCAAGGTCTTTAGGGTTCTTTTAAAGCAAATACACAAATCCATATCTTGTATAGTGATAAACCAAAACAAAAATATATCAAGCACCTCCCACACTTGCCTTAAATGGTCCAGCAAGGTCTCCATGAACCACCTGGAAGGGCTGCTTTGTTACTCTTTTGCTTTTCTTGGCAACAGGAAAAGCCTTTACTTTAACCTTCTTGCAGACTATGCAGTCCAGGAATTTTTGGCATAGCTTTACTTTAACCTCTGGACACACCTTGGCCAACTGTGTCAATGTGTCAAAACTGGCATGTCCAAGCATCCTATATCATGCAAAGGCACATTGGACATTGTCACATTGGCGACATTTAACTTGGCTGCCTGAGGATGCAAGTAATATAGTCTGTCCATTTTATTATCCTTAGCACAGACTTTACCAGAAATTAAACATTCATTTTTCTCAACTATCACCTTATATCCATCAACAGTTAAGGTATATATACACTAATAAAAGAGTTTTGTAAACTCAGAGCAAACAAAACTTGTGAGAATGGTTTCCTTAAGCAGGAAATTAATTCAGTTGCCATCTTCTCTATCTTTCTCAGCGCTCCATCAAGCCAGTCCGCTTTGGAGACTGTTGAAGGCTTCACATCATGTAAAAGCTTCAAACAGTTTACCATATGGGGTGTAGCTCCAGAATTCAGCAACCACACCTGCTTGATTCACAGACACAGATTATTTCAAAATCTTTGGAGGCTTTGTGAAGGGTTGGATGGGTATGGGATTGTTTTTAATTTCTGTATCTTATGTTTTTAATTGATGTAACCCGCCCCGATTGCTCCGCAGCAGGGCGGGCTATAAATAAAATTTATTATTATTATTATTATTATTATTATTATTTCTTGTTGCAATATATACAAGCTATTTACAAACTCTCCTTCTACTCTCACCAACATTTACTGTCTGCTGTACAACAATCCTCTTTCTCCAACATGCACTCTTCAACCCACATGTGCCCTGAGTCTCAGAGCACTTATATACAGTGGAGATAGTTAAGTGTCAACACCTGGTGCTACTTCTCATTTCCAGCCACACAAACTATTTTAAAACATCTTAAAGGAATATTTTACCCAACAAACCTCTTTATTTTCTTTTTTTAAAACACTTTTACTCCTTGTGCCACAGCTGCCACCAATCCCTGACAAAGACCTACTTTCCCTCAAATTACTCAAGAAGACGTAATAATAAAATATTTTCTTCAATGTTGGTGGTGTGTAACTGTATCTTTGCAAGCACTCCAAACAGTCATTTATTGAAACAACATTATAAGTGTATTTGCAAGTTAACTTAAATACAGTATCACTTGTGTGGGATGTTGTTCACAGTTGATACATTATTGGTATACTTTGTTACACTGTGTTACATTTGTGGTTTCTTGTCCTTATACTTGTTTGTTGCAGTAACCCAAAACTATTCAAAAATCTTCATTTACTCTTGTTTGTTATACTTTTATTAACTGCTTGTGCTTTACTTTTCACTGTCTACTATTTTCCTCAGAGACTAACATTTCATGTCCCTGAGGACACTCTTAGTCCTCTCTTGGGGCTTTTAAAACTTTTAACTGCCTTTCTCTCCAGTATATCCTAGCCTAACAGGCTCTTCAACCCCTCAGGTTGTACTAAAACAGTAACTCTCACTTTGAGTTCTGTCCCTAACTCATTAACTAACAACACAAACATCAACAACCCCCCCCCATCCTCTATTTATACCTACTCCTAATTCCACTCTCATTGGCTAATGCTTGACCCATCCTGATTGGATGTTGCCAGGGCTTCTCTCTGCCTGCCTAAATCTGCCTTATCTCCACAATGGGCAGACCAGGAGATATGACAGGGGCTATGCAGACGGACAGCTTGGGCCACCCCAGCTAGCAGTGGATCAGGGCCACAGCAACTGCACGCTGCAGTCCCAACCCTCCCATTTGCCACCCCTGAAAGAGCAGCAAAAGGCTGCTCCTTTTAGGGGCGGCAAAAAGCCACCCTAAGAGCTGGTGCATGGCTCTTTAGCACCTTTTCCAGTGCAGTACATCAAAATGCTGTGCCAAAAGGGAGTCCTGACACCGCATGCCATGCATAATGGCACGTGGAATCAGAATGACATCAGCGTGGGGTTGAGTCGACAGGCATGCGGCTGCCCCACCCCATCTCTGCCTCCAGGTCAGCCCTTTAGGCAGTTCTGCAGAGGCCCTTAGCTACTTATATTTAACTAAGTAGTCAGTGTAGAGTATCAGTGAATAATATTTACATGATACTAACAGTGAGATACAAAAATGTTTTTTCTCTAATATTTACTTATTTAATAAATATTTCTCTAACATTTTTACAGAGCTCTGTAGAATTCTTATTCTGTAATAGTTCATCATGTCCACCAATGGCACTACATTTCTATGTTGGTGGGATCACATGCTCTTGTGAGGCAAGAAGCTATGGTGACAAATAGCAGTGCTGCTGATGGGGTTTCTCACATCAGACAGGATTTTGTTGAGGAGCCAGACAAAATGTGCCAAATAGCGATGGGGCAGCAGCAATAGTGAGAGGTGACACTGGTAGAGGATCTCTCAGAGACAACAGCAGTAGCACCATAGCTACCCCTTGTTAGGACTGTGCAGAAGAGGGCACAGTAAACCTCTTTTGAATGTCATTTAACTTGAAAACCCTGTAATTAGACAATGCAAAATGAAACAAGATAAGAAGATAAGACCAAATGGCTCTCAATAAGACACAGGGGTACAACAAAGGACAACATTGAACAATGAAACTGAACTCAAGCCAAAATGACATTCAGCTGTTGATGTGCTGGGACGTGACATATTATAGGAACATAGATTGTGAGAAGTATGAATTGGAGGTGATCAGGGGAAGATATAGTAAATAAGATTTGGAATGTATAACATTGCAATATTTGTCGTGAGTGCACTAAGGTGGACAGGAATTGAACAATTTGTGTCAGAAGGGGGGGGTTGCAGACTGCCAGAAATAGTGCAAATTGAGTCCACTTTTAGGGTTAGGGTTAGTGCTAGGGAATCATGGGAATTGTTGTTTTTTTTCCTGGGACATTGAGCCTTCTCTGTCAGAGAGCTCTGGTGCCACAATAAACTACAGTCCACATGATTCCCTAACCCTAACCCTAACCCTAAAAGTGGACTCAATTTGCACTATTTCTGGCAGTCTGCAACCCCCCAAAATTACAATGTTTCACTCAGGCAATGAAAATCTAGGGAATAATGGGTAGTAAAATGGCAAGGGCCATTAAAGCCCTAGATGATGGGGAGAGAGAGAGAGAGAGAGAGAGAAACAAATACATTTCTAATTTAATTTTTCAAAGTCATCATGGGGATTCATGCTGACTTAACTCATGTTCCCTTTGGTGCAGTGGCTGGAGGGAATATCTGATAAATGAGTTAGAGTTCCTTTACTATGGTTGCATTGTGTGTTATTTTGGGGGCTAATGATCCAGCCAAGCCTAAAGGAATGCTTGGGAGCAGTTTACGTCATATAGCAAAGTGGACATTTCCATCAAAAAGCATATTTAAAAGAAGTAAGTGTCAAACTAAATGACTTAGAAGCACTGCAGATCAGCCCAAAGGGTCAGCCTGGGGTGGAGTTGGGACAGAAGAGCTGGATGCCGGCCACCCCAACCCCAGCACAATGCTGTTCTGACACCACGCGACCGTACACATGGTGCATGGCATCAGGACGTGCACCCAGTGCAGCATGCAGACATGCTGTGCCGAAAGGGCACGGAAGAGCCACAGTACTAGTTCTTAGGGCAGCCTTTTGCCACCCCTAAAAGGAGCAGCATTTTGCCACTCTTTTAGGGGTGGCAAAAGGAAGGATCAGGGCCATGGTGTGTGGTTGCCGCGACCCTGAACCACCGCTTCTTGGGGCAATTCTCTGCCACCCTAAATGGGCCATCTGCATCGCCCCTTTGAAGAGTTATTGTTTCCAGAATCAACTTTTTCCAGTGTTGCTTACAGTTAATATGCTATATAAAAGAAGTATTCTTCACGTTATCTTTCATTTTAATTCATGTTACCACAACTTCTCAAAGAGCAGGAAGATAGAAAATGTAAGTTGATACTTAAAAAATTAGAAGAATCAAGGGGGTCCACAAATACTCCTTCTCTGCCATAATCTTTGCACTCACCTTGATAAAACATGTTATTCAAAGAAAAATATGTCTTTTTAATTGTTGTTAACAACTGATGCTAAACTAACTTCCATAGATGTTATGGATGCCCAGTGGTTTTATATATACCCATGCAGGCTTAGAAATGTGAAAGCTACTAGCATATAAATATATATATATATATATATGCTAGTAGCTTTCACATTTCTAAGCCTGCATGGGTTTGCCTACATGAGTAAAAACCCCACTCTCACCCTGATACCAATAATGTCTGTTTCTATGACATACAGTGACGTCTGGTGAAATACCATGGGTTTCCCTGATTAATGAAACTTTATCCTGGAATTACCAAAGCTGTGGGAAGCCACAGTGTTTTTCCAAAACCCCAGAGTTAGCACAGGGTTTGTGGCATGTGAGCAACTGAAATTGGCCTAATTTGGGCTGGCCAGCTGTACACATACTTCATCATCTCCCTTCCCTGTGCTGAACAGCATTGGGAAAGGAATGGCCTGTCTCCTGAGCCATTGCTGCCACATCCCTTACCTGTATGAGTTCTATGGACTGGTCTCCTGGAATGCCACCACTTCTCCAGAGGGTGGGCTTGCCTATGTGGCCAATTAGGAGATAGGGCACAGTGACACCCTGATTACATGGTGGAAGTCTTTGGAGACCATTGCCATGTGATAAAGGGGTCTGTCTACTTTCTCCTCACATTTGTCATATGGGCAAGCCTACCCTCCAGATTAGTGGGCATCAATAGCTCCACTAATTTCTCCAGCCAGCTATTAATCCAAAGTACTCTGTATATTTAAAGAAGGTTTTAGGTAGCCTCTGGTCCAAAATACACTGCAGAAATAATCCAGTTTGAGATTGCTTTAACTGCCTTGGGTCAATGCTAGGGAATTATGGGAAATGTAGTTTTGTGAGACATTTGGCCTTCTCTGTCAAAGATCTCTGGTACTAAATAAACTACAATTCCCAAGATTTCCTAGTACTGAGCCAGGGCAGTTAAAGTGGTCTCAAACACAATTATTTCTGTAGTATGTTTTGGATCCCCCTTGACCTTCCTTAATATTGTACTGGAACATTTATCTTCATTAGGATCAACAAACCTATTCCAATCACCTATGCAAATTAGATCTTGTAGGTCTAGTTCAGATATCTTTCTCAAACTTTTTTTTTTTTTATAGAACATTGGTTTCTCATTATTCGGGCCATAAATATCCATTAAATAATATTAAATGCATTATCTTGCCATTGATATCCAAAATTATACATTTACCTCATCCATCTTCAAAAATCAATATCATTTGTAATTTTTGATTTATATAAAATACAGCTTTTTTTTCTTTTGTTTCTGTTTGACAACACAAACTCTAGGGCCATACCCTTATTCTGCAAAAGTCTTTTTTCTTATATATGTGTCTTGAAGACAAATAATTTCCTATTTGAGGATTTGTTGCATGCCATTTCTTCCCTTTCTGGTGCAATTTCAGTTCACTTACAGTCCGTTAAATTATTTTCATATTCATTTTACTTCTTTAATTAAGATAATTACTGTGTTGTTGTTATTGTTATATTATTATTTCTTCTCTGCCCTTTAAGGCCCAAAACAGGGCATGGCATTCAAACACCTCACCCCCAAAAATGACTGGACGCCACTCCGAGGCAGCAATCCAGTCCTTTGGACTTTGGCAACTCCTGGCAGGCTGTCTGCTTCACCCCTAAATGTCTCTTTTTGGTGCCTGTTCCTAAAATATTTTGAACAGATATCTCACTCTCACCAATGAATTTATCATATATTTTTCACCTGCATAAGTGGTTCTCAAAACCTTCTGGGACTATCCAGCAAAAGTGCTTTGTTTTTTTTCTGAGTACTTCTACCAGGAATTTAGATAGCTGCATTTGTTTAGCATTCTTTGGGGATTTTTTAAAAAAACATAATTATTTCATTCTCATTTATTTTAAGCCTCTTCTGTGCTCTCAACATTTCATGTCTGATGCTTTATGTGAAAAAAAATTATCACATCTCTTGGATGTTTTTTCCTCCGTGGATGATAAACATTTTGCCTCTATATTGTTTCAATCTTCTTATCAAGACATTCACCAAAGCTACTTTTAAGACCCTCCAATATTTTTAGTACTTTTTAAAAGCAATTAGCTCTTCTAGGATAGCTCTTAACTTAATCTGTATTTTTTCACTTTAATTCTATCAACATAGTTTTATCCTGTGTCTTTTCCAAATCCTTCTGTAAAATGTCCATTCCCTACAAATTATCAGAGATCCTGTTCATGTTTGTATATAAAAGTTGTGAAATTCTGAAATGAGACCATGATCGCTTTGAACTGTTTTTAACAAGCTCTTTAAATTGATTTACTTGTCCTGTACTCTCATCTTAAAGATTTCAATTTCTTCTCTAAGTTCCCTTTCATTTCTGATATACATTTGTTCAGATCTAAAATCTAGTTAGATATCTTGGATATTGGAGCTTGAATATTAATAGCATAGAAACAGTATCACCTAGCTTTAGACATATTTTTTTCCCTGTTGGCCATATTTACGATGTTATACAAATAACTGCTTAAATTCTAGTGTCACAAGCAATATTTTTCCTCTTATCTAAAATATGACCTCCATATAGACCTTTGAATCTCAGAGATGTTAAATCTCTTTCTTATTCCTAGTCCAAATTGGCACGTAATTTACGTGTGTTTGTGTGTGTGTGTGATGTCTGTCTCTCTTGTCACTTAATTTCTCTTTCAAATATTTTGTCAGTGGAGGATGCTCTTTCAATATTTACAATGCAAACTATATTTACTTAAGCATAATAAATAACCAACAAAGCCAGGGGTGTCATTTTATAATAATGTAAATGTTTGTTTTAAGAAGCTTTCATCTAGCTGACCTTAATGCATCTGTGATTATTCCACTTTGTAGTAAGGAATGTTGCAGGTTCCAGGGCATGTATCTTAACCAGTTAGCTCCCAAGCTTGGGAGTGAGTGGGTTGTCACTTTGAAGACTGCATTTCTGCTCTTATGAAATTGTTCCATATATTTATACACTTAAAGATAGTAATAAATCCTGAAAAAGGTAGGAGCAGTACAAAATCATGCCACTAATGGCTGGACTAGGGGTAGAGCTGGGGTGGGGCAGCCACACACCAGTTGCCCCAACTCCAAGCTGATGCCGTCCTGATGTCGCATGGCCTTACAAATGGCATGTGGCATCAGGACACCCTTCCGGTGCAGTGTTTAAACACACTGCACCAAAAGGGTGTCGAAGAGCCACAGCACCAGCTCTTAGGGTGGCCTTTTGCCACCTGTAAAAGGAGCAATATTTTGCTGCTTTTTTCGGGGAGGCAAAAGAGGATCAGGGCCACGGCATGGGGTTGCCACAGCCCTGATCCTCTGCTCCTTGGGGCAGCTCCTTGGGGCAGCCCAAACGGGTCATGTGCATTGGCCCTAATGGTTATCTATCTTGGCCAGAGTCCATTTCTCAAGTTACTCATTTCTTTCTGCAAGAAAAAAAATGAAGGATTATATACCTATTCCATTGCAAAACAGCTATTCTCTAACAAAGTAGATTCAAACAATGTTCTTGAAACTTGCAAGGGATGATGGGAGTTGTAGCTCTTCACCTCTGGCTCTAACTCACCATCTTGTTATGCAGCAGAGCTGACCAGCTTTGGTCAGTGGTTGATGCTTCTTTCCCAAGCAGCAGAGTTTCAGAGAATAGGCTGAAGACCCTGACAAACTCTCCAAGCCTTCTCTCTCTTCTTCCTGAGATGTCTCCAAACTTCTCCAGGATTCTTCTGGCTCTTGTATCTTCCCTCAAGACACCAGACAACTCAGTAGTCTTATATAAAAGATCTACTTTATTCTACTATATATAAATACTATATGCCCTACAAATCACAATCTCTACACTTCACAATATCTCCAAAACTACTCCACAATACACCAAACTACTCCACAATGTACATTAGCAAACATTGCAATTTATAGCCATTGTTAGACACCACCCACCAGTCAGTTTCCACCCAGTGGGTGTGTACATACATCTTGATTGGTCCACATAGATCATCCCATACCTAAGACCAACCCAAGTGTTTCATCACTTTACCTTGACCACTTAATGAGTCTCAGGTGTTTGCAATCTATCACAGGTGTTCTCAATATACCTTCTATAACTTTGTCCTTGGCTCTCAAGGCTTCTTAATTATATTATCTTTTTCACCTGTGTATCTTCCTGATTGCTCCTGCTTAGTCACTTTGACATTCACATACATATTTTTATTTCTATTACTGTATATCCCATGTTGCTTTTTCCTGAACATTCTGATAGTGTATTTGTTAAGCATGACAGATAAAATAACTGATTACCAAGCAAGAAAAAAGTGAAGCCAAATCCTATAAATGAGTACAATAGCAAGAATTAATTTTGCAAAAAAAGTGGAAACAAAACGAGATGCCAAAAACTGATGAATGGTTGATAGACATTACATTTCAATGAGTTACATAAATTAACACAAATATTAAATGGAAAATCCATGACTAAAGCTGAAAAAGAATGGGAAGAATTAATAAAATTCTGTCAAAATAAGTGGACATAGAAATAGATCAATGGATAATCAAACACTGAAAGATGTCAGGTAAAAAAACAAAACTGAAAAAAAAAAAAAACAAGAAAGCATAAAGTAGTGAAGAAATACATTTATCCCACCTTGACTAAGGGCCTCTGCAGATCGGCCCAAAGGACTGGCCTGAAGGCAGAGTTGGGGTGGGGCAGCCACAAGCTGGCTGCCCCAACCCCACGCTGATGGTGTCCTGATGTTCTTTTTGAGGTTTAGTTAATGCGAACTTTTTTTCATTGTTTTTTTTTCGTACTATTCCACTAGATCTAACACAATTCTTATGTTGTCCTTTAACTGTGTAGAGGGGAGGGATCTGACTTGGTCTTCATTAATCACTTCTTTCAACACTTCTTTTAATCTGTTAGTTAATAGTGATGTAAAAATTTTATAATCTGTGTTGAGTAGTGATATGAGTCGATAATAATCCATTTTTGTTTTTTCTTTTCCTTCTTTATGAATTAAGATTATATTTGCATACTTCCACGATTCTGGGACACCCTCTTTTATTATAACATTTAGCACATTTTTGAGTGGTTTTTTGATGACATCTGCAACCTTTTTGTAGAAGATAGACGTAAAGCCATCTGAGCCTGGGGCTTTGTCAATTTTTAAGTTTTGTATTGTCTTAACTTTCTCTTCCTCTGAAATTTCCTTATTAAGTGTTTCAGCCCATTTGTCTGGTATTCGGAGGTTTATTTCAGTTTTAAGGAAATTTTGTAATAAAGTCTCCTCATATTCTGATCGTGCAGGTTGTTTATATAAATGGGAGTAGAACTCTGTAAATTTCTTTTTTATTTCTTTTTGCGATGTTATTTGTTTATCATCTATTTGAATTTTATCTATTATTTTATGTTCTCTTTTTCTCTTAAGTCATGTAGCTAACCATTTCCCACATTTGTTTGCTGTTTCAAAGTATTTTTGTCATGTTTCCTTCATTTTTTTATTTACGTGAGTTGTTATCTCTTCCTGAAGGTTTTTTTTTTTTTTTTGTAATATTTTTAATTGCATTTTGATTTCTTTTGAGTTTGGGTTCACTTCCAATTCATTTTCCTTATTTCTAATTTCTTGTTCTATTTTATTTGTTTTTTCTTTAAAAAAATTCTTTAATTCTGCACCTTTTTGTAGAAGTAGGCCCCTTATCACTGCCTTAATGACATCCCATACTGTTTGGATTTTGATTTCCTGTGTTATGTTCTCTTTAAAGTAAAGCTCTATTTGTTTTTTAAAATATTGGAGGAATGTTTCTTCTGTGAGTAATGCATTGTTCAGTCTCCAACAATATTGTTGTTGGGGTTTTTTGGAATATTTAGTTCTAGCCAAATCAAATTATGGTCTGAATCAATTCTAGGTGTAATTTCCATTTTTCTTGTTCTTGCAATTATCCTGCTAGTGGCCATGAACATATCTATTTGTGACACCGAATCGTATTGTGTAGAGTAATAAGTATATCCTGGAGTCTTATCATATAGTTCTGTCCATATGTCTTTCAAATTTAGATGGTCCATCAAGTGGCAAAAGGATTTAGGTGATTTTCCTTGATTCTTTTTGATTTTCTTACAGGAAGTTCTGTCTTGTAGTGGATTTATTACTGTGTTCCAATCTCCCATTATTAGTATTTCTTCTGCTTCTTGTTCTTCTGTCTTTTAATATATATATATATATTTTTTTAAAAAAACTGTTTTTGTTTTCTAGAGGTGTATATATTCCAACTATTAGCATTTTTTGCTCACATGCCTTAATTTGTACTCCTATATAATGGCCTGGGTTGTCTTTAAAGCATTCTTCTGCACAGAATTTATCTTGTATGTAAAGTTCGACACCTCCTTTTCTCTTATCATTGTTTGAGGAAAACATTTGTCCCAATTTGTAATTTTGCATGTATTTTTTGTCTCCTTTTTTATTTTAGTTTCCTGTAAACATGTGATATCTGGGTTCTTTTTTTGGAGATAGTGAAAAATTCTTTTTCTTTTTGAAATTGCATTAACACCTTTGACGTTCCAGGAACATATTTTCAGTGACATTTTCTTAATGTTTTTATTTTGTTTTGTGTTGTTGTTTTTGACAGTAACTCTTTTATTATTATTATTATTATTATTATTACTATTGATGTATTTGATAAAAAGAAAAAAAGGGTTACGTCAAATTCCTATATATATTATATGTTTTGTTTTTCAGTTTATTTTCTGTAAGTCATTTTAGTTTGTTTTTTTATGTTTCGTCAGGGTTATCTTCCTCTTCCTCTGATCCGTTATTATGGATGTCTTCTTGATTTACTTTTCCTATTGTTGTTTCTTTATTTGTTGGTTCTGTTTTGTTATGTTCTACACGGTTTTGTTCTTCTATTGGTACACTTCTTTTGTCTTTTGTTTCTTCTGATTGATTTTTTGGAGTTTTTTGTCCTTGTTTATTAGGTGTTGTCTTCTGATAGGTCTTTCCTTGATTTGGACTTCCTTGTATTTCCTTATTTATCAGTTTTTCTATTTCTTCAGCTTTTTCTTTGGTGTTTATTTTATATCTTTTTTGTTTGTAAGTGAATGTTAAACCTTCAATTCTATCCCTGTATATTTTATTCCAAGTTTAGTTAGTATTTGAGTTAGAGGTTTGTAGATTTGTCTTTTTTTGAGGATAACTGTTGGAATGTCCTTAAATATTTTCATATTCTCTCCTTCAATTTGACATTTCTCAGTGTAGCTTTTTTGTAGGATCAGATCTCTCATCCTAGATCTTGTTAAGTTGATCACGATATCTCACGGTAGGTTCCTCTTCCTGGCCACATTTGAGCTTACTCTAAACCATCTGTCTGTTTCGATATCTAGTTCAGGTTCTGGTATTCCCAAGAACTCAGCTATGTTGGGTATCACCCGAGCATAGAGATCTTCATTGGGCTTTTCAGGAAGACCTCTAAGTTTTAAACACTTTTCCCGATAATGTAGTTCTTGTATAATCGTAGCGTTGTGATCTCTTTTTTGTTCCTCTGTCAGTGATTTAGTTTTCTCTTCTAGTTTTGTTGTTTTAACTTTCAATCTTTTGAGATCTTTTTTCATTACAGCTGTTTCTTTTGCAATTATTTCAATTGTTTTTTTTTCTATTTTATAATGTCCTTTTTTAAGTTATCATTTGTTTCTAATTTGTTATCTTTCAGTTCTTGGCAAACTTCATGTTTAAAATTCTGCATCTCTTCTATCAACTGTTGGATGGCATCCATTTGTTTTGTTGGAATTTCTGTAGATTCTTTCCTATTGGTTGCGCTAGCTTGGGCTCTAGTAGTTAATGACCTAAGGCCCGTAGCCATTTATATATGGTTTATTGATTTGTTATGTGATAAATGTATTCTAATAGTTTTTTATTAAATTTCCTGTAATTAATAAAAAAAGGACAGAGGCAGGCACTGAGTGTCCAAATTTGATCAATAAGTTGTCTGAATAAAATTACAAAAGACTTGTTATGGATGTTTGACTGAATCTATTTTACTTTTAAGCAAATTTCTAAAGTTAATAGTAGGGTGATTAACAGTGTCCAATTGCCATGTAAAAATCTTACTTTTTGTTTATTTCTTGGTTAATGTAGCTTGCCACGGTGAGATACCTTGAAACCAAGGTTTTCCAGAGATGCAGTCGGCTGCCTGCAGGCCAGCTCTGCATGAGTGATCGCGACAGTTGCCTCCACCAAGCCCCTGTATCCGAGAAACTTCCCAGGTCTCAGATGGACAAGGAGTCCCTCGTTCGTGCTTCTCTGGGGGATTGAAATTGGCTAATGTCAATTTCAATTCTATCTCCCTCTGTGGCTAGAAGTATATACAAACAAAGATAGAACAAATATGATACACTACAGTAGCCTTATTGAGAAAAGGAAAGTGGGAAGAAAAAGAAGAGGGGCTTTAAAAGATCATTTCGTTTAGGAGAAAAGCACTACCAATCTCAAAAGGCTTATACAATGTCCTTGCCTGCTGTTGCTGTAGCTATTACCGGTGTTCTTCTCCTTTTTATTGCTCCAGTTAACTAATGGCCGCTGAGATGCCACTGACACTGCTGCTGCTGCTTGCGCAGCCGTTGCTGGTGGTGGGAGTGTGCGGTGGGGGAGCGGGCTTTTGAAGGCTCTCTCTCTCTCCCATCTCTCTCACTCTCACTCCAGCCGCTGAGATGCCACTGCTGCTGCTGCTGCTGGTTGTGCAGCTGCTGCTGGTGGCAGGAGGGTGTGGTGGGGGAGCAGGCTTTTGAAGGCTCTCTCTCACTCTCACTCTGGCCGCTGAGATGCTGCTGACGCTGCAGCTGCTGCTTGTGCAGCTGCTGCTGGTGACGGGAGGGTGTGGTGGGGGGTGGGCTTTTGAAGGCTCTCTCTCTCTCCTGGGTCTCTCACTCTCACTCCAGCCACTGAGATTCCGCTGATGCTGCTGCTGCTGCTGCTTGTGCAGCCGCTGCTGGTGACGGGCGGGTGCAATGGGAGAGTGGGCTTTTGAAGGCTCTCTCTCTCTCCCGGCTCTCTCACTCTCACTCCGGCTGCTGAGATGCCACTGACGCTGCTGCTGCTGCTGCTGCTTGCGCAGCCGCTGCTGGTGGCAATATCTCACTGCTTTTAAAGGCTTCTTGGCCCTGGGAGGCCTTGAAGCTGCTGGTGTTGCTGGCTGCTGCTACTCTGCTGCAAAGCCTCCTCCACCATGCCCAGGGACTCTGGGAAGAGAGCTGGTACCTGCTTTTAAAGGCTTCTTAGCCCTGGGAGGCCTTGGAGCTGCTGGTGTTGCTGGCTGCTGCTACTCTGCTGCAAAGCCTCCTCCCGAGAGTGGGGCATTTAGAATTGTCAGCCAGAGAGCTCCTCTAGTGCCTCTGACTACAGAACCCAGCATTCCAGAGAAGGTTGTTAAAGTGGAATCACAGTGTTGAAGTAGCATCACAGTACTATAAGAGTACAATGTTAAAAGACCTGGCTTCTGCAAAGGAGGAACAGTAGAGGGAAAGGGGAAAGGTGGGATTCAGGCCTATCAATGAGTAATGGAATCACAGGTACTGATTTTGTGGAAAGCTGTGTTAGAGAAGTGAAAGGGGGGGCATTTCATACACTCATAGGAGTTTATCACACAGGGGAAATCCCGTGCGGAAACGGGGCTTTAAATTAGGAAAAAACTGCAAAAGCGGTTAGTTTTTCAGATGACATCGCTGTTAAAATGGGGTTATCCCGAATGGAAAGTAGTCAGAAACTGCTTTTTACTTTAGGAAAATCCTGAAAGTAAAAAGAAGTAGTTTCTGACTACTTTCCATTTGGGTTAACCCCATTTTAACAACGATGTGTGTGGAAAAACTAACCGCTTTTGCAGGTTTTCCCCACCTTTTAAATCCCATTTCTGAATGGGATTTCCCCCATTTGATAAACTCCATAGAGTTGGAAGAGACCACAAGAGTCATTCACTCCAAATCCTTGCCCTGCAGGAATACACAATCAAAGAACCCCTGACAGATGACCATCCAGCTGTTTATAAACCTCCAAAGAAGAAGAAAGCACTACACTCTAAGGCAGCAGATTCCACTGCCAACAGCTCTTGCTGTCAGGAAGTTCTTCCTAATGTTGGAATTTCTTTTCACATAGTGGAAAATAGAACTCTCCCCAAGGAATACCCAGTCTACTGAGAATGATGGTGTGAAATTGTTTATTTATAATAATAATAATAATAATTTTAATAATAATTTTTATTTTTAACCCGCCCCTCTGCTCGGCAACCGGGGCGGCGTACAGCAAGTTAAAACAACAACAGTTAAAAACAATCCTTCAACCCAATCCCTAACCCTCCCACCCCTTAAAAATAAATTAAATTAGAGCAATATTAAAATAACAATTCAAACAACATACATACATACAATACAATAAGAAAGGCAACTTCTGGAGAAGCAGACAATGAGGGCAGGGAAACAGGGAGCAATCCAAACTCTTAATTGGTCAGGAAATTATTCTGGGAAGGCCTGCCGGAAGAGATCCATCTTTACTGCTTTTTTAAAGCAATCAAGGGTGGTGATAAGACAGATCTCATCCAGCAGGGATTCCATACTCTGGGAGCGGTAGCAGAGAAAGCCCTCTAGGAAGTCTGTGACAGCCTAGTTTTCATAGGCTGCAGCAGGTTCCTCCCAGAGGACCGAAGTGCATGGGGGGGGATCATACGGGGAGAGGCGGTCCCGGAGATAAGATGGACCCAAGCCATGTAGGGCTTTAAAGGTTAAAACCAACACCTTGTACTGTGCCTGGCAGCCAGTGGAGAGATTTAAGCACAGGTGTTATATGCTCTCTCCTAGATGTACCAGTAATTAACCTGGCTGCCAAGTTTTGTACCAGTTGAAGTTTCCAGATTAGGCACAAGGGTAGCCACATGTAGAGTGCATTGCAGTAATCCAGACATGAGGTTACCAGAGCATGTACCACAGTTTCCAGATCCTTCATGTCCAGATAAGGGCGCAGTTGGCGTATCAGCCGAAGCTGATAACAGGCACTCCTGACCACCGCATTCACCTGACTAGTCATGTGAAGCGAAGAATCTAGGAGTACCCTCAAGCTGCGAACACAGTCCTTAGAGGAGAGTGTGACTCCATCCAGGACTGGAGACTGTATTCCCAGATCTGGTTTCGGGCCCATAACTGTCAGTACCTCTGTTTTGTCTGGATTCAGTTTCAATCTGTTTTTCCTCATCCAATCCATTACCGCTCTGAAACAGTCATTAAGAGAAGAGATGCCATCTGAAGTCTGAACCAATGATCTTGTCATGGAGAAATATATCTGGGTGTCATCAGCGTACTGAAGACACCGCACTCCCTGCCTCCGAATGATCTCACCCAGCAGTTTCTTATAGATGTTAAATAGCATCAGGGACAGGATGGCACCCTGAGGGATGCCACATTTTAGCTCAATTTTGGAAAAGCAACTGTCCCCAAGCCTCACCCTCTGGGATCTGCCCAAGAGGAAGGAGCGGATCCACTGCAGAGCAGTGCCTCCGATTCCTAACTCTCTCAAGCAATCCAAGAGGATGGAGTGATCTATCATATCAAAGGCCGCTGAGAAATCCAAGAGCACCAGCAGAGTCACACTACCCCTGTCGATGCCCAAGCAGAGGTCATCGGTCAGAGCAACCATGGCAGTCTCCACTCCATGTCCTGTCCTGAAGCCGGTTTGAAATGGATCAAGATAATCGGTTTCATCCAAAACTGCTTGGAGTTGGGAAGCAACTGCCCTCTCGATCACCTTGCTTAAAAAGGGCAGCAATTAGATTGGTCTATAGTTATTCCTGTCCAGGGGGTCTAGTGAGGGCTTTTTTAGGAGTGGCCTGACTGCTGCCTCCTTTAAACAATATGGAACAATGCCCTCCCTGAGGGACACATTGATAGCATCCCGGAGGAATACTCTCAATGCTTCCTCCCCCTGGATGACCAGCCAAGATGGACATGGATCGAGGGGACAAGTTGTCTTCCTTACTATTCCAAGGAGCTTGTCCACATCATCGGTACTCACAGATTGGAACTGATCCAGTAAAGTGCCATCAACAGAGTTACTGGACACCTCATCTATGGATTCTGTCAAAACACTGGTGTCCAAGTCGGCTCTTATCCGAGAGATTTCATCTGCAAGTGGATGTTAAACTTGTTGCAGCAGGCCATCGTCGGGTTAAGTAGGGGATTTGGCGCAGGGAGTACCTGCGTCAGCTCCCTCACCACCCTAAACAGCTCTGCTGGATGGGACTCTGCAGACGCAATACGTGCAGAGGAGAAGGACCTCCACGCTGCACGTATTTCCTCCTGATTAGGAATCAAGATGTTTCCTATGGCGAGTTCTGTCGGATAAGAGTCGAGTCTTCTGCCATTTGCACTCTAGTCGTTGTCCAGCTAGCTTCATCCTCCTAAGCTCCTCTGTATACCAGGGCTTATGATTTGGAACAGGCTGGAAAGGATGTTTGGGAGCGATTGTGTCGATAGCCTTGGTAAGATCGGTGTTCCAGGTATTAACCAAAGCTTTGACAGAATCCCCAGTGTTACCAACCATTAAACCCTCTAAGGCTTTCTGGAAACCAATTAGTTCCATTAGCCTTCAAGGGCAGACCATTCTAATAGGTCCACTACCCCCGGAGGGGCAGGCAGTGGCTCTTAGTTCCATCTTGACCAGGAAATGATCCGTCCATGACAATGCAGAGGTTGTGATAACCTCCACCATTGGATATTCCTGTTCAGTACTAAAGACTGTGTCAAGAGTATGACCTGCACAGTGTGTAGGCCCTACATCCAATTGGGATAGGCCCATGTTTGTCATGGTTTCCATGAACTCCTGAGCCGCACCTGTTAGATTTGACAAACTGGTCTCGAGTGGGATGTTGAAGTCACCCAGAACCAAAAGTCTGGGCTATTCCAACAGCAGCTCTGAGATTAGTTGGGTCAGCTCAGTCAGGGAGTCTGTTAAGCAATGGGGTGGCCAGTATACCAACAGAATCCCCAAACTATCCCTGGTTTTCAGGCTAAGGTACATACACTCGATGTAGGCTTTTTTCTGGATAGGCTTCCTGGTCAAAGTTAGATTGTTCCTATGAACCAAGGCCACACCACCACCCCGCCCATTTTCCCTTATCTGCTCATTGACCAAGTACCCAGCTGGGAGGGCCTGCACCCAAGTTACATCACTGCCATCCCCCAGCCAGGTCTCAGTGAAGCATGCCAGGTCAGCTGCCTCGTCCAATAAGAGATCATGAATGATGTGAGTTTTGTTTTTGACTGACCTGGCATTGCAAAGGAGCAGAGTAAGGGTCTGTGGAATGGATGGTACGCTCTCCAAATTATTCTGGGAAACAGAGTAAACTGAAGGAGGGATAGATATTAAACATCGATCCCTTCTTCTTTTATAACATTTGTTTACCCTGTTGCTGCCACACCCTCCCCTCCCCACACAACCTCAATTCTTGCTACCAGACTATTCCCGACTCTGTCACATGGTGGTAGTAGGAGGGAATCCAGCTAAGCTCCCGACACCCAATATAGCGATAGAGTTCTCACTGACCTTATAAAGGAGAACTGAAAAATCTACTTGAAAATTTATTCCTATCCAGTCTGACAGCTATTCAAAGCTAGTATAATGTAAAGTTCTAGCTGCTCAGCTAATTGGAAAGGGGAGGGAGGGGCTAGTTTCACATTCCCTGCTCTCCATTGCCTTGACTGGTCTGAGGCCAGTATGTGTGTGTGTGTGTGGGGGGCTGAAATAGCTTCCTCAGCTGAGCTTCAAGGCCATGCCACCTGGGCTCGATCGGGTCTCTGCTGCTGCGTCCTCTGCTCTCCGTTGCCTCGGCTGGTCTGAGGCCGGGGGGGGGGGGGCTAGAAATAGCTTCCCCAGCTGAGCTTCAAGGCCACACCACGTGAGCTTGATCGGGGCTCCGCTGCCGTGTCCTCCACTCTGTGTTGCCTCGGCTGGTCTGAGGCCGGGGGGGGGGTGTGTCTAGAAATAGCTTCCCAGCTGAGCTTCAAAGCCACGCCGCCTGGGCTCGATCACGGCTCTGCTGCTGCGTCCTCCGCTCTCTGTTGCCTCGGCTGGTCTGAGGCTGGTGGGAGGGGGCTAGAAATAGCTTCCCCAGCTGAGCTTCGAGGCCACGCTGCCTGGGCTTAATTGGGGCTCCGCTGCCGCATCCTCCACTCTCCATTGCCTTGGCTGGTCTGAGGCTGGTGGGGGAGAAATAGCTTCCCCAGCTGAGCTTCAAGGCCATGCCACCTGGGCTTGATCGGGGCTCTGCTGCCGCGTCCTCCACCCTCCATTGCCTCGGCTGGTCTGAGGCCAGTGGGGGTGGGTGGGCTAGAAATAGCTTCCCCAGCTGAGCTTCAAGGCCACGCCACCTGGGCTCAATCGGGGCTCCACCGCCGCAACCTCCACTCTCCGTTGCCTCAGCTGGTCTGAGGCCGGAGGGGGGGGGGTAGAAATAGCTGTATTAATTTATATCCTGCTTTTCTCTCAGAAAGACCCAAGATGGCTCACATTTAAAATGATAGTGGCAAAAACAGCAGACAAATGAGCTATTACATTTTTATTCTGCCTTTACAAACACACTTGTGGTTAACAAACATCAGTAATCCCAACAGGATTGAGCAAAATTTTCCTCATCTGTGACTGCAAATGACATTTTCAAATGTTTCTCGGGCTGAAAAGCTTCATGAGTAGAAGTAGAAAACAAATGGAGCAGAGAAGAAAGTTGCCTCAACTCTTTCTGCCAGATCACCTACATCACTGTGGATATTTTCCTCATTTGATTGTTACATGTAGAAAAAAAATTGCTCATACTACTTCTGTTCTGGAATACAAAATGGGAAACATATACCAAATATTCAAAAACATGGCTAAAAACATGTTTGGGGTGTTAAGAAATCTGATGACTAATAAGAATCTTTACACTTTGGGACTTTTTCTGCACAAAATTTGCATGGCATTGATTTATGCAAAACCCAGGAAATATATTATTTCTGTGTCAGAATGTTGTTCCCTGTGCAGAAAATGTTGTTTTGTGTGCAAAACTTTGAATAGTCTTCCAAAACTGCAAAGTTTTCACATACTTTGAGAAAAGAGAGAAAAGAAAAGAAAACCTTAAAATTACTTGTTGCTTCTTTAGAGAAGAAAATATTGAATAATTACAACCCTACTTTGAAATGTTACAATCAGTTGTGCCACTTTGAAACTCTCTCATGTCCTCCTTGTTTTACATGTGTAGACAAGAATCAATTAAAAATTGCTTGAAAATCAAAATTCTAAGTAGGACAACATATTTCAACCATATCTCCTTTCTCTTTTATCCCAGATTGTCAAAGACTGACAATCAATAACCATTAAAAGAAAACAACAAATAGACAACACAGCACATTACCCAAGGCCTGTTCCCCTTGAGCAATCCATCATCAAACACCTGAAACAAACAAAAAAACAAACAAACAAAACAAAGTCCAGAAGCTAGTGGCCCCACTGGTCATGCTAGCTGGAGGATTCTGGGAGTTGTAGTCCAAAACCTAACTTTTCCAAGCTCTGGCTGAGAGTATATTTCCTTGAGAATGCAGAGACTCCCTATTATAATATACAATATTGGACAAGGTAGACCAAGAGATAGACAGATAAAGACCACTTGAAATGATGATCTGTGCAGAGTATCATGGGCTTTAAGGCTTTGGTCTCCTTTTGATTTTGGAAGACTGAACAATGAATAAAAGGGTTACTTTGTACAAATAGCATTGATCATTGTCTGATGGAATGTATGACCTGATCAGCTGGAGGGTTGTAGTGACTCTCTGTACAGAAGGGTCAACATTCCTTTCCTGCTGTCACCATGAATCTGGCATATCCATGGTTTACAACATAGTGACAACCATGAAGTCCTGTGTGGCCATGTGCTCATTATAAATGTGATCAAAAGAATATTTTCAACCCTTAATGTTAATATATAATGTGTACAAAGAAACAAAGCAAAGTTTTGCAGCTCTGATTTAAACTAGAGAATGTAGCATGCTGTGTTAAAACAAATCATTTTATTCAATATTTTAACTCAGCACATGGAATATCCATTCTGTTTTGTCACACTATAAGCAATATAATCCTTCACCAAGTCCTTTTCGATTATTACATTTTATCTGCTACAGCAGCAAGCTTTATTTGAGAATATACATGTAACACTGAAATAAATAGGATGTACATTCCAATCTTAGACAATCCACCCTTCATTTTTTTTTCTATTATTATTTTTAATATGGTCACACTTTGCTTGCAAAGAAATGTGGATTTTTACAGGCAGGCTATGGAATCTATAATCAAGACCATCTCACTAAAGGGTAGAAATGTGTTCACTTGATTCCAAATGCCACACATATTTAGATATCTAATGGCATGGAATAATTGGTCAATTCTTTGTTCTTTACACATTATACAGACTGGTCAATTCTTTGTTCTTTACACATTATACAGACAGGACCCATTACAACTCTTTCAAAATATTTTTTAAAGAAATATTCCTGCTGCTATTGACCATATGTGAACACATGTGCAAGCATCCAATGTAGATCATGAGTTAGTTCTCCCTCTCCTCACAGTTAAAAACATAAACATTTTTCCTTTCATCAGTTGCCTGTCCAAGGTTCCCTGAAATAATAATGCCTAAGATTGTATTTCCATATGAAATGCATATTCATATTGATGACTTATGTCTATTTATTTCTTTACTGCGGGCCAGAGCAGATGAACAGGAAAGAGTGGCCCCAGTCTGCTCCATCCAAAAGTGAGTCTGAACCCTGCTGACTACATGGCCCACTCCCAAGGCTGTGCATGCAGGGGCCAACAGGAGCAGGATTATCCAACCTTCTTTTTGCTCCAGTCCAAAAGACCAGAGCACAGCTTCAGCATGGCTTCCAGCCACTTTGGAGGCATGTGCCATCTAATCAGCTGAAAAGTGGATGGAAATCACTTCATTCTGCCTATCTGTTTCATCCCCAGATAAAATGATTGATAAATGGAATTGAGTGTTTCTATTTTGATTTGTTCTAACATCATTTCTGTTGATGCTTACATGGTGTAACATGTCTGGAATGATTTTTCAACTTAAAGTTGCAGTTGTATAGGCCTCATTTTTGCAATCATTTTACAATAAAAGTGAATGAACTCATGCAGTGTCCTGTTATGAGTGAGTGGAGACACATTTGCCTTCCAGATTGAACTACAACCTCCCTTGTGCCCAATCACTGGCTATATTAGCTGATACAGACAATAATTAGGATGCCATGATTAAATTCCAATGATTCTACATACCATTGTGGATGGGCAATTCAAGCAGAGGTGTAGATGTCTCAGTCTAGCAATTACATATTCTCCAACATTTCACAGATATAAACTGGATGACATGTAACCAAACAACATCTGTGTGATCAAGATGGCAAAGGCTATTATAATGAAGAACATACAAGCTAGGAGGGGCTGGGACACTTTGTTTTTGCCTAATTATATTGAAAAGGGGGGAAATTTTACCCTCCTCTCTACCCTTCTTTTCACTCTCCACTATTGTTTTAACTGAGTGCACACTTATTTTGTACTTTGAACTCATTTCGTAGCAATTAAGCTAAACTAGGGACAGAGACATAAAATGGGAGGAGGAGAACAAAACTGGGACATTTTAAAAGCAATTTCAACACTGGGATGATTTAGGACCATCCCTGCCAAATCATACAGATAATTAGGTCTAAAAGGTAAAGGCATTCCCCATTGACAAGGTTGTCAAGTCATGTCCGACCATAGGGGGTGGTGCTCATCTCTGTTACTAAGCCGACGAGCCAGCGTTATCAGAGACTACTCTGTGATCATGTGGCAGCATGATTGCACAGAATGCTGTTTACCTTCTCATCAAAATGGTACCTATTTATCTACTTGCATTTGCATCCTTTTGAACTACTAGGTTGGCAGAAGCTGGGACTAGTGACAGGAGCTCACCCCATCATGCAATCGAACTCCAACCTGACGATTTTGCAATCAACAGTGTCAGTGTGTTAACCACTTGAGCCACTGCATCCCTGTTAGATCTACTTTGCATGAATTTTCAGATATGTTGTAGATAACTGTTTGCTCATATTCCTATTGACTATCTATGAATAAGGCAATCAGGCCAACATTTGTGGGACTTTCCCACTGGATCATGCTAGTTAAGTAGCTTATTGGCTGCTGCAAATGCTTAACAAGGTGAAATTAATGTCAAGTTGGGTATGAACTAGTGATCAAAAACATGAATTTGCAATGTCATCTGTCCTATTCATACTCCCAGTTGTGGAAACAAACACTATGGCCTTTTCATAAGCAAAGTCAGCTTCTATGTATCATGCAGCATTTTGGGATGAAAGGAAATAGAAGAGGGGAAGGATCTTTATGGTGATATAGGAGAAAGGAATGTGTCAAACTGTGAACCTTAAATGCAAAGGAAATATGATGGTAACAAATGATGCAAAATTTATACAAACATATCCTTTTTACTTTGTTGCTTCCAGTAAAAAAAGCCACTCAGCGAGAAAACATTGTGACATGGTGAATCATTTCAGCATAGAATTCACCCACTGACTGACTATAAAAAGGAACAATTAGTTGCTTCTGTCAAATAATAATCTCACTAGCCTTTCCACAGGTCAAAAATATCCAGTTACAGCACATTTTAAGATTTAAAAGAGGGAGACAGAGTAGACAATGGAGAGGAAGACAAGAATGTTAGATTGGGGATGCATGGAATACAGTTTTTGAGATTTTATTTATTTATTTATGTATTTTGCTACTTTTGCAACCACTTCATCTATTTGTTATTTAAGAAAGTAATCACAATTTGCAATTGAAGTTAGCAATGAATGATTGGTCAATAAAGCCATAGCCCTTGTATACATCTTCTGAGAAAAACTCAGAGCTGATTCAAACAATTGTGGAGTAACTCGTGTGTCTTAGAATCCAGAATAAATTCAAAGGTTAAATCTCACTATAATGTTATCCTGGTTCTTCAAGTCTTCACCTACTAAACATGACACCGAATGAACTTTCCCTCCAATGTCACCTCATCCGCAGTAACAGCCTTTGGCCCAAGGTAAAGCTGATCTGGAGGAGCCTTCCCAGGGAGAGCCAAGTGGTCATGTAATGGTCACAGCCTGAGAAGGGTGAGCAGAGTCTAGTGAAGGAGCTGGAGTGAGAGGACCCCATGGAGATGAGGGAGGAGTGGGGAGCAGCAGGCTACCCAGGGAAGAAGCCCCAATGGCATTATGAAGGTGTGAAGGGGAATGGTCTTCAAAGGCCAAGGACTGGGAAGACTGGTCCACAGAGAATGAGCAGGCAGAGGAATCCTCAGACGGACAGTAGGAGGATGCCCCAGAGGACCCACTGGATGAAGTGGAGGAGGAGGAATGGTTCTAGACCTGAATGACTAGTGGGGTCCAGTCATTGTGATGAAGATGGTGGACACGGTAGGATGCGGTAGCTGAAGAGTTGGCGGCACAGCTGCTGGCACCATAGTGGGACTGCCGACATGCAGAAAGGGATGAGTGAGAGTGGGCTGTAAGGCTACATGGTGGGGCCCTGGCACAGAGGCACCCACCACACCAACCCGAGCACCAAAATCTCAGCTTGAGACATTGGAATAGTGTGCGGGGCAACCCCCTGGACACCAGCCAGAGCACCCATGAGATTCATCCAGAACCCGGTGGTGAGGCAGTTGGGAATGCACTTTGATAGAAGATCCAACATGCTGGCCTATTTCCTAGCCCAGGTGGCAGAACACATGCAGGAGTGGGGACTCACTTTTCCCATGGAGTGCACTAAGGTGAGGTGTGTGACTGTGCATCTGGAAGAGGACATGGCAGACCGGCTGGTGCAGCTCTTTGATGTGGGAGCAACGAAATTGGAGAGCTGGCCCATATTCATGGCAGCCCTACAGGCCTTCTTTGAGAACTCTTTCAGAAATAAGAAAGCCTGGGCCAAACTCATGGTGCTCATGAAAGGGACTTGTTCAGTAATGAAATTCTGCAGACTGGCAGCTCATGTTATGGACTGACCCGAGGCAACCAAGGTGTGACACTTCAAGGCAGGCCTATGGATGGACTTGCTGAAGTGGGTCTGGATGACCGACAACCCACAAATGGTGAGAGAGTGGATCCAACTAGCCAGATAGGTCTAAATGGTACAGCAGGAGATCCAACTGATGACCCATTTGGAAACTAGGTGTAAGCAACGGAACTAACCCAAACCCAAGCCACTCCTGGGACAAGAAGAAGGGACTAAGCCCCAAGAGATAGAGCATGAGAAATGGAGGCATCTGGGTCTTTGCCTGGCATGCAGAAGGGACACCTGATCATGGTATACCCCAAGCAGAAGGATGGGCAGCAGGGCAACCTGGCAAAGGGGCTGCACTCTCCGATCTCCCATAGGGAGATCAGTGGTGCCTCAGGATGGGACCAGCTGGTTGGTCCCTCAAAGTTGCAAGCCGAGTGGCTGCCAATCCAGAGACAACCCTGGACATAACAGAGCTGGAAGACAATGCTGAGCTGATGGAAAACTTCAACAGCTGGCCTCGGGCAGTGGTGGGAGGCCTGCCATAAGATCTCAGCACTGTACTTCAGTGGTGAGTGGAGGGGTTCTATTGTACATCCTGGACGAAAAAGTGGAAGATCAGGGTGGGAAACAAGCATGGACTTAGTGACATCTATAGACTCAGGGTGCACTCAGTGCTTCATCAACCTGGAGGTGGCAAGGAATATGGGACTTGAGATCAGGAGGCTGAGGCATCCTATCAGTTTTTAGCAGATGGATGGCTCCTCCATGGGGGAGCCACCACCAGTGAGGAGACAGGGATAGTTTGGCTTCGAGTGGGGAAGCACCTGGAGAAGATCTGGTTCGTGCTGGGTCCTACTTTGGAGTACCAAGTGATCCTGGGCATAGACTGGTTAAACTTCCATAATTCCAGGATCAGGTAGGACCCAGTAGAATTGGTTTTCGATGATCTGGCATGCCAAGCACACATCAGGGACACTATTCCGAAAGAGATCAAGAGCACAGCAGTAACCTTGAACCAACCCAACTCACTGCAGGAGAGGTTGGAAGCACAGTCTCGGAAAACCAGTTAAGCTTTCCTCCAGAATATAGAGACTTGACAGAGGTGTTTGAAGAAAGAGAGTGTGGCCAACTGCCACCACACTGGATGACAGCCTGCACAATTGAACTAGTGCCAGGAGTGCAAATCCCCAAGCCCCAACTATATTCCATGACACCAATAGAGATGAAAACAAAGGACTTTATAGACAAAAATTTGGCCAAGGGCTTCATCCGCCCACCAACATCTACATTCAGGGCCCCAGTGTTCTGAGAAAAAAAAGACAGGTCCTTACGCCTGGTGACAGATTGCAGAAACCTCGATGGGATTTGCAATACTAATAAGTACTCCATTGCCCTGATGAAGGACATGTGGGGCTGGCTGACAACTGGCCAGATTTTTACCAAACTGGACCTGAGAGATGCCTATTACTGGGTGAGCATACGAGAAGGGGATGAATATAAGACAGCATTCAATTGCTCTCTGGGGGCTTTTGAATATTTTGTTCTTCCATTTGGGCTAGCGGGCGCACCAGGTGTTTTCATGAGACTGGTGAATGAAATTATGTACAATTTGCTGTTTGAAAGACTTCTTGTTTACTTGGATGATGTGCTGATCTACTCCCATGATTTAGCCTCATATGTAAAGTTGGTAAGGGAGGTGCTGAAGTGCCTCCTGGACAACCAACTGTATGTAAAGCTACCCAAATGTGAATTTCACACAGACAAGCTGTATTTCCTGGGGTACCATGTGTCCACTCAAGGAATAGAAATGGACACTGCCAAGGTACGGACAGTGTAGTAATGGGCCCTGCCAAAGACTTGAAATCAGGTACAGAAATTTTTGGGGTTTGCCAACTTTTACAGACAGTTAATTCCCAACTTCACCCAAATAGGGCTTCCCATTACAGACCTGCTCAAAACCAAGGTTAACCCTGGGAGCCCCAACTCAGAACCCAAGCCATCCACCAGGGTCAAGTGGACCCCAGACAACCAAGCAGCCTTCAAGCAATTAAAAGAACTGTTTAGCTTAGAGCCCATCCTAAAACATCCTGACTCTGAATGTCTATTTGTTATTCAGACCAAGGACAGCAACGTTGTACTAAGATTTGTATTAATGCAAAAGGATGCAGTGGGGAGGTTAAGATCATGTGCTTATCTGTCCAAGAAGCTCCAGGGACCAGAAATAAATTGGCCCACCGGGGAAAAAGAGGTGGTAGCCATCAAGCAAGTGCTGCAAATTTGGTGCCAATTTTTGGAAGGGGCCACCCACCCCTTTCAGGTTTGGACTGACAATCACAATTTAGAACCTCTAGAACAGGGGTAGGCAACCTTTCCCCTTTAAGGGCCGAGGGACTTCAGCTCCCAGAATCCCAGGAGCTATTGGCCAACACAGGACTATTGGCCAACATGGCTGAGGCTTCTGGGAGCTGAAGTCCCTCGGCCCTTAAAGGGGAAAGGTTGTCTACCCCTGCTCTAGAAGCCCTTGAGAAAACTGAGCCAGAAGCAGAGTCTTTGGGCCAAGGAATTTTATCACTTCAGGCTCAAACTAAGAGCCTTCTCTGAAAAAGAAAACATTCTTGCAGATGCCTTATCTAAATTGCCTCAGCATGAAAGCCAGAGAGAGGCCCTGTAGGAAACCATCTTTATTCTGGAATAACTGTGATTGGCAGTAACTACAAGAAGTCAAGCACACAAAGAAAAGGAGGATCTAGCCCAAGTCACCCCTCTCGACCCTTTGTTCCAAGATATCAGGGGGATGGGGAAGAAGGACCAGTGGTTTGCAAACCATCCTGATGCCCTGGAAGTCAAAGACAGACTGTGGTGAAAAGGAGCCCGAATCTATGTTCAGGAGGAGCTGAGACCTAGAATTTTGCAGTTGTGCCAAAACACTAAGGTGGTGGGACACTGAGCATTCCTAAGAACTTTGCACTATGTAAGAAAACAATACTGGTGAGAAGGAATCAGGAGTAATGTGGAAATATATGTAAAGCACTGCCTAGTGTGTGCCTACTCTAATCCCATGGAGGCAAGCCTTGGGGACTGCTTCAGCTGCTGTCCATGTTAGGCACCCCCTGGAGGCATATTGCTATGGACTTTATTATGGACTTACCTAATAGTAGAGGGAGAAACACCATATGGGCGGTCACAGACCTGTTTTTGAAACAGATGCACTTTGTTGGGTGCAAGGGCTTGCCTAGTGCAGCTAAATTAGCAGATGTATTCATTGTGTGTGTGTGTGTGTGTGTGTGTGTGTGTGTATATATATATTCCATGGATTTCCAGATAAAATTGTTACAGATAGAGGTGGACAGTTCACTTCAAAATTCTGGAAAAATCTTCAAGAAAAATTGGGGGTAGAATGAGCTATGAGCACCTCTCATCAACCCCAATCAGATAGACAATCAGAGAAAAATAATTGCTCTTTGGAGCAATACCTTTGATGCTTTGGCAACTATTTGTAGGATGATTGGTTTGACTTACTGCCCCATACGGAAGTTGCTTTCAATGGGACTGTCAACTAGAGCACTGGACATTTACCATTTGAAATCATTTATGGTTACAAACCAAAAACTCTGCCTGCCTTGACCCCAGAACCTATGGACCCAGTGGTGCCTTCCCAGTGGATTACAAATATCAGAGAATCTTGGCCTCACATTGTGGCCCCACATTGTGGCTGCACAGACTCACAAAAGGTTTGCAGCTTGGAAGAGAGACAAAGAGTGGGAGCTGAGACCGGGGATCAAAGTCTACCTGTCAACCAAGCATCTGAAGACCCAACAACCTTCCAAAGCTGTCAAAGTTTGTGGGTCAAAGTTTGTGAGGCCCTTTGTGATAAAGTGGCTGATCAATGAAGTGACAACTGAGTTGGATTTGCCAAAGACATTCAGACATTTACACCCTGTGCTTCACTTTAGCTTACTGAAACCAGTGCTAGAAGAGGACCCTTGGTGAGTGGAGCCAGAAATCCTGCCTCCACTGGAAGTGGCCAAGATTTTAGATTCAAAGTGGCATCAGGGAAAGTTACAATACTTAATTAGCTGGAGACATTTTCCAGACTCTCACAATGAATGAGTTTAAACCAGAAATGTGGATGCCCTGGACCTGATTAATTTGTTTCATAAACAATATCTGGACAAGCTGGGAGGGGAATGATATGTTTTGAATATAAAATGTATTTTTTGGGGGGGGAGGAGGAGTGTCATGTTCCTATGATTTTCACAGGAATCTGACAACAAAGTGTGGGGCTATAGAAGAGGGAATCAAAGGGAACTGTAGATTGGGGGCAAGTGATTGAAACTATTTACAATGGTGCCTACCTCTCCAGAGCGATGGTGGGGAGATAGGAATTGAGGAGGACAAACTTCAAAGTGCATCTTTGAAGTGGGCAAATGGTACGGGTTACAAGGGGGGGGCTGGATAAGGGATTTTAAAGAGTTGTTTAACTGGGGAAAATTCAGGGTTGATTCCAACCATTGTGTAGTAGTTTGTGTGTCTTAGAATCCAGAATAAATACAGTAGTTAATTTTCACAATAATGCTATCCTGGTTCTTCAAGTCTTCAGCTACTAAACATGGCAACTAGATGAGTGGCTGTTTTTTTGATGCATATAGAAAAAACTGCAAAAAGTCATATGGGCCCCAAAAGATGTTCATTGAACAAGATGTTCAAGGAGGTAGTGGCTGGTCAACACCAGCCATTCATAGAAGAAATTGATTATTCGGTCCCAATTCAATTCAGCTTCCAGCCTCAGTTTGGAAAGTAACTTTCCTCATTTGCTATCTTGGGTAACCCTTTTGCTATTGGTGTTGGCCCTGTTGATTTTTTTTCCTTGATTAATCATTGGGATTTGGTATAATCTAGAAATATTAATCCTTTAAACCAAGTGACCAGTAGTAAAATTGCTGGCACTGTTCTTCAGAGCCTCTGTTCATATCTCCCTCATTAGTTAGAGTTGTTGCTGGGAATCTGCAGTTCTTTCCCATGACATTTGTGTTATGGTGTTCTGAATGGCTCATCATGCTCCCCACCATGCAATTCAGTATCTACATAACACCTGAAGGAAATTTAACTGAGAGGTCATCAGGATGATGATGCCGAATATTCTCTGTCCTTTTCATCCTCTCAGATTATATGGCTGTATATTCTGAACAGGTATCAAGAACTGACAGTAGGTTGTATGAGCTCATAAATTGTCTGAGATGCTATTGGCCAATGGTAGGATGAATACTTGATCAGTGTGATGTCCAGACTGGACTGTTTAAATTCTCCCCTACATTTTCCTTCATTTTCAGTTTAGTTTGAGTATAGGAATGTTCCAATGTATTAGTTTGTGGGAGGAGCGGTAGGAATCCCCTGAATTTTTCTAGTTTTGGTTTGCCCCTTCCCAGAAAGCTATGCTTTAAATTGGGATTTTTTAGTTTTTCTTAGACAGGCTTGGCTTGATTTGTTTGGTGGCAACAGGCTCAAGCAGAGGGAAAGGGCATTTCTTACACCTGCAGCCAAATTATTTACCATATAGCCAACTTATTTACCACATTAGCCAATTTAGTTACCTGTAGCAGTTAATTCCAATAAACATCAAAGAAAACAGGAGCACCAGTAGCTGAAAGACCCTGCACCAGCTTCATTGAGAAGATCAATCCAGGAACAAACCCAGAGAAATGACAACACTGAAGATCATTAAACTTGAACTGTAAAGTACCTTTTATTTTAAGGCTATTAGAGCTTGGGAGGAGAAACCTCTTTTTTGTTTTTCTTTAATAAATTTCCCTCTTTTTGGACTTTACACTCAGCTTTGGAGCCTTTTTTGGGGTTAGAGATTGATCTCACCAGGGTACTGGCATTGCACACCCATATTTGCCACCACCTTTAGTTGGGTGTGTCTTCACAATCAGAAATTTGGAATCCAGCCTCTTCCAGATGGGATTGTTCTCCATTCCAAAGATCAGACAGTTTGCTTGTGCTATTGAAGTCAGCTTTATAAATAAATGCTTCTTCTGTAGGTATGTATTAATCACTGGTTTTGCCTGGAGAACCAACTGCATCCTTTCTTGGTGGAGAAAGGGGTCTTGTCTACAATTATTCATGACACCATAGCTCCTGGATTAGGTTACCATATTGAACTGACTTGAAAGCTTTTACCTTGGAAAGTTTAACATTTGTGAAAGATGCTGCATTAAACAGGAACTCTGCTTTGCAGCCTAGAAAACTATGGCATGCAACTCAGCTTTGGTTTGATCCACAAAACTGTGGTACTGAAACATCATCCTGAAACTACATACCTAGATCTGAGCTATGTTATGCATGCCTGAAATCTGTTGCACTGATGCTTATTTCCATAAGATTATGTATAAAACTAGGCTGTCCATTCTGCAACTTAGTGAGCAAATGTTTATGTTGGTGAGATTTTTGCTCGACACAATCCAGTTTCCCTTGAACTATCCCTTGTCCTTAGCCACGGCCTCTACTAAAACATGGCTTCTTAGATCCTTATCAAATTATAGTTCATCTCCTAGACTTCCTCCACCAGACAAAGCTTTTACACATCTGTCTCATTTAGTTTGTAGAATAATTCCAGTTGACTGACATGTTTCAGGCACCTTTTAAGAAAAGGGATGTTAGAGAACTTCTGGTGGCAGCGGCAAGGCGATTGGTCACGGGAGACAGGAGTTCATCCCTGGGACCGCCAGAAACAGGAGAATTAGGACTAATAGTCCTTATTAATTCCCACTTAGAGAAGAGAGGAAAAAGGAGGGCTCAAATGGGTGCTGATCTTCTGTAAGTAAAAGCAATTTGTAGCGACCAAGGGAAAGATCAGGGGAGTGAGAAGAGAAGCGCTGAAGAGCAGCTCATGCTGTAATGGCAGCCAAGTTGGCACTGAGCCCAGCCAGCCATTCTTTTTAATTTGGTAGAAGTAGAAAACTTCAAAGAATAAGCACTCCTGTAATAATCACTAAAGAGTAACTTTGGACACTTGGAGAGTCATGGGAAACAATTAAGATTACTTGTATCTCGATTGGCAATTTACTTTCTTGTTTCTTGTTAAAGAAGAGGTCCTCTCACGGGAGGAGAAGAAGGGAGGGGGGACCAGAACTGAATAGATTTTGAATAGAAATAAAGAGGAAGACAAATAAACAAATTTAAATTGAGAAGGGTCCTAGATCAAATTAGAAAGAGGAGGAAGGAGGGGATTAAAATTAACAAATATTTTTTTAAAAAAGAGAAAGTAAGAGAGAACTTGAGAAAGAGAAGGCAAGGAAACATGGCAGACTGAAGAAAGCTTGAGAAGTGAAGGCAAGGGTGGATGAGATTTCAGAAGAAGAAGGAGGAGGAGAAAACAAGTTTTGAAAGAAGGTGCACCCTTGGGATTCTGATCTAATAGGCAAGGAGAATATAAAGGTACTGAAAGGTTACATCAGAAAGAAGATGGAAAGGGCTCTGATTTGAGAGTGGATCTTTATAAGAGACAGACTACAATGGAAGGAGGACTGGGGAGGAGGCATCAGAGGGAAGAGTGTTAAAATGTGTTCTTAGATTTGGCCAAAAAGAAAAAAAGAAAACACAATGGAGTGAAGACAGGGAAGGAGACAGCGGGAAAAAAAGGAGAGAGAAAAGTTACAAAGGAACAGAGAAAAATCACGTCGAAAAGAGGACGGGGATGGGGCTGCGAATTGAAGGTGGATTCAGGCAAGGGAAAGATCATGATAGAAGAAGGAGTGGGGAGGAGGTATCAGAAGGAAGAGATTAATACAGAGATGGTCAAAATGGACTAACAAAAGGGGAAATGGAGATAGCAAGAAAAAGAGGCAATACAAATAGAAGATAGGGAAGAATTTAAACAGTATAAACAAAAATAATAATTTGGAACTCTTCTTCTCTCTGCTTATTTTTATAAAGTTTTGGGAATATAAAATTGGACAGATCAACTGAAATTAGATACAGAAATACAACTTCAAATAATAAATATCTTTTGTTTTTTCCCAATTACTTATTTACTTTGATATAAATATATATAAATATACCTAAAGGGAAAATTAACTGGAACAGAATTGATTAAGAGGTTGCAGTATTATTATGTGTGAATGTATTGAAGTATTGGAGGAATGAATATTTTTTCAAATTAATTTAACAAATGAGAGAAGAGAGACTGTGACTTAATTGATTAATTACAAATGTAATGACTGTTTGATTTTTAAAAAATGAATAATATTTTGAAATTAATACTTTTTAAAGTTCAGGTACAAAAATAGAATTTGTATCATATACATTATCATCATAGTACTTAAGTTTTGAATTAGATAACTGTTGACTTGTGAATTAATTAATCTGACCAAATATTGAGAAGGAGGAAGTCTGGCAACAGGGTATAAGAAGACCACTCCAACAGCTTCAACTGCACAGAGATGAGAATCAATGGAGGCAGCCAAGGACCCCACCATGATTTTTTAGAAGAATTCAGAAAAAATTAAAAAGGAGATAAGGAGGGAGATGAAGCAAGAACTGAAGGTTTCTAGGAAAGACAAAAGAAGATATACAAAAAGAATTAGGAGCTTTTAGGAAGAAGCTTGATAAAATCACCAAAGATATTGAAGACTTACAAACAAAGAATAAATAAATAAAGGAGAAGACAGAAGAGCTACAAGGAGTGACCAAAGAACTACAAGACACTCAGAAAAAAGACAGTAACAGAATATTATTGCAGGAAATCAGATATAGGGAAAAGTGTCTTAAGGTTAGAGGAGTGCTGGAAGAGTTGAAAGAACTTCCTTTTAAAAAAATCTCTGCATCAGCAATATACTTGGAAAAAAAACATTGGAAGAGATCGAGATTGAAATTGATAAGATATTCAGGGTGAATTTAGGATATGAGAGACAAGTTTAGCAACTGGATAAAAACAATTTATAAAGAACAGAAAGAACAGTTGTTAATAAATGGAGAGAAGACAGGAACTATAAAAATAGAGAAAGGGACAAGACAAGGATGCCCTTTGTCACCCCTCTTGTTCATAATGACCTTGGAAATACTAATTATAAAAATTAGAGAAGATCAAAAAATATATGGAATTAAGCTAAAGGGATTCAATTATAGAATCAAAGCTTTCACAGATTATATCATTTGCCTTCTAGAAGATCCACTTATAAGTATAGATAGATTATTACAGTATAGATAGATTATTAGGGGCTATGCAGATAGGCAGCTCTGAGCCACCCCTGCTAGTGGCAGATCAGGGCTATGGCAACTCTACGCCGTGGTCCCGATCCTTCCTTTTGCCACCCCAAAAGAGCGGCAAAATTTCACACCTTTTAGGAGTAACAAAAGGTTGCCCTAAGAGCCGGCACTGTGGCTCTTCCATGCCATTTTGGTGCAGCGTGTCTGTATGGCATCCTGATGCCAGGAGGGCATCCTGATGCTGCGCGCTATGCAAATAGATGCATGGTGTCAGGACATTGTCGGGGTGCAGTTGGGGTGGCTGGCATGCAGCTGCCCTACCCCAACTCCACCCCCAGGCCTGCCCTTTTGTCCAGTCTGCAAAGCCCATTAGTTCCCTTGAACTCTTTTCTTTGCCACCTTTATGCTCATGGTGTTTGTGGGCTTATAACAGCTGCAGCAAATATAAACATTCAACAAATACAGCTTTTCCAAGAAAGAGATTCTACAACATTTATAGTCCTGCTTGAGGTATTTTCAGTTATCAAAGAGTGCCTATGTGTTGCTGTGGCAGGGGAGGCATCACAATATGAACCATGAGAACATCCAATTGGCAATAAAATGTTATTGATTACAGCAGGTAGGAAGGATTGGCTCTAAAAGCATAAGGTCTGGATCTGTCATCAACCAACCTTTGTTGGTCAATGATCCCAATTCCCTGGTCACAGCCAAGCATCAGGATGACAGAGGGGTAACTGACTGATTGTATGTTTGCATCTCAGGAAGCCAGTTGAGCACCTGTGTACATCTCTACCCCTTGTCACAGGGGGACACAGATTCAGTATTGCCCCCACATTGGCACCACCACAATGCCCTCAGCACTCCCTGGTTCCCAGTGGACTCCCAATCCAGCGGTCCACAGCACCAGAAACCATGCCTACCAGATCTGAGACCTGTGCTACCACCACAAAAGGCCAGCCCCCACCCCCACCCCGGGCCCAGCCTCTGCCAACCCTTACAAGCTGCAATCACCCCAAAAATTTACAATGGAGTCCCAAACATGAGTTCCTATGTGGACATATGTATCCAGCAAATGCCCCAGATTTCCATCTAACCATCATCTTTATTGAGTCAACCAGCAAGCCACACCCTGC
Source organism: Phrynosoma blainvillii (assembly GCA_026167975.1). NCBI lineage: Eukaryota > Metazoa > Chordata > Lepidosauria > Squamata > Phrynosomatidae > Phrynosoma > Phrynosoma blainvillii. Next base: position 194,291,701 of record JANUYF010000003.1, on the reverse strand, counting down.
CACCATGGAGGTGGCCCCTATGCAGAATGAGTAGTCACCAAAGTCTTTGGCAGGAAACCCAGTATGCTGTAAGGCCAAACAAAGAACCAACACCACATGGAACTGTGTTAAGGGTGTGCCATCTGCATGGGTAATGAGTGGTCCTTGTATTTGGGGGTGAGATGTCATGAACCTGTGTAAGGTCCAGACAGGGCACAGGCTGCAGCCATGTAGTCCTCATAAGATGATGGAGGCACTTTCCCAAGCTGGTCACACTTAGATCTGAGAAGAACTAGACAGACAGTGTTGTCCACAAAGGAAACATCCCCCACCTGCAGTGCATATTTGGAGGAGGGAACAAGTTCACCAACCCTCAATGTCCCAAAGAAAGCCATGATAAATGTTGCTCTGAGTAGGCAGGCCTCGGCTCTGGATTCGCAGACTCAGTCCAGCTGTTCAGAGAATTTGCAAAGGAGGCTGAAACAGATAGATCTCCTGCCATCCATCCTACTTCCCACTGTTCTCCTCCAGCCCTCCAAAGTCTTCCTGACAAGGAAAGATGAACATGGGTCCCCTGCTTTGGAAAAGAAAGAAATACCAGCCAGATGTACCAACATGGTACGAGGAGCAAACCCAGCCTCCCTCAACCAAACCAAACATTTTAAGACAGTGTAGGACCAGATGGGCCAATGGGGCTGGAGGCCAGCCACACCAAAGAAGGCATGCAGCTTGGCAACAGCTCTCCTGTAGACTCTGAGTGGCTGGGGCCAGAGAAGAAAGGACACCCTGCATCACAGCAGATTTCCAACCTCCCACAGTTCCTTCTGGAAGGGCATTGGTGAGGGGTCTGCTCTGGGCACCAAAAGGTGGAACCTGGCTTTCTGAAAATGAGAGTCTGCAATGTTATTCTTGAGGCCAGGCTTGAAATGAGCCTGAAAAGTGATGTTTTTGTCTTGGCAGCTGCTAAGGGGACACCCAGATCAGCTGTGAGAGCTTGGAATATGGCCAAGAGTTTGGTGCAGCCATCATTCCTGGCCTCACCCATGAAAAGGAAATTGTCAAGGTAATGGGTGATCAGGGGGGATGTGGCCCATCTCTTGACTTCCCACTCCAGAAAGGAACTGAATGTTTTGAATGCTGCACAGCTAACAGAACAGCCCATTGGCATGGCCTTATCAAAATACCACTGATTTCAAACTTGAAGCCCAAGAGGCAGAAGTCATCAGGGTGACAGGCAGCAGTCAGAATGCTGAATGGATGTCACATTTTGCCATAAGGGCTCCCTACCCGCATGCCTAGATGAGCCTGACAGCATGGTCAAAGGAGGCATAACAGACTGAGCAAAGCTCTGGCAGGATGGCATTGTTGACCAAAGCACCCAGAGGGTAAGACAAATGTTGAATGAAGTAGAATTCCCCTGGTGCTTTCTTGGGGAAACCCTGAGGTTAAGTATGGGCATCAGAGGCCACCCATGGGCCCACAGCCAGGATCCTGAAGCCCAAGTGAAACCATCTGCAAGGAAAGTGACTGCCTCCTTGAAGGGTTAATTGTGGAGGAGTTGAAGCAAAACTGAAGGGTGCACTGGTGTGGGGGCAAGGGCAAAGTGCAGCCAGACAGCCTCAATGCACTCACTTTGGACCCCCAACCCTCTGGTGATGGAGCTGGGAGCTTCATCCTTTTTTTCGGAGGCTGCTGGGGTGGGGCATCCCAACTGAAAAGGCTGTTGGGACCTGGATGGTTGGGAGCATGCCAGTTTTTTATGCGGACCAAAGCACAGCTCACAACAATGTTTGAACTTGCAATGGGCATGCACACTTTCCTTGGTTGAATTCCCATCACAACAGCCTGTGGGGATCCCTCTTCCCTGCCCACTTGGAGTTCTTGGAGGAATCACCTTTTTCTTTGACATGGGGACCCACCTCCAACAGCTAGATGTCACTGTTGATGAGATCCCACTTGTCAGTGTCACTCTGGGAAGCCTGCTAGAGGAAGGCAGTGTCGTATGCAATGGCTGCAGAATCTCCCACAACAGTCTTGGCCTTGTGCACATTGGTCATGTAGTTGGCAGGCTGCCAAACCCTCTCAGGGTAAGCCATGGTGACAACCCCAAAGAAAATGGAGAAACCCTTGGTCCAGTTGGTGAAAGAGCACTCCACATGGTGGGCCTTGGGCTCTTGCTTGTCACTTTTCTTGGAAGTGATGGTACTAACCTCTTCTCCCATGGGCTTCAACAGAGTGAACACATCCACGAATTAGCCCCTGAGGATCTTTTTTCTGATCCTTTTGATCAGGTGAAGGCCTGGGGGTGTCTCCTCTTTGGTGCACTTGGGGAAGGCGGAGACTTGAAGGTCCATCCACACCCCTTCCAACCCAGGACATCTGGCCCTATGCCTGATGGTCCGAGAAGGTAGCCCTGGGACCAAAGCTTCCCCCAACCAGTAGTCATCCTTTCCCTGAGCACATTGTGATGACTCACCATCCCCATCAATAGGAACCCTGGCCACTTTAACCCAGTCCTTTTTGCTTTTCTTTTTGGACTTGGATTGCTTTTTCCACCCTTTTTGCTTGGGAGAGGGACTTAAAATAGAACTGGTGGTGGAGGAACTGGTGGTGGTAGTAGAGCTTTTTTCTGGAAGAATCACTGCTGGTAGATGAGCTCCTGTCAGAAGAGCTGCTAGGTGGAAACTACTTGCATGTATGCCTTTGCTTTTTGCCCCAGCTGTGCTGCTCCACCCGTTCCATGAAAGTTGAAAGGCTGTGCGTAAATCCACCAGCACCTCCTCACCCACAGATGGGGGAACACTGGCATAGAAAGCCATAGAAGGCACTGCTGCATGCTGCGTAGTGGGGGGCTGCGTAGTGACAGAATATACTGCAGGGGGCTGTGTAGAAATGGGCAGAGCAGCAGGTCACCATTGCCTCTGTTTGGGGGCCAGGGCAGCCCGGGACCTTGTGGGCTGACCAGCCTGGCCTCTGGTGGTAGGCTACGCTGGCCCCTCCCCTTCCTTCTTTTGTGTGGATGGCATATTGCTTCGGGCAGGCTGCCCTTCCTGAGGCCAGTTTGGTGGGCTATTAGCACCACTGATCATCACCTCTGCCAGCTGTATGCACTTGGTGGCACCGCCTGGGCAGCAGGCTGCTCGAGCCTCCAATCACATCAGCTGCAGGTTGCTTGCCCATGGCTGAGATCGGCTCTCGTGCTCTGGACTGCCAGGCCTTTGGTGCTCGCCTGCCACTCTAAGTGCTCCGTCGGCACTGGTCTGACTCTATGGGCCCCTTCCAGCTCCCTTAAGAGCTGAATGAGAATGGCACCAGTCAGAGGTGCCATGTGGCCTTTTATAGGCCAGCTACCCAATCAGCACCTGGGAGGCTGGTAAGCTCCACCCCTTCTGGCCTCCCGAACCAATCCTGTGGCTTGCTGCCCCAGCAATCATGTGGCACTTCTGTTCCCGGTACATGTCCTGGACCAGAAGTGCCACCCATACCTACCTGCAGTAACCAATCCAGGCCCTAGCAGCCCTTGCCCAGCCTGCTGGGGGATAGCCAGGACAAGGGGCCCTCCCTGCATGGCGCCCTTCCCCCCACAGGAACTGAGTCAGTCCTAGTGAGTCAGGCAGCCCCTTTTATCATCACCATCATGTGTATTTGCATGCTGGTTTTTCATGTAAAAAATCATGTCCAAAGTGATTTACGATAACATTAGAAGAGAGTTAACTTAGAAAAACAACATTTCCAGATAATTTAACAATTACAACTGCTGGTTGAACATTGCATTAATAATTCACACATAAATCAACCACAAACACAACAGCAGAAACATCAGAAGAGAAAGAGAGAAATGAAAGTAGCAACAAAAATAGTTTTTTTTTCCAGAGCTAAATAATGTCTTAGCCCCAACATCTAAAGACAACCAAATCTTCATTGTCTCTAGGAACATATGACCCCATTCATTATAACGAGAATGAGAGTGATACCTCAACAGAGCAAGTGAAAATGGGGAAGACAGAAGACCAAGGTTTATGTTTTGCACAATTCTTAGAAAAATGGTCTCTAGGCACCTTATGGAATAATTCCAGCATTGTAACTTTTATCTGTTTAATTGTGTGCCTTAAATTGTTTCAGCTATGTGCTTTTTAGATACATAGAATTGTTTGTTTATTTGTTCATTAACTTTTACTTAAGATCATAGATGAATTTAGTTCCAAACTGTTGGATCCCATATCAGAAGAAAGGTGGGATATGAATATAATCAATCAGTCAAATATCTGGCACCATATCCTATCATACTGATCTACTCAGGAGAAGCCTACATAATAGGAAATACCACTAACTTCAAGTGGGTTTACTCCTAAAGTTGACATAGGCCATGTTGCAGTCTCAAAAACAAAGTGACTGAAAGAATATCTTTACATCCACCCCATGCATTTTCCTTCCTCTCCTCTCTCTCTCTCTCTCTCTCTCTCTCTCTCTGTCATAATACATACCCTAACCTCCCCACACCTGTGATTTGGTCTTGCAGTAAAAAGCAAAAATGAAGGCTTTGTACGTTGGCCCACCCAAGCACCTGGATTAAAATTCAAGGTTTTGTTTTCTTGAATAAACCCATTACACTTGGAGATACAGACACCTACTGTATAGTGGCACAATGTTCAATAGGAATTAGTGAATAAGTGTGACCCTGCAATCTATTGTAAATATGATTCATATTCTGTATTAAAATTTTACACATTTTAGAAATGAACAAAGGTATAGGAAAAATATATTCTTATGAAAACAAGCAGTTGAACAGAAAAGCCATTTTTAGCAGTCACAGATTAATATATGTCATTTCTTTTGCCCTACCCTATATTTTTGTGTTACTTGTCACAGATTATTTCACTATCAATCATTAGTTTACTGATAAATATGCTGTGGCATTCTTTATGTAATCAAACAGAATGATATAATTTCCACTGACTTAAAAGAGGTCAACTGCTTTGGAAGAATAACTTAACAATTGATTAAATGTGTTTGCACATTTTATAATCTTATTATTATTGAGTTATGTTCTGTGTATTTTAGAGATATGCCAAGCTAATCTAAGCTATTTCAGTTAAGTAGCTATTCTATTCTGGCTATTCACTTAGCATTAGTAGGACTAGGGGGAAAATGTGAAAGAATCCAGGAATCTTTGGAATAAAACCAACCTGTGTAATTGTTAGATGAAAATGGACAAAAAAGGAGAAAGAATAGGAGAGCTTTGAAAAATCATCATGGAATTATAGGTTGACCTTTTTTTAAACTGATTTTTTTTAAATAATTATTTTGCTCTAAAGGTTTTTTCAGGGATAGAAATATTTTCCATATAGTCGTACTGAGGCCACATCTACATTGCAGAACTAATGCAGTTTGACACCACCTTAACATCCATGACAATGCTATGGAATTCTGGGATTTGTAGTTTTGTAAGATATTTAGCTTTCTCTGTCTGAGAGCTCTGGTGCCACAACAAACTACAAATGCCAGGATTCAATAGGGTGGAGCCATTATAGTTAAAGCAGTGTCAAACTGCATTAAATTTGCAGTGTGGCAGAACCCCAAAAAGCTCTTTTAATATTTACAATATTTTTCTATAATTTTCAAAAGGCTTTAATATTCAAAGGTTTTCATACCCAAAGGTCATATGATAAAATTATATTAATTCTATTCACCTATGTGATCTTTTTAACACTCCTGCATGATGATGGGTAACATTGCTCTTCAAGATACACTTTGGTCTTGCAGAATTTACATAGATGTGGACTTAACCTGTCAACTAGTCAAAGGTTTTCCAAAAAAATTCAGCCATGTACTACTTGTTCATACATAATAATAATTTAAAAAATGACAGAGTAAATGTTTGTCATTGGAGGGTTTTTTGTTTGTTTGGTTTTTGTCCCATCCAACATTACATATCAGAATAAAACTTATCCTTGCTATTTTTTTACCAGTCAAAAAGAGAGTACTGAAAAGCAGAAAACAATAAGGACACAATCGCTATGTAGTCTGAGATAGTCAAATGTTTATTCGTTTTTGTTTTTGTTTTTTAAAAAATCCCAATACATTTTGGCCTCAAAAAGAAAAGAAAAATTTTTATTCAGGTGCTAAAAACATACACAAGTTTATCTGATCTGACTTCTAATCTTCTTTCCCTACTGCCTTTGAATTTTCCCAGAATCACTGTGTTTTCCAGTAGCTCATATTTTCTTGTGATGTGTTCAAGGGACAGATGCAGTTTGCAGTTTCAGATACGACATGGTGTAGAGTTCAGGACTATGTTTACTGCTGGAATGGTGCCCTCACAATCATTTACAAGTTCATTTAGGGCCTCTGCAGATGGGCCCTTTGCGGCATGTTGGAGGCAAGGAAGAGGAGGGAATGCCAGATGCTGGGCACTCCATATCCTTCCTGAGGACGTCACACTGAGCCGGAAGAGATGTCAAAGAGGTCCGACATGCCTTTTGCGGCGTCCCTTTTGCAGCTTGCACCCCTTTCTCAGCCATCTGCATCTCCCATAATGTCTGAAAAATATTCTATAGAAGTGATCTTAATCTAATGCAGTATTTAAGGTGTGGCTGCATTTCTACTGTTATACTAAAAGTTTGTTTTCATTGCTGGTTTTATGTAATTTACTCCTTAATGTTTTATTCCTAAATATTTTGATACAGATTTATGGAAGAAGCAGAAACAAGCAAATATTTTATGACCTGTTTATTTTAAATGTAAATTTATATCTGTGCATGCACCAGCTATTATCTAGGAAATTACCTGATTCATCTTCTAAAATATAAAACTTGCCACATCAACCCTTCTGTTTCTCTTTCATTGTCATGGTTATTGCTTGATCTGTTATTTAAATTATTGAGGGGGCTTCCAGTGGCATGGCGGTGCATGAATCACCTTAGGAGACTTAGCTCCAGGGAGTGATTGTTTAATGCAGGGACAAGATTGATCGGGGTGATATTCCCCCCAGTCAAGGGGGAAGCAGAAGGGCCCATCATCAACCTTGGATCATTCCTGGGTGTCTCCCTGATGGGGCTGAAAGATCAACATTGGTAAGAGAGATATGGAGGAGAACAGAGGTCAGGGTATTAAATAACCATTAATGTGGCATAAGCGCTGCCACTACTAAAGCTAAAACTTTTTTTTCAAGCTGACAAATATATTCTACTTATTTACTATATACTTTCTTCTTTAAATCCATTTGTGGCAGTTTGCGAAGAGCAATAGAAAAGGATATCCCAGTGTATAAGTGAAAGCAGAAAGCAGAAAGTGAAAGTAGAAGTGAGCTGGAAAGATTTAGTTGCCTTGCTGCTTGGATACAAGGAAAGTGAAACATCTTTACAGTTTTAAGTGGCAATTAAAGCTGATTTGAAGGAAAGGAAAATCTATTTTTTTATTAGAACTGCATATTTGTTTTTTGTCTTTGTCTCTTATGATTTTGAACTGAATCAAACTGAATTGGAATCGGTGGATGGTACAGTAACAGAGGTGTAGAGAAGTATAAAAATAAATCCCTTCTCTTCCTCTTCACCCTCACTTTGTTTATTTGGAAAAATGGATAGCAACAGAAGTAGGAACTCACTTATAAAGATTAGAAAAGAAAGATTAAAGAGAGACTAAGGAAGATTGCTGACGTCTGTTTGGATATTAGATTTCCTTTTGTTGGATTAATGTGGATTGTTGAGATACAGTATGAGGAAGGAATTGTTAGAATATAGATGGGATATGCAGTCAAAAGTGAAATGTAGAGATGTGTGTGTGTGTAATTTTCCATTTGAGAACAGCTTCTAGGCAAAGCACAAACAACTCAGTCCAGATGGCCAGAGAGACATAACAATAGAAAACTCTAGGTGATAAAGCAGCCTTGTTTACATGAGAAAAACAATAATAAAAACCAGTATGGGAAAGGAGATCATGTCGTGGATGATGAACAACAAGAGGCTGGGTTAATATACATCATACACATAACATCCAATGAACATAAGGTTAACACCTAGAAGGTGGAGTATGGGAAGGGTCTAGAGAATACATTAAGAATGTTTTATTTCAATATGTGAGTGCATGTGTGTGGCTGGCTGGCAGTGGTTTCAACTGCAACAAGTTGAGATCATAAGCTTTTGGGATTGTTAAAGATGTAATCTTTCATGGCTGAACTGGGCAAGTTCATCACAATGGATTTTACTTAGCTACCTTATTTTTCTTTTATATGCATTAATAAACTATGCTTTTGGACTTTACAATTGGACTTTACAATGTGTCTTCTTGACTGAGGAAGACAGGATCTTGAAGAAGGGAAGCTGAGCCAGTTGATGGTAAGAGATACAAAGTGGCTGTGGATCACAGCAGCCAGCTTGTCCTGGAGATTCTGCTGGGTGCCAAAGAGCATCACTGCAACACCCATCATCCACACACTGACAAGGGTTATGGGCCCAGTTCTGGCTAGTCTGCCAGTTAAGGCTGTTCTGCCGGATAAGGCTAGTCTTCCTGAAGAGGCTTGTCTGCCAGATATGGCTAGTCTGCCAGTTAAGGCTAGTCTGGCTGAAGAGGCTTGTTTGCCAGATGTAGCTGGTCTGACAGAGGATGTCCAGAATGTCCAAATGTCCAGAAGGAAAGGAGCCCAGAAGTCCAGATGTCAAGTCTGCAAGGTGGCCAAGAGGCAAGACTGCCTATCCACGACTTCAGCTTCACCAGGACAAGAGAACCATGCTTCAGCGTTTGCTGGGAAAAGCAGAGGTGGCTACAAATCTTCTTCAGATGTAAGTTACATATACCGCTAAGCTGTTTTTGTCTGATGGCAGAGTGCAGAACTCTTTAAAGACGGTTGTCTGAAAAATCTCTACTCTACAAACAGTAAGAAGCAGAGGAACACAGCCTGGACATACTGCGGGTTCAATGAAGTGATAATTTTTTTTCAGGCTGCAAACAAACTCTGTTAAGGGCCATTTTGTTTAAAATAGATGCAGCTGGGTTACCAAGGCTCAGGGACTATCTAAATCAGTTTCCTTATTCAAATTTTCTTTAAATTTTTTTACTATAACCAATTTGATTTTCTTCCAAATCATTTAATAAGTCCCTATTTAATCTCCATTTGTATGATCTTCTTTTTCCTCTTATATTTTCAAACTGAAGTAACTGTGGATTATGATTTGATAATATTGTGGGCAAGTTTTTCATACATTTCAAATCATTCCCTGATTTTTTTGAAACCAATATCAAATCAATCCTTGCCAATGATTTATGTATCTCTGAAAAGTAAGTGTAATTTTTAGCCTTCCCATATAAATAACTTCATGAGTCTATTAAATTTAAGTTTTCCATTAAATTAAAAAAAGATTTGGGTAATTTTCCCTGTTTTTATTTTATTTTCTTCTTCAAAGTTCGATCTAAGTCCAGTTCTATTACCCCATTTACATCTCCCAGTATGATTATCTCTTCAAATTCCTGTTCCATTATCATTTTTGTACATTCCCATAAAATTTTGTTTTGTTTTCTTGTGGGGCATATAAATCTACCAACAAAATCCTTTTCCCATTTATTTTAATTTCCACTCCTAAAATGTGGCCCTTTTTATCATTATATATTTCTCTACATTCTATTTGCTTATTTACAGAAATAACTCCTTTTGTTCTTTTTTTTTCTTGAGATGATATAAATTCTTTACCTAATTTACTGTTCTTTATTAACCTTTCATCTCCTAACTTTATGTGTGATTCTTGCAAACATATTATCTCATATTTCTGTCTTTCTAAAAAATGAAAAACTTTCTTCCATTTCTGGGGAGAGTTAAGCCCATTCACATTCCAGCTCAAAAGCTTCATTTAATTTAGCTACACACTTATTTCTCCTCTCAGAGAGAACAACCAACAAATTCTACAAATGCTTATATTTAAGGATGAAGGAGCAAAGACAAATTTGTGAAATTGATACACAAAATTTACCAATTATTACTATTGTTGCTCTTTAACTTTGTTCTTTTTCTTCTTTCTCTCCTTCTAATTCTTCTTCTTCTTCCTCCTCTTCTTCACTTTGATTTTCTCTCTTGTTCTCTCTCTCTCTTAAGCTCCTTTCTTGAGCCCTTGATGTTATAATTCCAGTTCTTTTTTTCCATATCTTATCTCTGATTGACTGCCTTCTCTTTGTTTTTCTATTTCCTTTCTGTTCCTGCTCCAAAAATCCTTTGTCTTTTCAATTGAATCTATTTTATATCTCTTTGTTTCCAGGTCAAAGTCAGTCCTTCAATTTCTTCCCATCAGAATGGGATGGCATAAATTTTGAGTTCATGAGATGAAAAGCTGTACTCTCTTCTCAATCTCAACAATCTAGTTGGGATATTTTTTTAAAATTTGAATTATTTGTCCATCTACTACCAATTATTTTTAAAAACTTTATTGAATAATGAGATCTCTTGTTTGCTTACACAAACAGTTCACTACAATGTCTCTTGGGAGATTTCTTTGGCTACTTTCGAGCTGATATGATACATCGTGTCTGTCTCCCAGGAGAACTGTTCTTCTGGTTCTTCAATATGATCAGACAATAGTGGTATCAGAAATTCATATAGGTTTTCATTTTTTTTTTTTTTTGTTCAGGAATACCTCTCAACTTTATATAGTTCTGTCTCTGCCTAGTTTTGAGCCTTAACAATACCTGCTGGTCTTCTTTCCTCTCACTATTTATTTTCTCCAATTTTGTGTCAATTTGTTTTGGCTTAATTTCCATGTCTTTAACAATCTTTTCCAAATTCTCAACTTTTTCAATTATTTTACCCATGCCTTTATTTATCTTCTCTAGGGAGGTCTTTAATTTCCCCATCTCATTTTTAATCTCTTGTCTGATCTCTTGTTTGAGTTCCACTCTTAGCCTTGCATTGTCATCCTTTAGTTCATCCCTCATTCTCCTTATCTCCTCCAGCATTGACAGTTCACTTTGTTCTGTAATTCTTGTTGTTGGTTTCAACAAAGGTTTCCTTTGCATTAGTGTTGTTACTTGGGATGTTATTTTCTTGCCTGTAGCCATTTTGCAATTATCTCTTATCCAATTTCAGTCAAGAAATTAAATACCAAGTTTACTTTACTTTACCCCAATGCACTTATCACTCTGATATATAAGCTATTTCTCTATTACCTTGCACCACACCACGGTTAAATTGTCACTTTCTTATTCTCTATTTCCACCTCTAGATGGCACTGCTCACTGAAAAACTTCAAATACTGCTCCCTCCCTCCCTCCCTCCCTCCCTCCCTCCTTTTTTTTTTTTAAATACATCTTAGTGGTATGTGTATTGAAGAGGGACTACAGACTCCACAACCACCAAGACTAAAACAGTTGTTCTCTTATCTTCCCTGGTCCTTACCTACAGCAGTCAGCATTTTGAAGGTCATCCACTCTCTCTTTCACTATTAAGTTCCACAGTCACTTCTTATATTTTGCATTCAAATCTTTACCAATGTGATGCTATTTTAAATTATTTAACAATCTACTTCAGACTATTATTATAAATCTATACTATAACTAGTTGAAATCAGTTATATATCACACCAAATACAAAAACACAGATTTCTTTAAATACACTTCCTGAATTATTTCTATTAAATTTGCAAAATCTATTACTAAATAAATATACTTATCTGTAACAACTATTACCCCACTGTAGCTGATTTACCCCCCAATTACTGTTCCAATTCCATCCACAGTCAATGGTCAGTAAGCCTATCCACCAGTCTAAGAATTAAGCTCCTTGTGTCTCTTTTTCTTTTGTCTTTCTCTGTTATTAATAATCCACTTTGTTTGTTACTCTTCCATTAAATATCAATTTTTGCATTTTTTATTTCTTTTATTTTCTCCTTTTGAATCTTATATTGAGTTTATTTCCTTTGTTACTTTTGCTTGTTTTCTATATTTCTATATTCTCCATATATTATCTTTGACAACTTATTGCTTTACACTTTGTTTGTAGTCTTATATAAGCCAGTTCACAGTTCAATTCTGAATGCTAATTCACAATTTGTTCTTTCCTTCCTAACATTCTGTTTCCTGTACTTTTCTTATTTTCCTCCTAACATTGGGGGTTTATCTTCTTAGCTTATAGTTTATCAGCTTCACAGTCCAAATATACTCCAATTCTGGTCAGATCAAATTCCATTCAAATCAGTTATATCACCAAAACATAGTCCAACCTCTAGTATTTTAATCTAATATTCTTCTTATTCTTCCATTTCATTATACTCTCCTTTTTTCCCTTCTTTTCTTTCTCCTTTCTCTCTTACTCTCAAATCTTTAAATCCTGTTTTTTAGCAGTTGTTAGCAGTCATTAGCAGTCAGGGATCTTTTTCTTTTCTCTCCCTCAGCTCTGATAAACAGTCTTCCAGTAGTTAAGGTCTAAGCTGGGATTTTATACAAGGAGGCTGTGTTCAAAACTTTACTTGCCTTGTGAAGCTTTAAAACAGTGGTGACTGCACTTATGCTGCTGGAGCAGCGGCTTGCCACAGCTGAGGCTAACCTTGCCCAAGCATCCTTTAGCCCTCACTGGATTCAGCTCCTGTCTGCATTTCCTTTACTTTCTCATTTTCCTTCAACTTATACTTGCAGGTCTGGCACAGTGGGAGGGATTCAGAGTGCAGATGAGGGCTCCTCTGTTTCTCCTTATTGGAGAGAATGTTAGATTTCTTCCACTGCTCTTTAAATGGAGCTAAGCCAAGCGGCAAGCTGTCACCCTCTAGGAACAGTTCTAGAGAGCGACCATCAAGCTAGCCATGCCATCAGAAGTCCCACAAGATTATACATTTTATTCAAACAGACATCATTCATTTTCAAGAATAGATATGATCTGGCTCCCTAAGGCTATGAGTAAATTTATTAATTTGGTAGATACTTTGCCCCGAATAATATCGGACCATAATCCAGTGATTATGAACTTGTATGAAAAGAGGAAATATAATGTATGGAGATTGAAGAATGAGCTAATACAAGACCAAGATATTATAAGGAAAGCAAAAGATACTATCAGGCTATTTTTTTTAAAGAAAACAGAACAAAAGATGCAAAAATAACCACTATTTGGGATGCTGGAAAGGCGGTTCTAAGAGGATTCTTTATTAATCAGGAGGTTCATAAGAGGAAAATCAAAGATGAGGAAAAGCAAACATGGCAAAAATTCATAGCCCAAAAAGAGAGAGAACTTAGAGAAAAGCTGGGAGAGGAGAGCATAACAAAAGAGATAAAAGTATTGCAAAAACAATTAGCTAGGAAAGATACAATAGAGATAGGGAAAAGATTAAACTTATTAAAGCAAAATGATTTTAAACATGCAAACAAGGTGGGTAGATGGCTGTCTGAAAGATTAAGGAAGAAAAAGAAAGGAAGGCTATAACTAAAATTGAAGAAGAAGGTAAAATTGTAGCACAACAGAATGGAATTGAGACAATATTTCATAATTTCTATTCAGTACTATACTGCAATCAGCCAGCAGAGATAGAGAAAATTAGGCAATATTTAAACGAGCAAAAGTTTGAAATTCCAAATGACAAACAACTTAATAAATTAAACAATGATATAACTATTACAGAGGTGATAGAGACAATTAAAAGATGTAAAGAAGGCAAAGCACTGGACCCAATAGGTTTATGTCACTTTATTATAAAACTTTTATGGAGGAATTATGTGTCCGATTACAACAAATGATTAATTCTATACTACAAGAAGGATTACCCCCATCTTGGGCAGAAGCTGATACAGTGGTCATACCTAAAGAAGGGAAAGAGGTGACAAATCCAAAAAACTATAGACCAATATCCCTCTTAAATAATGACTACAACATTTTTACTAGCATATTGGTTAATAGATTAAAGAACTACCTAAAGGATTGGATAGACAAAGGTCAAAGAGGGTTTCTTCATCAGCGACAGATAAGAGAAAACTTGAGAGTGGTGTTAAGTGTGGTTGAATATTACAAGAGAAATAACAATAAAAATGCAGGATTAGTATTTGTGGACTTAGAAAAAGCATTCAACACAGTTTATTGGATAACATTGCTTGAAATTTTGATTGGGAGAAAGCGAGAAAGTGAGAAAGATGACAAGAAAATTAGCCCTCCCTCCATTACCATCCGATGTCATCTGGGGGAGAGACACTAGGCCGAGCATCATCGGGCCTAAAATAATAAGAAGAGCCCTCCCTCCATTACCATCCGATGTCATCTGGGGGAGAGACACTAGGCTGAGCACCATTGGGCCTAGAATAATAAGAGCCCTCCCTCCATTCCCATCTGATCTCATCTGGGGGAGAGACACTAGGCCGAGCACCATCGGGCCTAAAATAATTAGAAGAGCCCTCCCTCCATTACCATCCGATGTCATCTGGGGGAGAGACACTAGGCTGAGCACCATCAGGCCTAAAATAAGAAGAAGAGCCCTCCCTCCATCACCATCCGATATCATCTGAGGGAGAGACACTAAGCCCAGCACCACCCGGCCTAGAATAAGAAGAATCTTACTTCTTAAAGGATGGGTGGGATTCGGGATTTTATGTTCTGTTTAATGTATGGAAATTGTAATGTTGTAAGCCGCCCCGATTGCTCTGCAGAGGGGCGGGATATAAATAAAAATTTATTATTATTATTATTATTATTATTATTACCCGCTCACAAGATCTTAGAGAGAATCAATGGAAAATGGAGCAAAGATGGTATCTTACTCCAGCTAGAATGGCAAAAATATATAAATTACAAACAAACAAATGTTGGAAATGCAAATGTAATGTAGGATCTTGGTACCACGTTTGGTGGAGATGTCCCAAAATGAAAATATATTGGAAAAAAATACATATTGCTATTGAAGATATATTTAAAAGTAGATTTGAATTGTACCAAGAACTATATCTATTAAACATGACGCATAAATTAGAATTGAACATAACAAGGAAATATGGGAGAATATTACTTTATATGACCTCGGCAGCAAGAATATTAATAGCCTCCAAATGGAAAAATGAGACAACTCCATCTGTATACGAATGGCTTTTGAAACTGTCAGAAATGAAGGAAATGGACAGACTGACAAGAATACTAAATAATGAGAATGTGGAATTAATTGAGGAAGTGTGGGCTCCAGTGACAGAATATTTAAACAGAAAATGGGAATAAAGCAGCAAAGTGTATCCAGAATTTGTTTAATAAAATGGTTTAAAGATGTACAAACAATTGATTTAAAAGATACAGAAATAATGAATGCTATGTGTTTAAGAAATGCACTTATTTTCGAAGAACTAAAGAGAAGTTTGAATAATGTTAAAGCGAATTGTAAAAAATGACAAAAAGAGTATATTTTAATTGTATTTTTTATTTTTAAAATTGAATAAAATTTAAAAAAAACAAAACATTGCTTGAAATTTTAGAAAGAATGGAAATAGGTGGGAAATTTATTAAATGGATAAAAGAAATTTACAAAGAACAAAAAGCAAAGGTTATAATAAATGGGGAATGATCTGAAACTATTTTGATTAAGAGAGGCACTAAACAAGGTTGCCCACTTTTGCCACTCTTATTTTTAATAGTTATAAAAAGATTAATCAGAGAAATAAAAAAAAAAGCACGACCAAATTTGTGGAATAAAAATCAAGAAAAATATTTATAAGCTGGGTGCATATGCCAATAATTTGGTTATTTTTTTTTGGACAATCCATGTGAATGTGTTGATAAACTGATGGAAACCCTACAAAAATTTAGAGAAATAACGGGGTACAAATTACATAAAGAACAGTCAGTAATTCTTACAAAAAAAAACTTGGTCAAATCAAAAGAAAAAGAACTGAATATTAAGACAGGAATGAAAATAAAAGCAAAAGTTAAATACTTAGGAATAACAATCCCAAAGACACCAATAGTCTTAATCAAGGAAAATTATAAAAAAATTTGCAGTGAAATAAAAAATGAAATGCCTAAATGGAATAAAAAGCAGCTTTCCCTTTTAGGAAGGATCTCGGCTATTAAAATATTAGTGTTACCAAGAATGCTTTTTTTTATTATTTCAGATGGTCCCAGTGTTAACTACAATTTTTTTAAATTGTGGCACAAAGAACTTAATGCAGGGGTAGGCAAACTTTCCCCTTTAAGGGCCGAGGGACTTCAGCTCCCAGAAGCCTCAGCCATGTTTGTCAATAGTCTGGGATTCTGGGAGCTGAAGTCCTTCGGCCCTTAAAGGGGACAGTTTGCCTACCCCTGTCTTAATGTATTGATCTGGCAAAGGAAGAGACCAAGGGTCAGGCTTAAGATCCTACAAGACGCAAAGGAAAGAGGAGGGCTAGGTGTTCCCAATCTTAAATTATATTTCGATTCATGCTGTCTATTGTGGATTAGGGATTGGATTCTTTTGGAAAATGATAAATGGTTGGATCTAGAAGGCGATGGCATATGTTTTGGATGGCATACGTAATTAGGATAAATAAAATAAGGGCTAGTAAAGATTTCAATCTTCACTGTGTACGGAAAGCATTGCTACGAGTATGGAGAAAATATAGAGCCAGGTTTATGCTTAAACTCTCCCTCTGGTTCTCACCCCAAGAGGCGATACAATGTAAAGAAATGATACAGGGGACAAAATGGCTAACTTATGGGGAATTATTACAAAGAGACAGCAAAGGAAATTTTAATATGAAAACCCATGAAGAAACAACTAGAGAAGGATATAAAATTAATTGGTTTCTATACAGACAAATTTGGGAACGTTCTAGAGTAGATAGTAAATATATGGATTCAGAGATAACACTTGTGATTTTGACAAAGTATTCTTAAAGGATAAGGGGATCAGAATTTTTTATGCAATTTTACTAAAATGGGAATTGGAAGAGGAAGTTGTGAAGATAAATATGATAGAATGGGCTAAAAAATGTAGGGCATCCAATAGAATTGGCTGGATTGGAGCATATGTGGAATAAAGGAACAAAATACACCATATCTCAAAACCTCAGAGAGAATTACTACAAACTCTACTTTAGGTGGTACCTCACACCAGAGAGAATTTCAAGAATTTACAAAACAAAAAATAATTTATGTTGGAAGTGTGGGGAAGAAATAGGTACTCTATACCACTGTTGGTGGATGTGTAAATGAGCAAGGAGATTCTGGTTTAAGGTCAATGAAGTTATCTGTATTGTGTTGCAGTCAAAGATTCAGTTTTGTCCAGAATTTTATCTGCTAAATATGTGGGAAGAAAAACTGGAAAAAAGCTTTGAAAAATTCTTCACTATCTGGTTACTACTGCAAGCATCAGGGATGCTTTAATTGGGAGTTTCTAAATGGCAGGGGGTTGGACTGGATGGCCCTTGTGGTCTCTTCCAACTCAATGATTCTATGATTCTATGACATGGGCGCAAAAGACAGAAATCAAAGAAAATTCTGAATATACGAAAGTGGTTAATAAAACTGTACACTGTGATAGAGATGAGCTAACACAATTTATGAGATTGGAATCCACAAAGAAAGAAAAAGAGGATTGGAAACCAGCATTAGGTTATTTGGAGACAATATGGGGGGGGGGGGAAACGTCTGTTATAGGTTTCTCAAATAGCAAGATCAATTAGGAACGGTAACAAACATAAATAGATAATTTAGTGGAGCAGAAGGAGCATGGATGGAGGTAGATGAAAACACTTGGAGATAGTAAATAGAAAACTAAGAAAAATATATAGAAAGAAGACAAATATTAACACAAATGGAACAAATAATGTGATAATAGTTAAGTTTTAAGATAGACAAAGAGCAAGGAAGCTTCTTGTTAGATGATTATAGATAAGAAGGCGAAGGAATTTGAGGTGATCAACCAGTATTAGTAAGTAGGAGGTCTTAGAGTGAATGGTATGAAAGAGGGATATATGAGGAAGAAGAATGGAAGAATATGAATGTTAGGTTATGAGAAGAGGGTGTAAGAAGGTAGAAGAGGGTAAGAGTATGTAGAACAAGATATGAGGAAGTATAGAGGAAGGAAAGAGAGGTGGAGGAATAGAGAGTGCCAGAAATAATGCAGCTTGAGGTCACTTTAACTGTCCTGGCTCAGTGCTAGAGAATCATGGGAATTGTATTTTTTTCTGGGACATTGAGCCTTCTCTGTCAGAAAGCTCTGGTGCCACAATAAACTACAGTTCCCATGATTCCTTAGCACTGAGCCAGGACAATTAAAGTGGCTTCAAGCTGCATTATTTCTGGCAGTCTGTAAAGGCCCTGAGGGAGGTGATAATGAAGGAGAAGGGTGATGGAAGGAGAAGAGAAGAGGGAGAGAGACAAAGGAAGAGAGAAAAGGAAGATCGGGGAAGGTAGGGTGAGAAGGGAGAAAAATGAGGTGTTCATGTTTTTAGGTAGGTTGTTTTTTGTGATCCTTGAATTGTGTAATTGTATGACTATTGTATGATAATTGTATGGTGTAAGTTTTAATTTGGTTGTTTAGTTATAATAAAGCTAATTTAAACAAAATCATTACTATGGACTGTATTGCATGAACATGATATCATTTTCCAAAACTGAAAATAACAATGTTTGCTTCATACATTCTGTCTTGAACAAATTATCACCAACAGGAGACAAATCTCTATCCAAATCTCAGCACAGAGGCCAACAGGTAAGATGTATATTTAAATTATATAAACTAACAGAAATATGGAGTTTTACCCCCCTTCAGATGATATAAAAGTCATAGGAATAGTGGAAACTTTCCTCTGGCATGTGATTTATTTATTTTTCTTGAGGCTATGCAAGAATGTTTCTGGCACGTTCATGGTGGTGAAGAGACAAAGGGTAGAGATTCATTTTCAGAGTCTCTTATTTCCATTTAGACATAGATTTCTCCATCTCAAATTTGATCTGATTTTTGTTAGCCAAGGGAAGGATTTGGTGATTCCTTCTATCTCATTGTACTTCACTGCATGGGGGATATAGCCATAGGATGGCATCCTGTTACTGATATATTTCATAGAATCATAGAATCATAGAGTTGAAAGAGACCACAAGGGCTATCCAGTCCAACCCCCTGCCATGCTGGAACTCCCAATTAAAGCATCCCCGACAGATGGCCATCCAGCCTCTGCTTAAAGACCTCTAAGGAAGGAGACTCCACCACACTCCACACGTGTCTAGACGCTGAGCTGGAAGGACATCGGAGCACCTGTCATGTGCAACGACGGGTGCTCCGATCATGTCCTCAGGAAGAGGTTGGGGCACCCAGTGTGAGGCTGCCCCTCCCCTTCCTTGCCTCCAAGACAGCACAAAGTGCCGTCTGCAAAGGGGGATAGAATTGGAAGAGACCTCAAGGGCCATCCAATCCAACCCTCTGCCATGCACAAAAACACAATCAAAACACTTGCGATAGATGGCCATCCAGCCTCTGTTTAAAATTCGCCAAAGGATACTCTACTACACTCCTCTTAACATCAGAAAGCTATCCATAACATTGAAGTAGAAACTCTTTTTGTGTAGTTTACATCCATTGCTCTGTGGCCTAATCTCTGGAGCAGCAGAAAACAATCTTGATCCATCCTCAACACGCCATTCCTTCACATATTTAAGCAGGGCTATCATATCAGGTAATCTGTTACATGGGGGCTTACTCATGATAGATATGCATCACTTTGCGCTGTGTTTGTGTGCTTGATAATAAAATATCTAAATAGGAAAGATTTGCTCATAGTTTTTGGCTTCACACCAAGCCTTTAGCTTCTCCTACAACTGGAATGCAGTTTCTAAAATAAGAATTTGGCTCAGGCCTGTTTGAAAAAAGATCCTTTTAGCTATACACAGTTCCCAGGCAGTTCCTCTCCTGGCACTGTTGAGGTTGAGAATTGCATAATTTTAATAAAGATGTTATATCCCATATCCTCATACCTTATCTGTGTTTTTTTAAGAATGAAATTGAGAAAATATATTAGCATTGTAGTTCGATCCTGTTAACACATCTCTTTCATTCTTATTTAAACTTGCAAGGTGATCACTTTAATATAATTGTGGATGAGTTAATATTAGGAAGTTTTATTCCTCCTGGATGTACTTGTTTATGTCAACTGGCCAAGCTCAAAAGTATGAGTATTACGCCACTCAGTTGTGTAATCATTTCTGTACTTTTCTTTATGAACAATCATCTTGTCATTCTGTCTGTCCAGATGCTCAGAAAATGTTGAAAAACTATTTGATTAAAATCAAGATTTTGAGTCCCCTTTGTCAGGGATGATGGGAGTTGTAGCTCTTCACCTCTGGCTCTAACTCACCACCTTGTTATGCAGCAGAGCTGACCAGCTTTGATCAGTGGTTGATGCTTCTTTCCCAAGCAGCAGAGTTTCAGAGAATAGGCTGAAGACCCTGACAAACTCTCCAAGCCTTCTCACCCTTCTTCCTGAGATGTCTCCAAACTTCTCCAGGATTCTTCTGGCTCTTGTATCTTCCCTCAAGACACCAGACAACTCAGTAGTCTTATATAAAAGATCTACTTTATTCTACTATATATAAATACTATATGCCCTACAAATCACAATCTCTACTCCACCAAAATGCACCACCACTACTCCACAATGTACATTAGCAAACATTGCAATTTATAGCCATTGTTAGACACCACCCACCAGTCAGTTTCCACCCAGTGGGTGTGTACATACATCTTGATTGGTCCACATAGATCATCCCATACCTAAGACCAACCCAAGTGTTTCATCACTTTACCTTGACCACTTAATGAGTCTCAGGTGTTTGCAATCTATCACAGCTGTTCTCAATATACCTTCTATAACTTTGTCCTTGGCTCTCAAGGCTTCTTAATTATATTATCTTTTTCACCTGTGTAGCTTCATGATTGCTCCTGTTAATCACTGTGACTTTCACATACACATTTTATTTCTATTACTGTAAGTCCCATGTTGCATTTTCCTTAACACCCTTGACTAAGGGTCTCTGCAGACCAGCCCAAAGGGACAGCCTGGAGGTAAAGATGGGGAGGGGTGGCTGCACGCCGGCCACCCCAACCCCAGCCTGATGACATCCTGACACAGAGTCCTGACACGCTGTGCCAGAAGGGGCAAAAAGGAGCCTCATGCCAGCTCTCAGGGAGCCATTTTGCCAACCCTGAAAGGAGTGGCATTTTGCCACACTTTTCGGGGCAGCAAAAGGGAGGATCAGGGTCATGGCATGCGGTAGCCACAGCCCTGATCCTCCACTTCCTGGGGTGACTTAGAGCTGCCTGTCTGCAGCCCCCCTATATGTAGGAGCTACTTTCATTATCCCTCACACTGCACCCTGGGAGATGTACTTTTTGGACAAAAAATGATAGAATACTCCAGCCAGTATGGATGACAGCATGTTGTAGCATGGGGGGGGGGGGCTTCTCTGAGCTCCATCCGAGAGAAAGTGCATGTGTGATTGGTAAAGTTAAGGTGGCATGCATCTCATTTCCTGGAGTACTGCAGGCTGCAAAAACTGAATTATTTCCCATTTTATTGATTTGGATCTATTCAACAGGTAAACTGCAAGCTGTCTTGTTATATGATAGAAGAGCTCATCAGGTAACAACAATAACAGCAAGAACAAATGTTATAAGAAAGCATATTATACCTAAAGGTAAAATAATAACATGGAATTTATAAAAACTAGCTTTGCAGATATAATATTCAACAGACCATTATCTTGCAGTTATTGTTTACATTCAGGTCCTGGAGAAAAATAATAATGTTTTGCACTACATCTCCAAGAATCTATCAGACAACATGGGCCCTGGGCATGCTGGCAGAGCATTCTGGAAGCTTTAGTCTAAAATTAACTTTCCTTAATCTATCTAAATCAGGGGAAGGCAACCTTTCCCCTTTAAGGGCCAAGGGACTTCAGCTCCCAGAATCCCAGGAGCTATTGGCCAACATGGCTGAAGTTTCTGGGAGCTGAAGTCCCTCGGCCCTTAAAGGGGAAAGGTTACCTACCCCTGATCTAAATCATGCTCCTAGTATTCTTGGGATGGACTAGTGTGGAATTTATAGTAACTAGCCTTGAAAATATTCAACAGATCATTATCTATGGAGAAGTAGAATGCCGATACAGACAGCCTGAAAGGGGCAGCGCAGTGCCCCCCATTGGGAGCAGTGGATAGGAGCCCTGATCCTCGTTTTTGCTGCCCCCAAAAGAGCGGCAAAATGTTGTTCCTTTTGGGGGTGGCAAAAGGCTGTCCTTTCAGCTGTGGTAGCAGTTTTTTTGTGCCCTTTTGGTAGAGCTATGCCTGGCTGCACTTCTCTTCCTCAGAGGCCACAGTAAAAGTAGTTGAAATGGAAGGACAGGCTCTCACCACTCTCTAGGGCCCAGGCACAGTTGAACAGTGCCTGGCTGTTCTTCTGCTTCTTAAATAGACAATCTTCAAAAAAGTGTTTGTGATAATATCTGTTTGTTTGTTTTTAAGATTGCTGGAAGTATTCTTTATTGGTTTTGCTGCAAACTCATGTTTTTGTGTGCCTTCAAGTTGTTTCCAACTTATCGTGAGCCTCAGTCTCCTGCAGAGATTGAGGACATCCCATGTACTATCTGGGAGTGAAGGAGAGGAGTTGTCTGCTGCTCAGCAACTGCACATTCCTGCCACCTCTTCTTTCACTCAGGGACTCTTTTACCTCCACAGAGAGAGCTGCCTCTTCACAGGACTGAGGCCCAGCCAGCAGCTCCCAGCAATTGTCCAGTTGCCTTGGGTTAGCCACTGGGTTGGACAATATAACTGGGACTACTCTGGGCTTTACCATCCAGCATCCTGCAGAGATTGAGGAGATCCCATGTACTATCTGGGAGTGAAGGAGAGGAGTTGTCTGCTGCTCAGCAACTGCACATTCCTGCCACCTCTTCTTTCACTCAGGGACTCCTTTACCTCCACAGAGAGAGCTGCCTCTTCGTAGGACTGAGGCCCAGCCAGCAGCTCCCAGCAACTGCCCAGCTGCCTTGAGTTAGCCCCTGGGCCCTGTGGACTACTGTGGGGGTGGGGCTTCCACCCCTGGGGTTGCTGACGAGTGACTCAAAGGTGGTGTTGGAGTCTCTTCGGCTTATATTGCTGGGGAACTTCAACATCCATTCCAAGGCTGCCCTGTTCAGGAGTGGGTCAGGACTTCATGGCCACCATGACAACCATGGGGCTGTCCCAAGTGGTATCTGGCCCCACTCATTTTGCTGGGCACACTCTAGACTTTGTGTTCTGTACGGGGGAGGGGGGATGATGGTGATCTGGGAATGGAGGAGCTTGTTATTGTTCCGTTGTCATGGACAGATCACTTTTTGGTCAGGTTTAGACTTGCTGGAACTCAGAACCTCTGCAGGGGTGGGAGACCCATTAAGATGGTCCACCACAGGAGGCTTATGGATCCAGATGGATTCTTGATGGCTCTTGGGGAGTTTCCTGCTACCTTGGCAGGTGGTCCTGTCGAAGCCCTGGTTGATATCTGGAATGGAGAAATTACCAGGGCAGTTGACCTGATTGCTCTTAAGCATCCCATCACATGGAGTGGAGCTAAACCAGCTCCTTGGTTTTCTAAGGGGCTGGCAGCAATGAAATGAATGAGACAGAGACTAGAGTGATAGTGGCAGAAAACTCAGAGTGAATCTGACCAAAAACAGGCTAAAAACTACCTGAAAACATATGGTGATGCAATAAAAGCAGCAAAAAAAGGCTTTTCTAACCAAAGCTATTGGAGCTGCCCAGAACCGCTCAGCTGAGCTGTTTCGAGAGGTTAAAGATCTGTTACAGTCTAGTCCTGATGAGAATACAAGCCAGTCAACAGCTCTCTGTGAAGAGTTTGCTCACCATTTTGCTGATAAAATCACTCGGATTTGCTCTGACTTAGATGCTAGAGTTAATAAAGTGTCAGTGGATGTAACTTTGGTTCCTGCTTGTCCAGTATTGATGGATACTTTTCAGTTTGTGCAGCCTGATGATGTGGACAGGATCCTTGGAGAGGTGATAGCCACTACATGTATACTAGACCCTTGCCCTTCCTGGCTCATTAAAGTGGCCAGAGGAGGACTGGTGGAGACAGTAAGGGAAGTGATTAATGCCTCTTTAGAGCAAGGCAGGGTCCCAACATAACTAAAAGAGGCTGTGGTAAGACCTCTATTGAAAAGAAAGAAAAAAACTTCCCTGGATCCTACTTTACTAGATAATTGCAGGCCAGTTTCCAATCTTCCATTTTTAGGCAAGTTGCTGGAGCATGTGGTAGCCTATCAACTTCAGACATTCCTGGATGAGACGGATTATCTAGTTCCATGTCAGTCTGGTTTTATGTCTGGTTATGGGACAGAAACAACTTTGGTGACCTTGGTGGTTGACCTACACAGATAACTAGACAGGGGGAATGTGTCCCTGTTGGTTTTGCTGGACCTCTCAGTGACTTTCAATACCATCAATCATGGTATCCTTCTAAGTCACCTCTCTGGGATGAGCTTGGAGGTACTGTTCTACAGTGGCTCTGTTCTTTCTTGGAGGAGTATTCTCAGAAGGTGGTGCTGAGGGATTCCTGTTCAACTCCTTGGCCATTGGCTTGTGGGGTCCCTAATAATAATAATAATAATAATAATAATAATAATAATAATTTTATATCCTGCCCCTCTGCAGAGCAATTGGGGTGTCTTACAACATTAACATTTCCATACAGACATGTTAATACAATGTAAACAGAACCTAAAAATCCCAAAACCCACCCGCCCCTTAAAAAGTAAGGGTTCTTCTTCTTAGACTAGGCCTGATGGAGATGGGCCTGCATCTCTCCCCAGATGATGTCGGATGGAGTGGAGGGAGGGCTCCTCTTCTTAGACTAGGCCCGGTGAAGATGGGCCTGCATCTCTCCCCAGATGACGTTGGATGGAGTGGAGGGAGAGCTCTTCAGGGCTCAGTCCTGTCCCCTATGCTTTTTAACATCTACATGAAACCTCTGGGAGATGTCATCTGGAGTTTTGGAGTAGGGTGTCACCTGTATGCTGATGATACCCAACTATACCACTACTTTCCACCTAATTCGAAGGAAGCTGTTTCTGTCCTAAACTGGTGTCTGGTTGCTGTAATGGACTAGATGAGGGCAAACAAATTGAAGTTTAATCCAGATAAGACAGAGGTGTTCCTGGTCCGAATAAGGAATCGGGATTCAGCCTGTGTTAGATGGGGTAACACTCCCCCTGAAAACTCAGGTTCATAGCTTGGGAGTACTTCTGGACTCAGCACTGAGCCTGGAAGCCCAGGTATCAGCAGTGACCAGGAGTGCCTTTGCACAGTTAAAACTTGTGTGTCAACTGCGCCTGTTCTTGAAGAAGTCAGATCTGGCCACGGTGGTACATGCCTTGGTTACATCCCATTTGGATTACTGTAATGTGCTCTATG
Source organism: Phrynosoma blainvillii (assembly GCA_026167975.1). Taxonomy (NCBI): domain Eukaryota; kingdom Metazoa; phylum Chordata; class Lepidosauria; order Squamata; family Phrynosomatidae; genus Phrynosoma; species Phrynosoma blainvillii. The sequence goes on along the minus strand of JANUYF010000003.1, from coordinate 194,266,349 downwards.
TGGGGCTGCCTTTGAAAAGTGCTCAGAAACTTCAGCTAGTCCAAAGAGCTGCAGCCAGGCTGTTAACTGGAGCTGGTTACAGGGAACATACAACTCCCTTGTTGCAACAGCTCCATTGGCTGCCAGTCCATTTCCAGGCACAATTCAAAGTGCTGGATTTAACCTATAAAGTCCTATATAGCTTGGGTCCACGCTATTTGAAGGACTGTATCTCCCTGTATGAGCCCCCCAGATTTGCTGCAGATCATTGTTTATTGAAATTACTTATGAGTCCACCTGTATGCAATTCCTGTGCCATGTGATATTAGAGTAAATATTTCTCTTTGTGGAAGGCCTTACCATTTTGGAAAACATTTATGAACAAACAGTTTCATGATGTTTTAGGAGCTATCAGAACAAGTTCAAGATAAAGCTGTATAGGAGCTTTCAATTCCATAAGTAGGGGTAATTTGTGACCAATGACAATCAATACTAATATTGATGTAAGACTCTTGATTCTCTTTAAACAAATGTTCCATACAATACTTCTCTTAGGGGCTATGCAGACAGGTGGCTCTGGGCCACTCCTGCTAGTGGTGGATTGGGGCTGCGGCAACCGCATGCTGCAGCCCCAATCCTCCCTTTTACTGCCCCTAAAAGTGCAGCAAAATTCCACTCCTCTTAAGGGTGGCAAAAGGTCGCCCTAAGAGCAGGTGCTGTGGCTCTCCTGTACCCTTTCGGCTCAGCATGTCTACATGCTGCTCCGGGAGGGTGTCCTGATGCCATGCACCATGTGTACGGTCATGCGGCATTAGGACATCATCAAACTGGGGTTGGGGTGGCTGGCATGCGTATTCCCTGCACCAACTCCAGCCCCAGACCGGCCCTTTGGGCCAGTCTGCAATACCCCTTAAAGTCAGGATGTCATGCCCTGCTTCCAGAACATGGACTCTGACTCAAAGATTAAAGCAATAGACCTACTGGGACATGCTGCTGAACCAGAGGAGGAGGAGGAGGAGGTTCCAGAGCCACATGCAGTACCAGATCTGGTAGAGAGTCCTGTCCATTCCAATATAGAAGACCACTTACCCCTATCTACTTTCGCTGAGCTGAGACAACAAAGGGAGGGCTTGAGCAGGTCTCAGTGGATTTATAAGAAGCAGCAATTAATAAAGCAGCAGCTGTGTTGAGCTGCTGATTTATACATTCCCAGCCCTGCCCTACAGGAGTTGTCAGAGATTATCTAAGGAGCTTTGCAGACCAGCCTAAAAGGCTGGCCTAGGGATGGAGTTGGGGCAGGACAGCCACACGCCAGCTGCCCCAACTCCAGCTCAATGCCATCTTGACACCATGGCCCATCCATATGGTGCAGAGCATCAAGATGCCCTCCTTTGTCAGTGTGTACACATGCTGCACCAAAAGGGTGTGGAAGAGCCGCGGTGCCTAATCTTAGGGCAGCCTTTTGCCATCCCTAAAAGGAGTGACATTTTGCCATTCTTTTGGGGACAGCAAAAGGGAGGATTGGCGCCACAGTGTGCAGTTGCCATGGCCCTAATCCACCACTCCCAGGGACGGCTCTGTGCTGCCCCAAAAGACAGGTTAGTAAAGGCCCTAAATGACCTGGCTCACTGTTATATTCCTGAACTCTGTATTTGAACTGGACTGTGCTTGTTGACTCTGGATGCCTTTTACCTGTCCTGGACATTGTTGAACTCTTTTTGGGACATAAGACATGCATTTATTAAAGTAAAGTAAGGGTGTATACAGACGGGCAAAAAGAGGTGCTTTCAGGCTGACTTGGAGGTGTCAGCCTAAAAATCACCAAGAAAGTGCTCTCTAGGCGCCCCATGCTGAGAAAAGCTGCTCCAAAAAGGAGAAGCTTTTTTCCACTTCTTCCTGAAAAGTGCACACCTTCACAGGTGCATCTGTATGCAGTGATGCAAGGCTAACAGAAAAAGGGCACTCAAGATTTAAAACACTCGTGTAAATGCACTGGCACACGTGGAGTTTAAGGGGCTATGCAGATGGGCAGTTCTTGGCCGCATCTGCTAGTAGCAGATCGGGACTGCGGCGACCCCACACCATGACCCTGATCCTTCCTTTTACCACACCTAAAAGAGCTCCTTCTAGGGGTAGCCTATGCCACAGCTCTTCCACACCCTTTCGGAGCAGCGTGTTTGCACGCTGAGCTGGGAGGGCATCCTGACACCACACACTGTGCAAATGGGTACATGGTGTCAGGATGGCATCAGGGTGAGGTTGGGGTGGCCTGCATGTGGCTGCACCACCCCAACTCCACCCACAGGCTGGCCCTTTAGGCTGGTCTGCAATGACCCTAAGTTACCCATTGAGAGCATGCACCCTATGAAGAAAGGTTTAATTTAAAGCATCCTAATAGCCCAGGTGTTGATGCACCACTGCAGGTGCACCTACATAAGAACCCTAGCCCTAATTCTTATAATATGCATGAGCCTTAGCAACTTTTGGGACACTGAAAGTGTTGCTGCTGGATGTTTCACCATGAGAAAGTGATAAGGGAAAAGTTTCACTGTTAAGCAGGACCCCTGAAGTAGTAATAATTTGATAATCAATGATAATCAATGTTTTATATGCCTAAGTTAGAGATGTGTACTATTGTGTGTAGAAATTAGAGGCCAAGTAAGTGTCAGGCCTGCAAAGAGGAGTCTGGGAACTGGTACCTTTAACACAGAAACACATGGCCAGAATGTTTAAGTCCAGGAATTTTAAAAATGTTTATTTACACAGTGGCCTTAGAGAGACCCTGAAGTTGTAACAAAGAGGTGCTAGGATGACCATAAAGCCATAACAATAAATCAGTGCAGAGACCCTGAAAGGTCCTGGAAATAACAGTCTCTGCTGATAAGATGTTTTCCTGGAATTCAGTGGGTCTGGCACAAATGGTACACTAAACAGATTATAATGTATGCATAGATCTTTACACTCATTGCTTAGAATTCTATATGTTTAAAGTTTAGAGCATCCAATAAGATGTAAGAGATGAGTTCTTTGTCTGTTTGTGTATAAAAACAACAGCCATTTTCCTTGTCCTTTGCCCAGGCTTGGAAATGTGAGTTTCCCTTGGGACTGTGCACCAAAAAAAAAAAAAAAAACCTGTTTGTATCTCATCATTCCTTCTCTATTTTGCTCTCCTAAAGGACCCAGGGGCTGTGGAGCCATAAGCTGATAGTTCAATTTCTACAACACCCCCATGCACATTCCAGTGCCATTTTCTCAGCGGTCCTGGGCAGCTCCACATCTCCATAGCTGTGCTCCTTTGGTGCTCATCTTCTACAGTGGTAGAATGGCAGAACCATCCACAAGCAATGAGCCAAAAAGAGGGAGAAGAACGCTGTGGTCCCATGAAGAGATGGCTGACCTGATAGTTCTGTGGTAATAACCATGTATATCCTGGACAAATTGAGAAATTCCTTCTTGAATGCTTAAACATTTAAGAAGGTGGCAGAAAGCATGAGGGCTAAGGGTCACCAATGCACTTGGGAGGAGTGTCGTTGGAAGATCAAAAACCTCAGGCGAGCTTACAAAAAGGTTAGGGATCACAAGGTCAAAAATGGATAGGGTCCCTCCACCATGTCCTTCTACAAGGAACTCTATGTCTTCCTTGCCAAGGATGGTAGCATACAACCCAGCAGAATATGTAACAGTAGTGAAGTTGTTAGGGCCCCAGTCAGCCACCCAACCTGAGTAAAACCTGTGGACATCTCTGAAGCAGAATCCGCCCAGGACTTTTTGATGGCCTCTCAAGGTAAGATGTGCCAGGGCCTCTAGGAAGGAGTGCAGGGGATAGCACTAGGGTGGGAAGAGGGCAGGGATGACCTCATTTTTTGTTATTTAGATGACCAGGATGAACACCATAACTCAGATGAGACATCCTGCAGTCAGAGGGCTGTGGATATCTCTTCCATGAGACCACTGTCCTGTGCTAGGGAGGGTGCCTCTACATCTTCCACGATCAGACCACTATCTCATGCAATTGAGGGTAGCACTACATATTCCAGAATCAGTAGCTACTATGACCGCTCACCTGTCCCACAGACCAGTACAGCAGCAAGTGAGGATGACGGTGAGGGCAATGAGAGGGCAGGTCCTGGACAATTCACCCAGCTGATGGGTCAGGTCAAGGCTGCACACAGTAAAGTCATTCCCAGTTATTATAAGAAATGCATTCCATTGCATACACGCTTGCACTCAAAAGGCATAGAAGTTTGTATGGTATTTGTGACATCTTCTGTGCAGGTGCACAGTGTACAGAAGACCTGCACACTACTTTAACATCCTGGCATGCTGGAGGGGGCTCATGGAGGAACGTTTATCTGTGTGTCCTATTGACCATGTCCCTTGCATGACCACCAGCTGCATGTATCCAGTCTGTCCACACAAACCTCCCTGGCATGTACCTCTTCCCTCCCCCCCAATCTCTGCGGGATATGTTTTTGTGTGTAAACTGTGCCCTGTGTCATATATGTCCCATAGAACAAGAAGTAGGATGAGAGACAGAAGGAGAAATGACTAATCCCAGAACTCCAATGCCACTGGCAGCCCAGCTGGCTGAGATCATAAAGAAGAGGGTGCATTGCTCAGCAGCCGCAACAACTGCTAGTGCCCTGCATTGGTTCATAGAACACAGCTCAGACCAAATGGACAGACTCCTGGAACAGGAGGAATGTACCTATCAGCTCAGGCAGAGTCAGGCAGAGCACCAGAGGGAGCTCAGGCAGAGTCAAGCAGAGCACTGGAGGGAAGTGAGGCAGTTGCTAGAGAGATCCGCCCAGCAGCAGGAGAGGCTAAATGCCACCCTGGAAGTGCAGACTGGTCTCCTGGGCCAGCTTTTGCAAGCCATAACATGGCCCAACAGGGGCATTGGTGGCAGAGGGGACAGTGTGGAGGAGAGTGGAAGAAGGAGGGTTCTGGGAGCTGGGCAGAGAAAGGAGGGCCAGTTACCCAGCCTTGGAGGAGAGGATTGCCATGGAGGTGGAGAACCCTGAGCAATGCCCCGTAGGCAAGTCTGCCAGCCTCTTCAGCAGTGAGGTGGCAGTGCCACAACCCTCTTGCCACCCCCAAAGGCAGAGAGCAAGTAGAGGGGGCAGGAGATGTTGTAGCAATCACCAGTAAGTAGCAAGGCAGGCAGCACCAACTACCCCCCATTATGCCCATCTCACTGATTCTCCTCATTGGTACTCTGCAGTGATCCTGCATTGAATATACACACCTTCACATAAAATGTCACAAGGTTTAAGAATAGAAAGTTTATTCGTAAAAAAAAAAGCCTGTGCTGATTGTGTGCAAGTGCATCAGCCTCTGAGGAGGAGGATGAGAGGGAACTGGCAGGGTTTCTCCTCTGTCCCTGACATTGCCTCCACCTCACACCTGTAGTTGGGGACAGGAGGGACACCATGGGAAAGGAGAAAGGGGAGGAATTGGCAAGGGTAATGGGAAGGTAAGAATGGCCATCAGGGACCATGGCAGGGGCCCGGCACTCACCTGGAGGAAGACAATCTTGCCAACGTGGGTGGCCTGCCCTCATCACACAGCTGGTCATAGAAGGGAGGCCTCTTCCACAGCGGAGGAAGCTCCCCATAATCCCCATAATCCTCCAGGACTATCACATAGTGGCACCCATTTACGGCACCCACTACTTGGGGGAAGCCGAGGTCAGTGAATCTTGCATAATCTGTGGGTGACAAGAAGGGGGAGCAGCAGAAGATTAATGAAAAAAGTCAGGGCATTTACCAACTCATGATGTATTCTGTGCAGGTGCGCAGGGTTACTGAACTTCACAGGCTTCTATACAGTAGATGCCATACTGTATGCCAACTCATGACATATTCTGAGCAGGTGCTCAGGGATACTGAACTTAGCAGACTTTTCTATACAGTAAATGACATGCTTTATGCCAACTCATGACACATTCTGTGCAGGTGTGCAGTGATGCAGAGGGAAAAGGAACAAGTGTGTGCAACTTTTCTTACCTGAGTGGCATCCCCCAGGTACACTGTCTGTGTCAGCAGCAGCTTCTCCATGCTAAGGGCAAATCCCACCAACACTTCCCCCACAGTTTTATATCCAACCTCAAACTGCTCTAATATAAAATTTGAAAAATAATAATAATCTAAAACTAACCCACCCCTATTCCCCAATGAACCCAAGCTTGCAGGATTTTAAAAGTCTTGCTTAAATAAAAATGTCTTCACCTGCTGGCAAAAGGCCAGCAGTGAAGGGGCCAACCTAGCCTCCCATGGAAGGGAGTTCCACAGGGTGGGAGCAGCCACTGAGAAGGCTCTTTCTCGTGTCCTCACCAAACGAGCCTAGGAAGGTGGTGGGATTGAGAGAAAGCCTTCTCCTGAGGATCCTAAGGCTCTAGGTGGTTCATATGGGGAGATACGGTCTCTCAAATAGTCTGGACCAAAGTCATGTAGGGCTTTATAGGTCATGACCAGCACTTTGAATTGTGCTCGGAAATGAACCGATAGCCAGTGAAGCTGTTTCAATACAGGAGTTATATGCTCCCTATAACTGTAATCTAACCTTCTATTGACTGAAACTGGATTGTTTGAATGATTCCCACTTGGCAACTCTTCTTCTTCTTCTTCTTCTTCTTCTTCTTCTTCTTCTTCTTCAAAAACTACAAGCATCATCACAAACTTTCTGGGTAAATTCTGCAAAAACTATCCTTCACATTCTTCTAGCTTCTTTTTCCACTAAGACTAACTTGAAACAGTCATACAAATGTCTTATTACATGCATTACATTTAGAAAATGACATTGAATTGAAACGAACCATCTTTTAAATTCTCACTATATCCCTTTATGAATACAACTTACAGCCCTACAGCTTCACTGTATGTCCACTCCTATTTTGGACAGGAAGCTTAATAATATCCAGTCTCACCAAAGATTTTGCATCTCTGAGTCTGGTGAAATTGAGGATATATATTAATCAACCACTGTATGAATCAATAAGGAAAAATATTCTTGCCTGCATTCCTTGCCCAAAAGACCTTTTTCCCCTGGAAGGCAGTAATATTTTTATTACTATATAAGTTTAAAAATGTATTCTGGCTGCTAGAAAATTAAGAGCCAGAAATAATGGACAGACAGATGTAAATAGAATAACCCCTTTTCTTTTTGAGCTTTTTGTGTTCCATGTTTTAATGGAGAAAGGAGTTATTGTGCCCTTTATTCAATAAGAGAAAGTCTTCTTATAAATTTTATTTATAATAATTTTGTTTCTTTTATGTATGGCTGTTTTGTTTTTGTTTTGTTTTGGCAAATCTAAATGATAGGTTAATTTTGTACTTTACAGTGTGTGTGTGTGTGTGTGTGTGTGTGTATGAAACTTGTTATCAAATATCATACCAAAATGCAATTTAAACAACATTTCCACAGAATTCATTGACAATACAGGAACAGATTTGCAGTACTAAGTATAATAGATAGTGAACATGAAGAGCTTTGGTCTGAAGCCAGGGACATAATAAAAGAAGAATGCATAAAGACAATTCCAACAAACAAAAGGAAAGTGAAGAAACCATGGATGACAGATCAAATGCTACAAGATAAAGGAAAGAAGAGAAACAAAACAAAAAGGAGATAGGAATAAACTAAGAACCAACAGTACAATGGCTAGTACACAAAGATAAGGAAAATTATTACAGTGACAAATGTAGAAAAATAGAAGATGACAACAAAAAGGGAAAAACAAGAAACCTATTTCACAAGATTTGAGAAACTGGGACACTCTATAAAAATAAAAATAACATAATTCAAGAATAGGAAGGAATCAAAAGCTATTGGATGCAATACACAGAAGAATTATTCAAAAGAGATGACAAAATGAAAGACACATGGAGTGAAGAGCCATACGAAGATGAACCCCAAATTCTAAAAAACTGAGGTGGAAGCTTCAATAAAAGAAATGGCAAAAAACAAGACTCCAGGAACAGATAATATACCAATAGAACTGTTGCAATCCACACTGACAGTCAACTCTAGTGCTAACCAGCATATGTCAACAGATATGGAAAACAAAATGATGGCCAACAGATTGGAAGCGATCAATATACATCCCCATCCACAAAAAAGGAGACATAAGAGACTGCAGCAGCTATAGGACCATAGCACTAATCTCCCATGCAAACAAAATTATGCTCAAAATACTGCAACATAAACTCCAACCACACATGAGAGAAAAATTCCAGAAGTCCAAGCAGAGTTCAGGAAAATAAGAGGCACCAGGGATCACATTGCAAATATACGATGGCTAATGGAGCATAGCAGGAGTTCCATCGAGGACCTTCACAAGTTCAACCTAGACAATAAGGAAATAGAAATAGTAAAAGAGTTCTCATATCTGGGATCAAACATTGATCAGAACAAGGACTTCAGCCAGGAAATGAGGAGAAGATTAAGAATGGGGAGGGTGGCTATGAAGGAACTAGAAAAGATCCTAAAATGCAAAGGCATACAACTCAGCACAAAAGTCAGAATCATACAAGCCATCGTATTCCCTATTACCATGTATGCATGTGAGAGCTGGACACTGTGAGAGAATGGCTGGGTATGTGAAATATGACCTTAAGAACCAAAGAAGATGGTTGCCACGCAGAGAACCTGGAAGAAGAAGCGATGAGTTGGAAGAAGGAACTTCGCCGATGAAGCGAGGAATTGCTAAAGAATGCTGACATGGCTGGATGGGTGTAGCAGAAACAGGACATCTCTTAACAGAGCCAGGACATATCCAAGGCCACGCTGATAAGAATAGGAGAAAACAAAGCAAGGATGATACCATGGAAATCATCAAAATATGATTACCTAGAAAAGGGTAATGTACTGACTATAAAGACTGGGAGATTTCCAGCTTGAGGCCATGATTCCAAAACCACGGCAACTGGTCATCCAGATGTCATGGACGCCTGATCAGTGTTCCAGTGAAGGGCCGTGTGTGTGAGTATGAAGTATGAGTGTGGGAATGAACAAAAGAGCTCTTGATACTTAATGTGATTGTATATGTCTTGTATATGTCTTGCATATGTCTTAAGAAATGTTACATGAATAGTGTCTAAAAGCCAAATTTGGTCTCTCTGTGCCTTTTTGCTTGTCACCCACTCTGAAATCCTTAAACAGTTCCTGATCCTAAAAGAACCTTTTGTTGACGTGACAAATTGGCATAGTCAGCAGGATCAGGAAAGTGTGGGATTTTGGGGTTCTTGACAGGGTTAAGGTTGGAGGGTAGAAAACAGAGGGACACCTCTGTAAAACTGGATACAGGGTCAGAAAGATATATGGCTCTGTAGAACTGGATAAAGAGTCAGAAGGACATATGGCTGTATAGAACTGGACACGGAGTCAGAAGGACATACGGCTCTATAGAACTGCATAAAGAGTCAGAAGGACATATGGCTCTATCTGGAAAAGACAAAAAAGACAAAAAGGGAAACAGGGAAGGAGTTGATTAGAGATATTATTGATTCTTTTGTACAATACAATATGGTAAAAAGGGAATGTAAATAATCAGAAGGGATTTAGGGCCTTTGTAGACTGCCAGAAATAGTGAAAATTGAGTCCACTTTAAATTGAGGCACTGCCCTGGCTCAGTGCTAGGGAATTATGGGAACTGTAATTTATTGTGGCACCAGAGCTCTCTGACAGAGAAGGCTCAATGTCTTAGAAAAAAATACAATTCCCATGATTCCCTAGCACTGAGCCAGAGCAGTGCCTCAATTTAAAGTGGACTCAATTTGCACTATTTCTGGCAGTCTGCAAAGGCCCTAAGGGGGGAAGCAGACGGGCGGCCATGGGCCGCCCCGGGAAGCTGCGCCACTGGGCCGAGGTATCCCCACACCTTGGCCCCACAGCTCAGTTTTGCCGCCCCTGGAAGGAGCACTAAATTGGCGCTCCTTCCACATGTCATCGAAGGTGCGCCGCAAAAGACTGCCGGCACACCTTCGGCGACTCTTCCACTACAGCGTGTGCGAACGCTGCAGCGGGAGGTCCTCCTCGGAGCGCCAGCCATGCGGAGGGCCGGCTGCTCCGAGGACGACCTGGGGAAGGGGTTGGGGCGCCCACTGTGCAGCTGCCCCTCCCCTTCCCTGCCCCCAAAACGGCTCTTTAAGCCATCTGCTTCCCCCCTAAGTCTCAGTAAAGGATTGGGTACTCTTTTGAACTTTTTATATTGACTATATAGACAGACTATAAAGACCATGTTAAACCAGCTAGTTAAGACAAATGGAAAAGATTGGGTTCAAAAATTACCAGTGGCTTTAAGTCACAGTTATGCACCTTATGAAGTGTTGTTTGGTAATGAAATGAATTTGGGATTGCCACATATTCCAGAAGAAGGAATGGAAGACTTAGAATGGTTACAATCTATAAAAGATAGGGAGGATATGAGATAGTTTATACAACAAGACATGAGAAATAGTTTTAAAATTCCTACCCAAACAGAAAAGGGAATGATACTGATTGGGACTCAAGTGTTATACTTTCATCTGAGTCTGAAAAAAAAAATGCTGTGAGACCTGAGTCTGAAAAAAAATGCTGTGAAAGGGGCCATGTAAAATAATTACTTAATTGGAAGGGAGGGAGAATCAAAATGGGTCCACCGTAGTCAAGAAAAATTGTATATAGTTGATGAACAACAAATCTGCATCATCATTTTTTTATTTTTTTACAGAAACAAATTACATCAGATGAATGGATGGAAGGGCCTCCACATGGAGAGTTGGACTTAGCCCCTCCAGGATCTGATAGATATGCTTATATTTTAAATGCTACTATAGTAGCCAGATTACACCCTGTTTTAGATTTAATGAAGGGAAAACATTTGAGATGGTACATTAAGGGGGAAGGTAGTAATAGAAATTCCTAAAAGATAAAGTGGATAAGGGATCCTCCAATTAATTGGGAACAAGGAGAAGAAGAAAAAAAGAGGAAAGTTGAAATTAAAGCGTTGGCCCTGGTTTGGTCTTAGAGGATGGTATGGAGAACGATGAGCTTGCTTTTGCCCTGGCTAGAAATATAAATGCCACTTTAGACTTTTACATGTGTTTTGAAAATAATGTCTGCATAGCAAAAAGTGCTGAATATTGTAAAACTAACTGAATTAGAGAGGGAGTAGGGAGTGATTTTTCATTATTATTTTGTGGATTTTTGATCTGTGAAATAACACGAGGGAATTGGATTCAATAACATGCTAGACACAGGTTTAGACATCATAGAGAAGATGTAATTTTGGTTTATGCTCATCCACAATCTATAAGACACCTGTCCTTTTTGCCCATTTTAATTGAAGTCCTGAATGTGATTTTAACTGTTCTACCAAAATCTGTTGTAGCCCCCCTCCCAATATTTTACATGAGATTCAGAAGAGTAAAATATGTAACTACAACAGTGTTTTCCTTAAAGCATGTTGTAAAAATAAAGGAACTTGAAATGCCAAATGGAGAGATTATCAAAAGCAAGGGAACTTTTTCAAAAAGCTAAAGAATTATACCCATTGTACAGATAGATTTTTTTTAAAAAAAATTATTAAACACACATAAATATCTTACAAAACATTTGTTGAATAATAACTAATGACAAATAATATGGAAATTAGAAAATCAAACGAAAAGATAGGGAGAGTGAAAGAAAAAAGAAAAAAAGAAAAAAGAAAAAAAAGATAAGGGAGTAAAAAAAAAAAAAAAAAGATGAAAGAGCACAAACAAATTAACAGTTAAAAAGACTTCCTAAGCAGATGACAGTGGGATTATCAACATTACATCTTACATAGCCTTTTAATATCATTAATCGTATCATATCTCAGACTTGAATTATGATTATCAGGCTTATTTTTCTTCATTTTCTTTATTGTGGGATCTATCTTCTATCCCTGATATATACTCAAAACATACAATAACCATTTTAGCTATATTTTCCGTTTTCTACATTGTACCAATAAATAATTTTTAATAGATAATTTTTTCTGACTTAAGTAGCGTTACCTTATTATTTAGCCAAATCTCAAAATTCCAATTTTTATTTAAGAAGGCTGTAACATCTCTATTTATACTTATATTTATACTTAATACTTTATGTAATATCAAAATGGAATTATAAATTGTCTATAGATATACATATAAATCAGAAACTTATTCCTTGAAAACTAAGCAGCAAGACTTGGAGTCTGAGTCCAATTTCTCCATATATTGATACCAGAGAAACCAATTGTTATGAAATTCTCACTGTGAATCATTTCGGACTAAATATGTCAGCTTCTCCCTTTCGTATATTTCAAATATCTTCAATCTCCATTCCTCAACAGTAGGAATATCTCCCCCCCCCCCCCAATATTTGGTATACAATAATCTAGCTGTAGTAATTAAGAAAAAGAGTAGCTTCTCATTATTTTTTTCTATATCATCATCAGCAATATTTAAAAGATAGAGCCTTGGGTCACATTTAATCTGTAGATTCAGTATTTCTTTGATTTCTTTATGAATCCTATTCCAAAATTGTTCAGCAAATTTACAATTCCACCATATGTGAAGATATGAGCCAATATCTGCTTCGCATTTCCAACACAAAGGGTTAGTCCCGGTATACATTTTAGATAACCTAAGCGGAGTTAAATACCATCGGTACATTGATTTGTATAAATTATCTTTTAAAGCCATATTTACAGTATATTTTAATGTCCTTGTCCAAATTTTCTCCCATGTTTCTAATTTAATCACTTGATTCAAATCCTGTGCCTATTTAATCATAAAATATTTTATTGCATTTTCCTCCAATTCCCAGTCCCTAATTAAATTATAATATTTAGATATCATTTTTCTTGAGTCTCTGGTTACATTTTTTTTCAAATTTTTTATCTACCGGTCTGATTTGATTAGAATAGTGATCTACTTTGAATTGTTCGAATAGTTGCCAATACCTAAACCAATTAGTTTTAAAACCTATTTGTATCAGTTGTTCCTGGGATTTAATTGAGAATTCCGTTCCCTCAATTTTAAGCAAATCTTGATATTTTATCCATTTGCCTTTATCATATAAAACTTTCATCAGAATGGCTTCTGCAGGGGAGGCCCAATATGGAATTTTGTTGCACCATTTTTTTTATATATTTCAGCCATACTCTCAAACAGGCCCTTCATATAAAATGATTCTTAAATTTACTATCATTCTTATATTTGTCATAAAATAAGTAGGCATGAAAAACAAATTGTAGATCCGCTCCCTCCAAATCTAGAGTTCTCTTGTTGGTCAGCTTAAACCAATCTTGTATCTGTTCAAATAAACAAGCCTCATAATACCATATAATATTAGGTATGGCCAACCCACCACGTTCAGAGGTATCTAAAAGGTTTATCGATTTGATCCTTGTTTTTTTATTATTCCAAATGAATTTAAAAATTTCTTTATTCCATACTTTAAGTGGTGCCATATTATCGATAATTGGGATATTTTGAAAGAGATACATCAATTTTGGAAGTACTGACATTTTTATTAGCTCAATTCTACCTAAGCAAGACAGACTCAAACTTTCCCATTTTCTAAAATCCTCTTTAATTTCTTTCCAAATTTTTTGATAGTTATTTTTAAAAAGATCCAAATTTTAGTAGTGAGCCATATACCTAGGTACTTTACTTTATTTTCAGTTTTAAAACCCGATGATGTAGTTATGACCTCTATATCTTTTTTTGGAATGTTCATTACTAACATCACAGTTTTATTTTTGTTAATTCGGTATCCCGATACTTTCCCATATAATTTTAGGATGGTCACCACTCTTTGAATAGAAGCAACAGGACTAGATAAGGACAAAACAACATCATCCGCGTAGGCTCAGACTTTGTAACTTTGTTTATGAATTAGTACTCCTTTAATTTGATTGTCTTTTCTGATTTGTATGAGCAGTATTTCTAAAGTCAAAATAAATAGTAAGGGGGCAAGAGGACATCCTTGTCTCACTCCCTGACTAATTTCAATTTTTTGAGTTTTTTCACCGTTAATTAGTAACTGGGCATCTTGTTTAGAGTAAATTTTATGAATCCAATTTAAAAATTTATCACGCACATCAATTTTATTAAGCACTCCAGACATGAAATTCCAGTTGATGTTATCAAAGGCTTTCTCCGCATCCAAAAAGACCAATGACAATTCTTTTTGCAATTTTTTTTTGATGAATTTCAATCAAATTTAGAAGATTCCTAAAATTTTCTTTTGTCCTCCTGGATGGGAGAAAGCCATTTTGATCATAATGTATCCAATTTTCTGAATTTTTTTTTTTTCAACCGTTTGGCTAGTATTGCTGCAAAGAGCTTATAGTCCGAATTTAATAAAGAAATAGGTCGGTAACTATTAGTATCCAATTTGTCTTTATCTTGTTTTAAAATTAAAGTAATATTAGCAGAATTCCATGTGTGGGGTATCTGTCCTTTAAGAATACTATTCATAGTCTCTAGTAATGGTGCTAATAACTGTGGTGCAAAAGTTTTATAATATTCATTTGAGAAGCCATCTGGACCAGGAGATTAAGGGCCTCGACAGATGACTAAAAGAGTCATCTGCGAGACCCGGAAGAGGAGGAGCCACCGCACGAGCGGCACTCCTTCCTCTTCCTGAGGTCGCCCTGGGAGCTGCCAGCCCTTCGCATGGCCGGTGCTTCCGGGGCAATCTCCCGCCACAGCGACCGGACGCGCTGCGGCAGAAACGGCAGGGAAAGTGCACCCTATGCGTTTAGGGCGCACTTTCCCTGTCTTGTGGAAGGAGCGCTCCTTCCAGGGACGCCGCAGGAGCGCTGGGGTGTGGAGGCTGCGTTCCCGTGGCGCTCCATCTGGCGGCGTCTCCGGCGCCTCCGTCTGCTTCCCCCTTAGATGTTTTGGCCTCTTTAATTGCATCCTCATTGTACAGATAGATTTTATTTGCATGGGACATATAATCAAAGTATATACCTGAAGAAATGAATCAGACCAATTGAAATGATATGTATACAGAATATTCAATGTTTAATATTGATGGGAAAGGGTTAAAACAAACAGGAAGAAATATATGTTCTGGATGGCAACCGTGAGATCCAAACATATGGTTCTTCTTTGATAAATAGGCCATTAATTTCCATCCTGATAATTATCAGTGTGTAGGTGTGGGATATTTGACTTTTCCAGTCCAAGTATATAAGCCTTTTCAAAATAGACAAAAATGGGGAATTTATGATGGAACTTTAGGATAATGTAGTTATCGATAGCCAATTATCATATACTGAAGGAGAGAGAGCAGGGGGAGGCTTAGGGGGGTTGCAGCCTGCCAGAAATAGTGCAAATTGAGTCCACTTTTAGGGTTAGGGTTAGGGAATCATGAGAACTGTATTTTATTGTGGCACCAGAGCTCTCTGACCGAGAAGGCTCAATGTCTCAGAAAAAAAAAAAAAAAAACACCAGTTCCCATGATTCCCTAGCACTAACCCTAACCCTAAAAGTGGACTCAATTTGCACTATTTCTGGCAGTCTGCAACCCCCCTTAGTTACTGAGGCATTGACTTTGGGAGCATATCCAGGGACAATAACATCAGAAAATAGAAAAAAAGTATATTGGGACTTATTTGTTGACTAGAAAAGTTAATAAATGCCACTGGAGAAAATTGTTCATATGCTACAATCAGAAATAGGAGAATTAAGTCAAATGACAATGCAGCAAAGGCTAGCCTTGGATTATCTCTTGGCTGCAAAAGGGGGAATTTATAATATGATAGGAAGCCAATGTGATAAAATTTCACAATTTAAACAGGTCAATAGAAGATGATCTGGAAAAATTAAAAGAAATAATCCAACATAATATTCATGACAAAAAAGGGGGCTGGTCTCTTTTTTGATGATTAAATAATTTGTGGCCATTCATTGTTTGGATAAAATATTTTTTTTAATAGCCATGATATTAGTTATGGTTTGTGTAGTGGCTTGTTGTTTTCCACTTCTTATTTGTAAGTGTCAACACAGTATTATTTCAGTTATGCCTAAAGAAAAGAAAGTAGATATATTTGAATTTTGAAATATAATTGTTATGTGTTATGTTATAAATATTATAAGATGTTCTATAAATGTTAAAATATTTTATAAATGTTATTAAACATATATATATATATATATATATATATATATATATTCCTTTTTCTAACATTATGTATTCCTTTTTCTTAACATTAAGATTGGTGATACTCAATTATGAATTAATTATGTATCAAGAGGGGGGATATGTGAGAGAATGGCTGGGTGTGTGAAATACGGCCTGAAAAAAATGAAGAAGATGGTTGCCATGCAGAGACTTGTTGGAAGAAGGAACTTGGCAGATGAAGCAAGGAATTGCTGAAGAATACTGACGTGGCTGGATGGGTGTAGCAGAAACAGGACATATCCTAACAGAGCCAAGACATATTTGAGGCCACACTGATAAAAAGAAAACAAAGCAAGGATAATATCATGGAAATCATCAAAATATGATTACCCAGAAAAGGTTAATGCACTGACTACAAAGGCCGGAGAGATTTCCAGCTTGAGGTCATGATTCCAAAACTGTGGCAATGGGTCATCCAGACTTCATGGACACCTGATCAACATTCCAGTGAAGGGCTGTGTGTGTGAGTATGATGTATGAGTGTGGGAATGAATGAAAGAGCTCTTGATACTTAAAGTGATTGTATATGTCTTGTATATGGACCTTATCACGCGGGGGTCTGAAGCAGTCCCATCCCCGTGGCATCCCCGTCCCATGGCGCTTCCTTTCCCCGGGTGATCAAACGACGTCGCAGGGAAACCCCGGCCATCCCCGTCGCATCCCCGTCACATCCCCGTCCCATCGCGCTTCCTTTCCCCGGGTGATCAAACGATGTCGCAGGGAAACCCCGCCCATCCCTGTCACATCCCCGTCGCATCCCCGTCTCATCCCCGTCTCATCCCCGTTCTTTTGGATTCCTGGTCGAAATGGGAATTACATTTCCTGAGACTGGAATGAAGCGCAATGGGACGGGGATGCGACTGCTTGGACCCTGTGTGATAAGGTCCTATGTCTTGTATATGTCTTAAGAAATGTTACATGAATAGTGTCTAAAAGCCAAATTTGGTCTCTCTGTGCCTTTTTGCTTGTCACCCACTCTGAAATTCTTAAACACTTTCTGATCCTAAAAGAACCTTTTGTTGACGTGACAACAGTCAAGAAAGAAGACAAGAAGAAAATCAATGCAATTGAGATGTGGTACTGAAGAAGAGTGTTGAGGATTCCATGGACAGCCAAAAGGACAAACAAATGGGTCCTAGAGCAGATCAAGGCAGAGATATCCCTAGAAGCCAAGATGACAAGACTTAGACTGTCGTACTTTGGACACATCATGAGAAGGCATGAATCGCTGGAAAAGACAATGATGTTAGAAAAGGTGGAGGGAAGTAGAAAGAGAGAAAAGCCACTTACTAGATGGAAAGACTTGATTAAAGAGGCCACAAATAAGAGTTTGCAGGACCTAGGAAGAGCAGTAGAGGAAAGGGGGGGCTGGAGATGTCTCATCCATAGGGTCACCAAGACTGACACGAAGGCAGCTAACAATACACACACACACACACACACACACACACACACACAAATAATAATGCCAATTACAGTAAACAATGAAGTTACAGTTACAGTTACACTTGCATAGAAGCACCAGTCAGGGCTGACATCCTTTGATATGCTCTTGAGTCCATTTTAAGAAAGTAGAAAGATTATGGCTCAGTTACAACTGTCTAGAAAAGCCATCCAGCAAAATTCAGAAAAATAGAACATTAGAGAAGCAACCAAAAGGCCAATGATAATGCTGTAGAAACTAGAGAGACATACAGCTGAGAAATGAGAAAGGACATCTATTGCTTGAATATGCCACAAAGCTGTGCTTTATGAAAGAGTGGCAAAGACAAAGGGCCTTTGCAGACTGCCAGAAATAGTGCAAATTGAGTCCACTTTAAATTGAGACACTGCCCTGGCTCAGTGCTAGGGAATTATGGGAACTGTAATTTATTGTGGCACCAGAGCTCTCTGACAGAGAAGGCTCAATGTCTTAGAAAAAAATACAATTCCCATGATTCCCTAGCACTGAGCCAGGGCAGTGCCTCAATTTTAAGTGGACTCAATTTGCACTATTTCTGGCAGTCTGCAAAGGCCCTTTGTTGTTGTTGTCGTTGTTAACTGCCTTAAACACTGGAGATGTTTAAAAACAAGGATCTGAATATCTTAGAATAGCTCAGTCAAAGCCCAGACCTCAATCTGATTGAGATCCTGTGACAAGATTTCAGCACTGTTGTTCACCAGTGGTCCTCATCCAACCTGACAAAACTGGAGCACATTTCCCAGAAAGAATAGACAAAAATTGCAGAATCCATACATGCAAAGCTGATAGATTTAAAAAAGAAGTCTCACAGCTCAATATTACTGCCAAAGTTGCTTTAAGAGTCAGCCCTCCTTATCAACAATTTTTTTTTAACCATGGATTCAAGCATCCACAGCTTAAAAATATTTTTAAGAAGTATAAATTCCAAATAGCAAACCTTGATTTTCCATTGTATATAAGGGACACCAATTTTGCTATGCTATTGTATTTAATGGGAGTCGAGCATCCATGGATTTTGTTATCCACGGGGGGGGGGGGGGGGGTCTGGAACTAAACCCCAAAGAATAACAAGGACCAACATACTACTTCTTGACTCTGTTGAGCAAAAACGTATTCCACCAACAAGTATCATTTTGGGGTTTTTTTTATTTAACTTTTGTGCCCCAGGAAATATTTTTTTTCTCCTTCATAGCACTGATCAGTTTGTGTACATCAGGTGGTAACAATGCCAAGTCAATCCATTTCAGTTCCTAGTTATAACATCTCAAAATGTGAAAAGGTGTCAAAGGGAATGAATATCTGCAAGGCACTGTAACTTCTACTATTTCTACAAGTACAAATAGGAGGAAGTATTCTGGCAAAGCTTTTGAAGGTAATTCAGAACAATGGGCCTTTGCAGACTGCCAGAAATAGTGCACATTAAATTGAGGCACTGCCCTGACTCAGTGCTAGGGAATCATGGGAACTGTAGTTTATTGTGGCACCAGAGCTCTCTGACAGAGAAGGCTCAATGTCTAAGGAAAAAAAAATACAATTTCCATGACTCCCTAGCACTGAGCCAGGGCAGTGCCTCAATTTAATGTGCACTATTTCTGGCAGTCTGCAAAGGCCTAATGTCTTCCAATTTACACCAGGAGCATAAGTAGTCCCTGTGTAATGTAAAGGTGAAGCAGATAATTCATGGCAGTACTCTATGAAACCTCTTATAGGTTATGCTTATTCTTCCTGCTGCTATTGTTCATGTGTGGGAGACCAAAATCCTGACTATGCATGAATAAACCACAAATCCCATCAGTGCACTATTAAAGAATGGACTTTGTAGTTTTTCTTCTTCCAACTGCTGTCTTTTCTTCTCACAGACTAATGTGGGCTTTGTAGGATTGAAGTTCAGCCCTGTTTTCTGTCAAAGGAAGAATAACTAAACCATAGCCCTGCCTAGAAAGCTATAGAGAGTAAGGGCCTCGGCAGACGGCTTAAAAAGCCATCCTGGAGGCAGGGAACAGAAGGGGCAGCCGCACGCTCGGTGCCCCTTCCTCCTCCCGAGGTCATCCTCGGAGCCGCCGGCCCTCCGAGGGCAACCTCCTGCCGCAGCGTCCAGACACGCTGCGACCAAAAAGTCAGCGAAAGTGCGCCACAAGCTTTTGAGGCGCACTTTCGCTGACTTGTGAAGGAGCGCTATTTTAGCGCTCCTTTCAGGGGCGGCGAAGGTGCACCGCAGGGTTGAGGCGTGGGGATGCCTCGGTCCTGCAGTGCACCTTCCCAGGGCGGCCCCGTGCCGCCAGTCTGCTTCCCCCCTAAATTTACTTTTCCTTCCCACATAGTGAATTTCCTTATAGATAGAAAGATGAGTTCTATATTTACTAGAGACCATGTTGTGCCAGAATCCAATGGTATTATCTCTCTCTCTTTTTCTCTCTGAACGTGTGGAGAGTAATAGAGGGAGGATGCAGACGGGCAGCCCTGGGCACCCCGGGAAGCGGAGGATTGGGGCCAGGGCTGCCAGATGCCTCAGCTCCGATCCTCCCTTTTGCCGGCCTAGGAAAGAGTGGCAAAATGCTGCTCCTTTCAGGGCCAGCAAAAGGGTGTCCTAAGAGCCTACGTGCAGCTTTTTAGCACCCCTTTCGGTGTAGCACATCAAAACGCTGCACTGGAAGGATGTCCTGATGCTGCATGCCATGAGTAACAGCACACAGCATCAGGATGTCATGTCAGAGTATTGATGGGCTATACAGTCAATGGTGAAATGTAAAGATGTGTGTGTCTGGCTATACAGTCAATGGTGAAATGTAAAGATGTGTGTGTCTGTATTTTTCCATGAGAACATGCTTCTAGGCCGAGCACAACAACTCAGTCCAGATGGCTAAAAGACACAACAAAAAGAAACCACTAGATGGGAAAGTGTTCTGTTTACACAAAGGAAACAATAATAAAAGTTATTATGAGAAAGTAAATCACATGATGGAAGATGAACAACAAGAGGTTGGGTTAACATACGTCACGTACAGAACATCCAATTAACCTGAAGGTTAACACCCAAGAGGTGGAGAAAGGCTGGGCTGAGAAATTGTGTATCAGGCATTGAAGTTAGTCTGCTTTTGAACTTTCATTAGAATGGTTTAAGTTTTCTTTATTTTGCAATGGAGCTATAGTATGTCTTACTGCTTCATAATGTAGCCTTAAGGATCTGTAGTTTTGTTCCTGTTTAGCCACATCTGCAAGATGTGATGCTTAAGTGGACTTTATAGTTTTTTTTACTCTGCATATTTTTCTATAATAAAGCTTACTGCTAGAAGCTTGGATGCTCTGCATGTTTTCACTCTGCTGGATTTACAAAAACCCACTCCTCCAACACCGAACATGTCACTGGCGTGGGGCTGGAGAACCCAGCATGTGGCTGCCCCTCCCCATCCCTGCCTCCAGGCTGGCCCTTTGAGCCGGTCTGTAGAGGCCCATAATCTACAATAATAAAAAACTCACCTTAGCTTTCATTTTTTTCTTTATTTCCACCACTACTCTGAACCTAGTGGGACCAAGAGAAGGGTCTCTTTCATAGAGTAGGATATGCAGTTGTGACTGCTATGGTCACCTTAGTGGATGATCTTTACCAAGGCATTGTCAGGGGGAGTGTGTCCCTGCTGGTGCTTTTGGACCTCTCAGCAGTGTTTGATTCCATTAACCATGATATTCTTCTGGAATGCCTGAGGAATTTTGGAATCGGAGGAGCTGGGCTTTGGTGGTTCCAGTTCTATCTCTCAGGCAGGTTCCAGATGGTGGTGCATGGAAATAGCTATTTCTTAAAAAAGGAACTTTTATGGCACACCACAAGGTGTTATCCTATCCTCAGTCCTATTCAATATCTACATGAAACCACTGAGAGAGAGCATCTGGAGGCATGGGATGGGATGGGATGCTATCTGTATGCTGATGACACCCATATGACATATATTGTCTTCAAATACACCTCAATTAAGGATACATCCAGCCCCTATAAATGAATTCCAGGAGGAGGTAATGGACAAGATGAGGAAAAACAAATTGAAGCTGAATCCAGACAAGATAGAGATGCTTACCTTGGTTTGGAGATCTGTTAGCCAGTCCTGGATGTGCTTAACCGCCCCTGCAAAAAAGAAGAAGAAAAAAGACTGTGTTCACAGCTTGAGGCTGCTTCTGGATCCACTCCTCCAAATGACAGGTCAGACAGATGCAACGGCCAGGTGTGCTTACTATCATCTTCAACTGATGTGCCAGCTGTGCCCCTACCTAGAGCTGGAGTACCTAAAGATGGTAGTGCATACACTGGTAAACTTAAGGATAGACTATTGTAATATGCTGCATATTGGGCTACCTCTGTGCCATGTTTGGAAACTTCATTTTGTTCCAAACATGGCAGCCAGATTGATTACAGGTACATCCAGGAGTGATCATATTGCACCAATAACAAAATCACTCCACTGGATGCCAATTAGATTCCAGCTGAGAACAAAGCATTGGTTATTACCTTTACAGCTGTACATGGTTTGGGTCCAAGTTACCTACAGGATTACTTCCTCCCCATACAATCTGCCCCCATACACTCAGATTCTCTGGTGGACATTTACTCCAGTCAGCAAGTCAACCAGAGGACTTTTTCTTCAGCTGCCCCTAGACTGTGGAATGACCTGCTACAAGAGATTTGACAGTTTAACATACTGTTTGAATTTCAAACAGCATTGAAAACCAGACTCTTCTGGCAGGCTTATTCAGATGATTTTTAAATTATGCATCTAGATTATGAATTTTAAATGTGGACTTTTTTAAAACGTCTTCTTTGATTTTTTTAAACTGTTGCATGTTTTAATTAATGTATTTTAATTGGTGTTGTTGATTGTTGATTTGCTGTTGTTCCTCATCTTGATCTATAGGGAGAGGCAGGTAAGAAATAAATAGTATTAGTATTAGCATAGAATCTGAGGGTAGCATTTGAAGCGTATGCAGTTTACAAATTGCTCAGACGAGCATCTTTGTGATGGTAAAAAAACCCAAAACACACCAAATACATGCAAGCTGCTGTTCTTCTCCAAATGTCCATGTTCTTTCTCTCCCTGAAGATGACAGTAAAGAGATTCTGAATATGGGGTTGCAAGAGTGTGGGATTTTATTTTCAACCCAGGCTTAATGTTCACTGAATCCAAGAGCTTTGATACTGTGGTAAAACTACTTAAATTCACTGGTGCTCTCGTAGACCCATTTGATATGAAATACAACTGCTGAGAAAACTGATAAAGGCATAACATGTTTTATATAATATTTTGAAAGTTTTAAGAGTGTGTGTTTGGGATGAATGGGAATCAATGGCTTTTGATGCTTTATCTAGGAACAGCATTATGCAGGTATACCTCAAACTCTTGTAACACATCTTCTTTATTTTATTAAAATTCATTTTGGCAGGGATCCTTGCAGTGCTTTCAATGTAAGAAGTTCCTTTTTCATATTATAGTCACTCATTTCCTCCCCACACTCAGGTTTGTTGCTTTGTTTGTCTGCTTCACAAAG
This sequence comes from Phrynosoma blainvillii, assembly GCA_026167975.1. Classification (NCBI taxonomy): domain Eukaryota; kingdom Metazoa; phylum Chordata; class Lepidosauria; order Squamata; family Phrynosomatidae; genus Phrynosoma; species Phrynosoma blainvillii. The sequence continues at coordinate 194,243,188 of JANUYF010000003.1, read as the reverse complement.
CTTTTCTCTAGAGCAATGATTTTTAGCTCTGTGTCCTGGTATTTGTTTTTAAGGTTAGAATGAACACTGTGACCCAATATATGCCTACTCAAAAGTGAATCCTACAGAGGTACATACTCCAAGGTAAGTGGGTATAGGATTGAAGGCTGACAAAGCTTTTGTCCCTTGCACTTCTAGCATGGGAGAGGAGATGCACTAAATGATCAACCACCACATTCTGTACATTACCATGTGCTCCACTATGGTGGTGGGGAGGCATTATTTTTCTACCTCCCAATTAGCTGTTATGGGAGAAATGAACTCTGATATCTAAGGCAAACTCAAATATTTTATGGGCCACAACACAGAAATAAAGCGTATTTGAAAGTAGGTGCTCCATCATACTCATTCCTTCCATACTCCTGGAATGAACTATTTCTCCTCACTTTATTGATGAAATATCAGCAGGAAATCATCTACACCAGTGGTGCTTTCTGGAGGTATATTAAAGGAGTCCTGTTAACCTGACTACTAGTGTCCCCTTAGTGTCCTATGAAAGTCCTAGTTACGTCGGTGTTGTCCTATAGGTGTTCTTCTCATTTCCATCAACACAGCTGTGCCTGAAGCCCCTCAGCCAACTACTGCTGAGGATTTTACTCCCTAAATATAAAATGTTGCTGAATTTTATATATCCATGGTGCCATTTGTGTTCTCTCATCCTCTTTCAGTACCCCCCCACACACATTGTTTAATCCTAGTATTTATTAATTTAATGAAATTTATCTTCAAAAGATTGTGGAATGCAAATATGCAAATAGTATAAGCAGAGAATCAAAGATTGGATTTGCCCCAGTCCTGATGACAGTTGCATGCTTAACTCTAAATTACTCTTTTACAAGCAATATACCTATATTTGTATAGTGTTCCTAAATAAATATCTAAATGAATAAAAAATAACAATAAAAAGAAATAACATTGCACACGTCTGCAAACTAAATTCAAATACAATTTATATTAGCTTTGCTACACAGTTATTGCCTCATTTTTTTCCCATAGTGTGTGTGCAAGTGTGTGTGGTATGTGTAGGGGTGTGTGGGGATCCTGATGACATATTTTTAAAAGGTTATTTCAGCCAGCTTTTCTTTTCTTTTCTTTTCTTTTTCCTAAGCAAGATGGGATCATAGACTTTATGATCCTGCAGGGTCAGGATATTAAATTAAACCTTCAAAGTCATATTGTCTTAATTTGAGCTCTAGCTATCTCCATGGGAATATTCACAATCCTTTCCCCATTTTAAAAAATAATGTAGATGACAAAGCAGAAAATGTTAAATTAAAACTTAAGTCATTACTACAGTCACTGAGCTTGCTATAGCATAGAAATTAAACCACTGTCCATTTTAGATATTTTATCTTTTAAATTATATTTTAAATACTTTATATTTTAGATAAGGACCAATTTTGTTTGATGTTAGACAATGGAATTTAGCAGAGGTTCCATAGGTGAATTAAACACATCTGTCTCCACCCCATAGATTTCTGCCTCTTCCCACCTCTGTCTGTTCTATGTCAACTTCAAACAGACGTATGAATATAATGTCTCAAGACCCATAGATGCAAGCCTCCATACATTCTATCACTGATGGCTGGATGTCTTCACTCACTAAATCATGTTTGTGCATATTTCAGAACTGTCACTCCAACCAAGTGACTGATGTTTCTGCTGTTTTTTAACACCAAAGGTTGGCAAGTTGTGTGGTGTCATTTTATTTTGGACACAGAACACACTGTGATTATCCTTGACTTTGTCACCTTGAGAATGGATAACTGAACTGTTCTCTGCACACATTTACAACAGAAAATTAACTGAACAGAGAGAGGAGAGAGCAAGAGCGCAAACAATGTGAATATGACTAGGTCCATTCATGGTTCTAGGATGTGAGGAGTTTGGGTTACAAGAGGATCTTCTTTGCATTTAAGAGGTAAACCCACAGAGAGGGTTCTACCAAGAAAAAACAGAGAAGCAGTAAGCAGGATTGCCATGGAAGGGAGGCACCAAAAATAATAACCACAATGCATCCTTTTGGAGGAAAGCTACAACTTAATTGAACACAGCTGCCCAAAACACATGAGGTCTAGATCTGGCATTGCATTGACCAATCCCCATTGTTGATCAATGAACCAATTTGCTTGGTCACAGCCAAGCTGCGGGATGACAAAGGGGTAACCAGTTAGTCGCCTGTTCACATTTGAAGTTACCAGTTGATTGCATGTCTGCACCTCTGCCGTTGTCACTGGGGAACATTGATCTGGCATTGCCCCTGCAATGACAATACCACAACAATTTCAGCACCCCCGTGTCCCTGATGGATTCTTGATCCAGTGCTCCTCAGCACAAGAAATCACTCCCACCAGATCCAAGACCTATGCTGCTGCCATAAAAGGCACTAACCCCAGCAATCTGTATCCCAACTCTCAAGACAGTTCCGAACAAAAGTTCAATCCCAGGTGGATGTAGCCGATAAATGCCCCAGATTTCCACCTGCCCAATCTTTTTATGGAGTCCACTGGCAAACTGCACCCCACTGCAGTGGTAGCAGCCCTAATGCAGAATGAATGCCCTCCCAAATCTTATGGTGGCAACTCTGCATGCTGCAAAGCCGAACAAGGCACCCACACCATCTGGAACTGTGTCGGGGGGAGATTTTTTGGGTGAAGAGAGGGTCTTCCTTTTGGGGGTGGGATGCCAAATATTTGCATAAGGTCCACCCAGGTCACAGGTGGGAACCGTATAGCCTTTTCAGCACAATGGAGGATCCTTTGCCATATTGGTCACCTTTGGACCTGCAAAGAACTAAAGAGCATTTCCCACAAAAGAAACATCATCACTCTGGAGGGCCCACTTGGAGCTATCCAATTTGGAAGAAGGCATGGGCTCATCCACCTGAAGAAGGCAGTTCTATAGGCAGCTCTGAACAGGTGAAGACATGGTCAAGCTGAGTGGTGAGCCTGGAGAGAACCTTGAAACAAATAGGCCTCCTGCCATCCTCACCCACATGAGTCCTTTTCCACCTCTCCAGTGTTCTCCTGACAAGGAAGGATGAATGGGTCCTGGAATCCCCTGGCTTCAGAGAAAAAGGAAATCCCAGCCAAGTGGACTGCCATGGTCAGGGGAAATGATCCCAGTCTCCCTCAACCAAACCAGAATTGTTGGATGGTGTGGGACTGCACTGGCCAATGGACCTGTAGGCTGGTCGCTCCCAAAAGCTGGACAGCTTGGAGACAGCTCTCATGTAGGCTCTGGGGGTGGCTGGGGCCAGTGAAGACAGGATTCTCTGTATCACAGAAGATTTCCAACCTCCCAAAGTTCCTCTGGGAAGGGCATGGGCAAAGGGTCTGGTCCAGGTGCCCTGGCCTCCTGAAAAGAAGAGAGAGAATCTGCAATGTTATTTTCAAGGCCAGGCACGAAATGGGCCTGGAATGTGATGTTCTTGTGGAGACAGAGGAACACAAAATTGCAAACCAGGAGCATGATCCTAGGAGGAACAACTTAGGGAACTGGATATGTTTAGCGTGGAGAAGAGATGGTTAAAAGGTGATATGATAGCTCTGTTTAAGTATTTGAAGGGATATCATATTGAGAATGGAGCAAGCTTGTTTTCTGCTGCTCCAGAGAACAGGACCCGCAATAATGGATGCAAACTACAGAAAAAGAGATTCCACCTCAACATTAGAAGGAACTTCCTGACAGTAAGGGCTTTTTGACAGTGGAACACACTCCCTCAGAGAGCGGTGGAGTCTCCTTCTTTGGAGGTCTTTAAACAGAGGCTGGATGACCATCTGTTGGGTATGCCTTGATTGGGAGTTCCTGCATGGCAGGGGGGTTGGATTGGATGGCCCTTGTGGTCTCTTCCAACTCTACAATTCTATGATTGTATGACCCTCTTGGAGTTGGAGCTTTGGCAGTTAAGGATTTTCACAACTAACTGGTTGTCACACCAGAAACACACCGCCTTATTGTCAAAGGCACTGTACCATATGTGAACAGCTACCATGATGAGAAAAAGCTCTAGAAATGTGAGGTCTTGGAGGATTCCCCCACCCTGAGCCCTGTGGGTAGGCCAATGCTAGGCACACCAGTATCCCTAGAAGAAGACACCAAAGCTGAGGCTTCCAGCAGCATGTGAATGTACCTGATGGTCTTGACCCAAGTCCCAGGAGTTCTGCCACAGGGAGACTCCATTGAACTATCTGGGGAACCCCTCCCACAAGCTGAGGTCCTGTTTTATGCCCTTGGTGAGGGGTATGTGGTAGTGTGCTGCTTTAACTCTCATTGTGATCCTGGCCAGATGGGTGCAAAAGGCTCTGCCCAGGGAGACCACCCTGTACAAAAAGTTGAGGTGACCTAAGATGGCTTGGATTTCTTTAAGGATAGCCTTCTGTGCCAGGAGGGTGGCCTGAATCTTGGCATGCAGGGTCTGGAGCTTGTTCTAAGGCAGGCAAGAAACACCTGCCACTGAATCCAGCTGGATTCCCAGGTAAGGGAGGGAGGTGGATGGGCCTTTCATCTTTTGGGCAGCTAAGGGGACACCCAGCTCAGCTGTAAGGGACTGGAATGTGGACAAAAGCCTGGCACAATGATCACTACCAGCCACACTGATAAACAGGAAGTCGGGAAGGTGGTGGGTGACCAATAGTGAGGTGGCCCAGCTCTTGACCTCCCACTCAAGAACAGAACTGAAGGTCTCAAATGCTGCAGGGCTGTCAGAGCAGCCCATGGGCATGGACTTCTCAAAATACCACTGATCCTCAAATTTGAAGCCCAAGAGACAGAAGTCATTGGGGTGGGCAGGTAGAAGCAGGAATACTGACTGAATGTCACATTTGGCCAAAAGAGCTCACCGTCCACATGACCAGACCAACCATGTTCAAAGGAGGCATAGCGGATGAACAAAGCTCTGAGAGAATGGCATCATTAACTGATGACCCTAGTGGGTGAGACAGATGGTGAAAGAGGTGAAATTCCCCTGGAGCTTTCTTGGTACCACTCTAAAGGGGGAGACCCTAAGGTTGGGCAGGGGTGGTGAGGAGAAAGGGCCAGCCACTCTGCTGGCCTCGCACTATTTTTGGATCTTGACCCTGAGGACCTGAGGCAAGTCTCGGGCAGATTTCAGGTTCATGGCATCTGAAGCCAGCTGAGGGCCCAGCACATGGATTCTGAAACTCTGCATGAAGCTCAATGCTAGAAAATTGGCTGCCTCTCTGAAGGAGTAATTGTGAAGGAGTGGAATCAAGGCCTCAAAGTGCACGTATGTTGGGGCAAAGTTGAAACATGGCCTGGCAGCTTCAGTGGGCTCATTTGGGACCCCCAAAGCCTCTGGTTTTGGAGCTGGAGTTTCCATCCTTTTTTCCAGAGGCTTCTGGAGTAGGGCACCCTGACTGAAAAGGCTGCTGAGAGCCTGATGGTCGGGAACATGCCAACTTTGATTGCAAGCCTGTGTAAAGCTCACAGCAGTGTTCAAATCTGCATTGGGCCCACACCATTTCCCCATTGTTGAATTTTCAACACACAAGCTTGCAAGGATCCTTCTTGCCCACCCACTTGGAGGATCTGGAGAGGTCCCCTTTTTAGCCTAGCATGTGGGCTGACCTCAAGCAACCAGATGTCACTGTCAATGAAGTCCCACTTGTTGGTGTCACTCTGGGTTGCCCGCTGGTGGAAGGCTGTGTCATAAGCAATGGCTGCAGCTTGCCCCTGATGGACATGGCCTTGAGCACATTGACCATGTGATTAGTCAGGTGCCAGCCCCATTAGGAATAGGCCATGGAGACTACCCCCATTGAAAACCCCAAACCTTCTATCCAGTTGACAAAAGAATATTTGGCAGAATGGGCCTTGGCCTCTTTCTTCTCTTTCTTACTGGATGTGATGATGCCAGCCTCAGCCCCCATCCCTTCTGGCCTCCTGTCCAATCCCATGCATGCAATCTCCCAGCATCAACCAATGGGGACGGTGCTTCTGCCCCAGGTGCATGCAGGGAGATGTAGTCCCTATGCTGCAGCCAGAAGCACTGCCCTCCCCAGCCCACCCACCCCCACCTGCCCTCCCCAGCCCACCCACCCCCACCAATCAAGGTCTAGCCAACCTGGTGTAGCACATACTGGAATGGCACCAGGACTGGGCTGACCACTGGGCAAGCAGCTTCCCCACACAGCAACCTGACCAAGGTGAGTTGGGTGGCCTCATTTACAAACAGAAGAGGATGTTGAATAAGACCATATTTACATTCTGTTTGAGACAGGGTGACTTTTTACACCACATAGTTATAGTGCTTTGCTTCCACTTTGAACTACCATGGGTGTGTCCTATGTTTTTTGCTTGATAAGGCATTAGAAGAATTCTCTGGCAGTGAATGTTAAATAATCCTCCCTAAATTGTGAATCTCAGGATTTTATATGATACTGGCATGGCAGTTAAAGTGGAATCATAGAATCATAGAGTTGAAAGAGACCACAAGGGCCATCCAGTCCAACCCCCCTGCCATGCAGGAACTCCCAATCAAAGCATCCCTGACAGATGGCTATCCAGCCTCTGCTTAAAGACCTCCAAGGAAGGAGATTCCATCACACTCCGAGGGAGTGTGTTCCACTGTTGAACAGTCCTTACTGTCAGGAGAATCACAGTGCTATAACTGTGTAGTCTGAAAGGGCCTAAAGTAATTATAGAGGGAAAGCTTAATCTCAAAGCACCCTTGAATATGGTATAACATGTTTGTTTGTTTGTTTGTTGTTTTATATAACCTGCAGGACAGGCAAACAAGATATTTGAATGTGTTGCATTCAAATAAGGATGTAATAAGGATGTCTCATTAGGGATAGCTCTTTAAGGATGGGGAAAAATAATTGGAATGAGATTCTTGCCAAAAGTATCCATTTCAAACTTCCTGGGATACATTTTGAGGCAAAACCACCCTGACTCACAAACATGACCATCTGTGAGGTTTATGGTGCATTTCAGAGAAATAAAATAGATGAAAATCATACATACACTTTAAAATACAAATGGATAAAAACAATGGAAGAATAGGGACACACACTTTTTATTCACTGGAAAAATTAGTACGGATGTGTAGATTAGGGAAAATGCAGCACACATACACACACAAACACACATTTCTGTGAGGGGAGAAAAATGTCTCACAATTTGATGTGTACATTTGATGAGAGGAGAGTGCACATGGGATTCATAGAAATGGGATCAAAACCAGACTATACGCCTCCACATCTTTAATATTCACTATATTTAAAACATCTGAAGCTGCCTTATACTGTTAAGACCACTGACCATTCTAGTTTTGCATGCTCTGATTTGCCATGATCCTAAAATAATTTTAGGTCACATTCTTTTCCTGCTTCTCTACTTGAATCTTTCAAGGAAACTTACCACATAAGAAAGCTGAAACAGAGAAGAATAGTAGCAACTTTCTCCTTGCCTATGCACAAAGTTGCAACACTTCTTCTGTTGCTCTGGAAATATCAGGCAGACCCACACATACACATCTTTCATGAACTATTTTATTTTAATTTATTTAGGATGCAGTCCTATGCATACCTCACTTGAGGTAAGTCCTATTGGATTCAGTGATCCATAGCACTGAACATATATGTATGTACTCTAAATAACAGAAATAATTCCCTTCAGTCTCAAAAAGTGAGAGATGACCCTAATGCCTGATGTAGCACAATAGCTCCTCCATTAATTCATTGGATACATCAGTGTTAATAAGCATTCAGTCATTTTCTACAATGATCTTCATTCAGTTTTTATCCTATAAAACAGAAGAAGCAACTTTTTTCTGTGATTTGTCTGCCACATTGAATTTCACTCTGTTTCTATCACAACATGTTACATGTGTTTTTCTCTTTGTTTTTTTTAAGTAAGTTTTTTTTAGCAGTTTTATAGCTTACTACTAATAAAACCACATGATCCTGTTTCTCTCATCATAACTCACTAAACAAAGAGGGGGGAATTAGCAGGGTTTTGTAATAAAACAATGGGACAGACGAGGAGAAAAGGGTGGAATACTACTAAAAAACAAGAGGGCAGATAAGGGAAGCTGTAAGGTCTGCCATGTAACCAGGTTACATGGAAGGTGAACAAAGAGATTACTTTTTAAAAACAGACTGTGGAAATCTGTCAGATTTTTTTTTAAAAAAAAAATAGTATTGACTCATTGGGATATTGATAGAAATACACATGTGTTTGAAGCTTACTCCTAGGTATAAAAGCCATTAAAATATCCAGATAGACTCTTTGGTAGGTTCTCCATACTGTTCCATTGTCTTGTAGGTTCCTCAAGATCTTGATATGACAAGAAACTATTTATCTGCATTTTTTAAAACAACTATAAGTCAAAGGATCCAAGCTGAAAAATCTGTGCCCTGTGTTGAAAAAATAAAAAGAAAGGGTGATCTGAAAGGAAAACAGTAAAAGTTGTTGCATACAAATCAAACCAAAGATTTCTTTTATTCTGTTTTGTAGGGCCATAGGTTCCAGTGCATTGTTCCCAGTATGCCAGACACAAAAAGCGAGACATGGCTACACACACATCCCTCATCCCCTTACATTCATATATCCCAGTGGTAGGCAACTATGTGCAACAGGGGAGAATCTTCCACTCTCAGCACCCTCATAGGCCATATTCCTTTCTGAAAGCACCAAAGTACATTTTCTGCCACCATTTTGAAGAAGAAAAAAAAATCAAAGATCTATATAAAAAGTCAGGCAAAGATAATACCATGAAAATAATGCAATATAGATGTAAAAAGCTGGATATATAAATACTGGGGTTGGTCAGCATTATTTTCAATATTCCCACAACTTTCTTCATGAGTTAGTCAACTAAGGGTGACTTGGATAGGGTAAAAAAGTGTGCCAGAAATTGCCTTTGCAGTGAGAAACAGTTCATTTTCCTCTTTGGAAAAGAAATATTTTTTAAAAGTAAGACATCTTTCATTTAGGGCAAGAAAAAAAAACCCTTCATAGAACATCACCTATTTTCATTCAGCCCTAATTTTAATATCAAAACAGACATACATTTATGGGTACTCATATTGAAGTAAGTTTCTACATGGCATTTATTGTATTTCCATAATAAAAGAAACCTTGATCTATTCAATTGTGTGTGTGAACTGAATAGCTTTTGGATTTCTTTATGCCAAAGTATCCCCCCCCCCCGCCTTTATTAGCATAACTAATTTCCCCAAGTGTTGCTTTGTTTTGGTAACACACTGATTTTCCAAAGGAGGAAGGCACTATTTTCCCATTGAGTAATTTGTCACCTAGGCAATGAAAGAATAATACCTATAAATCTAAAGGGAGACCTATTCAGACTAACCATCGAGACATCATTTTACAATAACTTATGCACATAGGAAGCTGTTATTTCTGACTGCTTCTTGACATTACTATAGTCTTCTGCAAATCAACTATACCACCTACAGATTGAGCCCACAACATAATCTGTATTTTCATTTTTAACATTAAAACCACAGTGAATACCTATAACATTAAGCATTCTCTTTTTCCTTGGACCCCGTTTTTCCTGACACAATGGTCATCCATTAGCATTAAGCAAACGGCTGCAACAAAAATTCTCAAGTTCCAATTTTCAAGTAGGGGAAAAAAGGATTTTGAAAAGACAGAAATTTCTATTATAGACAGCAGAGCTTTTCTGCCTTGACATTTATCCCTGTTCTTTTTAGCTGAGAGTTCTGGCTCATGCATTTCTCAATATATACAATGAGGATTGAATTCACCCGTTGAAGTCAGTTGGAATCCCTGCATAAACTACCTGGGAGACAACATTGCTGGCTGGTTATATTTAGCTTGGAGAATACTGAGAAGTCACATGATAGCCCTCTTCAAATGTAGAGGATGGAGTGAGCTTGTTTTCTGCCACTCTTGAGAACATGACCAATGGATTCAAACTACAGGAAAAGAGATTTCACCTAAACATTAACATGAGCATCCTTATTGTAAATTTAGCATTGGAATGTGCTTGGCAGGATGGGAAAAAGAGACTCCCCTTCCTTGTAGGTCTTCAAAAAAAGCTTGGGTGGGTGTTTTCAGGAGTGTTTAGTTGTGTACTTCTGTATAGTAGTGAACTCTATGATTCTGTGAAAATGTTCTTCCTTTCTCCTCCCCTAAACAGTCCTCAGTAACACCTAGAAATCACTTCCTGATTGTAATAGCCTACCAAGGTGGGTTTTCAGGGTAAATAATAGGATGCAGATCAGAAAGACAAATTCCTTTCCCCCATTCACCAGCCTTAGAGGAAGTATTTCATTGCATTCTGATCATATCACCAATACACAGAAAGACGTCTTTAATCCCTATTGAAATAAATCAGAGATTTAAAGAAGCTCCAATCAGATGTAAACATAGTGACCCCAATCCAGAGGAAGTTAGTTTTACTTAAAAGCACTAAAATTTGAACAAGCTGTGAATAACATTTCCCACATAGCTGTATTATTTTAATAACTTTCCAGACACCTTGGGACCTGAAAATTTTGACAAACCATCTTAATTACTCTGTTCTATGTCTCATCCACATTAACTGATCAGTCTTAGGATCAACATAAATTAATTTCCTTGCATCAAAGAGATAATAGCATGTAGTTGATGAATCATATAAATTGGGTATGTCTCCTTCACAATGCTAACACTGATCTCTCAAATTGAAATGAAGAGTTTCATTCCAATCCATGCAATATATTGTCTTTTGTGAATATCCATGCAAAACTTTGTATTTGTATTCAGTGCAGGAATCCCATCCCTTATTCAAGGCACACATCACATTCATGAAGACATTTGTCTGTGTAATCACTTCAACTGGTGGAATAAACTGATTGATAACATCCATCTAGCTAACAAAAATGAAAAAGGTTTCACAGGTCACCAATATTTAGAATGAATGTCTCTCCTGATTATTCATTAATTAAGAAATGAAGCAAATTATTACTTATTTTTAAGAGGTATGTTTTGCAAAACAGTTGTAATTTTAGTCTCCTTTTCCTGCAGAAGAATCTATCTTCAGGACACATATATAACTTCAAAAATCCACACAATTGCTTTAAAAGAATTAGGGAAATTAAATTTATTAACAAGCACACTTACAGGAATGAGTGAAAATTTCTTATCTCCATTTTTGAGGAGAATTTGCCCAAATCCACAGTTTTCTTCATAATTAGTGTGGAAATAACTTATTTTTAAAAGATAAACAAAAGAAAAGAAAAATCAAATGTGTGTGTGTGTGTGTGTAAAACTGACGCATTTGTCCATTCAGATATAAGACTTGCAGTGCTTAGCCCTTGAAGTCTGGGTTTGAATCCTTACCTATTCAAATTGTTTCCAATTTATGGTGACCCTAAGGCAAACTTTTCATGGATTTTCTTGATGAGATTTGTTCAAAGGAGGTCTTCCCCTGAGAGGCTAGGTCTGGAGAAAGAAGAAGAAGAAGAAGAAAGAAAGAAAGAAATCATAGGTGTAAGTGTAGAGAAGATGATGAAATTTTAATAGGGGAAAAAGAGAAGATGGAATTGTTTACTAATCACAGCATTCCTTTCTAAGAATTGTGGGATGAGGGAATGTTATAACTTTGACTATTTTAAATGCTGTAACCCGCCCTGATTGCCGCGCAGAGGGGCGGGCTATAAATAAAAATTTATTATTTATTATTATTATTAACACCTACTTTGTTCCAGTATTCTCCCAAAAGAAAACAGTGCTCAACCAAGTGAAAATAGAACAAATGTGATAAAAGGACTACAACCCAGAATTGGTAAAGAGGTAATACAAGAATATTCTGAATAAATTCAAATTCCTAGGGTCAGATGAACTTCTTCCAAGAGTATAAAAAGAATTTGTGGATGTAATCAGAGGCTGTTGATAAGCTTTGAAAATTCTTGAGAACAGGAGAAATCCTAGTAGACTGGAGGCAGTTAAATGTTTTCCCCTTGTTCAAAAAAAGGTGGAGGGGAGGCTACCCAACCAAGTACAAACCAATTAGCTTGATGTCTATACTATGAAAGGTTTTAGAACAGAAAAATAAGCAGTCAGTCTGTGAGTTCTTAGAAAGGAATGCTGTGATTACTAAAAATATAGCATGAGTTTCTAAAAAAATAATTCTTGCTATACTAATCCTATATCTCTTTTTACATAGTTACAAGCTTAGTAGATGAAAAGAATGCTGTGAATGCAGAGTATCTTGATTTCAGTAAGGCTTTTTGTTTTGTTTTATATAAAATAACTTTATTAATAATTCACATTTACAAAAAGTGGACAGACAACATGCAAAGATGCAAAAATAAACCAACCCCCCAACAATACATAACACATAAAAGCATGTTAACATAACATAATTTACACAACCTACAATAACCTTCCTCCTACATTCCTACATTTCCAAGAATTCTAGCAAGCATAAAAAATCAAAGAAATTACAAAGAAAAAGAATAACTAAATCCTATTTAGAATTTATATAGGAAATAGCAATATCAAGTACATTTCTATACTGCTTATTAGTGCATTTAAGCATTCCCTAAGCGGTTTACAATATGTAACCTAATTGCTCCCAACAAGCTTGGTACTCATTTTAGCAACATCTGAAGGATACCAGGCTGAGTCAACCCTGGAGCCCCTGGCTTGGATTGAAATCACAACCTTGTGGTTTGTGAGTTGGTGGCTGCAGTACTGTCATTCAACCACTGCTCCACCAGGGCTTCTACCTAAACATCAAAATATATAAACACTATTTTGTCTGAATGTTTTTTACATATTTTATAAAAGGTTGCCATGTTTGCAAATAATTTTGACTTGTGTGCCCATTTACTAAATTGGTCAGTTTTTTCTGAGGCAGCCAGGTCTCATTGTGTTTCTGTCCATTTTTCAATGCTCAGAATATTCTTCTGCTTCCAGTATTTAGCATGTACTATTCATGCTGTAGTAATTATATACCAAATTAGTGTACTATGCTCTCTCTCAGATTCCTTACTGAAATCCGACATATTTAAAAGAAACAATTCTGGTCTCAATTGTATTTCAGAATTCAAAATATTATTCATCTTTTTTCCCAATTTAACTCAAATACTCTTTAGTTTTATTACATCCCACCACTGATGATAAAAAGAATGAAATGCATTACTATACAATTATAATTTGAATTTTCATATATTTTTGACAAATTACTTAGAGAGAGGTACAATTTCTGCATTATTTTAAAATAGCTTTTAAATAATTGGAAGGGGCAAATTTTGAGGAATGAATAATGGAATAGAGAACATGCCAAATTTGAGATGACTCTAAATTAGGAGGGTAGCAAATACTCCAGAAGATAGAATCATGATTCAAAATGACCTTAAAAAAATTGAAGAGCTAGGTCAAAATTGATTTTAACAGAACTAAATGTTGGGAAGGAAAAGGGAAATCCATAACTATATGACAGGTGATATCTGGCTTGACAACAGTATATGATGAAAGGATCTAGCATAATCCACAACATAAACATGATCAAAGATAATGACATTGTGCCTCCACCTCCCCCCAAAAAAATCAATTCACTTCTAGGTTGACCTAACAAGAGCATAGTGTCCAGATTGATGGAAGTGACAATACCACTTTATTTGGCTTTGGTCAGACCTAGCTGTACAGTTCTGGCCACAACCGTTTAAGAAGTATATTGAAAAACTAGAACATGCTCAGAAGACAACAATTTCTTCTGGCAGGTCTATCCAGATAGTTTTTTACATTACATTGCATTTTTTTAAAAAACCCAAAAACTGTGACCTTTGATTGTTACATGAAAATATGGCATGATGGTTAGCAGTGACATATATGCACAATTCTGGAGACCAGGGTTTGAATGCCCACTTAGCTATGGAAACCCACAAGGTGACCTTGAGCAAGTCACACTTTTCCAGCCTCAGACAATAACAAATCCCCTCTAAAGCAATCTTATGATAGGTTCACCTTAAAGTCATCATAAATTGGAAATGACTTGAAGGCACACAGGCAAAAAGAAATAAGACACGCACACACATAAAGCTTGGGTGTACTATTTGGCTATTTGGGGGGAAATGTCCTCAGAATTTTTAGGGGAAAGGGGAGATGGTGGGAGTGAAGTCCTCCAGGATTCTAATGGGACTACATGGTATAGTAGTTGCCTACCCCAGCTGAGATGATGTATTCCAGGAACACTTTTCCAAATTGTTTGGAGTCTTTTGGCTGAAGAGATTATGAAAAAGAACAGCAAAATAACAATAACAACAAAACCAACACTAATGAGCAAAGAAGAATGTACTAAGGGAAAGAGGGAATGAGAGGAAATCCCGAGGCTTCTAGCTCTCTGACACAGAAGTATGTTGAGGTAATAATTATCTCCTCAGAAGCAATAAAATTGCTTTAGCTCAGCATTGGTGCATAATTCATCTCCTCAGTAATCAAATTCTGACTTCTGAGAAGCTCTTGAATGGTCATCCTGGTGTCAAATGCTAGTGCTTCTGGAAGCTAATCCTCTTATAGACAATTTGCATCTCATAACAGATAATCAGCCACATGTCACTCTCATTTCACTGCAACAGAGAACATCATTAATCTGATTGCTCTGATAATGGAAAAGGGTAAAATCATAAAGGGTAGCAATCTTATGTGTGTGTGTTTTAAACAACACTATCACAGATTAAACACGAACCTCCTGCTTTTCACCTCTAAGCACTGCTCTTTGGAAATGAAATTCTGTGCCTCAGTTAGGTGACCACTACAAAGGAGTTACATTGATAATCTTTGTCCTGAGTTTGCCAGCTGCAGAAGATCTGGATATCCCTTAGGACAGGTACATAGTGTTTTGGCACTGTCCCTTGAATTTTGAGACAGCACCACTGTGGCTATGAGCAGTGACTCCATTTTTTAGAGGGGTTCAAAAATTCCCAAATACAAGACAGAAGTTGTGGCATAGAGAATGATGCAACCATGTGTGAAATGTTCTGTTTACCCAGAATTCCCACAAAAACAGGAAGCATCAGGAAAAGAAAGAGAACACAACTCTGTGTAGATTTACTGTGAAACAGCACCATTTAAACACACTGCATTCCTGCTAATTAAAAATTTGCTCTTGGAAGATGTGGCGATCTAAAACATGATCTGTGACATATTTGAAGTATTACAAAGAAACCATGGCCTAAGAGGGACCAGCTAAGCTTAGATAGTTGCTACAGCTAACAATGAGAAGAGATGGAAAGAAGAAAGTAAAGTTCCTTTATTTTGACAATAATCGTAGACACAAAAAGAATATATTTGAATATAGGTTTTGATACAAATGTAAATATGTATTTTCACTCAAAATGTGCACTTGAATTTATGTTTTCTCTGAAACTAAATACTGAAATGGATATTCCTCGTTAAAATATGCATTTAAATCTACCCTTTCTCTTACAATACATATTAAAGCATTTAAGCTTCTAATAACATCTTTGTAAAATTCAGAGAAATGCAATTTGGATCTGCACATTATACTGAAAGACATAGTCATATCGAATTCCTCAAACATTCTCTATTTTTGCATGTTTCTCTATCATTTTGAATCAAGTTTGTCATATATTTTACCTCCCAGTAAAATAACACAATCTTGGATTTACCAGACTCAAGAAGATTTATGTGGAAACTGTGTAGTATTTATTTTCCCAAAGGTTATTCCTCTGCAATATATATTTCTAATACTGTATAAAATATTACCCCTGTTCCATCAATGAATTATAAATCCCATTTGAACAGTTGTAGAATATTGCAAAGAAAGGTCAGTGTGTTCTATGGTGGGTTACTGTATTACTGCTTGGAATTTGGTTATTTTCATGCCACCTCAGAAAATGTTACAACAGTTTTCAAACACTGATGCCTTAATTACACTTTTTTGTCTATGAATGTTTATGTAGGGCTTAGTTTTAATTAAAAACATTGCTACTTTTAGCATCCTTTGATCTTGTTATTACATGGCATATGTTGTCTGTCATGATTTTTCGAGATCATAAAGTAATGTATGACTCACAACACTTCAACCCTCTTCTGCACCAATTTTAATTCCAAAAAAGCAGTGGGATAAGCAAGAGCTTTAAACAATCTTTGTTTATATTTTCTCCAAATACATCTATTATGCCTTTTTACAGAGGGCAAGGGTACTGAATCTGCTCCTCAGCCTGAACAACACTGTGAACATTTAGCTACTATTTCATGTGTGTGTGGGGTGTGTGTGTGTGTTTAAATGGACCCATCATTAATGGAAAAAAACAGTACTAAGGGAACAAGATGATGTCAGAATAATGTAGAGTTGCATGTGGATCACCAGCCACACTCTAAGCCCTTCCTGCTCATGCTGGCCAGAGTAGAATATGGGTGCATTTCTGCTGTACCAGTTCTGACCAAACCACTTGGAGGGTCTTCAAGGCTTCAAAGATCCTAGTACCACCCTCCCCAATACCTAATCTGAGACCTTCCTCAGCCACTGGAAGCTTCTGGTGCAAACAGAACCCCTCTTCAATGGAGGTTGTTTGATGCCCAGTCCTGATATTTCCAGTAATATTTCAATAATGTAATATTTCATTTATTTTCCCCACAAATTTGTTTTTCTTTCAAAGTGTACACATTTTCTAGCAGATTTTTTTAAATAAAAAAACAACAGTTTTAACTCATTTCATTGATTAGCTTTCACTAATTTTTGTCCAAATTCTAGACAAAAGGTTTACAAACTAGGATGTGTTAAACAGCACTGAAGTGTTGTTTAAATCAACTGTCCATCACATATCTCATGTAACCTCCCCCAGCCTGACTTACATTTACATGGACTAGAAAAAGTTAGACCAAAGGCAGCCGTACATGAGGCAGAGTGAGACAACCATCTCAAGCAGCAGATCCTGGAAAGGTGGTTAGCAGGGGCAGGACAAGATGGTGCCCTTTATTTTTCCAAGAGCAGCATGGTGTAGTAGATTAACTGTTGGACTACAACTCTGGAAAGTTTGATTCCTTGCTCAGCCACGAAACTGGGTGACCTTGGGCAAGTCACACTCTCTCAGCCTCTGGGGAAGACAATGGCAGACCTTCTCTGAACAAATCTTACCCCATGGTAGGTCTACCTTAGGGTCACTATAAGTCAGAAATGACTTCAAGGCACACAACAACAACAACAACAACAACAACCAACAAATGGAAGCCAAATGGCATGACAGTTGAATTTTTATTCAGTACTGGAAGCAAGATGCCTAGGAATGAATTAGTACGGGTTAATAGTCTAAGAATATCTCCTCTGCTCTAGTAAATCTTGATGAGCACAATCTTACCAGATGGCACAGCCTCAGTCCCATGATAGTAATTGTGAATGCATTTGCCACTATTATGGATAAGCAAACAAGTCTTAAGCATTTTCTGCAAAGAATTAATGACAAAAGGATGCATTTCTTTCTTTCTTTTTTTTAAATAAATTTTATTAACATTAAAAAAAACAAAAACAAAAACAGACAAACAGACAAAAAAACCAATACATGAATACAAACAGAAAACAATAAAACCAACAACTACTTACAACAACATATATCTAATAATTAAAAAGACTTCCTAGGTTGACCAGTGATTACTAAACAGCCCTATATTTTTGTTACCTCTCATATTAGTATTCTTTTAATTCTTATAGCCCACATTTAAAATAGATCTATCTTTAAATTATAATTAATTAATCCTAACATATAAACGGAAAAAAGAGAATAATGTAAATCCAATTTATAATAACAATAATAATAAGAAAAAAACAAAAAACAAGCCACCTATTATTAGCAAAAGATCAATCAAAATTCATTATCGTCTGTAGACCACTCTCTGATTTCCAATAATCCAGTAAAGGTTTCCACTCTATTTGGAAAGTGTCATAATCTTGATTTTTGAATAACGACGTTAATTTTTCAATTACCATTATCTCCCAAATTTTTTGTCTCCACTCCAAAATGGTAGGGGTAACTGTTAATTTCCATTTGGAAGCATATAATATTCTTGCAGTTGATATTAGGTAAAATAATAATTTACCAAATTTCTTTTCTAGATTATTGTCTTTAACTATATTCAATAAAAAAAGTTGAGGATCCAAACTAATAGAGATTGAAAATATATCCGTGAATTCCTTATGTATACACCTCCAGTAATTTTTAGCTTTATTGCAGCTCCACCATAAGTGAAAAAATGTACCTATTTTTTTGCCACATTTCCAACATTTTGGGGAATAATAACGTGACATTTTAGCTAATTTTACTGGTGTCAAATACCAATGGTACTGCATTTTGTAAAAATTTTCCTTAATATCCACATTGAGGGTATATTTTAATCTCCTCGTCCAGCACTTTCCCCACTGGCTTAGTTCAATGTTACATCCAATATCCTGGGCCCATGTGACCATCTGTGGTTTTACCAATTCACTAACTAGATTAAAATTTAATAACATCTTATATATTTTTGATATGTGATGGTCTTGTACTGAATCTATTATCTGTTAAAATTCTTTATTCATTGAGCCAATTTGTTTTGTTTTTTTTTTATCTATCAAAAAATGCTCCTTTATCTGCCAGTAAGCAAACCAGTTACAATTATAACCTTCTAAATTAAGTTGATCTTGTGTCTTTATCGTCAGGGGTTCCCAAGTCTTAAAAGGATGCATTTCTATGCTAATGCATCTGCTGTATGAAGGTATGCCATTGTTATTCACTAATCATCTCCAGCTTCTGAAATGCAATGAAAAATTGTAATGATAATATATTTTGAATAATAACTTTGATGACAAGTGTGTTCTACATTCCAGTTTCTGGAAACAGTTACCCATATTAGTATGATATTAATTAGGGCTATAAAGTATGCTTGCAAATTTTCTTGTAGAAAAAGGGAAGGGGCATCTCAACATGTCAGGGGGTTGGACTGGATGGCCCTTGTGGTCTCTTGCAACTCTATGATTTTATGTCTCAAATTGTTAGCAACAGGGGGTTCTTTTTTGGGGGAGGTACATTTCAAATTATCTTCCATATTTCAAGATTGTTTTTTCCCCAAAAAAATATTTCAGCATAAACCATTGTTTAAAATATAATGGTTTTGTGAAAAATGTTGTATTTTTCACAAAGTTCAATGATATTGCAAAAATTATAATTATTATTATTGGGGAAAAGGGGCCTAAAATGCAAAAATTAAAATTAAAAATGTGCGAAAATGTTCATGATCTCACAAGTTGGATTTTTTTAAAAAAAATGTCTGCCTGGAGGACAAAACAAGATCAAATTTGCATTTTTTGTAAATAGGAGACAATGATACATTTAAGCCAAATAAATATATAGAAGTCATGTAAAAAGAGTGGCATTATGTGGTGTTGGTCTTACCTATGCATCTTCAGAGAGCTTTTTTTTTAAATTTATTTTTTATTGAAAGTATAAAAGAAACACATATAAACATACAAAAAACACTATAAAATATAAACAACAGTAACATACAATATAGTCAAACAAAGAGGAAAAAAAGAAAATGAAGAAATGAAGAAAAAGGATGAAAAAGGATGAAAAGTAACAAAGAAAAAGAAATAAGAATGGAAAAGACAATTACCTGTATTTTCCGGCGTATAACACAACTGGGCGTATAAGAACGGCCCCCAAATTTCCCAGTTAAAATATAGAGTTTGGGATATACTCGCCATATAAGACTACCCCTCTTCCAACAGGGGAAAATGAGAAAGTGTTGGGGGGAAGGACTGCCAATATACTAGGTGATGCATTCTGGGGTATGTACAATTTGCGGCCAAGTGACCCTGGGCATGTCACACACTCTCACCCTCAGGGGATGGTAATGGCAACCTTCATTTAAAGAAACATACCAAGAAACACCCATGATAAGATTGCCTTACGGTTGCCATAAGTCGGAAAGGATTTGAAGATACATAAGAGCAACAAAAAAGTCTGCAGTTGTTTCATAAGTAGTACATGGGAATAGGAGCCAGCATGGTGTAATGGTTTGAGTGTTGGACTACCACTCTGGAATCCTGGGTTTGATTCCCCACTCTGTCATGAAGCCCACTGGATGAATTTGTACAAGTCACACACTCTCAGCCTCAGAGGAAGGCAATGGCAAACCTCCTCTGAACCAGTCTTGCCAAGAAAACCCCAGGATAGGGGTTCACCTCTTATCCGTTGCTGCTTCCTCCTCCTGCCTCACGCCACCCCTTCCTCCCCCCTCCTCCTCCTCTAACCTGAGAGGAGAACTTCCTCTCTTCTTCCTCCTCCTGCCTCGTGCTGTGCCACCCCTTCTTCTTCCTCTTCCTCCACCCGGCATATAAGACGACCCCTGACTTTGGAGAAGATTTTCCTGGATTAAAAAGTAGTCTTATATGCCAGAAAATACTGTAAAACATCTAAGACATATACTTCCAAGCAGTACCTAAGGATCAAGCAATTCATAGCATATAACCAATTCCATCAAAATTCAACATGTACATCATGCACAGTAAACTAATAGCTATTATAAAGTGGATCTTAAATCTGTTAATCAAAAGAGAAACTTCAACATCTGAATTCCATACATATATTAAATATTTTTGATATATTGAATATAATAATTATGCTACAAATATTATACATTGAATAATTTGACTAAAGTAATTATTTACTATAGCTATAACATATATCATAGGATATCGTGCCTAGTGTATTAACATCTATTTAATTACATTTCATTTTAACAATGCATTCAATAATGAATAAATAAGTATAATCTTAATTAAGGTCATGCGTCAGTGATAAAGTAACTACTTCAACTAGGGATTTATTCAGGAAAAACTATCGAACTTGATTTATTCTTTGTATCATATTTTTTCATATAATAGTACCACGGGGCCCAAATTTTATAAAAATCAGATAGCGGGATATTCCGGGTTAAGTATATTAATTTTTCCATCTCGTATAAGTCATATAATTTCAGTTTCCATTCTTCAATTGGTGGAATTTATTTCCCCCCCTCCCAATATTTTGCATATAATATTCTTGCAGCACTTATCAGGAAAAAAAGTAGTTTTCCATTTTTCCCATCTACCTCCTTACTTACAATATTTAAAAGGTATATTTTAGGATCGGGAAGAAATTGTACCTCTAATATCTCTTTTATTTCAGCTGTAATCTTTTTCCAGTATTTCTGTGCTAATTTACAATTCCACCACATATGTATATAAGAACCTGTTTCTCTTTCACATTTCCAACTTGTAGGATTATAACCATTATACATTTTGGATAATTTAAGCGGGGTTAAATAACATCAAACATAGATTTATATAGGCTTTCCCTCACGTCGATACTAATTATATATTTTATAGTTTTTTTCCATATTTTTCCCAGTCTTCTAAATTAATATTTTGGTTTAAATCTGTAGCTCAGCTAATCATATAATTTTTTTTATTATATTTTCCTCTTGTTCCCAATCTCTGATCAAATTGTAATATTTCAATATTAATCTTGCATCATCACCACTCACCACTTTTTCAAAACTTTTATATGCTGGCCCAATTTGGTCTAATTGGCAATCCAATTTGAATCTCTCCATCAATTGTCTATAAAAGAACCAATTAACATCATATCCTGCACTTATAAGTTCTTCCTGCAATTTAAGAATGATATTTAAACTTTCACCTTTAAATATATCCTTATAGCAAAACCAGGATTCTTCACTGTATAAATTTTTCATCAGAATGGCTTCGGCCGGAGATGCCCAATAAGGTATTTTCATGCACCATTTATTTTTATATTTGGACCAAACTCTTAAACATGCCTTATGTATGTAATGATTTTTAAATTTTTTGTCAACTTTAAATTTATCATAAAATAGATATGCGTGAAGTCCGAATTGTAAATCTACGAACTAAGGATTATGAATTAAGAATTAAGATTGCAACTTGATTAATGATATAAAAGAACTTGGATAACTTTTGACAAAGTCTCTTGGCTAGGTGATTTTCTAAAACACAGTCTGGGAAAACTCAATACTGTGGCCAGATTCAATTGTAAACTGTTCCAGCTGCAAGGTGACATATGGACATTTTGTTTTATTTTATTCTAAAGACCTGGTGATTTTTCTTGGACTTTACAAAACTACTCTATATTTGATTGGAGGACTTGAAGATTCTTGAATTTACTCGTATTGATTGAACTGATTCCACATTCGAGATTCAACTTGTGGTGAGATTGTTTATTCTACGAGATCGGGACAATACACATCCACTCCCTGTGCGATCTTGTCTGGAGTTATAGGAGCCAGATTGATAATGAGATACACCTGGACGTCTCTTTGCAGCAGTGATCTAGAAGGGCTTCACGTTATTCACTAAATAATTATAAATTTTATCGCTGTGAATTCAAACTGAGACATTTGTTCGCGGTTTAAGAAGAAAGTTAAGATCTTAATCAATTAGGAATATTTGTTTATAATTGAAAGTCAGAACGTGAGAATTCACATGTCTACATACTTCCCATTGAAATTGAATTTGAGGGCTTAATAGAAGTGGTCTTTTTCGCTAGGTGTCCTGGATTGCAGCCAGCACACACAAACCTACGCCGATAAGGATGGCTCAACAAGGTAACTAGCTATGCATCTGGAAATAGTCCACCAACCTTGCAGGAATTGAGAGAAAGAGCAAACCAAAAGCCAGAGCTGAAGTCAGGAATACAGGGGTTACGATAGTCAGTTCAGTCCAAGGTCAGGTCAGCCAGAGGGTAGCAATAGTCCAGTCTGTTCCGAAGTCAAGAGTCAAAGCCACAAAGAGTCAAGGTACAGGGAGCCAGTGCAGGCAACAATCACACCAAAGGATCATGCAATAAACTATAGCATTGAGTTGGCATCTCCCTGCTTCCTAAATAGGGGATGCCCTCCCCCGTACCAGATGAGGCTGATTAGCTAATTGCCTCGCAGCAATTCTCTGGGATCTGCGTCTGCCAGCACTTTCAGCCCTGCTCTGCCTGAAGGAGGGAACCTTCAAGCCTGATTCCTCCCCAGAGTCACCACTAGGCTGCTGTACCACCAGAGGAGTCCCATGAGCACTAGGACCTGGCTGAACCTCCTCCTCTGGGGCACCTGGTGTAGCCTCAATTACCTCTTGCTCTGGAGGAGCCCCATCCTCCTCCTCCTCCTCCTCTGAATCCAGCTCCTGACTGACCATGACATCAGGTTTCTGCAAATTATTTCAGTTGGAAAATAATGTAATTATAATAGCCCTTTTTTATTGTTACACTTGCTCTTTTCCTCCTCTCTACTTATCTGCACTTTTATAAGGTTGTATTTAAGTGAATTTAGTGATTATGTGATTAATTATATGTTGGACTAATAGAATAGTAATTATTGGGGTTATTGCATTGCTGTTGAGAGTAGTGTGAGATCACTAAGCTGTTTTAATAGCTGCACCTCGGTCTGCTTGTTGTATTAATTCTGATTTTTTCTCTTTCAAATAAATAAATTAGAAAATACTGAATATTGGATAAGAATTGGACAAAATATATTCATAAATAAACAATATGGACAAAATAACTACAAGGGCGCAGGTTCAAAAAATGAACCCATTAACACAAAGACGCCCCTCCTCGGAAAAATTAAAAACTCCTGACATTAGTCAATTGATATTGGAAAAAATTGATTTATTGTCGGTAAACTTTACTCAACAACTAGCTGACTTTAAAAAGGAGGTGAGGCAAGAGATCAGATCAGATCTGCGGGAATTAAACCAGAAAGTGGATAGACTATTGACCGATGTGTTGATGTATTAGAATTTAGGAACGATAAAACGGAACTACATTTAACTAAATTGGAAAATAAACGGGAGGATGATTTAGATGAATTGACGGTTATGGAGCAAAAGATCAGGGAGAAAGCCGTAAAAATAAGAGGATTAATTGACGAGAAAAATGAAAATTTATGTGACAAATTAATCCCCAAAATTGCTGATTTCTTGGGGAAGAATATAGATTTGATGCAGAATGAGATCGATAGGATATATTGTGTTAATTCAACTGTTGTTAAACAGAAAGGCCTCCCCAGAGATGTCATTGTGCAATTTGTGTGAAGACAAACCTGCGATTTGTTACTTAGTAAGCATAATGAAACCCCTTTGAGTTTTGAAGGTCAAGACCTTAAAATTTTGAAAGATGTGCCAGTACGACTTTTGAGAAAAAGACGTAATTATGCAAATTTAACAGCTTTTTTAAGAAAGGAAAAGGTACAATATAGATGGGAGGTACCAGAAGGGGTGACATTTTGGTGGAACAAAAAGAGAATCAGAATCATAACTCCAGAACAAGCAAATAATTTTTTGCGAGAATGTATGGGTAGGCATAGGACGAAGACCAAAGATAAGGGAGATGACAGACAGAATAAAGATGAGCAAGACAGCTGTGATCATAATGTTTTAGGTGCCTGTGCTCTCTTACTGTCAGCAGATGATATAAGAGAGAATGAGACAGAAGATGTAGACTTAGAGACGGAAGAGGATCTAGAAGAAAATGTGGAAGGAAATCTATTCTGAACAAAACTTTGACATAGAAAAAGTGACCTCTCCAGTCAAAATTGGAGTGGAGGAGTATTTTGACAATTGATAAGGACATTTACTTAACTCTGATACTATTTCTATTCATTCATAATATCTGAACGATTGGTCATGGGTCAGTATAAACAAATCAAATTGTTAACATGGAATGCCCAGGGGATGAATACGCCCCAGAAACTTAAGAAAATATTTCACTATTTACAAAAATTAAAATTTGACATTTATTGTTTACAGGAGTGTAGAATCAGGAAAAGATATTAAATACCTTAGGTGCCCGAGATTAAGAATTGAATTTATAGCTGCCTCCCTGTTTAAAAAAAGAGGAGTTGCCTTTTATATTAACAAAAAACTTTGAGGTGTAACCCTAGACCACAAGGAAAACTATCAAAGGCAAAAGAATCTAGGGAAAAGTAAAATGGATCAAAAAACCTCAATTTTATTAGGAACAAAATAGAAAAAAAGGGGGGATAAATAAGAGATGAGTTAAAAGTGTTGCCAAACTGTTTAGGCAAATAAAAATCCAAGGTTCTGTATGCAGAAACCGAATGCAAATTAAAATAATACTCAAATACGCAGCTCCAAAAATACAAATGGGAGGGATGACAATACAAGCCCAACGCAGGACCAAAAGTATTGCCAATCTATTTAGGCAGATAAAAATCAAAGGTTCACAAACTGTAAATTAGATTAATGCTCAAAATGCAAATGAGAAGGATAACAATATAAGCCCAGTTCCAGACCATAAATTAATATTCAAGCCTTATGCATATAGCCAATAAGTACTAGGCTGGAAAACTATAAATCCCACCCAATAAACAAATTGTAGGGAGATGTTTAACATGCAAAGTATATATAAGATAAAGTCTTCAACATCTCCAAAAGTGCAAATGGAAGGGATAACAGTACAGGCCCAATACAAGACCAAAAGTATTGCCAATCTATTTAGGCAGATAAAAATCAAAGGTTCAAAAACTGTAAATTAGATTAATGCTCAAAATACAGATGGGAAGGATAACAATATAAGCCCAGTTCCTACTATAGCCTTATGCATATAGCCAATAAGTACTAGGCTGGAAAACTATAAATCCCAACCAATAAACAAAATGTAGGGAGATGTTTAACATGCAAAGTATATATAGGATAAAGTATTCAACATCTCAAAAGATGCAAATGGGAGGGATAACAGTGCAAGCCCAATACAAGACCAAATGCGTTTCGACACTAGGTCTTCTTCAGTGGTCAAAAAATGCTGGAGGGAGAAAAAAAGATTGATGATATCAATAATTTGCCAAATGAATATGAAGGCCATATTGTGGATAAATAATATTACATGTATACCTGTTGTAACAGCATACAAGGAATAACAATGTGTGTAAGCACATCCAGCAAGAGTAAGTATATGAATATTCAGTATAAACCTAGAGGGATACATAAGAAAAATTTGTTTTATATAAAACCAATCCTCATTTATAATAAAGGGAATATTAAGGGGGATATATCCTTACTTACTATTCTCTGGATGTACCACAGCAGAATAAGGCTCAATTAGTTGTTGAGAATGGGGAGCTCTATATCACTCTAGCAATCATAAATCTATACCACCTGTGTTACACAACCTGAGACCATTTAGCAAAGAATGCTATTCTGTAAGTATTTACATCCATATGGATCCAATACTGTTACATACAATTGTAGGGGTGGGTTATCAGATATACAAATATGCAATAATAGGCAAAATTACAATGTTTCACTCCAATTACAGTTCTCATTTAAACCAAAGGGTTTCTGTGTCTGTAGAGTAAAGATCCAAAAAAGTTCTCTTCTTTGGAATTTCTTTTTCAAATTAACCCCAGTGCCAGACACTTTCTCAATTGTCCAAAATTTAATGTCCATATCAGAATGCTGGAGTTGTACAAAATGCTGGACCATTGGTGCAGTCATTCTTTGGTTCCTTATGCAGCTCCTGTGTTCAGATATCCTCATCCTGATCTTCCTGGTAGTCATACCTATGTAAAGTAGGTTGCAAGGACATTTAATTGCATATATAACTCCCTTTGTATCACAGGTATATAGTTCATTCAAAAAATAAGTTCTGTTATTAATAGGGTTTACAAATTCAGTTGTTTTTACACAGTATCTGCATACACTACAATTATAGCATGGAAAATTGCCTTTGGTTTTACTATGTTGGTTTGACTGTGGCCCCTTAACTATACACTTGCTGTGTACTAAATGGTCTTTTAGGTTCCTTGAGGGTTTATAAACAAATACAGGTTTCTCTAAACAACCCGGGATGTCCTGGAGTAATCCCCAATATTTCAAAATAGCTGTCTGTATATATTTTGTGTGCCTGTTATATGTAATAGGTATAAGCATTCTAGATTGTACTTGCTTTCTCTGTTTCTTCAGGAACAAGCTCTTTCTTTCCATGTTTCTTACTTTAAAGTAAGCCTTTTTTAACCCCTTCCTAGGATACCCTCGAACAGCAAATTGTTCTATTAAGGATTTAGCCTGTCTATCAAATTCCATAGGGCCAGAACAATTCCTTCTTAGTCTTAAAAAATGTGAATAGGGTAGATTATGTTTCATATGAGGTGGATGAAAACTATCATATCTAAGGAAGGAGTTAGTATCAGTATCTTTCCTATAAAAATCAGTTATTAATGTGGTTCCTCTTTTGATCACCAATACATCCAAAAAATTAATTTTGGCATAATCAAAATTCAACTCAAATTTGATCATATCATGTACACTATTAAGATATGCATTAAATTCCAATAGATCATTCTCCGAGCCATTCCATATAATAAAGATATCATCTAGATATATTTTGTATTCTAGTATATTAGCTTTAAATATATTCTCTTTATTCAGTATATACTTATGCTCGAAGCTATCCATGAATAGATTTGCTAATTCTGGTGCAAATTTGCACCCCATTGCAGTGCCTGATATCTGCCAGTAGAACTTATCCTGGAAAGAAAAATAATTCTGTTTTAAAAAAAAAATCTGCTAATGTACACAAAAAATGAGTAGGTGGATATAGATCAGGGGTAGGCAACCTTTCCCCTTTAAGGGCTGAGGGACTTCGGCTCCCAGAATCCCAGGAGCTATTGGCCAACATGGGACTATTGGCCAACATGGCTGAGGCTTCTGGGAGCTGAAGTCCCTCGGCCCTTAAAGGGGAAAGGTTGCCTACCCCTGATATAGATAATCCTTCCTCCTGTGCAATGTAGATTCAATGATCTCCATTGCTTCATCATGGATTATATTAGTGTAAAGGGATGCCACATCAAGTGTCACCAGAATACAATCATCATTAGGTAATGTAATTTGTTCTAAGACTTGCAAAAAATGTCCTGTGTCTTTGATGTAAGTAGAGATTTGTGGAACAAAAGGCTTCAAAAAAGAATCAACATATTCAGAAAGAGGTTCCAATATGGAGCCACATCCAGATATAATCGACCTTCCTGGGACTGGAAATTTATTCTTGTGTATTTTTGGTAACAAGTAGAAAACAGGTATTCTTGCCTCTGATTCTAACAAAAAACCATATGTGTTTTTGTTAATATACCCATCAATAAGGGCCTCGTAGACTATTCCAGAAATTAACTTTTTGATATCTTTAGTGGGATCTTAATGGAGTGGTTGATCCCAAACTTGATTGTAGAGCTTTAAAGCCTATAAAAAAAGAAGCAGGGTAGACTACCAAATGAATTTTTTATGTTAACTAGGGGCCTAAGCAGATGGCTTAAAAGGCCGACTTGGGGGCAGGGAAGAGGAGGGGCAGCCACACGCTTGGCGCCCCCTCCCCCTCCTGAGGTCGTCCTCAGAGCAGCTGGCTCTCCACACGGCTGGCGCTCCGAGGAGGAGGAGGACCTCCCGCCGCAGCGTTCACAAACGCTGCAGCAGAAAAGTCGCCGAAAGTGCGACGCAGCCTTTTGCGGTGCACTTTCACTGAGTTGTGAAAGGAGCACTAATTTAACACTCCTTTCAGGGGCGGCGAAGGTGCACTGCAGGATCGAGGCATGGGGATGCCTCGATCCTGCGGCGCAGCTTCCCAGGGTGGCCCACAGCCGCCCGTTTGCTTAGCCCCTAAGACATTCAATTTATCTGATGCTTATAGATTTAAAAACAGAAATGAAAAAGACTTCATATTTTATTCAAATAGACATCAATCTCTATCTAGAATAGATATGATTTGGATATCGGACCATTTAAATTCTAAAATTGTTAATATTAAAATATTACCAAAAATATGGTCAGAACATAATCCGGTAATGATGGAATCCACATTCGGTTCAATAGCCTGTAATTGGAGGTTAAATTTAATATACTGAAGGACATTAAAATGTGTGAAGAGGTGAGGAATCAAATAAAATATTAATTTAAAGAAAATTTATATCAAGAAACACGTGCACACATTGTGTGGGATGCACATAAGGCTGTCATAAGGGAAGTGATTATTCAGAAGACATGTGAATGGGTGAGAAAAAGAAAACAAAAAGACACTTTTCTCAATAAGGAATTAAAATGATTAGAAAACGAACCTGATTCCCAATTGATTTTAGATGAAATTAAATATATCCAAAAACAAATATCTATCCTGACAATGGAACAAACTGGGGAAAAAAATCAAATATGTGAAGCAGAGATATTATGAAGGTGCAAATAAACCAGGGAAACTTTTAGCGAATATGGTTAGGAAAGAAAAAGCTAAATGGGCCATAACTCCAATGAGAAAAGGTACAAGAGTAGTTACAACTCAAAATAAGATACAAAAAGATACAAAAAGTTTTTACTGAACACTTCCGTGAATTATACAGGGAAACTCCAATTCACATTTCCAAAACTGAGGATTAGTTAGGGAAAATTGAGATTCCAAAATTGACACAAGAGCAGAGGACATCCCTTAACGAACCAATTGTATATAAAGAACTAGAGCAGGTGATTAAAAATTCTAAAACATCTAAATCCCCACATCCAGATGACGTAGTTTTAACGTTATCTAATATAAACAAATGTATAGAAACCGTAATCACCACTCTTCAACAATATGGCAATGTTTCTGGATATCGGGTAAACAGAAATAAAACTGTTATGCTATATATATATATATATATATATATATATATATATAACGGAATTATATATATATATATATATATATATATATATGGTTATAGATCAGAAAATAAGATTAAATATTTGGGAATTTGGCTTACTGCAAAAAATTCGGATTTATATAAAAACAATTATTACAAAATTTGGATTGAAATTAAAAACGATTTTAGAAAGTAGAAAACTCTAAATTTATCTTGGCTCGGTTGAATTGCTCTTGTTAAAATGAATGTGTTAGCTAAAATGATGTACTATTTACAAAATATTCCTATAATTGATAATGATGCACCTTTTAAAACATGGAACAAAGACATTTCCAATTTTATTTGGTGTAATAAAAAGCCTAGGACCAAACTAGTAAATTTACAAGATAATTCAGAAAGAGGTGGCTTAGCCTTACCTAATCTTCAGTGGTATTATGATGCTTGCATTTTTAATTGGCTTCACGATTGGTTTAAATTAAAAAAATAAAAGGCTCTTGGATTTAGAAAGTTCAGAGAGCTTTTTCTTGACATTACCTCTGAGGATCATATTTTATAAAGTCATTGGTCTTCAGTTTTTAAAATATATTGTCAACCATGTGTCCACTGAGAGTGGTAATACAAAAAGCTTTTTTTCCCCTTTTTCTAAGCGAAAGTATAATTTCATTATTACTCTTTGCCATTTAACTTGTCAATTCTTTTCTGAAGTGGTAATCAGTGTTAAGTAGGGAGGGGAAAATCAAGTTTGTTTGTTTGTTTGTTTGTTCACTTTCTCTGAATCCCACCTGCTATCTTCATGTTTCATCATTCCAAAAGTCACCTTTGCACAGAAACAGTGGATGCCACACTTGTGGTAGACATAACTACATGTATTCTAGTTCCCAAAGATTAACAAGGACATAAAGTACTCTGAAAAAATGTCTAGAGGGTGACTAAAATCATAAAAGGTTAAAAAAACAAGCCCAGGAAGCTGGACATGTTAAGCCAACACACAAAATGATTAAGAAGTGATATGATAGTCATATTGAAGTATATCAATGGCTATCATGCAGAACATGGATGAGCATTCTTTTTTCTTTCTTTTCTTTTCTTTTCTTTTCTTTTCTTTCTTTCTTTCTTTTTTTGTTACTCCAGAGGATAGGATCTTTGAGTTCAAATTACAAGAAAGAAGATTCTTTCTCAATGTTACAATGAATTTCATGATGATAAGAGTTGTTTGACAGCAGAATAGACTCCTGCACTGAATGAGATAGACCTTAGGTTAGCTTCTAACTCTATTATTATTTTTATTATGATTTATGATAAAAAGTATATGTATGTGTGTGTGTTGTGCTGTATTACTATAGCTGTATTACTCTGTGCCTGGATAGTGCTGGAAATTATAATTTGTGGCCACATCATGACACCGCATACAGTTGTACCATTTAGGTTTATAGAGAAAATTGTATGTGTGCACAACTCTCTGTAAGCTTTTAGGCCCGTTCCTGAAAGTATGGAGATCATGAATAGGTTCAGTTAATGAACAGAAGCTGGAACAGCAGATTTGACTTCTGCCTTCCCTCCTATACATTAAATTGATGCAAAAAAAGAATAGTCCTAAAAAGGACTAATATCATAGACACATGGTAAAAACAGGTTTCATCATAACACTGACAATTGACCAAACTAGCTGAGTTTGGGAAATCTAATGAACTCCAATAACAGTGATAAACTAGGGACAGAATTCTCTAACTTTTTTTTAAAGTGTATATTTTGCAGGTGATGTGTTTTAATCATAGTGAAGAGTTAAGAGCCAATTGTGGGATTTCATTTCAACACAAAAGTGTTATTTGGCTTCTAATAGCAAGTGTAGATTGGGAGAATCTTCTTTATTAAAAAATGAAAATCATTTAAAACTTTTATTGATTTTTTTTCCTTAGGGTAAACATTAAAAGTCAGCAAGAGTTTGGAGTTTTATGATGGGCTCAGCAGTCCCAGTGACAAACAAGGTTTCTGTAAAGTGTTTACAAAAGAATAAACTAGAAGAACAAAATATTTGATAATAAATTGTGAACAAAGAGACCTTGGTGGAAATATTGTGACCTTGGAACTTTGAAAATGCTTCATAGCTGTTTAGTAATTCAGCACAGATACTTATCAATAATGTTTATTTCTTTTTATGGTATCTACCTGTGGTGTTACTATTACCTGATGTAGATGTAAATATCTCCAATCACTTAATTCTGCTTTCTGCATCATTCTCATTTCCTCCTTTTTCAAATAATTTCTTACATCCAATTTCAGCATGAACCATCTGTGTTAATATTAATACCCAGTCTATCATTTTAAAGTGGCTTGCTAATTGCACTGGCACAAAGGACACAAGACTCCTTTTAAGGGTATAAAACAGGCCACAACTTTTATTAAATTGTATAGGGTCAAAGCCAAATAATTAAATTATTACTATAACAGCTTTTCTACAGGTGTAAGTGAAGGTATATCCACCTAAGGGTGGTCCTTCACTGCCCGTGGCAAAACAATAATTAACAACATTATTAGCAGTAAATAAATAAACAAATATGTAAACAAATAATCAAACCCCTCCCCGGAAATGATGTCATATTACGTCATATGACATCACAACTTGTTATGACATTAATCTTTTTTTTTTTAATTTTAAAATAATTTTATTAAGTTGCAATAAAAAAAAATAACACACAATACAACACATATAACAATCATAAACAAATAGACAAAAACATCGCTGATATAAAGATAAGAAAAGAAGAAATAACAGAAACATCCTAAAGGTCTAAAAGAAAAGAAAAAAAACCTAATTAAGCAATTATTGATAGTAATAAACCTATTACAAAACATAAATATTACTTAAAGCTTCCTAAAATATATATTCTTTGTCTTGTTACAACAAGTACAATTTGAGGGGGTATTTCTTCTTATCTAGAATCCCATCCAAACCTTCTATACCTTCAAGTAATCCATTCCTCACCCCTTTCCTCCTAAACTTTCTCTTATTTCTCTTCCTCTTTCTCTCCTTCTCAATCTTGAACACTAATCTTCTCTAACTAAATACCTACACTTCCCTACACCCTAGTACTCAAACAACCACTTCCACCCACTTTCTCAAACCTTCAACACTTTCATTTACTCTCTCGAACTCACATTCCTCATTCCACCATTCTATGCATTCATACTTTCTCTCATTCCCCACTCAAAATAACACTTCCTACCTCTCTACCACAGCAATGTCATTGGATATAAATAGGTCCCCTTATCTCCAAAAAGTCGTTATTTAAAATTTTGTTTACATTACTTTTCCTTTTTAGATAAAGAATTAGAAGTTCAAAGAAAAAAAATATATCTATAGAAGAATCCCCTTAATATTTGCTGCTAGTGAGAGGTGCGTCCTAAGTGAATACCTAAATAACTATTATAATTTCAGTTTCACCTTTTATAAATATACTATCACACTTTTTCTTTAGATTTATTTAATATAATTTTGTTATAGTTTTAATCTCTTAAATTGATATCTACATGCTTAAAGCAATGCAATTCTTGTGCCTCATATCGGTTAGCTTTATTTGATCCCCCATCAAAAACAAAATAAATATGACTTGTTTTCCGATTTAAAAAGATTAATTTTTTTCCTCTTTCTTTCTTCTCTTCCTTTAGGAAAAAAAATCTTTAATTACTATTACCCAATATGTTTCACAAAATTTCCCACATCCATCTTTCTTCTTGGTTCAATAAGACAGTGTTGCTGATTTTCCCCATTTTCTCTCTAAATAATTTAGAACTGGGATCCATTGACTTAGATCATTTTCTATATTTTTGCCTCTAATATATTCCGTCAAAATGTCCATTTCAATGACTTCATAAAATTTAATAACCCACTCATTCATACTTGGAACTGTATTTTTTTTCCAATGTTGAAACAAAACTATTCTCGCAGTTGTTATTAGATAAAATAAAATTCTGCCCATTTCTTTATCTAATTCTTTGTCCCAAATATTTAACAAATAGATTTCAGGGCGACATTGAATATTTTTCCCAAGAATTATATTAACTATTCCATTTACCTGTACCCAATAGTTTTTAACTATTTTGCAAGACCACATACAATGATATATTGTTCCTGGTTCCCTACCACATTTCCAACAGAGGTTACTACAATTATACATTTTAGCAATTTTATCAGGAGACAAATACCATCTGAAAAAAACCTTATAGAAGTTTTCCCTTAAATTTTGCGAAGCGGTATGTTTCAAAGCCTTAATCCACGCAAATTCCCATTGTTCAAATTTGATTGGGTACCCAAAGTTTTTGGCCCATTGTATCATGTTTTCTTTTACCATTTCATCCTCCATATCCCATTTTAAGAGAAGTTTATAAAATTTACCGATCCATTTTTTATTATCCAACCAAATTTTATCTGTCTCGTTATAGTTTAAATTTATCCCTTTAGTTTTTAGATCTGATTTAAACCGTGCAGTTAGTTGACTATATTTAAACCAATCTAATTTAAAGCCTTTTTCAGTTAGTTCATCACGCGATTTCATTTTATAATCGCCTTCCCTTTCTTTATTTAATAAGGTTCTATATGTTAACCATGGAGGTGCATGTCTCATTTCTCTTCTGTGGATTGCCTCATGTGATGAGAACCAGGAAGGAAATTGTGGTATAAATCTATCTTTGTACTTGTTCCAAATCTTAAGCAAAGGTCCCCTGATGCAGTGATTGTTAAAATCTTTATTCACTTTAATTTTTTCGTAACCTAGATAACCATGCCATCCATAGCTCAACCCCTCTCCCTCCAATTCCAAAAGCTCTTCTGATTCTAATAGGATCCAGTCCCGTATCCAAGCCAAAGAACAAGCCTCATAATAGATTTCCAAATTAGGCAATCCAAGTCCGCCTCTTTCTTTTGCTTCTTGTAAAAATTTTAGTCGTATTCTAGGTCTTTTATTTTGCCAAATAAATTCACTGATTTCCTTATGCCACAATTTTATACACTTTTTATTTGTTATGATTGGGATTGTTTGGAATAAATACAACATTTTCGGGAGTATCATCATCTTAACTGTAGCTATTCTGCCCATAAAGGATAATCGCTTCTTTTTCCATTGCTTCAATTCTTTTTTTATTTTTGCCCATACTTTAGAATAATTATTTTCAAAAAGATTTATTGTTCTTTTTGTTATCGTAATTCCTAAATATTTTATTTTGTTTTGTGTTTTCATCCCCGTTTTAGATTCCAACTCTTTTTCTTCAGATAAAGACATATTTTTAGTCATGATAAATGATTTATCTTTGTTCCATTTACAACCTGTCACAATACCAAATTCTCTAAATAATTCCAAAACTACCCCTATACTTTTGTCCGGATCCTCCAAAAATAAGACCAAATCGTCAGCAAAAGCTCTTATTTTATAATTGAAATTCTTAATCTTGGTTCCTTGGATTAAGTCATGTTTTTGAATTCCCACAATTAACCTCTCTATCACTAACAAAAACAATAGTGGAGAGAGGGGGCACCCCTGTCTGGTACCTCTTGTAATTTTTACATGTTCTGATTTGGCCCCATTAATTATAATTTGTGCTTTTTGTTCTTTGTAAATTTCCCGAATCCAATCAATAAATTTGGTGCCCAATTCCATTTTCATAAGAATTTCGATAAGTGTTAGCCAATTAACAGAGTCAAAAGCCTTTTCTAGATCCACAAATAACATGGCCAATTTTTTATCACTGTGTTTCTCATAATATTCAAGTATATTCAAAACCATTCTCGTATTGTCTTTAATTTGGCGTCCCGGTAGAAAACCTCTTTGATTCACACCAATCCATTCTTTTAGATAGTTTTTCAGTCTATTAGATAAGATACTTGCAAATAGCTTGTAGTCTGAATTGAGAAGAGAGATGGGTCTATAGTTACCAATTTCTAACTTAGATTTACCTTCTTTCGGAATAAGTATTATATCTGCCTGTTTCCAAGTTTCAGGGAGGCCTTCTGATAAGATGGAATTCATCACTTTTTGAAGGGGACCACTTAATTCTTCAACAAACACCTTATAAAATTTATTTGTAAAGCCATCTGGTCCAGGGGCTTTTGCGTCTTTAGACCGGTTAATTGCATCTTTTATTTCTATAATTGAAATATCTCTGTTTAGTTCTTTAATTTGGTCTAATTTAGGGATGGCGAAATCCTCTTTTTCAAGAAAGTTCCTTAAATATTCTTGCTCAATCGGTTCATCCTTATATAATTTGGCAAAGAAGCTAGAAAATAAATCTTTTATTTTATCCTGTTGGGTTACAATTTGTCCTTCATAGTTTATTTCTGTTATTGTTTTGTTTTCTCGATTTTTCCTTAATCTTTCAGCTAGCCATTTCTTTAATTATTTATGTCATTTCCTTTGAATTTGTTTAGAGCCAATTTTTTTCTATTCCCAATTTAACTAGCTGAATTAATTTTATCTGTGGGATGGGGTCATTCCCCACCCCAATAAATTAATACACATACCAAAACATAGACCCTGTACCCCCAGTTGTGACAAACAACTAACAGATAATCAAGACCCAAACAGAAAATCAACACCATATCTCAGGGAGGGCGAAAAACCCAAGTAAAGCCTTGGGAAAAAATTCCCTCCCGGACCCCAAAGGCAACCAGCCAAGGCCTGAGAGTAAAACTAGCACTGAAACAAGGGTGGGGGGGATGGGTTGCCAAAAGCCAAGAACGGTTCGAAGTACCTCTCACCGTCTCGACTATAAAAATGGCTGCCTCCACGTGGTTGTATCGAGTTATAAGCAACAAACTCTCATCCAAATCTCACATAACAACAAGCTTGCGAGAATTG
Source organism: Phrynosoma blainvillii (assembly GCA_026167975.1). Taxonomy (NCBI): domain Eukaryota; kingdom Metazoa; phylum Chordata; class Lepidosauria; order Squamata; family Phrynosomatidae; genus Phrynosoma; species Phrynosoma blainvillii. The sequence continues at coordinate 194,206,616 of JANUYF010000003.1, read as the reverse complement.
TTAACACCAGCCTGTTGGCCCAGGCACGGTGGTGTGACCTTCTCCCCCCGCGCCTTGACAAATGAGGAGTTTTTGTCCTTATCTGGCCAGTACAACAAGAAACCCCTCCCGACAAGTCGTGGGGTGTCTTTCTGTTTGAAAGAAATCAAATTTTGGAGATTTCATGGGAAATGTTTAGCATGTTAATTAACAATAAGGTAAAAATCAATTTCAGTTGCATTCATGTTAAAAGGGGAACATTTTAATGATTAAATTGATTTTTAAATAGCCTTTAGATCCTTAACAAAATGAAGGTGATAACTCATATCCTTTATTTTGATGTTTTGCCACCCTAACCTAATCCATGTTTTCAGGTTTGAAGAACAGGAAACATTCACATGAATGATGAAGTTCCTATTTCTCGCCCATCCCAAAAGAGACAGGTGTTTCCCCTTTCCCCCTTCCATATAATCTCATCTGTTTAGCCATCCCTTTTCTTTAGATTACTGATTTCCATGTGGATCCCAGAAGAAGTCCCAGGTTAAGAACTTCAAAATTAAATTTACTTTGGAAAAATAATAATCTCCAACTGGTATCCAATGTAGGACACAGGAGGGCCATCTAGATGCACAGAAGGTGACTCCTTTTTCAAGTTGTTCACATACTTGTTGGTTAAAATATTTTAAATTTTTTAAACTGTCAAACTGTATCTTGAACACACATGAAGTATTTTCTATCTGGATCTATGGTATTTCAAATATCCATTTGAATTAAATATACTATGTTTTCAATTATGACTCCACTGAAATCCTCCTCAGAATGCTTTGTTTGGGGAGGGGTGGAAAATCCTCCTTTAGACAGAGAAAAAACATATGTGCACTTTAGTATTTACATTTGTGTCCTTCCTTTCATACAGTGAACTCAAGATGACATACAGAGCACCCTTTTCAGTACAAACTTTTGGTGTATATTAAAAAGAAAGATAATGACTGGCCAAAGGTACCAAATGAATTTCATGACATAATCAAATCATTCTATTTCAATTGCCATGGAGAACGACTACCTATTTGTTCCTCTTTGGGTGTGCATTTTATGTTATTTGCTTTCTTATATAATAATAAATAATAAAATTTTATTTATATCCTGCCTTTAGCCAAGGCTATCAAGGTGGCTTACAATTTAAAAATACAATCCCATATATATAGAGGACATATGAACGCCCCCTTAAAATATATTAAATCCATAACAACATTAAAATGTAACTTAAAACAAAATTACAAATCTAATACAATTAGACAGGGCACTCTGATTATAAAGGAATGATCTAATGGCAGGGGAGAGATTGTGGAAAGTATCTATCTGGGATCTCCTCCGGCAGGGCATTCCACAGTCTAGGGGCCATGGCAGAGAAATTTCTCTGGGAGGTTGTTGCCAATCTAGTTCTTATTGATTGAAGCAACTTCCTTCCAAAGGACCTGAGAGCACGGGGCGGATTATATGGAGATAGGCAACTCCTTAGGTAAGATGGGCCCAGGACATGTAGGGCTTTAAAAATTAATACCAACACCTTATACTGTGCCCGGAAACTAACTGTCAGCCAGTGCAGAGATTTTAAAACTGGAGTAATATGATCACTTCATGATGTTCCAGTGATCAGCCTGGCTGCCATATTTTGTATTAATTGCAGTTTCTGAGTTAGTTATAAGCAGGGGTAGGCAACCTTTCCCCTTTAAGGGCCAAGGGACTTCAACTCCCAGAAGTCTCAGCCATGTGGCCAATAGTCCCATGTTGGCCAATAGCTCCTGGGATTCTGGGAGCTGAAGTCCCTCGGCCCTTAAAGGGGAAAGATTGCCTACCGCTGGGTATAAGGGTAGCCCCATGTAGAGTGTGTTGCAGAAGTCGAGTTGTGAGGTTACCAGAGCATGTACTACAGTTTCTAGGTCCTTTACTTCCAGGAAAAAGCGCAGCTGGCATATCAGCCAAAGCTGATAACAGGCACTCCTGACCGTCGCATTCACCTAATTTATCATGTGAAGCAACGGGTCTAGGAGCACCCCCAGACTGCGGACACAGTCCTTGGTGGAGAGCGTGACCCCATCAAGACTGGTGGTCGCAATGCAATCTCTGGTTTGGGGGCCCCTATTGTAAGTACCTCCATTTTGTCTGGATTCAATTTGAGTCGGTTTTTCCTCAATCAGTCCATTACCGCTTCAAGGCATTGATTGAGGGGAGAACCTCCATCTGCCATCATAGCAGTTGACCAAGACATGGAGCAGAATATTTGAGTGTCATCAGCATATTGGTAACATCCTGATGATCTCTCCCAGCGGCTCCCAGATGTCTCCTGATGATCTCTCCCAGCGGCTTCATATAAATATTGAATAACCTCAAAGACAGAATGGCTCCCTGAGGGATGCCATATTTTAGCTCTGTTTTTGATGAGCAGCTGTCCCTGAGTATCACCCTCTGGAACCTGCCCAAGAGAAAGGAGCAGAACCACTGAAGAGCAGTGCCTTCTACTCCCAATTCTCTCAGGCACTCCAAGAGGATGTTGTGGTCTATGGCAGGGACCGGCAACCTTTTTGAGACCTGGGCCGGTCTCCATTAGCCAAGGTCTTGGCTGGGCCAAGGGGGGGGAATGGCGGTGCACGTGCGTGCTTACGCGCGTGCGCGCACACCCTCCACTGATGCGTGCGGGCCCCCCACGAGTCCCCCTACCAACCCAGGCGGACACCTGTCGCTGCCGCCGCCGCCTCTGGCTCCGCCGCCGCCGCTGCCACCTCCGGCTCCGCTGCCGCCTCCGGCTCCGCCGCTGTGCCCGCTTTCATCAGCGCGGGATGCGGCTGGCATTTTGGAGACCAAAATGCAGGCCGCATCGCATTTGTGCATACGCAAATCCTGCGCATGCGCAAACGTGACGCGGCCGGCATTTTAGAGACCAAAATGCCGGCCACGTCCTGCGCTGACGAAAGCGGGTGCAGCAGCAGAGGCGGAGGCGGTGGCGGAGCCAGAGGCAGCAGTCAGTGGAGCTGGAGGTGGTGGAGCCAGAGGTGGCAGCGGAGGTGGTGGTGGAGCCAGAGACGGCAGCGGAGGCGGCGGAGGTGGCAAAGGCGGTGCCTCTGCCGCCGCCGCCGCCGCTGCTTCCGCCGCCGCAGCCTCCACCAATGCCCGCTTTTGGCGATGCACAACAGCGCGTGACGCGGCCTGCATTTTGTTTCTCCAAAATGGTGGCCGCGACGTGTTTGCGCATGCGCAAATCCTGTGCATGCGCAAACACATTGTGGCCACTATTTTGGAGAAAAAATGCCGGCCGGAGCGTGTGTGGGCGCGCGCCGACAAATACAGGCAGCGGAGGTGCCGCAGCGGCCGCAGGGGTCCGCCTGGGCCGGTATGTCCAGCGTCCTGGGCCAGAACCGGCCTGGGGGCCATAGGTTGCCGACCCCTGGTCTATGGTATGGAAAGCCGCTGAGAGGTCCAAAAGCACCAACTGGTTCATGCTTCCCCTGTTGGTGCTAAGGTGAAAGTCATCTACCAGAGCAACCATGGCTGTCTCCACCCCATATCCAGGCCTAAAGCTGGTTTGAAATGGATCTAGAAAATCAGTTTCATCCAAGATCACTTGGAGTTGGAAGGTGACGGCTCTCTTGATCACCTTGCTCAAGAATGGTAAGTGTGAGACTGGTCTGTAGTTTTGTATGTCCAGGGGTCCAGGGAAGGTTTCTTCCGGAGTGGTCTAATGGCTGCCTCCTTTAGACTGGATGGAACAACTCCTTCCCTAAGGGATGCATTGATGACCTCTTTAAGGAAAGCCATCAATGCATCACCCCCCTGGATGACCAGCCAAGATGGGCAGGGATCGAGAGAGCACATCCTCCTCCTTACTTTTCCAAGGATCTTGTCCATGTCATCAGTACTCACTAACTCAAATTGATCCAATTTAATCTCATAAAAGGGTTTACTGGACAACTCCTCAGTCACTTCTGTTATAATCCCAACATCTAAGTAGGCTCTTATCTGAGAGATTTTATCTGCGAAGTAGATGTTAAAAGCATCACAGCAGGCTGTTGTTGGGTTAAGTAAAGGGTCCCTTACTACCCTAAACAGTTCTGCCGGATGAGATTCCACAGACGCAATACGGGCAGAGGAGAAAGACTTCTTCACTGCCTGCATTGCCTCTCGATAGGAATAAAGAAATTGCCTATGATGAGTTCTGTCAGATAAGAGTCGAGTTTTCCGCCAGGTGCACTCTAGTCAATGTCCAACCCACTTCATTTTCCTGAGTTCTTCTGTGAACCAGGGGTGACGATTTGGAGCAGGTTAGAAAGGACGCTTGGGAGCGATCGTGTTGATAGCTCTGGTGAGATCGGTGTTCCAAGTATTCACCAGGGCTTCAACAGGGTCACCGGCCTTACCAACCAAGAAACCCTCCAAGGCTTTCTGGAATCCAATTGGCTCCATTAGCCTCTGAGGGCGGACCATTTTAATAGGTCCTCCACCCCCGGTGGGTTGGACAGTGGCTCTAAGTTCATCCTTGATCAGGAAATGATCCGTCCATGACAGTGCAGAGGTATTTTTTACCTCTGCCCACGGATATACCTGCTCCGTACTAAAGACCGCATCGAGAGTATGACCTACCGAGTGTGTAGGCCCATGAACCAATTGGGATAGGCCCATGTCCATCATGGAATCCATGAACTGCCAAGCTGCACTTGTTAAACTGGTCTTGAGAGGGATGTTGAAGTCGCCCAAGACTAAAAGTCTAGGCGACTCCAGCAACAACTCTGAGACCAGCTGCGTCAGCTCAGATAGGGAGTCTGTTAGGCAATGGGATGGACGGTATACCAACAGAATCCCTATACTATCACTGGTCTTCAGGCTCAGGTACATACTCTCGAAATGGTCTGTTCTGGATAGGTATCCTGGTCAAGGAAAGGTTGTTTTTGTGAACCAGAGCCACGCCTCCCCCCCGCCCACTTTCCCTCACCTGCTCGAACACAGAATACCCAGCTGGGAGAGCCTGATTCCAGGTGATGGCACGATCCTCCCCCAGCCAGATTTCTGTAAAACATACCAGGTCAGCTTCCTCATCCATGAGAAGATCATGGATGATATGAGTTTTATTTTTCACCGACCTGGTATAACAAAGGAGCAGGGTAAGGTTCTGTGGCAAGGTTGGCAGGCTCCCCAACTTACTTTGGGCAACTTTGGGCAACTTTTAAACATTGATCCCGCCTTCTTTTGTAATATAGTTCTACCCTGTTATCGCCATATCTACCTTTGCCCCATACTACCTCGATAGGCATTCCCACAGTTCCTCTTTTTAACTCTCCCCCAACCCTCCCCATTCTAGTTGGTTATCTGTAACCCACAGAGTGTCCAGTGCTGTCGTTGCTGCTTCTCCAAGGACACAAATTGGACTTGGCTTTATAGCTGTGCCCACCCTTACTCACCACTGCGCTGCCGGTGGAAAGTTGGAATTGGGCTGGGCAAGAAACACACCCACAGCCCTTCCACCATTGTCGCTGTAGCATGAGAGGGAGAAATGTAAGCCTCTTAAAGTCTCCACCGGCATTGGGAGCCGGCCCTTTGCTGCCCAGGTGGTGCTGGGATGGTGAGGAGGACAGGCTCTTAAATCCTCCGCCCGCATTGGGAGGTGGCCCTTCACTGCCCAGGTGGTGGTGGGATGGCGAGGAGGACAGGCTCTTAAAGCCTCTGCCGGTGTTTGGAGCTGGCCCTTCGCTGCCCAGGTGGTGGTGGGATGGCAAAGAGGATGGATCTTTAACCCTCCACCAGCATTTGGAGCCAGCCCTTCGCTGGCCAGGTGGTGGTGGGATGGCGAGGAGGACAGGCTCTTAAAGCTTCCGCTGGCGTTTGGAGCTGGCCTTTTGCTGCCCAGGTGGTGGAGTGGGGAAAAAGAGGTTGTTTCAGGCTTGGGTCCTCCTGACTGGTGAGCTGGTGTTCTTGAGGGGTGTGGGAGTGGCTTATAATGCCAGCCCCTCCTGGCCATGCCCCCTCTCACTGCTGCCCTGTTCCAGGAGTTCCTCAGGTCCTTCTACAGCCTTCTGGCCCCGGTGGAATGGGGAAAAAGAGGCTGCTGCAGGCTTGGGTCCTCCTGGCTGGTTAGCTGGTGTTCCTGAGGGGTGTGGGAGCAGCTTATAACACCAGCCCCTCCTGGCCATGCCCCCTCTCACTGCTGCCCTGTTCCAGGAGTTCCTCAGGTCCTTCTGCAGCCTTCTGACCCCGGTGGAGTGGGGAAAAAGAGACTGCTGCAGGCTTGGGTCCTCCTGGCTGGCGAGCTGGTGTTCCTGAGGGGTGTGGGAGTGGTGTATAATGCCAGCCCCTCTTGGCCACACCCCCTCTCACTGCTGCCCCTTTCCAGGAGTTCCTCTGGTCCTTCTGCAGCCTTCTGGCCCTGGTGGAGTGGGGAAAAAGAGACTGCTGCAGGCTTGGGTCCTCCTGGCTGGTGAGGAGAAGCAAGATTAATATTAAAATCAGCAATATCTATGATTGGGAAAAAATAATAATTGGTGTGTCCCAGGCCTACAAGCGCATTACATAGACTATATATTTAAGACAAATTATCCCAAGTATTCCTTCCATGTTTAGTGAGAATATGTCCATCCATTTATGCAAGGTGAGGTAACAAATAGAAAAACAAATTGAATTTTAATTTTATTCATAAACTGATGCCAAAACTTTATCAAAAATGATGTCAACACATTAATTTCTTTCAGATGATGCGACTCATTTTTACCCTAAGTGTGTGGGAGTGCTGTAGAGCCCCCAATGACAGCAGGAATGTATGTTTAATTAATTTGGGGAATATGTAGCTTGTCTTTGTGAGAGGGGGCAATACCATTAATAACTGATTAAGTCTCCAGGCATGGGGAACTACATAAATGTTTATTAGAGGAAATATAAAAGAACACACAGACCATGATAACCCTTTCAAATAATCAGCATATTGAGCTAGCTGATACAGCAAAGTGAAAAGGAATAGCAGATTTTTTTTTGGTTGGAGGAGGTCTTACCTAATTGTCTTGAAGAAAAAGGTCCACAGAAATCCAGGATGTATGAAGACTCAAGACATGAAGCTTGAGAATGCAGGTTTCAGGATGTGGACAGAAATGGAGAAAGAACTCTGATGGTGTCCTAAGGGTGACAGTCATGTACATGTGGGAGGGGGGACTGCAGCAAAAAGGTTACATTTTGGGGTGCTATTTATACCCTTAAAGCCAACCACAATCCATAGAGGTCCTGTGGAAAGCCGAAAGCTTGACTGCCCCTAAACGGAGCCTGAGAAGGTTACCAAACTGGAAAGTTTGTTTTGATACTCACCTGATGAGAGGGGTTGATTTTGATCAACGATGCTTCATGGACTTTACAACACCTAGACAAGATCTGGAAACTCCAGGACTAAGAGGGCAGGAGGATTCTGGTCTTGCTTGATCTGACAGAACTCATCTTTTGGCTTTCAGTTTCCATCAGAAATGCAGAGTAGGGCTGTATGTGGTAGTGCTGTTCCATCAAACCTCTCCATCTCCATGCCTTTCCACATGGCTGGGTCTATGTATCATTCACACTACCCAATCAAGTTCTATGTTTGCCATCATAACCATGTTTGCTCATGCTGTTCCTACTGTTGCATCAAACTATAGCTGAATTACTAAACATATTAGGGGATGTCCAGATGCTTACATCACACACACACACACACACTAATTGGGGCATCCCCCAGGATTTTAAGTCAAACCATCCTAAACATACTATCTAAATTTGATGAAAATTGAATGGAAAAAAATGTGGGTTATCCCCAGTGCCCCTCCCAGCGAATTTTATGTACAACATGAAGCTGATATATTCAAAAAGTACACAACAACGGATGAAAATCCATCAAGCCATTCTCTCATTATGCAATAATAAACATACAAAGAGACAAAAAGCTCTGTGATGCCCCTGGGAGTGCCAGATTGGGGCCACAGCAACCACAAGCCATGACTCTGAACCTCATTTTTGCCACTCCAAAAATAGCTGGCAAATGCTGCTCCTTTTTGGGGTGGCAAAAAGCCACCCTTAGAGCTGTCACCATGACTTTTTTGTGCCACTTTGCTTAGCAAGTGTGCACGCTGGGCCAATGGGGTGCCTTGATGCTGCGCACCATGCAGTCAGGTGCGCAGCATGATGGCGGTGTTGGAGTGGGGTCAGGGTAGCTGGCATGTGGTCACCCCACCCAACTCCACCCCAAGGCCAGCATTTTAGGCTGGTCTGCATCATCCCTTCATTTCATTTATACAGATGAATCAGGTTTGTAGTGATTTTCATTCTGGCAAGTGACACTCAACAGATCTTAAACTTGAAAACACATCTCAGTGAATATTTAGTTTAACTTCAATAAAATGTTCTTGCATTTGTAGAACTGGATCTAATTATCTCAGGGTATTTAGATAGACCAATGTTTGAGACAACAACAAAAATTATGAAGTGGAGGAGAAAGTGTCAGAAACCATGTTCTTAAGTGGCTTTTTAAAAGTCTTTACTTCATATGTGTTTGCCTCTACAACTTTCAGAAGTTCTTTAGATCTCATAGGTATAAACAAATTTCTGGCAAGAGATGAGTTGCATCTCACATCAGTTGGGAGAAACATTTTTGCCAATAGTCTCAAAAAATTGATCTGGAGGGCTTTAAACTGAGTTATGTGAAGGAGGGAGACAGTATTCGGGAAGGTAAAAGGGCTGGAGAAAATAGTCAAAATGTCATAGAGGGAACAAGGCAAAATTTGAGCAGGCAGCAAGTAGGAAGGACATCTTAGATGTCTCTACACTAATGCCCAGAGCATGGGAAATAAGCAAGATGAACTTGAACTCCTGGCACAACAAAGCAAATATGATATAATAGGCATCACTGAAACCTGGTGGGATGAATCTTATGATTGGAATGTAGGAATAGAGGGATATAACCTTTTAAAGAGAAATAGGCCAAAGGACAAGGAATAGCATTATATGTCAGGGATATTTACACCAGTGAAGAAGTTCAGAACTTCACTCCTGGAAGTCAGGTAAAGAGCATCTGGATCAAAATTAAAAGGGTGGAAACAACAGGAATGTTATTATGGGAGTCCACTACAGACCCCCAAGTCAGATGGAGTAATTGGATGATGCCTTTCTAAAACAGATGACCACACACTCAGAAAGGAGAGATGTAGTAGTGATGGGTGACTTCAACTATCCTGATATTTGCTGGAAGTAAAAGTCAGCCAAAACTTTAAGCTAATTTAGCAAATTCCTCACTTGCTTTGAAGACAATTTCATTGTCCAAAGGTTAGAAGAGGCAACAAGAGGATCTGCTATTTTAGATCTGATCCTAACCAACAGGGATGACCTGGTCAATGGGATGCAACTGGTGGGATCCTTAGGTGGGAGTGATCATGTTCTCCTGGAGTTTCTTATACAGTGGAAAGGAGAAGCCAGGTATAGTCAGACACTCATTCTAGACTTTAGGAGAGCTGACTTCAGTTAGTTTAGGGAAATATTGGAGGTGGTCCCATGACCAGGAATACTAAAAGAGAAGGGGGTTCAGGATGGATTGGAGTTTCTCAAAAGAGAGATACTGAAGGCAAAATTTAAAACAGTTCTAATGAGAATGGGAGGTTTCTCAAGAATCCAGGATGGATGACTAAAGAAATTACAACTGAGCTAAGTTTTAAATGGAACATGTATAAGAAATGGAAAAGAGGAAATCACTAAAGAGGAATTCAAACAAATAGCTAGCATATGTAGGGGTAGACTCAGAAAAGTAAAGCACAGAATGAGCTCAGGCTTTCTAAAGAAGTGAAGAACAGCAAAAAGGCTTTGGGGGGTATGTCCAAAGCAAAAGGAAGAAGAAGGACATGGTAGGGCCACTGAACAGAAAAAAATGGCAAAATGCTAACAGGGAACAGAGAAAAGGCAGAACTACTCAACACCTTCTTTGCCGCAGTCTTCTCAGAAAAAGAAAGGGGTGCTCAATCTGAGGGAAATCGAGTAGAGGACACAATAGGGGAAATGCAGCACAGAATAAATAAAGAGGTAGTACAGGAATATCCGGTTAACCTAATTGAATATAAGTCTCCAGGACAAGATGAGCTGCATCCAAGGGTTTTAAAAGAATTGGCAAATGTAATATCGGAGCCATTGGCAATAATCTTTGAGAACTCCTGGAGAACAGAAGTCCCAGCAGACTGGAGGAGGGCAAACGTTGTCCCCATCTTCAAAAAGGGGGGAAAAAAGAGGATCCCAAAACTATCATCCAGTTAGTCTGACATCAATACCAGGGAAGATTCTAGAGCAGATCATTAAACTCCCAGGGATGGCACCGTATTCTGCTCTGGTCAGGCCCCACCTGGAATACTATGTCCAGTTCTGGGCACCACAATTCTAAAAGGATGTTGAGAAACTGGAGCGTGTCCAAAGGAGGGCGACTAAAATGGTGAAGGGTCAGGAAACCATGCCCTATGAGGAACAACTTGGGGAACTGGGTATGTTTTGCCTGGAGAAGAGGCTGTTAAGATGTGATATGATAGCCCTGTTTAAGTATTTGAAATGGTGTCATGTTGAGGAGGGAACAAGCTTATTTTCTGCTGCTCCAGAGAACAGGACCTGGAGCAATGAATGCAAGCTACAGGAAAAGAGATTCTACCTCAGCATTAGGAGGAACTTCTTGACAGTAAGGGCTGTTTGACAGTGGAACCTCTCCCTTGTAGAGTAGTGGAGTATCCTTCTTTGGAGGTTTTTAAACAGAGGTTGGATCTATCATGTAAGCTTTGATTGAGAATTCCATCATGGCAGGAGGATGGATTGGATGACCCTTGTGGTCTCCTCCAACTCTATGATTCAATGATTCTAATTTCTGGTTTCAGTAATATGGATCCCTTATTATTTTTTAAAAATCTGGATTTCCCACAAATCTTATGAAACCTTGGGATTTGTAGTTTATGGAGGAGTACTTATAATTCTCGGCCAGAGAGTTCTGGTGTCTCATCAAACTAATTGAATTTCAACACATCCTCAATTATTTGAATTTTTCTTTTATATGGGGGAAAATAGACCACCACATTTTCTATGAATACAACATAGTAATTTTCTCTCTCTCTCTCTCTCTCTCTCTCTCTGCATACATTACCCACCATATAGTAATGTGCATAAAAGGGGTAAAACACCATGGAATAAGTGGACATTTTATTAAGTGGCAATTTGGGAGATTTATTCTGCTTCCAAAAGGCTCATTTTAGATTTAATCTCAGACTAAAAGATGATACAATGTAAACATTACTCTTTTAAAAAAAATCCAGTATAATTGAGCTTCCAAGCTTGGGCTTCATATCTAGCTGATAAATTAAAAGGCTGATTTTCATAGTTTAATTTATAATCAGTAAGTTTCCTGTAGAGATTTTCAGGCTATATAGAGATAAGCGTAGTAATTAGGCACATTATCATGAGATTTAACATATAATCTCAGGAGTTCCTAAAGATTAGAGTCAACACTGAATTCAAATACTCTCTATTTCTTTGTATGAAGTTTCACTGCTTTGTTTGAAATAGAGATGGGTGAACAGAGGAGTGCTTCCTTCCAAAATGAATGAGATATACTTGAGTATTCGAGTACAGCATTATTTATTAATTATTATTATTTTATTCATTTTTATCCGGCTGCTAATGGGACTCAAGGTGGCTAACAACATATTTAAAACAATACAAATTGGAAAAATATGAAATCATTACTAAAAGTATAAAAATAAGATTTTAAAAGAATTAAACAATTTATGAGGTTAAAAGACATTAAACATTTAAAATATTAAAATGCATTAAAAGACTGTATGCGACCTTAAAACAAAAATACCTGACATTAAATTAGTTTATAAAAGCCTGATGAGACAGTAATATTTTAACCTGCCATCAGAAGGAGAACAATGATGGGGTCATCATGGCCTCTCTAGGGAGGGAGTTCCACAAATGGGAGCAGGCACTGAGAAGACCTCTCCCTTGTTCCCACCAAATGATTTTGAGAGGGTAGAAGAACAGGGATAAGGGCCTCTCCAGATAATCTGAACATTCTACTGGGCTCATTCAGTCCTTCAAATAACCTGGACCCAAGCTATATAGAGCTTTATAGGTCAAACCCAGCACTTTGTATGGTGCCCAGAAATGGACCAGCAGACAATGGAGCTGTTGCAACAAGGGAGTTGTGTGTTCCCTGTAGCCAGCCTCAGTTAAAAATCTGCTTGCAGCTATTTGAGCCAACTGAAGTTTCTGAATATTTTTCAACGACAATTCTATTAAGAGCATTACAGTGTAGTTGGGTTTTTTGGAGGGAGGAGAACTCTTCTAGGTACTAGTTCTCTGCAGCTAAAGATTTTAAAAACAGACAATTAACCAGAGTGACTCCAAGTAAATTGAGTTAGAAGGACAAACTATGAAATCCTGGGATTCGTAGTTTTGGAAGCACATGTTGCAGCAAAAATGATTATTTCTTTATTTTAAAGACAGAAAAATATAGCCGCAGGAGCCAACACAACAGTCTATACTCAAGGCAAGCTGTTTTTCAAAGAAAAAGAGGGGGAAGCCAGCATGGAAGCAAAACCCCTTCTTGTCACTATTCCAGGGTGAGGGTGGGGGGCAAGTAGAGCTAAGTTTAAGAGGCTTAAGCTAAAAAACAAGCATGGGTTTTCTCACCCTCCAACATGAAGAAAATGACTGGAGATTGGATCAGGGAAGCAGGCCTCAGAGAGTGAGTGAAGCAGCTCTAAGAGAGGGAAGCAGGTCAAAGAGAGAGATTCTCTTTGTGTGTCAATCATTTTACATCTTTTTAACTTGGGGGAACAGCATTCTAAAAGTGGTAACACCTCTAGGTGGGGTAAAACATGACCTCAACATGTGCTTCTAAAAGAAGAGAGATGAAGTGCCCTTCTGATAATGACACCTAAGTGGTCTGAGCAGTAGAGATGGTGTGTTGTATACACAAGACAAAGCCAATTAAATATAGATGTTCATCCTCTTTCAAATCCAGATTTGTTTGTTGGAGCTTTGTGCAAGCTGCTCAGTATCTCACAATGTGGGGTGTACCCATATGAGCCAGTATGGCAGGTTTTCATTCTGTGGAGGTAAACAAGATATTTAAGCCCTGATTGTTTTCATCAGTGCAACCATTTCCTTGTCAGCAGGGGGTAAAGTACAACTTCCAGCTTACACTTCCTAATAAAGTTTTTTTTAAAAAAGATGGACGTTATGCTTTTTTTACTATTTCTGCAGGCTAGGGCAACAGACAGCTTTCCTGTCTTATGCATCAAAGTCTAATATGATGGGCCCTTGGTATCTGCTGGGGCTTGGTTAAATGACCCCTTGTGGATACCAAAATCCATTGATGCTCAAGTTCCATTAAATACAGTGGCATATAAAATGGTGTCCCCTATATAAAATGGCAAAATCAAGGTTTACTTTTGTAAATGCATTATTATTGTTGGTGTTATTATTATTGTTTTTACTGTTATTATTTTAATATTTTCAAATGGTGGGTGGTTTAATCCATGGAATACTAATCCATGGATATGTATGACCAATTGTATTAATATTTATTGAGCATAACATGTTACAGCCCCAGATAGAATGAATTAAATTAATCCAAATGGGATATAATCTAGGCAGGTACCATCATAGCCAGATCATCTCCAAGAATGGGCATACTTGGGACATTAGGTTTAACTGTGCAGAAAGCTGAAACACTGCTGAAACCTGGGCTTACAGAACCAGAGCTGAATTCAAGAGTACCTCCAAACTGTGAACCTATGTTTTTAGTGGGGTGTGTGTAACATCATCTAACACAGGTTGACTCCCTATACCTATTTCCCATATTCCCCAGGTTTCAGCAGTGTCAAGGAGTGCTTTCTGCACAGTTAAAGCTAGTGTCTTTTGACTGATGAAGAACAGCACATGTAGATATCTCATCTGAATTAAACTTCAGTTTCTTTGCCCTCATCTAGTCCATTACAGCTGCAGGCACCAGTTTATCACAGGAAGAAGCTTTCTTGGTATTAAGTGGAAAGGAATAACAGAGTTTGGTGTCATCAGCATACTGGGGACACTTGATCCCCAGACTCCGGGCAATTTCTTCCAGTGGTTTCATGTAGATATTCATTAGCTTAGGGGACAAGGTTGAATCCTTGGGCCAATGTCCAAGGAGTCAAGTAGGAATCCCATAGTGCCACCCTTTGAGGGTGCCTCTCCAAGAAAGAATGGAGCCACTGTACAACATCCTCATCATAGAGGTGACTCAGAAGAATACCATGGATGATGGTATTAAAAGCCATTGAGAGGTCCAGCAAAACCAACACTCTTCTTGCTCAGTTCCCTGTGTAGGTCATCCACCAAGGTAACCAAAGCTGTCTCTGTCACATAACCAGGTCTGAAACTAGACTAAAATGGATCTAGATAACAAGCTTGTTCCATCCTCCTCCTACTACAGCAGCCAAAGCAGTCAAAAGCCACGAGTGTCCAAGAGCATTCACTTCATAACTCTGCTTTTATTGAAAGCTGAAATTTCCCATAGCTAGGGCTAACAGAACTGACACCATCAGCATGTATCAGTATGAGCTGATAATAAGTTTACTTGCTCTCACAGAATTCAGAAGTGAATTGACTGCTATACCTCCTACAAAAAGAGAATGATAGTGGGTGTCATTAGAACATTGTGCTACAAAGCTGCTAAAAACACCACCCATAAGTTATTCATAATGCTGAGGGGACAAAAAGATAATAAACTCTTCGATACCATTTAGAACCTCCCTTTAAGAAGGATAGGACAAGCTTGTTTTCTGCTGTTTTAGAAACTAGTATAAGGAACAATGGATTCAAAATACTTGAAAAGAGATTCCACCTAAACATTAGGAAGAACTTCTTGATGGTAAAAGTTGTTTGACAGTGGCCTCCACTGCCTCCAAGTCAAAGGGGAAGTGTTTTTCAATGATAATGAAAGGGAAAAAATATTATGAATACTGTATTAGCTCATATTTGTCTCTGACATTGAACTATGAATTGTTAGTCAAGGTTTTGTGGAGCAGTTCCAATATGGTTGAATTATGGATCAGTGACTAGAAGGCTTTTGATTGGTCAAAAAGGCTTCCACATCACTTTGGGGGTGCATCATAGTTTGAACTTTTAAGGAGCTATCCAAGGTACTGGACTCGATTCCCAGAACAGATTTAGTACCTTGGATAACTTGTTTAAAATTCATACTAGAACTTGAAATATATTCTCCATTCCACAACCACCCACCACTTCTTTCAATATCTTTTTTTAAAAGGGGGGATCAACATACAACGAGCATCCATCTTGGTAGTTTAATTTCTGCTACCCAGTCCCAATTTCACCTTCACAGGTTAAGTTGAATTTGACTATATCATATTATTTTCTTTTAAATGACCGTCCCCCTCTGCAGACCAGGGCGTCGGGGATGCCCTGGTCTGGAGCGCCGGCGGAGCTCAGCCTCCACACCGCGGCGCTCCTCCGGCGACTCTAAAAGGAGCACCAAATTGGCGTTCCTTTTAGATGTCAGGGAAAGTGCACCCTAAAAGCAGCGGGCGCACTTTCCCTGACTCAAACGCCGCGGCGCGTCCAGTCGCCACGGCGTGAGGTCATCCCCAGAGCGCCGGCCATGCGGACGGACGGCGACTCCGAGGGCGACCTCAGGAAGAGGAAGGGGCGCCGCTCGTGTGTCTGCCCTCCTCTTCCGGGCCCGGAAGACGGCTCAATTAGCCGTCTGCCGAGGCCCCATGTGTCCTTCATATTTAAAAACAGTATCATTTTCTGCAGAGCACTTGATGGCTTCTCTTATTCCTAAGGAATCTTGTTTGATAGAAAATGACAGTGAGCCTACAAGCTATGTGAGATTTTTTCCCCCTATGCACTCCCATGAACTCTTGAAGTGGTTATTAACTAACACAGATTCCTCAGTTTATTAAGCTTACCCTTGAAGCCACATTTCATACAGAAGACTGTCAAAGTGAAGTGTGTGTTTTCTTTAAAGTCTTCTAACATTCTTATTCATTTAATCACAAAAGACTGAAAGAAAACATATTACTTATTTAATGCCACAATGAACTCTAGTTTGCAAATGCATTATTAAATGTTCACATACACATATATTCATACCTGACAGATCATTCTAATACAATGAAGAATGTTTATAATTTTCAATGTGAAAACATTTTTTTAGAAAGGATAATTTCCAAGGGACACACCCTTTGGGGAAAAAATAGATATTTCTGAATTGCAATGGTTTCATCTTTATTTCACATGATCATTATCCCAATGCTGTGCATTTCGGATTGGCTTTGCTCTCTCTTACATTTCATTTAGGATGTACTTGATCTGACAGTATGAAGTGGTATTTTACACCATTTCTGCTTTTTAATGTTTGCTGTAGCCCTTCATGATGCCAGTCATAAGGGCTACACTCAAGCTTTTCATGCCTGTCAATAGCTTCTGTTATTCAGGTCTAGGTTTCAATGAAGCACAAATAAATATTTTAAATGTGAAAAGAAGAAAGAAATTCAAACAAGGCTGTTTTATCAATTTGTGAAAACAAACATAAAAACATAAGAGAAATTTGAATTTAGATCCAGCGGTACAAATATTCAATATTATTATTTTTGGCATTTGAGTATGGCATTATGTCCATCAGGGTAAAAGCCTCTTGAGGTTTGTGAGCCTTCCTCAACTATGGCCTTGTCTACATTTGCCAGAACACTGCAGGCTGTAGTTTTTTGTTTTTAAAGATGGACAAGAGGCAGAAACCCTAAATCAGGTCTGGAAATTTTGTAAACAGCCCAAATCTGATTTGGCATTTGGGGGCTGTATAGTGCAAATAGCACACAGCCATCCTGGGCAAAATTTGGCATACATAGATTATGTAGACAAGCTCAAAGCAACATAGTGCTTCTGGGGAATGAGGGAATTGCCTACAATCAAGTTTGGATCACAAAATGATCCAATTTACAGAACACCACTATGTGTATCTATTCAATAGAAAGTTCCATTTAATTCAGTATAACTTACCTCTGGGAAAGTGAGTGTAGCAGGAGGGGGCAAACAGGTGCTTTCATGGTGTTTTGGACTGTAATGTCTATGAAACGCAGCGTATCATATTCAGTGGTAAAGAATTATGAGATAATATATCTGTAGGGCACCAGCTTGCCTATACTGGGATATAGAACTGGACTCTTTAGAATGTCTATGGAGGGAATATTTTTCATCAGCTCATTTCCCCCAGTCATTTCTCAAGGGGTTCTAGAGTGGGTTTGGTGGATACAATTGATATGAGGAAACAAGTAACTTTTTCTTCCATAAACTCCTTAAATTAACTTATTTTATGATCTGAATGTATATGTGCATACCAAAGTAACTATGTAATAGAGGAACTAGATAAATAATGATAAATCATAAATGATGCCTCACTGACAGATAGTGTATTAAATGTCCTCAGGAATTTTTTTCTTTCCAAATCCCTGTGGTTTTGCAGTAAACAGAAAGCTTGTATTATTCACATAATCCTTGTACTAAGCATATTTATAAAACTAGGAATGCTCACTTTTAAGGAAGATCTATAATATTAGAATCCTTGGGAGTTATTAATATTACTACCATATAGGATTTTTTAAAAAAATGCAACTATACCAGTGAGATTAGCATCCAACACTACATCACTGCTAATAGACTGACATGAATTACAGAATATTTTAGATATGTACAGGCAAAAAATGAAAAACTAACTTTTGTGGCCTCAGTACAATTGAACATAAGAAAACAGAACTCCAGAGCATAGTTCCCAAAAGCACACAGGCAATATTTTACTCCAAGTATGCCATTTGTTTGTTTGTGGCAGAGGATACATCTACTAATAATAATAATAATAATAATAATAATAATAATAATAATAATAATGCAGTTTGATGCTACTTTAAATACTGTAACTGCATCCTATGGAATCATGAGAATTTGTCATTTTACAAGGTCTTTAGGCTTTTCTGCCAAAGAGTGCTAGGACCTCATAAAACTACAAATTCTAGGATTCTGTGAGATGGAGCCATGACAGTTAAAGTGGTGTCAAAGACACATTATTTCTACAGTAGAGATGCACCCAGAGTCTCCTTTGGAGTTTTCTAAGAGGAGGCTGGATGGCCATCTGTTGGGGATGCTTTGATTTTGTATTCCTGCATGTTAGGGGCTTGGACTGGATGGAACTTGTGGTCTCTTCAAACTCTATGATTCTGTTGTCTCTTGGAGCAAATCTATTGTGATATTTTCTTCAATACCTGGATCACATTTTCAGAGTACCATAATCCTCTTTAATCTAAATAGTTAGAACTGTCCTAGACCTTTTCTTAACTACATTAGGTCTACCTGCAGGATCAAAAAAATAACCTTCTGTTGAAATTAATCTTGTGCTTTTAGCAAGTTGGTGAACTGTGATTCATCAAGTGAGAATACATCATGGGAATCATAGTATATTAATTTGGTCTAAGACTTACTCATCTGTGGTGAGAGCTGTAAGTATGTAAAGCAATATGAGACATTACCTAATAATAATCAATCCTACCAAGTCCATATTTCTTACTTTATCCATATTTCCAAAGTCACGTTTAGCACAATATGTGATGCTCTTCCTAACTGCTAACCACATGGAAATTCCAAAACATTACACTGGAAAAACCATTTCAAACATACTCCCTCGGAATGTAGTGGAGTCTCCTTCCTTGGAGGTCTTTAAGCAGAGGCTGGATGGACATCTGTCGGGGATGTTTTGATTGGGAATTCCTGCATGGCAGTGGGTTGGATTGGATGGCCCTTGTGGTCTCATCCAACTCTATGATTCTATGATTTAATGATTCTATGGTTATACAAGTTAGAATTATAAAGGCCCTTTGCAGACTGCCAGAAATAGTGCAAACTGAGTCCACTTTAACTGCCCTAACCCAGTGCTAGAGAATCAAGGGAACTGAGTTTATTGTGGCACCAGAGCTCTCTGACAGAGAAGGCTCAATGTCTCAGAAAAAAAATACAATTCCCGTGATTCCCTAGCACTGAGCCAGAGCAGTTAAAGTGGACCCAATTTGCACTATTTCTAGCAGTCTGCAAAGGTCCAAAGTTACCTCACCATCGCTAGAGGTGGATATTGCTGTGCAATGGAAGTCTTTTCCATTTCAGAGGTCATTCTGATTTGGGCACATAGGAGAATACATCATTGGTTTTGTTCTTATACACAAATAAATGTACAAATTTCTGGGCACATTTTGTGGACATTTGTGAAATGAACATATTTCTCTAGTGCTTTTTTTTTGGGGGGGGGGGGAACACAAATTCCATTGCAAGCTCATAAATGTACATATTCCTTTCTGCAATTTGCATTAAGGTTTTGGGATATGTAAATTGGCCAAGCTAGTATCAAAATACAAAACAAATGAATTCTGCATCCAGCCCTAGCACATTGGTCACAGGGATTTCCAAGCAGGATTATTTTATGCAATAATAATGCCCTTACCAATTAATGTAAATTTAAAAAATTAGGCATTTCAAATGGTCAGTGTCCCATAGCTCTTTTTGGAAGGAAGCGTGACTTTATGTATAATGGAAGCACACTTTAGGCATAATCTGTATAAACAATCAAAGGTTCAAATACTGTACATTTATATGTAGAAACCTCAGCTCATTATGCTAAGCTGTTAGAAATGAGAAGGCATACCTTCTATACCTCTGTTTATATGCTTCTCCCTGCTCACACTATGGCAATCCACTTGTTCAAGTGCCCTCCTCAATCGTTATGTGTCACAGAGGCCTCTATGATCACAACAGGGATGCTGGAGGTTTTGTTGCTATCAAACAATAACTAGATACTTGGATAAAAACAGTTTGCAAATATATTTATATATTTGCTGTTGAAGCCCATTGAAAGAGATGTAAATGAAAATGAAAATGAAAAAATGAATGAGGTTCAGTGATCTGTACAAGATAGATGATTTCTTGATTACTTTAAGGAACAATGATTGCTTACTCTCAATCACCAAAACTAAATCTGAGACAGAACATGGAACACAAAGTCCCAATAATATGATTTATTTATTTTTTTCAAAAGCAACATATTAATAAATGAATGTGCAGCTTAGAATAAGATTATCCTGGAAGAAACATGAACATTCATTTAGAATAATCTTAAGTCATCAGCATTCAGTACATCATATTTCTATTTTAAGAAAGATTGCAAATGTATTGCCACTGTTTGCCACTATATATAGACATCATAGTCCTGGCCTATATTTATCTAATCTCCATAAAGCTCACTAATGGCTCTTATTCAGGCTTTGTGTGTATTTATTTTATGTATGGTAGTTTTTGTATAAATTCACGGTCCATAGTTATCCAGAACCTAATCATTGGTCTAATAATAGCAAAAACAATTCCATTTTATGGAATGCTTGCACAAATTAATTTGGGAAAGTAGTCAGGGCTTAAACTAAACCCAATGTACTCCCAAAACATCACACCAACATTTCACATCCTAATAACATTACATTATTAGGGAAGAGGAGGAGAGCACCGGGAAAGACAGCAGCGGTGACCAGGACCGCCTCCCTCCCTCCCAAGCCCATAAAAACACCTGTGCCGGGCAGGGAAGAGGAGGAGAGCACCGGGGAAGACAGCAGCAGCGACCAGGACCGCCTCCCTCCCTCCCAAGCCCATAAAAACACCTGTGCCGGGCAGGGAAGAGGAGAAGAGCACCGGGGAAGACAGCAGCAGCGACCAGGACCGCTTCCCTCCCTCCCAAGCCCATAAAAACACCTGTGCCGGGCAGGGAAGAGGAGAAGAGCACCGGGGAAGACAGCAGCGGCGACCAGGACCGCCTCCCTCCCTCCCAAGCCCATAAAAACACCTGTGCCGGGCAGGGAAGAGGAGGAGAGCACTGGGGAAGACAGCAGCGGCGACCAGGACCGCCTCCCTCCCTCCCAAGCCCATAAAAACACCTGTGCCGGGTGGAGTCTCTTAAAAGCGGCGGCGTGCCTGAAGCCGCAGAGGACTACTGGTCACCCAGCAGCCCTCGGAGGACCAGCTTCACCTGCGTGGCTGGGGAGGAGCATCGACGGCTTTAAAATCTCCACCAACTTCCAGCCCTTAGAGGACTATAATTCGACTCTGAATAATTTATGTATTTTTAAATTGCATATTTTAATGATTGTTATTTAATTATTGTTCAGTTTGATCTGTTTTTGGGGGATGGGGGGTGGGGGAAAGGAGAGATGGGACTTAAACTGACTTATTTGTTTTTGATGTTTTTATATGTTGTACACCGCCCCGGTTGCTTGGCAGAGGGGTGGGATATAAATAAAAATTGTTATTATTTTTAATTATTACGTTAGGCCTCTCATTATGAGAAAGGATAGAATGTCTTACTAAAGAGGGAATGGATTTTTTGGGGTAGTCAAACTCTTGTCCTTGGGACTGAAGGAAAAGATGAAACTTTTTTACAGCATTGTTTTAATCAAAGGATTACCTTTTCCTTATGTCTAATTGGTATGTACCTGATCTTAGAGAAGATTATTTAATGTGATTTCTTTGCAATTGAGTGTGTAGGTGAACTTTTCCTAGCTTCATTTGTGTTTCCATCTTTTATTAGTTAGACTAGCAGTTTTATAAACCCTGCAATCAAGAACCAAAAAAAAAGAGTACTTTGTAAAGTTCTAATAGCACATCTACCTTGTGAAGCTTTTAACCTACAAACAAATTTCTAATGTAATGCCCAGCGGTAATGGATATTTGGAATTCAGCTGTACAATATGTACCGTATAATATATTGGTAATATCTTTATTACTAATTTGAAATGTGAATGTAAATCTGACTTGAAAAGCTTTTTACTATTGTCACAAAAGAGTTTTTTTAAAAAATAATATTTAAAGAAAAGCTTTTACCTCGGTAAAGAATGTCAGTGTGTGGATGATGGGTGTTGCAGTGATGCTCTTTGGCACCCAGCAGAATCTACAGGACAAGCTGGCTGCTGTGATCCACAGCCACTTTGTATCTCTTTCCATCAACTGGCTCAGCTTCCCTTCTTCAGGATCCTGTCTTCCTCAGTCAAGAAGACACATTGTAAAATCCAAAAGCATAGTTTATTAATGCATATAAAAGAAAAATAAGACACCTAAGTAAAATCCATTGTGATGAACTAATCCAGTTCAGCCATGAAAGATTACATTTTTAACAATCCCAAAAGCTTAGGATCTCAACTTGTTGCAGTTGAACCCACTGCTGCCAGCCATACACGTGCACTCACATCTTGAATAATAAACATTCTAGACAAAGGCTTCTCTAGGCCCTTCTCATACTCCACCTTCTAGGTGTTAACCTTATGTTGATTGGATGTTATGTGTATGATGTATACTAACCCAGCCTCTTGCTGCCCATCATCCACCACGTGACTATTTTCTCATGACCTAACGATGTTTACCTTTTTGATATCTCTTGTTTTCCATAACAATGTCTGTGTCTATGAGTTGTACCTTTGGGAAAGTTTATGTTTATGTCTGTGTAGCCATCTGGTGTTAGATTCACTTTGTTTTTCTAAATGTTGTTCTCATGAGGAAAATTCCACACACACACCTCTACATTTCACCTTTGACTACATAGACCATCTATATTCTAAAGCAAAGCAGCTTATTTATATACCGCTTCATATCACGCTATGGGATGTCTAAGCGGTTTACAACTGTGAGCTGATTGCCCCCCAACAATCTGGGTACTCATTTTAGTGACCTCGGAAGGATGCAGGCCTGAGTCGAGTTCAATACCCTGGCTGGTATTGAACTCGCAACCTTGTGGTCTATGAGTGAGTGGCTGTAGTACAGGCATTTAACCACTGCGCCACCAGGGCTGATCTCTAACAAAGAAAACTTATACTGAGATGCAGTAGACACTCTCCTCTGTCTTCTCTTACTCAACAAACCCAACAATTCTGAATTTTTTTTCAGGGAGATCTTAATAGCTGCAAAACATTTGCCAGTAAAACTGAAGCTAACCTGAGGAAGATAGCTTTAAAGTTGGTTTGCCATTTTGACAGTTGGAATATGTAAGCAATAAAAAAGAATCTATTACAGTTAGAACATAGTTCTGACATTACCTTGAGATATGTTGCTCTTAATTGCTGTGCTTCCTTACTTTCCTTAAGCTTATGGGAAACATCATTCAAAAGGAGAAGTTTCACTTTTGTAATAGATTTTCATTTTCATTACACTTTAACAAACTTTCAAAGTGTATTGAAAATGACTCAACTAAGGGGAGAAGCAGACAGGTGGCTGTGGGCCGCCCCGGGAAGCTGCGCCATGGGGCCGAGGTATCCCCACACCTCGGCCGTGCGGTGCAGCTTCGCCGCCCTGGAAGGAGCGCTAAAATAGTGCTCCTTCCACAAGTTGCCGAAGGTGTGCCACAAAAGGCTGGCGGCACACCTTTGGCAACTCTTCCGCAGCAGCATATGCAAACGCTGCGGCGGGAAGACATTGTCAGAGCGCCGGCTGTGTGGAGGGGCCGGCGCTCCGACGATGCCTTTGGGAAGGAGTTGGGGTGCCCACCGTGTGGCTGCCCCTCCCCTTCCTTGCCCCCAAAACAGCCCTTTTATCCATCTGCTTCCTCCCTAAATTGGTGGTACACATACTAGAGGAGCATGTTTACTGAAAGGCTTCTGTTGACCATATGCCATCTGTCTGCTACTATATATGCATCTTGGGCCTCATGCCCACTTACATTTAAACCAGTTTGCGAATCACCTTCGTTCCATGTCAGTGAATCGGTTCCAAAAGGTCTGTCGTTCCCACTATGAAAGTGAATCTTTTCATTATTCCCTTGTAATCACTTCTTTTTTGGCATGATTGTTGTTCCCACTAGTTTGTGCCCTTCAAAATGCATATCAATCATCTGTGCATCATTGGTGATGCATGCAGCAACAGGGTGAGGACTGGACTGTTCCTCTTTTCAGCCTTGGGGAAAAGGGGGGGGGGCGGGATCAGGGGTCTGTGTCCTCATTTTGGCCAGCCATCATCAGCCTTAGGGAAAGTTGTGGGGAAGGGAGGAAAATCACACTTCAAAGCAAAGGCAGTGTGTGTGTGTATGGGGGGGGGAGAGGCTGATTTCCCAAAAACTGAGGTGGGATGGTAAACACTCCTCTGCCAACCCCCTCTCCAGAATGATGTGATTTAGATCTGTAGTTCCACTTGTTGAACATGCTTCTGAATCAGTTCTTTTCAAAAGAACTGCTAGGAAACTACTGTCAGAAAAGAGTAGGCTTTTTGCATTTGCCTTGCTTCATCACAACTGAAACCGAACTCAATAAGATCAAAACCAGTTTCAAGTGTGGACGAGGCACATATAACTCGAACAGCAATTCGAATTAAATCATAGTGGGAACGAGGCCTTGGACTAGTATTCTATAACCTCAGAAATACACACACACACACACACAAATGTAAGTTTGCACAGTCAAAATCTCTTCCAGTGGGCATATTACTGTGGGGTAGAATCAATAAAGACTTTTTTTCCCAGGGGAAATATGGTATACATTAAGAAAAATGCTTAATGGACAAAGCATGATTCCTAATTGCATTGTCATTCTGAAATGATATCTGATACTCAGACTAGTAAAGTTAGTTTTTAGAGTACTGAGAGAGGATTTTTTCTAACTTCTGCTTGAAAGCTGAGAAAGAGGAAAACCAGTCCAGAGCCTTTAAGATGGACACACTAGAAGGCTAGCAAGGAGAAAAGGGTGTATGGTGAAATAGAGAGCTGCAGAGACAAAAAGGAGTAAAGGATCTTAGTGGGAAGTAGTGGTTTCCTTAGTCTATGCTACTTCCTCCTTTTTCTGAAAGTCAGCTAGCTTCTGTGACACCATCTTCTTTGTTCCAAAATAAAGAAAGTCCACCAATGTTTCCCATCCCATATAGGGTTTGTTAGGAAGGATCTAATTAGGGGAATTTATAATTAGCTCAAATATGCAAGTGTGGGCCCCAACAACACCCCACAAGACTGGGTACCAATATGTATACAAGAGGACTAAGGAATCCCACAATGGATGATGCTGAGACAGGCTTCTTCAATTAAAGTCTAAATATTTATTAAAGGGGAAAAACTGCACACACACACATGACATACATACACACTGCACTCTTACGAATAAAGGAGTGAAAGCGGGAATAGTTTGAGGTGAGCCAGACTAAGGGACATACTCACTTCTGAAGGCTTCTCTAGGATCCACTGTGGATGTTGATGATAATGATGATTATGATGCATGGCCACTGAAACAGGGGAAGAGATGGCCAAGGGAGCTATGATCAAAGCACAGACAGACGTGGAGCCAAATTGCACTCCAAAAATAGCACATGGAGCCTAAAAATCTCGAGGCTTATATAGGGTATATCTTGCTTATAGCTATAGATTTAATGGGTTGGCTGAAGCCTGGACAAAGGCATTGATTGTCTTAGCTTTGTTAAATCTAGGTGTGAGACAAGTCTACATAACGCATTTAGTTTCGATTCAATCAAGGAAGGAAGGCTGGAGAAAGAGGGTGCAGTTAAACCTGATCACTGCCCCACCAAGAGTGAGACTCTGGACAATGTGTCATTTTCCTGTTATAATGGTTATTCCCTTTTAGCAATTCCCAAACATGTCTGGTAGGGAATTTTCCAGTTGTTTGGGCAGGCTCTCCTGATGCCTACCTGATTTACCAACTAGAGGATTATGGCTGACATCCCACAGAGGTCAGTTTGGGGTCATAGAGGGGACTCCACATGTGTCGCTAACAGATCCCCCCCCGAAAGCGTTGAGACCAAAACATGGGTGCATAGGATCAGTCTTTCAAATTAGCCTTTGACATAACATTTTCATGTGAGAATTTTGAAGGAGATGTCACTATGTGGAAGGGAGTACCTCTCTCTTGGGGAGGGGTTCCTAAAAATCACATCATACATCTGGAACCCATTCATTCTAAAGCAATAACATCAATAGACAATAGCAACAATAGGAGAAAGCAGTAAGCAATGTCAATGAAAACTAGCATGATGGGCAATGAAAGTCCATGAAAACAATAGCACTGTAATAAGCAATGAGCAATGACAGCCTATGTGAGAACAATAACAACAAAAGCAGTGGGAGGAGCAATGTAATGTCCATGGGGACGTTCCTTGGTTTGGGTTGGCAAATGGAGAGTCAGGTGGGGGCAAGAGGAGTTAAGAGTCCAAGGAGCAGTGTTGATGTGCTTGGATGGGCAACAATGTAATGGAGCATCCAGGAATGTGGGCAGTTAGCATAGAAGTGCAGGCGACCGTAATATCCATGTGATGGCAGGGTGTCTTGGCAATGTGGACACCAGTGTGGTGGGAAAATGCAGGGATGCAGGTGTGGCAAAGACCAGTGGTGGATGATGGCACTGGATGCAGGCAGTTCATCCGACCTGGCATTAAGATGGGTCGGGGGACGTCTGGAGAAGATGGACATCTCAGCGGCTCACGTGTCGTGTTGGAAGCTTACCTTCCTCTTGTAAGATTCAGAGGGATAGAGGTGATATATATATAGACAGACCATGCAACGGGGGTGAGGGTGAATTAATTCCACCACCACCACCCATCTCTGGAGAAACTCGGCTAAAGGATGTGCCATAGGATAGCACTGGAAGCAGTGGCAGAGAAACTAAGAAAGAGAAGAAAAGAGAGAGAGAGTGTTCCAAACCACCATTCTCACAAATAAATCCATCACCAAAAAGGGGTGTAAAGCACCAAACAAAGAAGTACAACAATAATGAGCATGCAATGAAGAGTCTAGTGAGGGCTTAAGGCCCATTAAAACTATATCAATAACTATTCCAAGGGCTGAAAGATTATAGCGGTTAAACTGTCTCAAAGTCCAGTGGTTTACCCAAAACTATCTGCAAACATGGGGCTTGCAGCAGAGCAATCTTTTACATGAGGGTGCAAAGATAGGTCAAAACTGGTCAGGTAGACTGAGAGGATAAACCTCATAGGCTATCTGAACTGTAGGCATCTAGTTTGGGTGAAGCTGCAGTCACCACCTTGGAGTGGAACCAGGACTGCTGGGAAAATATGCAGATTAGATTTCCATTTGGAATAAAACTGGCCTGTATCAGCTGAACACCTGTACTCCTGACTATGTAAAATGTATGGCTGGTTGCAATTTGGAGTGGGGATTTAGGTGCTGAGTTCTGAGAAGTTTGTTCATGATGACATGAAATGTGGTGGACAGGTCTAGGGTTGCAGTGTTTTCAGTGGCTGAGTTGCCCTAGGCAGGGCTTCTGTGAGGGAGCCCTGCTACTGGCTGAGAGGAAGGACCATCTTTGGGTGGTGTTACTGTGTGCGTCCAGTCCCCGCCTGTCTAGGCACACCTGCAGAATGGCCTGAACGTTCTCATGAGAATGGTGTGGTGAATAGCATGTTCAGCTGGCCAATCTGGAGGCAGCTGATGGCCAACCAATAGAATTCAAGCTGTGAGCACTTAAAAATTGTATGGGGGAGTGAAAACAGAAGTTTTGGATCTGGCTGCGTTCATCTGAGGAGGCTCTCTTTTCCCCCTTCGTCCCAAGAAGGGCAAAGGCACTGAGAGACAGTGCTTGGCGGATGAAAAGGGGTGTAATGCCTAGAGGTTGATGGTTGTGGGAAGTCCAGTCTATGTCTAATGACATGAAACTCGGCCACTTGCTTTCTTACCCAACATGCAAGACGAGCAGCACCTACAACCATGATAACTTGCATTACCAGGATTATTGCAATGAGGTTGGTGACCAATTTTAGAATTACTTGTCCTGTAGCAGACCAATCCCACTTCCCAAACCAAGTATTCCTTGCTGCACCTTTGATTTCCTGAGTGACTTCAATGATTTGCTGGGCCTTGAAGTCTACAGAAATTTTAATTCTGACCTCAGTCTGCTCGATTTGTTTGGTGGCCTGGCTCAAGTTAGTGAGTAGGCATAGCCATTTTGAGATTTGTAGTTCATCTTCTAAATGGAATCCTTGTAACAATTGGGGGTTTACCTGATATGGGGCTTCACTTGTGTATTCTTTAACAGTCTCATGCAAATAGAATTCCTTGCCAAAACAGTCCCTTATGTGTACTTAACAGAAACAGGGGGTTCCCAATGACCTATCAATGTCTAAGATGCATTCAAATGGCATAAGGAGGACATGGTCACATGGGTTTTCACACACCCAGACAAATCATATAAGTGGGTGCCATTAGTCCAATGTAGGGTTTTCTCAGGCAGCATAGTGGTGTTGCTTTCTGCTAAGGGAAGACCTATGTGGGAAGCAGGGTGAATGACTTGGGGATCTCATACCTTCTCATGATAAATGCCTATCTTGAGTACCATATCCTTCCATTGTGCTCCTGTTATCTTAATAAAATCTATGGGGTGTTGGAAAGGGTGGGCATTGATTTTTAAACAGACTCATGACTTCTGGGTGGATGAGTTTCATAAAGGAGGCTTGTATTAGTTAAGATGCAAATGCCATGAGGTTATTTTGTATCTGGGCACACTGTATGGCAATTGATAAATTGTAGATGCTGGATTTAAAGGAATTTCCAATGTCTATTATGATTTCTTTCTCTATGCCTACCCATTGGGGCAGGATATGGCCAATTATGTCTATGCCCTGGGCCATGTTAATTAAACCTGAGGCAATGGATACACCTAGTTCTTTAGTGTGAGATCCAACCAGTCCTAATTTGTTGGCTACAATCTCAGTGGCTATAGCATTTAAAACTCCTACTCCTGTCCCCAAACCCCCTAAAACTGTATCCAAAGTACCTCGCTTTCTTCTGAAAAGTGGGTACATTACAGATTGCCATTTCTTTTCTAGTTGCTCCCACTGTGCCCACACAGCCTTTAGGTATGGGCTACAGAGGGAAATGGTGTGTGACACATTTACTACACTTAAGTTCAACATTAAAGTAGTGACTATGGGTTGGATCTTGGAGTATGCATAAAGAGATATGTCTTTTCTAATTACTAGATTACCAAAAACATGGATGGTTCCTGTATCATTGCAGGGACATCTACGGGGATATCTGGGCAAGTCATCTGATGGCAGTTTATGCTACAGTTAGTAGGGGTGTGAATGAAATTGCGGCATGTGAAGAGTCTAGTCTTCCAAGCCCATGTCGGGTGTCACTGAGAGTCTAAGGTAAGAGTAGTATAAAAGGAAGTGGGGATTCTACTTGGGGGGGGGGGTCAAAGAGGTGCTTAGGCCAGATTTCACTGGAGAAGGGGATGTGGCCTGTATTTGCCTCTACCCAAGTGAGTTCTTTGGGGCCAAACTTGATGACTCTGGAGGCTATGGTTTTACTCTTGGTTATATACACTCTAGTTTTTAGCAAAATGGGGAGTCCTTCATCATACCATGTCCACGCGTTGCCCATGGCGTCTAGTACAGTCATCAGTCTGGGGTATGGGGTTGCCCAATGACATGTGGCCTCTATATTATATTGTCAATTTGTGGTAAAGTGGGCTTGGTAGATATCCATAAGGGCCTCAGAGGTCATCCATAACAATATCCAGAGGGTCCATATGTTCTGTGTGATCTCTCGTCCCTATAGGGAAACAGAGAGGCATCTTGCTAGAACTAGCTTACATGGGGAAGAGACTCACAAATGCCTCAGTCAGATCTATAGGGGCACTGGGGTGGACTCCAAGCAGACCGGCTTGACCGGAGTCAGACCTCCCTTCCATTCTTTCAGTTGTGATGAGTGGAAGCATTTGAGCCTAGTTCTGTGGCGGCTGGGGATGCAGATCTGGTAGACTGTGGGGGACACTCTTTCTGTAACCTCTACAGGTCCTAGCCACTTGGCTGTCAAATTATGCTTCTGTTTAAAGAAGTTTCTGTACATAACCTGCTGTGCTGGATCCAATTGCCAGTTTGGTAAAGACTTTAATAATGTTTTGTGTGTGCCTAAATTACAAAACTATTTAGTTAATGTGTCTGCTTTGACCATTGATATGCACTGCAGTTTGTGGGAGAGGAGTGTGTGATCACTAAGAATGGTGAGGTTTGTGCAAAAGCTGTAAAAAGAGATAGAATGTATTACATGCTAGATAAGGTAGAATGTGTGATTGTTAACAATGTGCCTTTACTTTCACAATGTGCTCATTATTTTCATAGAGTGATGGGACATAGTGGTTTCAATAGTCTTGGGAAATTGGGAGAGGTGTGTCCAGATTTCAAAATGTTTCCCTGTTCAAATCACTTGGAGTGCTCAGTTTGCAGCAGGATAAAGTTGAAGACTTTTCCTGTGGCAAAATGAAGCAAGTTCATAATGCAAAGCTTTTTGAATATATTCATGTGGATGTTGAAGGTCCAATGAATAAGTCACTAGGGGGCAGCAAATATTTCATGGTAATTGTGGATCATTTTACCAGGTTTTCTTATGTGATGCTTCTGAAGGAAAAGAGTGAAGCAGCAGAGATTTTCAAAAATTGGGTTAACATGGTTGAAAGGGAGTTTGAATAAAAAGTGGGGTCTTTGATTACAGACCGGGGAGGAGAATTCTTGTCTCACAGTTTGAGAAACTGGTTGAGAAAGAAGGGAATTCGCCACACCACCACCAATCCTGCATTTCCTCAGTAGGATGGATTGGCGGAGAAGAGAATAGGTG
The DNA here is from genome assembly GCA_026167975.1 of Phrynosoma blainvillii. Classification (NCBI taxonomy): domain Eukaryota; kingdom Metazoa; phylum Chordata; class Lepidosauria; order Squamata; family Phrynosomatidae; genus Phrynosoma; species Phrynosoma blainvillii. The sequence goes on along the minus strand of JANUYF010000003.1, from coordinate 194,175,919 downwards.
TCCTAAAGCAGATGAAGGATGGTATGATGTTAGATGCAGAAGCACCTGACCATCTGTGGGGTGAAGCAATTCTTACAGCAAATATTCTGGCAAATCGACTTTGGAATTCTGCTGTAAAGAACACCCCCTTTCATATGCTTTATGGGCAAGCACCTAATCTTAAATAACTGAGAGTGTTTGGGCAGTATGCAAATGTATATGTGCCAGCAACTTTCAGAAAGAAAAATGAGCCCAAGTGGTGCAGGTTGATGTTTGTGAGATATTCTGGGAATAGCTACAGGTTTCATTTTGGTGGTGGGGAAATCTTGCTATCCAGAAGTGTCAACTTTGAAAAGCATTTGGGTTGGGAGAGATCATATTCCAACAAAGAAGTTTTTCTTAAGCTGGGGCAGTTGGAAATGAGTACCATAAATGGAGGGGTGGTAAAACAAGAATCAACATCCTTGTGAGTCTTGCACATCAGATCAGTCAACACAAACTTGACCAACCACATCTAGGAGGTCTTCTCAGATCCTACCTTGGGATTGAGGTTCAATGGACTGAGGATGGCAGATGTTTATTGAGTCAGCAAAAGAAGACTGAAAGACTGATTGAGAAATGTAGATTACAACATGATAAAATAGTAAAGAGCCCTATGTCTGTTGGTTTTGTCAATAGTGAAACAACAAGTGAGTTTAAAAATCTGGAATTGTTTAAAAGCATTGTTGGAAGCTTGATGTTTATAGCAAACAACACTAGTCCAGATATGGTGTTTACAGTTGGCATGCTTAGCAGAAAAACAAATTGTACGAAAGTTAAACATTGGACAGCAGTTAAACATTTCTTGAGATACCTGAAAGGTAGCTTAGACCGGAAAATGGTGACACAAAACAGCATGGTTGGGCTGGAATGTTTTGTAGATAGTTCATTTGCTTCAGAATTACATGATAGAAAGTCAGTTACAGGATTGTTGATCAAGTTTGGAGAAAGTCCAGTAGTTTGGCGTAATAGAAAACAGAATAATGTAGCATTTAAGTACAAGTAAAGCAGAGTTTACAGCTTTGTCGGAAATAGTTAATGAGATACAGTGGATAAAACAATTACTTTGGGATTTAAATGAGAATTGTTCTGAGCCTGTTTTGATTCATGAGGATTCACAAGCATGCATTGCCATGTCAGAGGCTGGAAATTTGAAGTGCAGAACAAAGTACATTGGTGCGAGGTATCAGAATGTCAGAGAATTGATACAGAAAGGAGTTGTGTGTCTACAGTACATAAAAACACAACAATTTAGTGGATATTTTGACAAAGGCATTGGGAATAGAAAGACATGAACAGATGTCATATCTAATTGGGATGGCACCTTAAGTGCACAGTTCTAGCTATGGAGCTAAGAAAGATTTCAAGACTGTAAATAACATGCCTTACACATCTATACATTTTGGACGGGATTGTTGGAATATGGATGGGATATGCAGTTAAAGTGGAAATGTAGAGATGTGTGTAAAAAAAAAATCTCTTCTGAGAAAAGTGTCTAGGTAAACAAAGAGGACTCAGCCTGCAGGTGGTTTGAAACCAAAACAGTTGCACACTGAACAGGATAACAAAGACTTTGAGCCTAGAAAACAGGATACTGGAAGGTAAACATATGAGCTCATCTGGTTTGCATGAGAACCAGGTCACATGGGGAGTGACACACAGCTAGGGGCTGTCTAGAGGCTGGGATAAAGCTGATCATCCTATCATTATGCAGGTTGCCACCCAGGAGGTGGAGTTATGGGATGGGCCAAGGGTTCCTTTGTTCTTCTTTGTTAAGAACTTGCCTTGCTTTCAACTAAACAACAACAAGATGTGATCCTATGGTTTTCTATCATCTGCAATATGGATTGTACATAGTTATTTTCTGTTTTTACTATACAACAATAAAGCTTTACTTTGGATTTACAAATGTGTCTTCATGGAAACAGCATTTCCAGGGTGGTTGGTAAAAGAAAGCAGTCTTCTGATCTCTGCTACATTTAGATCACACAAATCAACAATTCTAACTTTTTAAGAGTTTTACTTCTTTAAAACATTGTCAGAAAGAAAGCATACCAGTAAGATATCACTATTAAGACAGTATCTGCCTCCTATAGTCTCTTGAAATCAATATGACATGATGTGGCAGGAAAAAAAGAAATGGAAAGTAAAATGGAAACTTAGGGGGGAAGCAGACTAGCGGCTCTGCGCCGCCCCGGGAAGGTGCGCCGCAGGACCGAGGCAGCCCCACGCCTCGATTCTGTGGCACTCCTTCCCTATCCCTGAAAGGAGTGCTAAAATAGCGCTCCTTTCACAAGTCAGTGAAAGTGCGCCCCAAAAGCATGAGGCGCACTTTCACTGACTTATCCGCCGCAGCATGTGCGGACGCTGCGGCGGGAGGTTGCCCCCGAAGCGCCAGCCGTGCGGAGGGCCGGCAGCTCCGAGGATGACCACGGGAGGAGGAAGGGGCGCCGAGTGTGCGGCTGCCCCTCCTCTTCCCTGCCTCCAGGACACCTTAATAAGCCATCTGCCGAGGCCCATAGTAAGTTCTCAGATTTCTTCCTAAATCACAGCTCTTACTATGACCTGCTGGGATGGAAACTGTTCAGGTGCCCAGATGGAACATCTCTTAACTCTGTGAGAGCTGGAGAGATCCAACAGCAACTAGTCCCTTAACAAACATGTTACATGAATGGGAATAGAAAGCTTAGGGCCTTTGCAGACTGTCAGAAATAGTGCAAATTGAGTCAACTTTATGGGTTAGGGTTAGTGCTAGGGAATAATGGGAATTGTATTTTTTTTTATGAAACATTGAGCCTTCTCTGTCAGGAAGCTCTGGTGCCACAATAAAATACAGTTCCCATGATTCCCTAACCCTAACCCTTAAAGTGGACTCAATTTGCATTTTTTCTAGCAGTCTGCAAAGGCCCGTAGTCAGAGGGAAAGAACACGAGCAATATAGAGACCAAAGGAATCACACACACTAGACAATAAGAAAAAAATGATATAACAGGGGTAGAAAATGTGTCTCACAGGCTGTATTTAACCCCCACCTCTATCTGCAACTCATGGGTTCCTCTTAGATGCCTCTTCCTGACACACACACACAACCAAAAAGAAGTCAGAAGGAGGCTGAAAAAGAAGTATCCAGGGTAGTGTATAACTATAAATGATTATGATGACAACAGCAGCAGAAGAAACAAATGAATTACCACTTCTGGGTTGTATCCACACTGCAGAAATAACCCAGATGACACCACTTTGACTGCTGTGACCCAATGCTACAGAATTCTTGGAATTCTAGTTTTGTGAGACATTTAGCCTTCTCTGTCAAAGAGCTCTGGTAACATAACAAACTACAATTCCCAGAATCCCATAGCATTGGGCCATGGCAGTTAAAGTGGTATCAATCTGCATTATTTCTTCAGTGCAGATGCAACCCAGAAGTGGTAATTCACTTGTTTCTGCCACTGCTGTTATCATCATAATCATTTATATTTATACACTGCCTTTAATATATGGACTCCCGGTGGCTTACACATTTAGATAATTGCAATATAGTTAAAACACAAAAATATTTTGTTTAAAAATGTGTACTTTAACACACACACAGCACACATTGTCTGGCTCCCCAAATTACCCGAGAGACTTTACAAGGCAGAAAGAGGAATTTCTGATCTTAGTTTTAGCCAGATGATATGAGTCACAGAAGACCGCAGAGCCTGTTTAGAGATAATCTGGAAATAAAATGGATAAAGGAAAATATGAACTATGTATAAGACAAACAAGAGTAGCTAATGTGCAAATTCTCTGTGTGCATGTGTCTAAATATTTTGAAGTGAGAAAGTGTTGAAGAGGGTTTTGTTTTTTTTGTTTTTTTCATTTAACTTGTACTCATGCAATTTTAAACCTACATTTGCAGAAAGGATCTACTCATTACTTAGTCTAAATTGCAATTGTGTCCTTAACAACAACAAAAACCCCAAAACACATATAACCTCTAGAAGGGAAACTGTCATTAAAAAGGCCCTCCATAATACTGTGTTGCAGAATGACTGATATCCTATTAGATCCTTCCATAGACATTTACCATCCTTACAGGCAGAAACTCATAAAATATAATTTCTTCACACTCATTTATAAGCCATCAGTAACACACACACACACACAGCGCTCTGGGGAGGATTGCATAGATATAATCAGATGATGATGATGATAATGATGATTAACATTTCTGGCCCACTTTTTTTCAGACATTTGTCTTCCATCTCATTTTAGCTTCACAACAATTCTCCAGGTTAGATCAGATTACGGCTACATTTACACTGCAGGATTAATGCAGTTTGACACCACTTTTACTGTCATGGCTCAATGCAATGGAATTCTGGGATTTGTAATTTTGTGAGATACTTAGCCTTCTCATCAGAGAGCTCTGGTGCCATGACAAACTACAAATCCCAGAATTCCATAGGATGGTACAATGACAGTTAAAGTGGTGTCAAAGTGCATTATTTATACAGGGTAGCAAAAGCCCATGAAAGAGTATTTGTCCTAAAGTCACCCAATGTATTTGACAGATAAGACAGTTTCTTTTTCATTTTTATTTTCCTTAATTTAAAATTCTTCTGATTAAGAAAGCAAAATAATTTCCCCAGCCTACATGACTAGGTATTTTAATGGAAGTTCTTTACAGTTTTGGGGAAATGTGATAAGTAAAACAAGGCATATTATTTAGTGTAGCACCATATAGATTTGATATATGCAAATGCTGCTATAATGGTTTCTGTATCATTCCCTGGCTCTTTTACCATAAATTTGTGAAAATCAATAAATGAATATATTGCAACTGAATGTCTTGCATCAACTACAATTTTCTATTGTAACATTTTTAACATAATCACTTCACCATTGTTTAACATCTCCTGCAAGGTGAAATAACATCCAGAATCTACAAAACAGTGATACCTTTATTAGACGAACCAATATACATGTTGCAAGCTTTCAAAACTTCACTGGCTTCTTCATCAGGCAAAGGTGTTAAAAATCAAATAGGAGAAAGAGAAAAAAGATGATAATGTTAGTCATAGGCCTGTTTTTTGTGAAGATATTATGGCTGTTGTCCTCAATTCAGATGGTATGGAAGAGTATTCGTACAGGCAGGCTCCTCCTCCTTCTGTCCATGTGGGTACTGGGAGATTCTTAAAGTCCAGGAAATAAACTTTAAATTCCAGAATCTCCAGAGTTCCATAGCATTTTAAATGATGTCAAACTACATTAATTCTGCAGTGCAGATGCAACCGCTTTTTGAGGGGAAAACATCAGCAACAAAAAAATAATAAGTTATTAATTTTATCTATAATGGTAGCTAACTACTTTTGGGACACTGGCACTATAAATGTAAATAATTACTTCTAAAAGCAATTGTCCAATGGATTCTGCATGCAATTCAGTTTAGACAGTGTTCTTGGGGAATGTATAGAAATGACTGTTTTGTATTCTTAAAACATCATGTACTAGTCCTATACCTCTCAAGCTGCTTACAGCCCAGTACATTTTCTTTTCTTTCTGTTTTCCAAGTGGCGGTAGTTCTACAGACAGCTCAGTCCTTCAGATAAAACAGACCTCATGCTCTAATCATTGATACAATGATAAAGAAAAGCATATGAAGCAAAAGCAGGTGTGCTTTGCAAATTGGTTTAGCAGTCTGTGCTTACAGAATGGGACGTTTGTTTGTACATCTTGTTCCCAAGTGGATTCTGATTGAATTGTCACTCAGCTCTAAGAAGACTTGAAACAATAAAGTCCAGTGGGGTGAAACTCTTTCAGATATGGGCACATGAGAGATTAAGATACTTGCAAGTTAAAACACTGACAGACTGTGTAGAATGGGATTTTGCTGCCATACTACATCAGGAAAGCATAACAAATTCACTTGGTTCCTAATATTGTGGCTTGTTCTTATACTGAAATTCTTTTATTTTTATTTCTTCATTGAGATAGGGGCATAATAGCTTTACTTGACTTTGCATATATATATATATATATATATATATATATATGAATAAAGCATACTTTTTCAGCCTTACCACATCATAAATTTAAGGCTGTGTAGCAATGGAGAAGTGCTTCAGCTCAGAGGTAGAACATGTGCTTTCCCTAGAGGAACCCCCTGATCCAACAGTTTCTCCAGGAAGGACCAGGAAATATTCCTTCCTGTTTGAAACCCCAGAAATACACTCTCGTCCAATGCAAATATATGGAAAACTGTGTGTCTTCCAGATGTTTTAGGTTATGCATCCCTTAATCACTTATTATGTTGTCTGGGGGTTCTGGAAGCTTCACTCCCAAAGATCTGAAGGCCAAAAGTTCTCCATTCCTGATTTTAATGGTCTTACCTTATATGAAGTAGGTTTCTCTCTAATATCTGAGCAATTATTATAGTCTATCGTAAGAGTGGCTAATCTGTATCACTGCAGATGTATTTGGATTATTTATCTCACCATAAAATTGCCCATGGTGACTAGGATTGTTGGAATCCAACATCATCTTGTGTCCACAGGTTCCCCACTCCTAGGCTACAAGATGTGCCTGTAAAGAAATTAGAGGATATAGCTCAGGGGTAGGCAACCTTTCCCCTTTAAGGGCCAAAGGACTTCAGCTCCCAGAAGCCTCAGCCATGTTGGCCAATAGTCCCATGTTGGCCAATAGCTCCTGGGATTCTGGGAGCTGAAGTCCCTCGTTGCCTACCCCTGATATAGCTAATCAAATGGGGTAATCCAATGGGTATTTTTTTAATAGGACTACTTTTTTAATCATTTCTGGTATTGTGCTTACCAAGATTCAGATAAAATGCTTTTAGAATAATAGATGGAGACAAGTTTTCTTTTCATATGATAATACTGGTGCATGGTTCCAATTTGTTGCCTCTCTCTTTGATCATGTGATAATTTTTACTATGGATATGCTGCTCTTATGTATAAAAAGATAATGTATTAGAACTGAGATACAAATACATCTGTAGTGGAGATGTACCTTAAAATATCATTTAATTTACTAATGAGTTTCACTGTTGTTTTTCTAAGGCTTAGGCTATACAATGACTGGTAGTTTCTTCTAATTGAAAGGTGAGAAAAGCATGTCTTCCTTCCTGGTAAAATACAATGTTTAAAAAACAAATATAAATGCATTTCTATTGGTTGAAAACACAGCCCACATTTTTTGACACTTACACTTTTATCTTCAAAGTATCCAATTTACTAAATAATAATTTTAAAAAAATCAATATTACAAACTGGGGAAAATGCAGAAATTTCCCAGATGCTGTCTGTGCTTATATTGTGTCATCAATATACCTGGTGCTTTATAAATATATACACATCCACAAAAAAGATGGGCCTCTACCCATAGAACCTGAAACCTAACATTCACCTGACTCATATGATTAACCAGGAACAATTTATTGACTTCTTACTTTTGTAATTTAAATTATTGCTTTATACTATCATAATACCGCTCATTGACTCAGCAGTGGTGATATAATCTTTAGGTAGGTGTGGAAACAACAACAACAATCTAGTCCTAATAGCAAAAATAAGAGTGACGTGTTCTTATTCTGATAGGCTGTATGTGGGGTTTGCATAAATTGTTAAACTGCGGCTCCCACCATCCCTCACCATTGGCTAAGGTGGCTAGGGAGTGGAGGGCCACATATTCCCTACTCCTATTGCAGGCACTGGGGGGGGGGGGGAATACATGGATATTTTAAATAAACAATGTTGTTGTTGTTAACTGCCCTTGAGTCGATCTTGACTCATGTTGACCATATGGATGAGACATCTCCAAGACCTTCTGTCCTCCACTGCTCTGCTTAATTCCTGCAACCCCATACCCATGACCTCCTTAATAGAGTCCATCCATCTGGTGGCATGTGGCCTTCCTCTCTTCCTGCATCCCTCAACCTTTCCCAGCATTATTGTTTTTTCCAAAGAGTCCTCTCTTCTCATAATGTGTCTACAGTATGACAGACTTAGTTTGGTCATCTTGGCTTCCAGGGAGGTTTCTGGCTTGATCTGCTCTAGGACCCACTTGTTTGTCCTTTTGGCTGTCCATGGGAAGCTCAGCACTCTTCTCTGGCACTACATATCAAATGAATTGATTTTCTTCCTATCATTTTTCTTAACTGTCCAGCTCTCACATCCATACATGGCAATAGGGAATACATAGAATCATAGAGTTGGAAGAGACCACAAGGGCCATCCAGTCCAACTCCCTGCCATGCAGGAACTCCCAACCAAAGCATCCCTGACAGGTGGTCATTCAGCTTCTGCTTAAAGACCAACAAGGAAGGAGACTCCACTACACTCTGAGGGAGTGTGTTTCACTGTCGAACAGCCCTCACTGTCAGGAAGTTCCTCCTAATGTTGAGGTGGAATCTCTTTTCCTGGAGCTTGCATCCATTGTTCCAGGTCCTAGTCTCTGGAGTAGCAGAAAACAAGCTTGTTCCCTCCTCAATATGACACCCCTTCAAAAATTTAAACACGACTATCATATCACCTCTTAACCTTCTCTTCTCCAGGCTAAACATCCCCAGCTCCCTAAGTCGTTCCTCATAGGGCTTGATTTCCAGACCCTTCACAATTTTAGTTGCCCTTCTTTGGACACGCTCCAGTTTCTCCACATCCTTTTTGAATTGTGATGCCTAGAACTGGACACAGTATTCCAGGTGAGGCCTGACCAAAGCAGAATAGAGTGGCACTATTACTTCTCTTGATCTAGACTCTATACTTCTATTGATGCAGCCTAAAATTGCATTGGCGTTTTGGGCTGCTGCATCGCACTGTTGACTCATGTTCAACTTGTGGTCTACCTGGACTCCAAGATCCCTTTCACACATAGTCTCATTCAGCCAGGTGTCCCTCATCATATATCTGTGCTTTTCGTTTTTCCGCCCTAAGTGCAGTACCTTACATTTCTCCGAATTGAATTTCATTTTGTTAGCTTTGGCCCAGCTTTGTAGTCTGTTCAAATCATTTTGAATTTTGATCCTGTTTTCCGGAGTATTAGCTCCTCCTCCTAATTTGGTGTCATCTGCAAATTTGATAACTATGCCCCCAATACTGTCATCCATGTCATTAATAAATATATTGAATAGCACTGGTCCCAGGACAGAGCCCTGTGGCACCCCACTGGTCACTTCTTTCCAGGTTGAAAAGGAGCCATTGTTGAGCACTCTTTGGGTTCAGCCAGTCAACCAATTACAAATCTATGTAACAGTTACTTTGTCTAGCCCACATTTTATCAACCTGTTTGCAAGAATGTCATGGGGAACCTTGTCAAAGGCCTTACTGAAATCAAGATATACTATATCCACAGCATTCCCTTCTTCTACCAAGCTGGTAATTTTATCATAAAAAGAGATCAGATTTGTCTGGCATGACTTGTTTCTCTGAAACCCATGTTGACTTTTTTGTGGTTATGGAATTACATTCTAGATGTTTACAGACTCTCTGTTTAATGATCTGCTCCAGAATCTTTCCCAGTATTGATGTCAGACTAACTGGACGATAATTGTTGGGATCCTCTCTTTTTTTCCCCTTTTTGAAGATGGGGACAACGTTTGCTCTCCTCCAGTCTGCTGGGACTTCTCCTGTTCTCCAGGAGTTCTCAAAGATTATTGCCAATATTACATTTGCCAGTTCTTTTAATACCCTTGGAAGTAATTTGTCTGATCCTGGATACTTATATTCATTTAGATTAACCAGGTATTCCTGTACTATCTCTTTACTTATTCTGTGCTGCATTTCCCCAGTTGTGTCCTCTGGTGTATTATCCTTAGGTTGAGCACCCTTTGCCTTTTCTGAGAAGACTGAAGCAAAGAAAGTGTTGAATAATTCTGACTTTTCTCTGTCCCCTGTTAACTTTTTGCCATCTTCCCCACAAAGTGGCCCTACCATTTCCTTCTTCTTCCTTTTGCTGTGGACATACCCAAAAAAGACCTTTTTATTGTTCTTAACCTCTCTAGCAAATCTGAGTTTATTCTGTGCTTTAGCTTTTCTGACTTTACCCCTACATGTGCTAGCTATTTGTTTGAATTCCTCTTTGGTGATTTCCCCATTTTTCCATTTCTTATACATGTTCCATTTAAAACTTAGTTCAGTTGAAAGTTCCTTAGTCATCCTTTCTGGTTTCTTGAGACACCACCCATTTTTATTCCTCACTGGAACTGTTTGAAACTGTGCCTTCAGTATCTCCCTTTTGAGAAACTCCCAGCAGTTTGAATTCCAGCAAATATCAGGATAGTTGAAGTCACCCATCACTATATAGTTCTCATTTTTGAGTGTGTGGTCATCTGTTCTAGAAAGGCATCATCCAGTTCCTCTGCCTGAGTCGGGGGTCTGTAGTAGACTCCCACAATAACATTCCTGTTGTTTCCCTCCCCTTTAATTTTTATCCAGATGTTCTCCACCTGGCTTCCAGGATTGATGTCCTGGATTTCTTCAATGGTGTAAATATCCCTGACATATAATGCTATTCCTCCTCCTTTCCTGTTTGGCCTGTTTCTCTGAAAAGGTTATACCCCTGTATTTCTACATTCCAGTCATGAGACTCATCTCACCAGGTTTCAGTGATGCCTATTATATCATATTTGTTTTGTTGTGCTAGGAGTTCAAGTTCATCTTGCTTATTTCCCATGCTCTGTCTATTAGTGTAGAAACATCTAAGACCATATGTCCCCTTTACTTGCTGCCTGTGCACGTTTTTTTACCACCTACTGTTGGGTCCTTGCACTGTTTGCCTTGTTCCCTCTATGACAGTTTGACTATTTTTCCAGTCCTTTTGTCTTCCAGAACACTGTCTCCCTTCCCCACATAACTCAATTTAAAGCCCTCCTGATCAAATTCATGAGACTATTGGCAAAAATGTTTCTTCCAACTGGCATGAGATGCATCCCATCCCTTGCTAGAAGTCCTCCCTCATAGAACTGCAGCCCATAATCTAATAACCCAAATCGTTCTCGGCGAGCCAGTTGTTGACATCTGCTATTTTCCTCTCTCATCCTGGACCATGCCCTTGAACTGGCAGAAGAGACGAGATGACAATCTGTGCATCCATTTCTTTCAGCTTCTTACCCAGAGCCTTATAATCCCTTTTGATGTTCTGAAGGCTGTGTCTTACTGTGTCATTCGTTCCCACATGGACCAAAAGGAAGGGGTATTGGTCAGTAGGCTTAACCAGTCTTGTCAGTCTCTCTGTCACATCTCGGATCTTTGCCCCAAGGAGATAAGAGAACTCCCAAGACATCATGTCAGGCCCACAAATCACTGCTTTTGTACCCCTCAGCAAGGAGTCCCCCACCACAACCACACACCTCCTCCGAGGCTTAGCAGTGACTGTTCCCTGTGGTGGAACTCCCAGGGTCCCCTGCTCTGTCCCTGAAGTCTGTCTATGCTGCTCTTCCTTGTCCTCCTTGATAAGGGAAAGAGCTTCAAATCCATTCTGTAGCTGCAAGCTCCCAAAACGATCCCTGGTCTCCCTACTTCTGTGTGTGACATTCCTCCAGCTGTCTATCTCCTGTGTATGTGAAGTAACCTTCTCTTCCCCAGCAACTTCCTCTGTGTGATCCCCATCCAAGACCGTTCATTCCGTTCTGTCCAGGAAAACCTCTTGCTCTCTAATATGCTGACATGTAGCTACCCGTGCCTCCAGCAGCTGTACTTTCTCCTCCAAGAGGGCTACCAACTTGCACTTGGGGCATGTGAAGTTCCCCACATCTGTAGGCAAGAAGACAAACTTCCCATAAGTGTTGCAGGTGATGCCAGCTGTTCCCTTAGTGTCCATACTGAGAAGTCTTAATTAGTCCATGAAACAGGACTATGGCCTTCCTCCTCAAAGAAAATCACTCCCTAAACACAAGTGTTAAAGGCTCCTGATGACCTGAATTTTTCACCAATCACTGCTGGTGATAAAATTTGCATGTTGTTTGGTCTAGAAGGCTCTGGGAGGAGTTATATAGAGCTAGACTGCTAGCTCTACCCCCAGTGACTCACAAGTGTGACTCACAGAAGCTCCACCCCCTCAGCAACAACACACTCTCCCAAGAGTTTTTAAAAGTTCAACACTCATCCCGTTAAAATGGCTGCCCAGGAACTGCTCACCTCCTCCTTCTCTCTAGCAGGAGCTGGCCATACGATGGCTTGTATGATTCTAACTTTGTGTTGAGTTGTAAATCTTTGTGTTTTAGAATCTTTTCTAGTTCTTTCATAGCCACCCACCCCATTCTTAATCTTCTTCTGATTTTCTGACTGCAGTCTCCATTTCTATCAATGTTTGATCCCAGGTATGGGAATTCCTATTTCTATTTTTCATTGTCTAGGTTCAACTTGTGAACGACCTCGGTAGTCATTATTTTTGTTTTCTTTATGTTCAGATTAAGCCTGCCTTTGCACTTTCTTTTTGATCTTCCTTAGTAGGTGTTGTTAGCAGATATGAAATTAATAAAATTTTGGGACACATGTGGAGTTCCCTTTATAACCCCGATCTGACTTCTGTGGGATGTCAGCCATAATCCTCTAGATGGCAAGTCAGCTAGGCATCAGGAGGGCTTCCCAAACAACTGGAAAATTCCCTATCAGACAGGTTTGGCAGTTGCTAAAAGGGAAAAACCATTATACACATTGTCCAGAGTCTCACTCTTGATGGGGCAGTAATCAGATTTAACTGCACCCTCTTTTTCCATCCTTCTTTCCTTGATTGCATCAAAACCAAATGCATTATTTAGACTGGTCTCACACCTAGGTTTAAGAAAGCTAAAACAATCAATGCCTTTGTCCAGGCTTCAGCCAAGCTGTTTAGTTAATATCTATAAGCAAGATATTCCCTATATAAGCCTCAAGATTTTTAGGTTCTATGTGCTATTTTTGGAGTGCAGCTTGGCTCCACGTCTGTCTGTGCTCTGATCATAGCTCTCTTGGCCACCCCTTCCCCTGTTTCGGTGGCCGTGCATCATCATCATCATTATCATCAACTGTCATGGCCAGCCATGAGGAGGACTCAGAGGATGAGGAGGAGGATGGGTCTCCTCCAGAGAACGAAGAGATACAGGCTCCACCTGGCTCTCATTCTGCTCTGCCTGAGCCAAGCCCTGTTCTCCCAGCCCCAGAGCAGCCAGGTCCTAGTGCTACTCCTATGGAGGCTCAGCTGCCTAGTGGGGAGAATCAGGAAGATACAGCAGGGCCAGTACCTTCCTTTAGGCAGAGGAGAGCTGAGAGTGCTGGTGTTCACAGGTCCAAGAGGCTGGCCGAGAAGCAGCTGCTCAAGAAGCCTCAGCTGGCACTGAGGTAGGATTTAGCTATTTAAACATCTGCAAAAGGCTTCCTCAGTGCCAAGACTTATTGTAGTTTCTTCGCAAGACTATGGTCAGTATGGCTCCTTGTTTCCTGCTTTGTGCCTCTTGCTTCTTGCCTTGTGGAACCCTGTTGCCTTGACCTCGGACCGGACTGGACTTCTGTTGATTGCTGCCTGCCCTGACCTTAGACCGACTGACTACTTTGAATTCTGAACTCTGCTTTGTTTGTGCTTTGATTACAGGAAGGTGTGTAGCTGGCTTTGCTGTTAGTTGCTCATCCTCACCATCCCTAGCAGCAGCTATTGGGACTGAGGCTGGCTGTAGTCCAGGACATCAACATCCACAGTGGATCCTAGAGAAGCCTTCAGAAGTGAGTATGGCCCTTAGTCTGGCCCATCTCAAGCTATTCCCACTTTCACACCTTTATTCCTAAGAGTGCAGTGTTTGTGTGTGCCATATGTGTGTGTGCAGTTTTTCCCCTTTAATAAATATTTAGACTTTAATTGTAGAAGCCTGTCTCAGCGTCATCCATTGTGAGATTCCTTAGTACTCTTGCATACATATCGGTACCTGATCGCGCAGGGCTTTGTTAGGACCCCACTCTTGCATATTTGAGCTAATCATAAATTCCCCTAATTAGATCCTTCCTAACAGTGTTCCAGGTCTGTGAGGTAAACATGCAAGCAAATAAATAATACGTTATCTAACAATTAGATAATAATGTTAAATTTACAGTCCCTCAAATAGATACTTTCATAATAAACAAATGTGCATTCCAATTAAAGCTTTCTTATTTTATTTTTATAGTCCTTATGTAAAAACATACATCTTGCTTTGAGGAAAAATTTGCATTCTGTGTGCAGTTTATTCCAACTGAGACACTTTACCTGATAAGCCTTCTTCAATATTATGTTGTTTAAAATTGCTTTCAAATAAGGGAAGAACAAGTTTCACTCCAAAAAGTATTCTCAAAGTTTCAGGCAGATAATAACTGATGATTACTTATAGACAGCAACTGAACAGCATGGCATGCCATTTGTAAATGTCACCAGTTAAGATCATGATAGGTCCCTTGATCAAGTACCTTCCTTATTGCATCTCCTTCTAATAATATTTAGAAACAAGACCATTGGCAAATCTAGATGCTGTAGAAGAAGATAAAGAATTTGTATTTTACAGACACAAACACGATCTGTGATACTTAAAGCAATGTGCTTGCTTATCATAGTTATGTGATATATAGAAAGACAGAGAAAGAAAGAGAGAGAAGAGGAGGTTCATCTTCTTATATATGGATTTAATCATATACAGCAATAATCATAAATAGTCATTACTGTCAGTGTGTGACTGGTACCAATGAGGATTTAAATCTTTGTGAATTTTAATGGCAACTGTCCTGATCTGCATCTCTTGGACAAATGTGCAAGTAACTGAGTGACCCACCAGTAACTGAGTGACCCACCAGTGTTTGTACTTCTTGAATGTTTTAGTGTGGTATTAAACTCAATAAACCCCAGGTTTATCAATAAGTATTAAAGATACATATATTGAGAGATGATATATTTACACCTAAGCCATCCCATTTTTTAAATTATTATCAGGCAGTCTATAAATATTGTAAGTATAGAAGTACATTTAGTAAGGTCTAATTTGAAAGAAAATATGTTCCAAAGTTTGTACATGCATACCACAAATAACAAAGCCTCTGACAGTGAAGTTCTTGTTTACAAAGACTTTTTATGTCCATTTATTCCTCTTTTCTCATTGTCAGTCTAGCTGAAAGGTTTTTGCTTAACAGCACCAGAATTGGGAAAATAGTGAAAGAGAGTTGAGAAATATAAACTATCAGTGTCAGTTGCAGCAGTTGCCTATGGCAAACAATGCAATAAAGAAAGCTTGAACTGGGAAAGAGACATTTCTACCCTAGCTAATCCTACTGTAACCTTATGTGTTTATCCATAGCAGGCAAGGTAAACAGCAGCTGTCTCTAGAATCTCTTACTCAAACTGCATTAACATCGAAGAAGAGGGAAGCTTAGCCTGCCTCACCAGCTATCTGCAACAAAGTTCAGTAAGTTTAGTCACCAGAATGGAAATCAGAAGAAAAATGGAAGCTGGTGGAAGCAGATATCCCTAGACACATTTGGAAGAAGACTTCAAGTGGTCACTAGACCCTACTTTCCCCATTATGACTCCCTTTCGTACCAAATTTTCTGTTAAAGTAACATCCAAGAAGCCATCTACTTTTTAAATGAGGTATAACTGAATTTTGAATATACAGTCATCCCTTGCTATCCACTGGGGATCCGTTCTGAACTCTCCCTCACAGCTAGCAAAAAATACAGAACCTTACATCACACTCTTTTCAATGGTCTTGCATGCACATGCTCCCATTGAAACTCAAAATTACAAAGCCAGGCTTGTTACAAAAGGTTTTTCACAAAAAAGGTATGAGAGTTATGATATGACCTTTTCTCCAACAGCCAAGCCTGAGTGTTTAAAGATAGTGTTGACAATAACTAACCAAAAAAAAATAAAAAAAATAGAGATAAGACATTTTGATTTTGAAACAACATATGTAAATATATGTTTGGAGGAGACTGTGTTCATGGAGAAGCTCCAGAATATGACTGTGCTGATAACAAGATATACAGGTTGAAAAAAGACCTTTTTGGATGAAAACAAAGTGCTAGGTGCTAAAACAAACACATTCATGATGAGCTTGTCAAACTTGGATACCAACACAGCATGGCTGATGTGGGTATATATACCAAGAGTAGTGTTATTCTAGTGATATATGTTGATGATCTTGTGTGGCTACAAATAGTTTGTATGAAGTGAAACATATACAGGAGGAGTTAACAAAAAAATCCAAACTGAACAATTTGGACAGTTTGAAGAATTATTTAGAAATCAAAGTGGAAAAAACCCAGGATGGAGAGATTCTCTAGTGTCAGAAGAAAAAGATTTACAGGATTGTAGGGAAATGTGCATTAAACAATGCTAAAATAGTCAAAAGCCCCATGACACTTGAGTTTGCTAGTTTAGAGTAAAAAAAAAGTGTTTAAACATCCTGAATTGTTCCATTCAGTGCTTAAAAGTCTTTTATATATGCCAATAACACTAGGACTGACATAAGCTTTACAGTGGGGTTGTTGAATAAGAGAGCCTCAAAACCCAGATTACTGGATTAGACTGCTTTAAAGTGTGTGGTATGATACCTGAAGAAAACAAGAGACAGATGTCTGGTGATGACTAGAGGCATGTCTCATCTAGAGTACTATGCAGACAGATCCTTTACATCAGAGATAACAGGCAAAAAGTAAGTTTCTGGTTTGGTCATCAGATTTGGTGACACTCTTGTTGTGTGGAGGTCCAAAAAAACAAAAACAAAAACAAAAACAAAGCTGTATAGCTTTAAACACCACAGAAACTGAAGTCTCTGCACTTTCAAAAATGGTTAGTGAAGTTCAGTGGGTCAGACAACTACTGGGGGATCTTGGTGAGCCATGCCTTATACCAATAGTGATCAATGAAGACTCACAAGCCTACATCACGATGACAGAAACAAAAAAATCTCAAAAGCAGGATGAAATACATTAGAATAAGATATAAGAATGTGCATGAGTTGATATAGGGTAAAATGCTAAAACTGCAGTATTGTGTTTCTGAAGAAAACATTACAGATTTACTCACAAAGGCATTACCTATTAAAAGTCACAAGAGAATAACAGATAGGCTTGGCCTTGAGATCAAAGGCCCAGCGGACTGGAGGAGAGGCAAAGGAGAGGTCCCAGCGGACTGGAGGAGGGCAAATGTTGTCCCCATCTTCAAAAAGGGGAAAAAAGAGGATCCCAACAATTATCGTCCAGTTAGTCTGACATCAATACCCGGAAAGATTCTGGAGCAGATCATTAAACAGAGAGTCTGTGAACATCTGGAAAGTAATTCCATAATCACAAAAAGTCAACATGGGTTTCAGAGAAACAGGTCATGCCAGACAAATCTGATCTCTTTTTTTGATAAAATTACCAGCTTGGTAGATGAAGGGAATACTGTGGATATAGTATATCTTGATTTCAGTAAGGCCTTTGACAAGGTTCCCCATGACATTCTTGCAAGCAAATTGGTAAAATGTGGGCTAGACAAAGTAACTGTTACATGGATTTGTAATTGGTTGACTGGTCGAACCCAAAGGGTGCTCAACAATGGCTCCTCTTCAACTTGGAAAGAAGTGACCAGTGGGGTGCCACAGGGCTCTGTCCTGGGCCCAGTGCTATTCAATATCTTTATTAATGACTTGGATGACAGTATTGGGGGCATAGTTATCAAATTTGCAGACGACACCAAATTAGGAGGAGTAGCTAATACCCCAGAGGACAGGATCAAAATTCAAAATGACTTGAACAGACAAGAAAGTTGGGCCAAAGCTAACAAAATGAAATTCAACACGGAGAAATGTAAGGTACTGCACTTAGGGCGGAAAAACGAAAAGCACAGATATACGATGGGGGACACCTGGCTGAATGAGACTACGTGTGAAAGGGATCTAGGAATCCAGGTGGACCACAAGTTGAACATGAGTCAACAGTGCGATGCAGCAGCTAAAAAGGCCAATACAATTTTAGGCTGCATCAGTAGAAGGATAGCGTCTAGATCAAGAGAAGTAATAGTGCCACTCTATTCTGCTTTGGTCAGGCCTCACCTGGAATACTGTGTCCAGTTCTGGGCACCACAATTCAAAAAAGATGTGGAGAAACTGGAGCGTGTCCAAAGGAGGGCAACTAAAATGGTGAAGGGTCTGGAAAGCAAGCCCTATGAGGAACGACTTAGGGAGCTGGGGATGTTTAGCCTGGAGAAGAGAAGGCTGAGAGGTGATATGATAGCCGTGTTTAAATATTTGAAGGGATGTCATATCGAGGAGGGAACAAACTTGTTTGCTGCTGCTCCAGAGACTAGGACCCGAAACAATGGATGCAAGCTGCAAGAAAAGAGATTCCACCTCAACATTAGGAGGAACTTCCTGACAGTGAGGGCAGTTCGACAGTGGAACACACTCCCTCGGAGAGTAGTGGAGCCTCCTTCCTTGGAGGTTTTTAAGCAGAGGCTGCATGGCCATCTGTCAGGGATGCTTTGATTGGGAGTCCCTGCATAGCAGGGGGTTGGACTGGATGGCCCTTGTGGTCTCTTCCAACTCTATGATTCTATGATTCTATGATTCTATGATTCTATGAAAAATTATACTCTATGAAAACACTTGGGACTATATGAATAAAAATATATTCTGATATAGTTTGTTTATCATACATGACAACTAAGACATTTAAGAGGGGATTGTCAATATATAAAATTATTATTATTATTATTATTATTATTATTATTATTATTATTATTATTATTATATTTTTGCCCCAGGCTGTATAAAATGTCTCAGGTTCATACAATGGGTTAAAGAGGAAATGCTGACTCAAAGAAAGCTGATGCAACTTGAGCATGGAGATGAGTAGTAGGCTCAAACTGCACTGTCACTGTGGACACATGACAAGAAGATGATGAAACACTAGAAGAGGGGTGGATCAGAATCCTAGCTGTGTTTGTGAATATAAAGAGAAATGCTCCAATATACCATGTGGTGATATAGATGTTGGTTGATGGCAGAGCATTATTCTAGTTTATCTAAATACTGCTGTATTGTGCTTATGAGGGATGCAGTGGCTCAAGTGGTTAAGACACTGACTCTGCTGATTGCAAGATCAGCAGGTGGGCAGTTTGAGGTCCGGGTGCTGTATGATGGGGTGAGCTCCTGTAACTAGTCCCTGCTTCTGCCAACCTAGCAGTTTGGAAGCATGCCAATGCAAGTAGATAAATAGGTACCACTTCAGTGGGAAGGTAAACAGCATTCTGTGCAATCATGCTGGCCACATGATAACAGAGTAGTCTCTGATAACACTGGCTCTTTGGCTTAATAATAGAGATGAGCACCACCCCCTACGGTCAGACATGACTTGACAACCTTGTCAATGGAGAATATCTGTACGTTACCTTCATTGTGCTTATAAGTATAACTAAGATTATAAAGCCTCTTTGGAACACCCCAATAGCCATGAGTGACTTTCCAGACTTGACAATGGCATCTGTTTCCTAGCTGGCAGCCTTCAGCATATAGACTCAAATTTTCCCTCTGCGCTAACATTTTGAATATACAGAATGTACTTCTCAAGAAATAAATTCAAATAGCTGATAGTTTAAATAAAATGGTCTATATTTCATCCTATGTTCTCTGTGTGGTCTTGTTATTTCATGGGTTGGTTATCAATTATGTTTGTCCCTTTTGTTGTATTAGAGGGGCAAAAAGGGATACAATGAATCATATTCTGTGTAGTCATCTGTCTATCTGACAGAGTAGTGCTGAATATTCTCCATCCTGAATACTTTGGGATAAAGATTTGTGTTCAATTGTGCTAGGTGCCTTAATTATGTCAAATCACTTTCTTCAATGGTTGCTTTAAGGCAGGGGTAGGCAATCTAAGGCCCGGGGACCGGAAGTAGCCCCCCGAGGCCTTTGGACCAGCCCCAGGCCGGTCCTGCCACCGCCACCGCCCCCCGCCGTGATGATATTGATTATTGTTGTAATTACTTGTTCTTGGAGTTTTCTTGGAAAAATCTCCACAGGGGTTTTGCCATGGCTTTTCAGGGGCTGAGAGAGTGTGCATGCATATATATATATATTTATTTTTATTTTTATTTTTTTATTTTATTGTGCTTCGGATCCCCAATTGTCTGAGGGACAGCAACCCAGCCCCCAGCACAAAAAGGTTGCCTACCCCTGCTTTAAGGTATTGAATTCCCTGTAAATTCTTATTTTGCCTAGCTAGAACAAGTGGTAAAAAAAGCAGTTGAATCTATCTAGTAACTGATTGTAAGGGTTCATAGTTATTGATCAGCAGCATTTAACAGAGGCAATAATTTTTTAAAAAATTGTGCATTTTATGCACATTTATTCAGAGGTAGACCCAATAGATTCCTTTCTACAGTTACATGAATACAGTTTTGCAGCCGTTATTATTATTATTATTGCTGCTACTATTGTGTACAACATTTATATCCCACCTTTCTTCTGGTAAGTTCAAAGGAACATGCAAATTACTCCTCCTCACTTTATGTTTACAGCAATCCTATGGAGAAGAATGTGACTGGCCAAAGGTTAGCCAGTGAGTTCCATAGATCAATAAGGACTAGATCTTGGTACTCAAAAGTCCCAGTCAAACACTCCAATCACTACACCATACTGGTTCGCTTAGTCTTAAATAAATTTATATTGCTTCTCATCTTTTGCTATCACTTCAGAAGTCTAGAGTTCATAGTTAAACTTATGTACCTTATGACTTCATCTACCCTTAAACCTTTCTAGAAAAGGAAAACAGTATTTTGATCTTCAAAAGTGTAATATTACACATATCCAGATGTAATACCCACTTGTTTAATGAGACTTACTCCCACTGGAGTGTGTAGATAGTTGCACCCTAAAACATCTATGAAATTATCTTATTTGATATTATGTTCTTGTTTCAATGTGACATAGTAGTTCTTGTTCACATACTAGTTGAGATTTCCCAAACAAACATTTACATTAATGTTATTGTGTGCCTTCAAGTCATTTCTGACTTATCAAATATGGTGACCCTAAGACAAACCTATCATGGGGTTTTCTGGGCAGATTTTTTTCAGAGGATGTTTGCTCTTGCTTTCCTCTGAGAGTGTGACTTGCCCAAGATTAGGGTTAGTGCTAGAGAATCATGAGAATTGTTTTTTCCCCCCCTGAGACATTAAGCCTTCTCTGTCAGAGAGCTCTGGTGCCACAATAAAATACAGTTCCCATGATTCCCTAACCCTAACCCTAAAAGTGGACTCCATTTGCACTATTTCTGGCAGTCTGCAACCCCAGTCAGTTAGTTTACATGGCCAAGTGGGGATTTGAACCCTGGTACCCTGTGTCCAGGTCCAGCACTCAAACCAGTACACCACACTGGCTCAAAATTTCCATTAATACTGAAAAATAAAGAGGGGGGAAACTGTCATGCCCTTGGTACAAGTATGGTGAAATATAAAGCTTATAATAAAAGAAAATGGGACTATTTCCACCAAATGGCCAATTCACATTAAGGTTTTATTGTTTGTAAATGGTGTGGTGCTAGAATGGTTACAGGGCATAAAATTCATTTTTTAACATTTTGAAAACAGCTGTAAACTCCACTCTGTTCTATGATTAAATATTCCATTTCACCTTCAGCAGGTTGAGAAATGAAAATTCTGCTAAATCATGAAAGATCAACAGTTTTCTTCTTCCTCTTGCATATTAAGAATGGAATCTTTCTTTATGGCATCAGATTCTCAAATCTCTGAGGTGGGACATATTTAGTGCTTGAGAATTCAGAATGACAGATAAGTGTGGGCAAACTGCAGTTACTGGGAGGGGAGTTAGAATGTGACATCTGTCGCTGCATGATTAGAAGTAATTAAAAACAAGCAAAACACCTGAAACAATCACTTCTGAACTTTTGTGTTGGTGCCTCCTTGGATTTACAGCCAGTTTAATGAGCTTGCTGATGCCGTGCAACAGCAGCATCCAGTGGTCACTTCTTTTCAAAATAATTCAGTAGGTTTCTTATGTATTCAAGCCATTGTTCTTTATCTTGTAGTGACAGCCAGAAGATGCTAAGGTATTATTAGTGACATCACAGAAGGCATCACAATAAAGTGACATCACAATAAAGAACACAGTGTTAGTAGGCCTCACTGAGTTTTGAAGTTCATATGCAGAAACACTGCCTCATTTCTTAATTATAGAAGAAATGTGAAGTCAAAGGTTTTCACAGCTGGCATCAATAGTTTTTGTGTGTGTGTGTGTGTGTGTGTGTTTCTAGAAGAGTTTATTCCTGATGTTTCACCAGCAGCTGTAGTTGGCATATCTGAGGGTGCCAGTCACAGCTGCTGGCAAAATGTCAGGAATAAACTCTTCTAGAACATGGCCTCATAGCCCCCAAAACCCACAAAAATAAAGAAGAAACCTTTAAAATGTATAGCAGTTGGGGGGAAAGAATAACAATTCCCATATGGAGAGGAGGCATTTATATGTAAGCACTACAACTTTATCAGCTAATAATGTTCTGCAACAAGTGTTAAAAAACAACATATTACTCAGTCATGTGCAGATACCATTTTACTAGGGTAGACAGCTAATACCAAAGTCCATCACCCTGGTTCAATTCATTGGTTGAAGTAATAAATAAAAATAATGATGTGTAATATGCTACTTTTAAAAGCTAACATTCCAAGCTCTGGGTGTGGGACTATACACACTAGTCTCACCTTTATGTCCCAATGATCCTGCTTTGCCTATCATTTCAAACCTTGCTGTGTTGAAAAGAGTTGTATTCATGTTGACTTAAACACAAATCAAATTCTTTAATGTGATCAGAGTGTCTGCAAAAGGGTTCTGTTTAATCTGAATGTAAGAAACAACCTACTGGATCTGTCTCTCTCTTGATCTCTCTCTCTCTCTTTTCTTTAAGACCATCCAATCTAGTATCCCATTTCAGTAATAGCCAAGAGGTTGCTTTTAAGAAGTTCATGCAAGAAGATTGCCAATTCTCATCAACTGGTATTTTGTGGGATGTTACCAATAAATGTAAAACTAAAAGCCTCCTATCATGACCAATAGATGTTTGTAGACTCAGGTTGCAATCTTACCCCTTTGAACTCAGTGGGACTTGTTATGATCATGCTGTTTTTGTCCATGGATTAGTCCAATCCCTTTAAATTTATTTAAGTGAGTGACCATCAAATGAGTGGCCATCAACACACCTTGTGGCAGTGAATACTTTAAAAAAAAATGCAAGTAACTGTTAGTTTTTTAAATGTCCTAAAGTTCTTTCTTTCTTTTTCCTTGAATAATCTTGATTCCTGGCATTATTAGAAAAAGAGAAAAATCTTTATCAATTTCCTCACCAGTCTCTGTGATATTATAAACCCCCACAATGTCACACCCAGAGTTAATATCTAAATCAGAAAGCTTCAGATATTTTAGCTGTTTCTCTCCATATAGGGAAAGTGGGGGAAAATTATTTTCTTATTGGTTGGTTATTTTTTTAAGGTTAGCAATATCTTTTTGTTGTTGTTGTTTCTTTTTTTTTTAGATGGGATGACCAGAATTCTACAAATTATTCCAAACATGGCCACAGGATAGATTCACACATTGCTATACAGTAGCACTAACTCCTGTAAAGTTATTGGTGATAAAAGATTTCCATGTTATTTCCCCAATAGAAAAGAATGGTAATGATGTACCTGTTATGGGGGGAGACATGGAGATGTCTTTATGGCCTTATTATTATTAATAATTTTTATCCCGGCCCTCTGCATAACGCAACCGGGGCAGCTTACAACATTAAAATGTACATTTGGTATCCCGCAATCCCCCCCCCCATTAAAATGCTATTAAACAATGATAATTTAAAATATGCTTAAGATGCTAATACAAATAAAAATAAATAGGGACTCTGGGCTGTCCTTGGCCCCAACGCTTGCCTGCCAGCGAGGAGGAGGAGGAGGGCAGAACCACCTGGGCTTTAAGGCTCCATTGAGCCCTATCTCCCTCCCAGCGACAGCAGCAGAGGGACTCTGGGCTGTCCTTGGCCCCAACGCTTGCCTTGCCAGCGAGGAGGAGGAGGAGGGCAGAACCACCTGGGCTTTAAGGCTCCATTGAGCCCTATCTCCCTCCCAGCGACAGCAGCAGAGGGACTCTGGGCTGTCCTTGGCCCCAACGCTTGCCTTGCCAGCGAGGAGGAGGAGGAGGGCAGAACCACCTGGGCTTTAAGGCTCCATTGAGCCCTATCTCCCTCCCAGCGACAGCAGCAGAGGGACTCTGGGCTGTCCTTGGCCCCAACGCTTGCCTTGCCAGCGAGGAGGAGGAGGAGGGCAGAACCATCTGGGCTTTAAGGCTCCATTGAGCCCTATCTCCCTCCCAGCGACAGCAGCAGAGGGACTCTGGGCTGTCCTTGGCCCCAACGCTTGCCTGCCAGCAAGGAGAGGGAGGAGGGCGGAACCATCTGGGCTTTAAGGCTTTGAGGCTCCATTGAGCCCTATCTCCCTCCCAGCGACAGCAGCAGAGGGACTCTGGGCTGTCCTTGGCCCCAACGCTTGCCTTGCCAGCGAGGAGGAGGAGGAGGGCAGAACCACCTGGGCTTTAAGGCTCCATTGAGCCCTATCTCCCTCCCAGCGACAGCAGCAGAGGGACTCTGGGCTGTCCTTGGCCCCAACGCTTGCCTGCCAGCAAGGAGAGGGAGGAGGGCGGAACCATCTGGGCTTTAAGGCTTTGAGGCTCCATTGAGCCCTATCTCCCTCCCAGCGACAGCAGCAGAGGGACTCTGGGCTGTCCTTGGCCCCAACGCTTGCCTTGCCAGCGAGGAGGAGGAGGAGAGCAGAACCACCTGGGCTTTAAGGCTCCATTGAGCCCTATCTCCCTCCCAGCGACAGCAGCAGAGGGACTCTGGGCTGTCCTTGGCCCCAACGCTTGCCTGCCAGCAAGGAGAGGGAGGAGGGCGGAACCATCTGGGCTTTAAGGCTTTGAGGCTCCATTGAGCCCTATCTCCCTCCCAGCGACAGCAGCAGAGGGACTCTGGGCTGTCCTTGGCCCCAACGCTTGCCTTGCCAGCGAGGAGGAGGAGGAGGGCGGAACCATCTGGGCTTTAAGGCTTTAAGGCTCCATTGAGCCCTATCTCCCTCCCAGCGACAGCAGCAGAGGGACTCTGGGCTGTCCTTGGCCCCAACGCTTGCCTTGCCAGCGAGGAGGAGGAGGAGGGCGGAACCACCTGGGCCTCAAAAACCCCATTGAGCCTGTTACCCCCCCCCCTCCTCCCCTATGGCAAGTTGGATGGCCTTGAGGAACCATCTCCCTCCTACATTCTTTTTGCCATTTATGCAGCTGCTGCCTAAATTAGAGACTGGAGTCAGCTGGGTATCCGTCTCCCCCTTTGTATGTTGGAGCTGACCATGATCTGGGAGTGGACATTCAGGTGGTGTGGGGGAGGGGAAGGTATAGCGGTAACAGAGCCAACAGATGTTACAAAAGAAGGAGGGATCGATGTTTGATATCTATCCCTTCTTCAGTTGGCTCTGTTTCCCAGGATAACTTGGAGAGCGCTCCAACCATTCCACTGACCCTCAACCTGCTCCTTTGCAATGCCAGGTCGGTCAAAAACAAAACACACATCATCCACGATCTCCTGGTGGATGGGGCAGCCAACCTGGCATGCTTCACTGAGACCTGGCTGGGGGATGCCAGCTCCGCGACTTGGGCGCAGGCTCTCCCAGCTGGGTACTCAGTTAGTGAGCAGGTGAGGGAGAGTGGGCGGGGGGGTGGTATAGCCTTGGTTTATAGGAACACCTTAACCGTGATCAGAAAGCCTATCCGGAAAACGACGCACATCGAGTGTATGTACCTTAGCCTGAAGACCAGGGATAGTTTGGGGATTCTGTTGGTATACCGGCCACCCCGTTGCTTAACAGACTCCCTATCCGAGCTGACTGCCCTGGTTTCTGAGTTACTGCTGGAATCGCCCAGACTCTTGGTTCTGGGCGATTTCAACATTCCACTCGAAACCAGTTTACAAGATCTAACTGGCGCGGCTCGGGAGTTCATGGATACCATGACTAACATGGGCCTATCCCAGTTGGTCAACGGGCCCACGCATTGTGCTGGTCATACCCTCGATGCGGTCTTTAGTACGGAGCAGGAATATCCGTGGGCGGAGGTCAAAAACACCTCCGCACTGTCATGGACGGATCATTTTCTGATCAGGGCAGAACTAAAGGCTACTATCCACCCTCCCGGGGGTGGCGGACCTATTAGAACGGTCCGCCCTCGAAGGCTAATGGAGCCAATTGGTTTCCAGAAAGCCTTAGAGGGTTTAATGGTTGGTAACGCCGGTGATTCTGTCGAAGCCTTGGTGGACACTTGGAACACCGATCTCACCAAGGCTATTGACACAATCGCTCCCAAGCGTCCTTTCCAGCCCGCTTCGAATCGTAAGCCCTGGTATACCGAGGAGCTTAGGAGGATGAAGCGAGCTGGACAACGACTGGAGTGCGAATGGCGAAAGACTCGTCTCTTATCCGACAGAACTCGCCTTAGGAAGCATCTTGATTCCTATAGGGAGGCTTTGCGTGCAGCGCGGAAATCTTTCTGTTCTGCACGCATTGCGTCTGCAGAGTCCCGCCCGGCAGAGCTGTTTAGGGTGGTGGGGGAGTTGACAAAGGTTCCTCCTACGCCAAACCCCCTACTTAACCCAACTACAGCCTGCTGTGAGGCTTTTAATATTCACTTTGCAGATAAAATCTCTCGGATAAGAGCCGACTTAGACGCCATTGTTTTAGCAGAATCTGTAGATGAGGCACCCAGGAACTCCGTTGATGGCAATTTACTGGATCAATTACAATCTGTGAGTACCGATGACGTGGACAAGCTGCTTGGAAGTGTGAGAAAGACGACTTGCCCCCTCGATCCTTGTCCATCCTGGCTGGTCGTCCAGGGGGGGGACGCGTTGAAGGTGTTCCTTCGGGACACAATCAACGCGTCATTCAGGGAAGGCAAGGTACCATCTTGTTTAAAGGAGGCGGCGGTTAGGCCACTCCTGAAAAAGCCTTCCCTGGATCCCCTGGATAGAAACAACTATAGACCAGTCTCCTTGCTCCCTTTTTTGAGCAAGGTGATCGAGAGGGCAGTTGCTTCCCAACTCCAAGCACTCTTGGATGAAACCGATTATCTCGACCCATTTCAAACTGGCTTCAGGACAGGATATGGAGTGGAGACTGCCATGGTTGCTCTGACCGATGACCTCCGCCTGAGTATCGACAGGGGTAGTGTGACCCTGTTGGTGCTCTTGGATCTCTCAGCGGCCTTTGATACTATAGATCATGCCATCCTCTTAGATCGCCTGAGAGAGTTGGGAATCGGAGGCACTGCTCTGCAGTGGTTCCGCTCCTTCCTCTCGGGCAGATCCCAGAGGGTGAGGCTCGGGGATAGTTGCTCATCCAAAATCGAGCTTAATTGTGGCGTCCCTCAGGGCGCCATCCTGTCCCCGATGTTGTTTAATATTTATATGAAGCCGCTGGGGGAGATTATTCGGAGGCATGGAGCTCGGTGTCTTCAGTACGCTGATGACACCCAGATATATCTCTCCATGACCAGATCATCGTCTCAGACTTCAGATGGCGCCTCTCCTCTTAATGACTGTCTCAGAGCGGTAATGGGTTGGATGAGGAAAAACAGATTGAAGTTGAATCCAGACAAAACGGAGGTACTTGCAGTCACAGGCCCGAAACCAGATCTGGGAATACAGTCTCCAGTCCTGGATGGAGTCACACTCTCCTCTAAGGACTGTGTTCGCAGTCTGGGGATACTTCTAGATTCATCGCTTCACATGACTAGTCAGGTGAATGCGGTGGTCAGGAGTGCCTGTTATCAGCTTCGGCTGATACGCCAACTGCGCCCTTATCTGGACATGAGGGATCTGGAAACTGTGGTACATGCCCTGGTAACCTCGCAACTAGATTACTGCAATGCACTCTACATGGGGCTACCCTTGTGCCTAACCCGGAAACTTCAACTGGTACAGAATATGGCAGCCAGGTTAAGTACAGGAACATCAAGGAGGGAGCACATAACACCTGTGCTGAAATCCCTCCACTGGCTGCCAATTAGTTTCCGGGCGCAGTACAAGGTGTTGGTTTTGACCTTTAAAGCCCTACATGGCTTGGGTCCATCCTATCTTAGGGACCGCCTTTCCCCATATGAACCCCCCCGCGCCCTTCGGTCCTCTGGGAGGAATCTGCTACAGCCACTAAAAACTAGGCTGTCTCAGACCTCCCAGAGAGCCTTTTCTGCGACCGCTCCCAGATTATGGAATGGCCTGCCGGATGAGATCCGTCTAATTACCACTCTTGCTGCTTTTAAGAAAGCAGTAAAGACGGATCTCTTCCGGCAGGCCTTCCCGGAATAACTCTCAGCCTAGGGATGGGTCCCTGACTTGTAAATTATTGTCATTATGTTTTTAATATTGTATTTTAATTGGTCATTTGTTTAATTCTGTTTTAAGGGGATGGGAGGATGGGACTATGGGATGATGGAATGTTTTTAACTTTGTTCTATTTTAATATTGCTGTACCCCGCCCCGATTGCCGCACAGAGGGGCGGGTTATAAATAAAAATTTATTATTATTATTATTAAATAAATAAATAAATAAATAAATAGAAATTGCAGCAGAATTCAGGAAGCAAAGTGGGCTGTCTTTTGATGGCCATGATTTTAAGATTGTTAAATGGTCTTTTCTCAATGTTCCTGAGACCAGACTGGCTGACATATTCTGTACTAGTTGAAGTTTCCAGACCCATGTAGAGTGCATTACAGAAATCAAGATGAGAGGTTACCAGAGCATGCACCACAGTTTCAAGGTCCCTAACTTCCAGGAAAGGGCTCAACTGGCACATCAGCCAAAGCTGATAACAGACACTCCTGACTGTTGCATTTACCTGATTTATCATCTGGAGTGATGGATCCAGGAGCACCTCCAGATAGCTCTATAATTGATTTATTTATTTAAGAGGGGGTGGCTCAAGGCAACCTTTTATTACTGAAGCTGCACTTGTGGTAGAGCTAAGTTATAAGGATGGTCTGTCAATGTACATATGTTTCAGTTAATGGGAAGGAGAAGCCATCTGTGGCATGGGTGACTTTGTTCTGGAGGGTATTGTTTCAACCATTACTTTTTGGTATAAACAAAATATCCTTCCCCAGTTGTGTGTGTGTGTGTGTGTTTAGTGGTATTGATATATACAGATCTATCACATCTCACCAGCACCTGTTCACTAAAGTGAACTACAGTGCTCAGACTCCATGTAAAGCACAGCAACCAGGATTGCTGAATGGGGGTTATAGGAATTGATTTCCCATAAGTAATGTTTCCAGGCTTTGCCTCTCTGACAGATCACAACAGAGGAAACTGGTAGTGGAGGGCTTTTGGAAGTTGATCACCATTACTAATTGTTTCCATCAAGGAACTCTTAGTAAATCTTGAATACCCTGGAATCCCTTGTTGAATTAACCATAGTGGAACCTAATACACTTGGATTTAGGCTTCCCTCATCTTCAACCATTGTCCAAACTAGCTGGGGTTGATGGGATCTGAAGTCTAACAACATTCATGGAGGGTTGCAGGTTCCCTATGCTTTACTAATTTAAAGTAGTGACCACTGTTTGTGAGTAGTGAGGAATACTGGAAAACCAAATGTCTAATACTATGAGCATGAGCCCAACAGATACATTTGTTTGCATGTGGGCTCTTTGCAGTCCTTTAAATAAATGTATGGAGGAGCAGAGCAGAGACAGGTCTTGCAGTCCTAATTCTCTTCCACACATGAAGAATTATCTTGGTCTGTACCATCTTATCCTCTGGTTGTTGTTTACTATGTGTAGGAAGTTTGTGCCTCTTAGAACAATAGAGAGTAGAACAGACTAGGGTAGAAACTCCCATCTATAATTGAAAGTGGTGTACTTTAAGAAAAACAAAGCACCCTCATGATTTGGAGGGGAAGAAATGAAATGACAAATTCATTAAATAAAGCCAGACTAAAAGTTTGTCACTATCATGATATGACATTCTTCCCTTCCCCTTAGTTTTAGAGACTTTGATATTTGCTGAAACAAGCCATTATATTCCTGGCGAGTTTCCAAAACAAAAGAAAACAATCATAGTCAATGGGCACAAATATTTTTTACCAGTTCCTGGTATACCGGGAGATGGGGAGTGTTCATTTTTCTCATCAGACTAATTGAAATGCACTGTGCTAGAGTATATTTTGAGAGTGAGGGGAGTCATTGAGGGCTTATAGGACCAGTTTCATTGATGGGGGGAAACAGTTGGATGCTGATCATCAGTGTTTCCATGCATCTCTCAAAACATAGAAATGATAGTTCTATACTGATTGCTTAAGGGTTTGCCTGAACAGAATAAACAAATCAGTTGTCCTTTGTAATAATACAGTCAGCATCACCTTCCCTAGATTTCTCATAATATCCATGAACTCTGCATTTGTACATACTCTGAGCAGCACTCTAGTTACATCTCTAGCTGTTCATTACTCCCACCTGATATTATTGCAGACTTGTGCCTAAAGGGTTAAGTACCTCACTAGAAAGGATGAGTCTGTGATGCACTGCTGTGTTCAATTAAGATTTATGGAGAGTGCTGTTAATGGGCAGCAGTCAAGGACAATGGGAGGCTGTGTTTGAAAATGAAATAAATGGAGAAAATAGACAGGGTCATACTGAAGGTGTCTAGCATCTTGAATTAAGAGAATGATGGAAGGAGGAGGGGAAACTCAATAATGCTTAAAATGTGATAGTTGCTTTTGCATGCTGTTGCTTCACTGTCCTTTCATCTCTCTCTCTTTTTTTAACCTTTATAGTTTTATCTAACTTTAAAAAAAACCCAAAAATATTGCACAGAGGCATGAAAAGATTCTGACTGAGGTGAGGAAAGGCAATTTGTCTCACGGAGGCCACTGTGTTATAGTAACACAACAAGCTGAGGCATCCTGTGTTAAAATAAAATGTGAAACTATTTATTTATTTATTTATTTAATACCCCACTCTTCACCAACAAAGGCTCTCAGAGCGGCTTTGTTGTTGTTAATTGACCTCAAGTCAATCTGGATTCATGATGACCTTATGTATGACCCATCTCCAAGACCCTCTGTCCTCCACTACTCTGCTTAATTCCTGCAAACCCATACCCATGACCTCCTTAATAGAGTCCATCCATCTGGCATGTGGCCTTCCTCTCTTCCGGCTTCCCTCAACCTTTCCCAGCATTATTTTTTTTCCCAAAGAGTCCTCGCTTTTCATGATGTTACCCAGAATCCCCTTCATATCCAAAATATTAAAAACCTCATCCCTTGCTAAGCAAAAATATGAAATTCCCTGATGACCTCCAGATGAACTCTGGTAGTAGAATTAGAGGCAAAAGGTCCTCTGCACCCATGGCCTGGGCAGCCCACCCTTAATCCTTAAGGAATGCATTTCCCCCAGATAGTCAGGAGAGTTGCGAATCGGATTTCCCATGATGAGATCATCCAAACCATCAAGAGGTGTATTGTGTCATCCATTCACAAGCACCCTCAGCCATCCAAGGTGTATTGTTTGTATTGTGCCACCCAGTCTAACACCCTCCCACCCATAGGAAGGTGCATTGTGTCACCCACCCACACATTTCCCCAGGATATTGACCCCTCGGATTAAGACCACCACATACAATGGAACCCTATACAACAGGGTGCCATCATCACAATTATCGCCTTTCGCCCCCAGGGCCCATTTGGCCCTATATAAACCCTAGATTTTAGCCAGTCAGTGTGCTAGATTCATGGTCTAAACGACTCCACGTCACTCTGAAACTAGTTACCGGCAAGTCAGCTCAAAATCCAGGCTGTGGAGCCTGACTTGTCTCCCTATCATTCCACATTTTCCATTCGCATCCCGGGAGGAGGGCTACATCTCGGTAAGTATCACCATTAGTAGCGCCTGCATTTCTGTTCCAAACTCCAACCTTGATCTTCCTGAGCCTTGTGGGTGTGTGTGAGTGCATATTCTGTGAGTGAGCTTTCCACTATTTTAATAAATTAGACATCTAGTGGTTAACCAATATCTGTCTCAGCTCCATTTCTTGGGATTCTCTGGTCTCTTGGTATAAACACCGGGAGAACGGTCTCATTGGGCTGTTGTAGCAAGCCTACTCTTGCATATTTGAGCTAATAATAAAATTCCCCTAAGGATTCATTGCTACAATTTGGTGGAGAAAGCTTGGGCATTTTGGACTCTCCCCCGAAACCTAGACTTTCCAAACTGATCACTTGGGCTGTCTAGATCTCGGTACGTAGAGAGAACAGGGATTCCAAAAAGGCTGCTGCAGACAGGAATAAATATCGAGGTGTATGTGTGTGTTCTTGTGTGTTTGGCCATAAGGGCAAAGGGCTATCTTGGGTTGGCTGACCCCGTTTCATCTCTTTGGTTAAGTGTCCTGCTCATTGGCTCTGCTACGCCATCCAGTGGTGGGCCTTAATCATCCTTGTGCGTGTTGTCGGAGTAGGCATCCCGACGCCCTATTTTTATTTTCACTATCGTGGGTGGGAAAGCAGAGGAGAGGTCCTCCCCATCCCCGACCTTCACTAGCCATAAGAAAATTAGGATCACCCCAACAGTTTAACTCCCTTGAACGGGCAGGGTAAGCAAAGGAAGGAGACGTCCTGGTCCTGAAGCTTACACCCGGGGTCAAGAGGAGGGAAAGGCAGCTCCAAGGAGTGCCATTTGGTGGGAGCCTCAAGGAGGTCCCAAAAAGGGAAAAACTCAGGCAGAAGTCTAGCTGGGGACCAAGTTTGGGGTTGTTAGCCAGGCCACGCCAGAGTGGAGCTACAGCATCCAAACTCCCCAGTGAATGTGAGGGGGGGCCGAACTGACTTCTGACCGGGTCTAAACAGAGGATCAC
The DNA here is from genome assembly GCA_026167975.1 of Phrynosoma blainvillii. Taxonomy (NCBI): domain Eukaryota; kingdom Metazoa; phylum Chordata; class Lepidosauria; order Squamata; family Phrynosomatidae; genus Phrynosoma; species Phrynosoma blainvillii. The sequence goes on along the minus strand of JANUYF010000003.1, from coordinate 194,142,979 downwards.
CCCTAAGTCGCTAGCTGCAGCAGCGCAGGGCCCTCGTGTGAATTGGGTGGCGTCCCTGACCCAGAGTTTTGGTTGTAGGAGTTCTGTAGAGATCTCAGGGACATCCCCATAACCGCACTTCTCTAGGGCAGAGACGGGCACTGGATTTGGATAGGAGAGGACTTAGGCACTGTAATCCCTCCCCGTCACAGTAAACATGAACCCAAACACTGGGGAAAGCAATCTGGTCAGGACTGAGCAGCCCCAGGATAGGTTGCAGAAATGGATCCTCAAGAAGGGACCTAATCCCTGGAAAGCGGAGGGCTTTCTAACAGAGGACCCCTTTGCGACCTTGCTCAAGGTCTATGACCAGCACACAAAGAAATCAGGGTTAAGGAGAGTGTCCAAGACAGAAAAGGACAGGTGGGCATCATGAGGAATATGGACTTTAGCCCATGAAGTCGTTAGGGAGTACAAAAGGTTAGAAGTCTTGGAAGAGCAGCTGCAGAAAGCCCTGAAGGAGGCGACGGCCCAAGTGCAGGAGAAGGTGGCCGAAAATGCCTTACATATTAGGGCTAGGGAAGAGGCAGCGAGGCAGTTAGACACGGCTAGAATGGAGATAGACTTGCTCAGACAGCGCAACAGGGAGCTGGAGGAGAAGTCTCAGCAAGCCAAAATAGCTGCGGATTATGTGCTGGAACAGAAAAAGGCAGGGAACATGCAAGCAGATCACAGCCAATGTGAGAGGCAAATCCAGGCCCTAAGGAGTGAACTGCGGCTGCAAAAGTCCGTGGTCTCCACTATAAGCCCTCATAACTTGGAGGCAGTGGAGTGGGGTGAAGAGGAAATTCGCCCCCTTCCAATAGAGGCCAGAACTCCGCCGCCCTACAACCCCCTATGGGAGGAAAGCGGAAGGAGAGACATTTCAACCTCTCAAGCCCTGCGGTCGGAATCCCCAGACACGGAGGTCCCAATGAAGCCTGTAAAGACAAGAAGCATGGTGGAAACCAAGGAAACTAGCGAGGACGGGACGGTAACTAAGACTGTGGTGGAAAATGTTAATTGGTCCATGTCTGAACTAAAAGCCATTGCTGACTACTTAGGGAAATTAGATGCCCAGACTGGAGTTAGGTGGATGACCAAGGCATATCTCCTACACTCCAAAGCTAAAGGGCAGGACATGACGCAGGTAGCCAGACTGTGCATCGACCCCGCTTACACGGGAGCTTTTGAGGCTGCCGCCTTAACGGTGGATCTGGCTGATGTAGAATGCACTGAATGGATGGCCAAGGTAGGCAGTGTTCTGTGGCCGGGGACCCTGTTGCATACCAAATTCCAACTGGAAAGGCAGGCAGAGGATGAGTCTCCGGATGCCTACGTGGCTCGGAAGAAGATTTTAGCTATCATAGCCGGGCAGGTAGACTTAGATGCAGAAGGGCAGCCCATTTTTGACGATAAAGATTTCATTGCAGAGGTGTATGAGGGTTTGCATGTGTCTGCCAAAAGCTACCTGGGCCCCGCTTCCATGAAACTGCACACCATCACTTGGAAGCAGTTCATGGAACACATTTTGGAAGTTTCCAAGTTGCATAGGGTGGTGAAAGCAGAACAGATTGCGACCACGGGATGTCCCAAACCAGCCAAGCCAGTAGGTCAAAGGGGGGGGGGGGAGAGAGAGGGAGAGCCCATCCAGGCAGTAACATATCAAAATAATGGCCCCCACTCCTACCAACTCCCCAAAGACCCAAAACCCAGCTATTCTGGACCGAACGGGAGGCCCGAGTCATTCCGGAAGGAATACAGAGGGGCCACCCCCCCAAAGAACCCAGGAAAGAGGAGAGGAGATCTCTCAGGAAACCCAAAATGAGCTGTGGCATGAGCTTCGGAAATTAGGGGTTCCCAGGGAAGCTATAGATCACCACCCTAGCGAGGAGCTGGTGCACCTCCTGTTAAAAAGAACCAGGGAGCTAACTGCTCAGGAGGCCCAAAGAAGGGAAAGCTCAGGTTAGGACAGCCTGGGATCCTGTAAAACATCAAGGAAGACAGCAGGGCCTAGGATCCCCCGGGCACAGCCAAAGCCTGCTCAACCCAGACACACTGGGCCAATAAAACCCAATTACAAGCCTACGGCAATGGCACCCACACTCAAGGACTCTCCCCCAATAAAAATGGAGATTGGAGATTTGGCAAGCCAAACTAATTTCCTTAAGGCAGAAAATTCCATTCTCATAGCCACACTTAAAGATGCACTAGGCAGAATCCAGAAGTTGGAGGCAAAACCCACATTTTCTATTAATGAGGCATTCTGCATAGCACAGCTATTGGGACCTTTACATTCACAAACCCTTTTGCCATGGCTGATGCAAATATCAAACTGTTGCCCCAGTGCAAAAGGTCCAGATCTCACCCAAATTGCCAGAATGTGTATGAGCCCAGAGGATAGACAAATTTTGGAATCAGCTGTAATGGTTCGGGACCTCCTATCTAAAGACAGTTATTCCTGGATGAGAGAAATTGTTTCCCTTTTAAAGCCAGGAGAAACTCTCAGGGAGATGTACTATAAAGAAAGGCAAGCCAAGAATGAAATCCCAGAGAAATATGTTGCCAGGAAAATGTTCTTAGCCATTTTGTCTGACGAAGTAATATGTGATGCCCAAGGACAAGCTATATGGGACAATGAGAATTTTTTTGGGCAATTATACTCAGGATTCTACCCCCAGACCCAAAAGTGCTTGCAGCATGAGGGAATGCCATGTTTCCCAAGCTCCTGGAAATTCTTTTCCCAACTCCTAAAAGGGATCTCTGATAATTTCCGCAAGGTCTTAGCATGGAGACAGCGCAAAAGACAAGCCAGAAAAAGCCCACTAAATAAAAAAACCACTAAGCCTTCCCCCACTCCCCAAAGGGAAAAGGAAGCATCCTAACCTCACTCCCCCCTTTCCCAGGAGCCACACAGAAGTTCTCCTCACCGCAGAAAGGCTGAAAGTCTCCCCCTCTCTTCTATTACAGTCCACAACAGGGCGTGGACACAATCAAAAGACCCTAAGTCTCAGAAGCCCTCTCATTCGGCCATGACAGAAACAGGGACCCCACTAGGTCATTTATCCCAACCCCAGACCAAATGGCATAGTAGACCCAGGAATACAGAAATAGGCACTCACCCACGTGGAAAGAACTGGAATGGAACAGGGAGATGTAGGAGACCAAGCCCTTGCCCCTCAGAAGAGATAGTGGAGTTAGGCAACACTGTCTCAGCCTCTTTTTCCCCTGCCCCAGAGATAGGCAGCACTGTCTTAACCCCAGCTTCCCCAGTGTTCGCCAGAGCTGAGCCCTCGAGGGGAACTCCTAGAGACTGCCCTTTGGAACTTCTAAACTGCCCGGCTTCATTGCCAGAGAAAGGTTGCAAATCCCATCATCCTACAGGCTTTCCTTGTTTTAAAGGAGAGTAAAAAGCTGTGCCCTAGATTCCTTGGAACCCCCCCCTCTTCTTGGATTGAGAAATGGCTGTTAAGATTGCCTTTTCTCACCACGATTGTGTCTATGTTTTAGTATTATTCTCTTGCCCTTGTGCCCATAAGGCAAGTAGATAAGAGCTTTGAGTAGAAACTCCAAGTTGTGTAGAGTGATTTGAGAAGTTAAGAAGTAATTTGGTCCCAGGACAATAAGGAAGAATTAGGAAGGAAAAATAGCTTAGAAAAACTTGGGAGGGATAGCCCCCCTTCTCTAGCCACTTTACAAAAGGACTCACTATTTCCTGTTGTTGGCACTCTGCATGTGCTCAGATGCCATGGATTGTTATGTTCAGAGTTGCAATCTCAGGATTGGTTGCAGTGCCCCCTAGGTTTTTCCAACCCTTTCAACTACTTTAAAGTTCACGTGGGTGTTTTCTCAAACCCATTCACCCTTGTGTGTTCTCTTATTTTATTTTGGCATAGTTAAGTGTGTTTTGGCTTGTGTTCGTTTCTGTACTCTGCTTATGCTCAGAGGCTACTCTATTCTTTCCCATTAACGAGTACAAGTCCTCTAGATCAGAACCAGTTGTTTGTATTTCCTTTCCTATCTCTAGTATGTGCTGCTAGGAATCTGTCTTTTTCAAACTGAGTGAAGGCATATAGGTTATTGCTGTGTATTCTGCCCCTTCAGTTCTTGGGGAGCGCATGGCTTGGATCCAGAGTTTTCTCTGCTTCCATGTGCTTGGGGCTGCATGAGTTTTCAGCTGTTGTTTTCTTGTTTGCTCTCTTTACATGCTCAGAAGCCGATCCACCAGCCATCCAGCACACCTCTGTCTTTTCTAGGAATAATACCAGCTTTCCAGTCTTTCATTTGGAGTTTTGGGAGCAGTTTTGGCTTTTGCTCTGCATTGTTCAAGTCTAATGGCTAGAGAATAGACCTCTTGTGTTGTCCCCATCAATTTGTGGTATAGGATTGCGCAATGTGTAAGGTTTTGTTATGTGTCTGCAAGTTTGTGATTCACTTGGTCTGTGTTTTGGACTTCTTGGGTAGAAATTCAGGTTCAAGTCTCCTTCTGGTTCAGTGGTCATTTTCCTGTCTCTTGAGTGTACAAAACCTATAGGGAAGAAAGCCTAGCATTTGGTAAAGTTAAAGACCTGTACTTAGTGGTACTTGGGAAACTAGATGTTCCAAGTTGCCAGCCGCATGGAGAACTCTGGCATTGTCTGCCTGAGTCACCTTAGCAAAGAAAAAAAAGGCAGTTGTGGTTCTCTTGAGAGCCGATTTACATAAGCCCCCCAGGAATCAGACCAAGCCATTAAATCCCATTTTCCTGTTAATTGTTTGCTTAAGTGATTTGGAAACACCCAAAGATTGTGTGTTAGTCTGTTAATGTATCTTGGATCTGTGACTTGTTTTATATATGTTTATCTGTTTTTTTTCTTCAGGTTCCTTTATTCCCTTCTCACTTTCTGTGAGTGATACCAGTTCACCTCACAGTGCCCCCTGTATTTTCTAAGCTGTGACTGCTTCTGCTTCTGCTTCTGCTTCCTGCACTCTCTTTACATGCCCAGAGACTATTTGTTCAGAACACCCTATCTCTCCTTTGGATGTTACAACAGGTTTTGCATTGCTGAGTGAGCCAAGTTCTTTCTGCTCTAAAGTTGAAAGGCACAGTCTCTCAGCCTAGTCAGTTGGCAACCGATAATCATCACAACCCTCATCACTTTTCCTTCTTTTCCTTTCCTGTCCTCCATAGAAGGGGAAGACATGTGAGCCCTTTAAACTTCTTTGGTCTTCCCTTGCTTTGCCATAATGCCACTTGGCGCCCCCTCTCAGTTTGTATGGCTTTCTGTACATGTTCAGAGGAAATAGGATCAAATCTGTTTTCTTGTTTGTCTGTTTCCAAATGTCTCTATTTTCTTTTATTACCAGACAGTGTGACTAGTCACATACTCTCAGGCCAAAGTCAGATTCAGCTTTGCTCTTTTCCAGATTGCTCTCCTACATCCTCCTCATCCTCAGCTTTAGGATATTGTTGTTGTTGTTGGTAAGAAGCCAGTGCTTCAGTACTGATTTGTTTTAGGTATTTTGTTGTTGTTGTTGTGTTTTCTTTGATAGCGGGGGGGGGGGTGCCCCCATGCTCTGATTACATATTAAATAGCAGGCAACCAATCATTTGGGCTAGGTGCCTGCGGCCCACTACACCATTGGGTGGGGCAGGGGAAAGTTCCCCCACCCCTATTTAGCAGGCTGAGCTAGATTGGCATCCTTGGTGAGCGCACGGCAGGGAAGCTGTGGGTGCCTGGTGGGTAGTCTCATGAGACAACTCGCCGGGGCACCACGACACAGAGCCCACCTCAGCAGATCGCTCCGCTGACGTGACTCCACCAAGGATGCTCATCTACACCAGCATGTCGGGTTTCCCTCACGGGAGCCCCGACTAGGGCAATTAGCAACTCCAAATTTCAGGCACCTCACCCGCTCGCACTACCTTCAAGGTAAGGGTGACCAACCACCTTTTTAAACGTCCCCGCTCCAGCTGACCATTAGCCCTCGGACTAGCCGAAGCTGGGGTCCCCAAAGTAAACACAGGGCGAATCAAGCTGTAAACAGCACCAATAGCCCAAATTGGAACCCAAATTTGCATATTTTCCCAGCATGATCAACCCCTGCCTTTTCATGGCCCCGCTGTCTTCATTGCCCAAATTGGGCTAGCCAATCATCAATCCATCCCCATCCACATGACCCTCACTAACTTCTCCCCCAAATTAACCCTTCCTTGCCTGGCCCCCTATTCCTCATCAAGGGGAAGGTAAGCCCCCAGTGTGATTAAACCGGACCAGCCTTCACCAGCGATCCGGAGAACGCCTCCGCTTCCAGAAACAGATGTCCTCCAGAAACACCACCCAAACCCCGCCGATGCCCCCGTCCTCCATGACCCTGCGCGTATTCAGGTGGACCTCCTCAACACTGACGCTGATGACAGCACCCTCATTCCGGCCACCACTCCTTTCCTGGCATGATTTTCCCAGAGGATGACAGCCTAAGATCCTCCAAAGGGACTACCCGCCACTGGACTGCCATAACCCTAGCCACAGTTCTCCATGCCTCAGTGCCTACAGTCCCAACGACACATAGAAACACAGACTCTGCTATCCCATGCACCCTTGGGATTTGCCCGCATTTTTATGAACTGCAGATTTCTCATTCATGTACATTGCTTTGTTTGTTGATTGCTTTATGGGTTTTTTTGCCATTGTTATGTGTGTATGAGCATGTGTGTGTGTGTGTGTGTGTCCCAAGATAAGGCAGGCCTTACAGTGGAGATGCTTCCCTTGATAGGACTTCCTCCCTAAAATCCACACCCCTAAATTTATTTTGGCGAAGGCTAATTCGGAAAACACTCATCCACACCGTCGTGCGGCCTCGTGGTTTCTGAGGGGGGGAAATGTTACCCAGAATCCCCTTCATATCCAAAATATTAAAAACCTCATCCCTTGCTAAGCAAAAATATGAAATTCCCTGATGACCTCCAGATGAACTCTGGTAGTAGAATTAGAGGCAAAAGGTCCTCTGCACCCATGGCCTGGGCAGACCACCCTTAATCCTTAAGGAATGCATTTCCCCCAGATAGTCAGGAGAGTTGCGAATGGGATTTTCCATGATGAGATCATCCAAACCATCAAGAGGTGTTTTGTGTCATCCTTTCACAAGCACCCTCAGCCATCCAAGGTGTGATGTTTGTATTGTGCCACCCAGTCTAACACCCTCCCACCCATAGGAAGGTGCATTGTGTCACCCACCCACACATTTCCCCAGGATATTGACCCCTCGGATTAAGACCACCACATACAATGGAACCCTATACAGCAGGGTGCCATCATCGCAATTATTGCCTTCCGCCCCCAGGGCCCATTTGGCCCTATATAAACCCTAGATTTTAGCCAGTCAGTGTGCTAGATTCATGGTCTAAACGACTCCACGTCACTCTGAAACTAGTTACCGGCAAGTCAGCTCAAAATCCAGGCTGTGGAGCCTGACTTGTCTCCCTATCATTCCACATTTTCCATTCGCTTCCCGGGAGGAGGGCTACATCTCGGTAAGTATCACCATTAGTAACGCCTGCATTTCTGTTCCAAACTCCAACCTTGATCTTCCTGAGCCTTGTGGGTGTGTGTGAGTGCATGTTCTGTGAGTGAGTTTTCCCCTATTTTAATAAATTAGACATCTAGTGATTAACCAATATCTTGTCAGGGATGATGGGAGTTGTAGCTCTTCACCTCTGGCTCTAACTCACCACCTTGTTATGCAGCAGAGCTGACCAGCTTTGATCAGTGGTTGATGCTTCTTTCCCAAGCAGCAGAGTTTCAGAGAATAGGCTGAAGACCCTGACAAACTCTCCAAGCCTTCTCACTCTTCTTCCTGAGATGTCTCCAAACTTCTCCAGGATTCTTCTGGCTCTTGTATCTTCCCTCAAGACACCAGACAACTCAGTAGTCTTATATAAAAGATCTACTTTATTCTACTATATACATAAATACTATATGCCCTACAAATCACAATCTCTACACTTCACAATATCTCCAAAGCTACACCACACTACTCCACAATATGCATTGGCAAACATTGCACTTATAGCCATTGTTAGTCACCACCCACTAGTCAGTTTCCACCCAGTGGGCGTGTACATTCATTTTGATTGGTTTACATAGATCATCCCATACTTAAGACCAACCCAAGTATTTCATCATTTTACCTTGACTACTTAATGAATCTCAGGTGTTTGCAATCTATAACAGGTGTTTTCAATATACACTCTATAACTTTGTCCTTGGCTCTCAAGGCTTTCAAATTACATTATCCTTTTCACCTGTGTAGCTTCATGATTGTTCCTGCTTAGTCACTGTGACTATCACATACATATTTTATTTCTATTAGTGTATGTCCCATGTTGCATTTTCCTTAACATATCTGTCTCAGCTCCATTTCTTGGGAGTCTCTGGTCTCTTGGTATAAACACCGGGAGAGCGGTCTCATTGGGCTGTTGTAGCAAGCCTACTCTCACATATTTGAGCCAATAATCAAATTCCCCTAAGGATTCGTTGCTACAATGATGTGTCCGAAGTTTGGTCATCTTGGCTTCCAGGGAGGTTTCTGGCTTGATCTACTCTAGGACCCATTTGTTTGTCCTTTTGTATGCCCATAGGATCCTCAGCACTCTTCTCCAGCACCACATCTCAAATGAATTGATTTTCTTCCTACCATCTTTCTTAACTGTCAAGCTCTTCTATCCATGCATAGTAATAGGGAATACTATGGATTGTATGATTGTAACTTTTGTGCTCAGTTGTATATTTTTGCATTTTAGAATCTTTTCAGGCTTTTTCATAGCCACCCTCCCCATTCTTAGTCTTCTTCTGATTGCCTGACTGCATTCCCCATTTCTATCAATGTTTGATCCCAGGTATGGGAATTCTTTGACTATTTCTATTTCTTCATTGTCTAGGATGAACTTGTGAAGATCCTCAGTGCTCCTTATTCTTGTTATCTTTATGTTCAATATTAAGCCTGCCTTTGCACTTTCTTCTTTGATCTTCCTTAGTAGGTGTTCCAGGTCTGTGAGGTTTTCTGTTAGCATTATGGTGTCATCTGCATATCTTAGATTGTTGATATGAGACTGCCATAGTTGCCTTGACTGACTGCATCTGAGTATCAACAGGGGTAGTGTGACTCTGCTGGTGCTGTTACATCTCTCAGCGGCTTTTGATACTATAAATCATAGCATCCTCTTGGATTGCCTGAGGGGGATGGGAATTGGAGGCATTGCATTGCAATGGTTCCGTTCCTTCCTCTCGGGCAGGTCCCAGAGGGTGCTGCTTGGGGACAGACGCTCCAGTAAAAAAGAGCTTACTTGCGGCATCCCACAAGGTGCCATCCTGTCCCCAATGTTGTTTAATATCTATATGAAGCCGCTGAGTGAGATTATTCAGAGTTATGGGGCTGGGTGTTATCAGTACGCTGATGACACCCAGATCTATTTCTCCCTGTCTCGATTGTCAGCCTCGAATTCCGATGGCATCTCTTCTCTCAATGACTGTCTTAAGGCAGTATTGGGCTGGATGAGGAAAAACAGATTGAGATTAAATCCAGACAAAATGGAAGTGCTCACGGTAGCGGCCCCGAAACCAGGAATTGGGTTGCAATATCTAATCCTGGATGGGGTCACACTCTCCACGAAGGACTATGTTCGCAGTCTGGGGGTGCTTCTTGACTCGTCACTTCAGATGACTAGTCAGGTGAATGCAACGGTCAGGAGCGCCTGTTATCAGCTTCGGCTGATACGCCAGCTGTGCCCTTTTCTGGAAGTAAGGGACCTCAAGACTGTTGTGCAAGCACTGGTAACCTCTCATCTGGATTTCTGTAATGTGCTCTACATGGGACTGACCTCATGTTTGGTCCGTAAACTTCAGTTGGTACAAAATATGGCAGCCAGAGTGGTCTCAGGAACATCTCGGAGACACCACATAACTCCGGTTTTAAAATCTTTTCACTGGCTGCCTATTAGTTTCTGGGCCCAGTATAAGGTGTTGGTTATTACCTTTAAAGCCCTAAATGGCTTGGGTCCAATTTATCTTCGGAACCGCCTCCTCCCATATAATCCTCCCCATGCACTCCGGTCCTCTGGGAAGAATTTGCTTCAGCCAAAAAAAAACTAGGCTGTCAACAACCTCCCAGAGGGCCTTTTTGGTTATCGCCCCCAGATTATAGAATGGCCTGCTGGACCAGATCCATCAGATGATGAATTTGTATAGCTTCAAAAAGGCGTTAAAGATGGATCTCTTTCAGCAGGCCTTTCATGATTAGATCCCAGCCTCAGGAGCTGCGCCCTTGCCTTCCTATGTCCCTGACCTGTCTGCTGCTGATTTCTTTGTTTATTTTTAATTTAATTTAAAATGTAGTTGGTTTTAATGGTTAAGTTTAATATGTTTTTATAGGGGAGGGTGGGGCGTGAGGTTTTTAGATTGTACTAATGTCATTTTAATTGCTGTAAACTGCCCCAATTGTTTTTAACAGAGGGGCAGGGGATAAATAAATATTATTATTTATTTTTACTCCTCCATCTCCTATTTTTACTCCTCTATCTTCTGTGTCTAAGCCTACTTTTCTTATAATGTGTTCTGCATATAGGATGAAAGGATACAGACTTGCCTGACCCCTTTGCCAACTGGGCACCATTCTGTTTCTCTATGTTCTGTCCTGACAGTAGCCTCTTGTCATGAGTACAGATTCCTCATCAGGACTATCACATGTGTTTTCACTTCTGTGTTCTTAAAGCCATTCCATAGCCTTTCATGGTCTATACAGGCAAAGGCTTTGCTGTAGTCTATAAAGCACATGCTGATTTTTTTTTTTTAAAAAAATTATTATTATTTTTGGAATTCCCTGGTGTGCTCCATTAGCCATTGTTATGTTTACAATGTGATCCCTAGTGCCTCTTTCTTTTCTGAACCCTGCTTGGACCTCTGGGATCTCTCCTTACATGTATGGTTGGAGTAAGTTGCAGAATTTTGATCATGATTTTGCTTGCATTGGAGATCAGTGCTATGGTCCTATAGTTGCTGCAGTCTCTTGTGTTTCCCTTTTTGTGGATGGGGATGTATATTGATCGCTTCCAATCTATTGGCCATCATTTTGTTCTCCATATCTGTTGACATATGTTGTTTAGCACTAGAGTTGACTCTGTTAGTGTGGATTGCAGCAGTTCAATTGGAATATCATCTGTTCCTGGTGATTTGTTTTTCTCTATTTCTCATATTGCAGTTTCCACCTCACTTTTTAGAATTTGTCGTTCACCTTCATATGGCTCTTCATTCCATGTGCCTTTCATTTTATAATCTCTTTTGTATAATTCTTCTATGTATTACATCCACCATTTTTTAAATTCTTTTTGTTATTTTTATTGTCATAGATTATCCCAGTCCTTGGTTTCAATTTTCCTTTGATTTCCCAGATCTTGTGAAATAGATCTATTTTTCTCTTTTTGTTTTTGTCTTCTATTTCTCTGCATTAGTCATTGTAATAATTTTCTTTATCTTTTTGCACAAATAATTGTACTGTTGCATTCATAATTCTGAGTTTGTTCCTATCTCCCTTTTGTTTTTCTTCTCTTCTTTTCTTTATTGCTTGTAGCATTTTTCTGTCATCCATGTTTTTTCTCTTTCTTTTTGTTTATTGAAAATGTCTTTGTGGATTCTTCTTTTTTGTTATATCCCTGGCTTCAGACCACAGTTCCTCTGGTTCTCAATCTTAGTAGTGCAAATCTGTTTCTTATGTTGTCAGTAAATTCTGCTGAGATATTATTTAGATCATAGTTAGGTATAATATATGGTTTTATTTTCTTCTTGAGTCTTACTCTTTTTTTTTTTTTAATGAGTAATTCATGATCTGTGCCACAGTCAGCGACTGGTCTAGGCTTGGCCACCAGTATAGAGTTCCGCTATCTTTTACTTTCAGTTATATAATCTATTTGATTTTTGTGTTGACCATCTGGTGATGTCCATATGTATAGCCTTCTTTCTGGTTGTTTGAAAAATGTGTTTGCAATGAATCAGTTGTTGGCTTCACAAAAATTCACCAGATGCTCACCTGCACACACTGCAGCGGAAGAGGCACCAAAGGTGCACCAGATGCCTTTTGTGGCACACCTTCGGCATCTTGCAGAAGGAGCGCTATTTTAGTGCTCCTTCCTGGACCTGGGACACTGCGCCACGGGGCCGAGGAGTGCGGATACCTTTATTTGAATGATGGTTAACAATGTTTCATTTGTTACAATGTTGCTTTTATTTGCCTTTGCTATACTTTGTTACATACTATTTAACACTAAAGAACAACAGTTACGAGTCTTTAGGACTCTTACACTGTCTTTATTTACTGCGGTGTCTCCAACCTTATCTCTACACTAGTCCTCAGGCTAATTCCCAGAAACTCCCTCAGTTGGAGTTCTGTCCCAGGACTAATTTCCTCCCTTCTGAACTTTAGCCCCTTTCCTTTCTTCTGGACTGTTACCCATCCAGACCCAATCTGACTTCAACTGTCAGCCACAGAATTCTTTATCACCAACAGCCCAAGATTCTATTTGCTGTAACCAGCTTACTCCTGATTGACTGTTGCTATCTTGGCATAATTTTGCCTATTCTCCACACTCCTCCCCCCTTTAAAAATGTTATTGACACATACAAGCTCCTTTTCATGTAAATTTAAACAAACCTACATGGGTAATGAAAGCCGTTTTTGTCTGATGGTGTGGAGTCATGGGGATTTGTCAATAACCTTTGGTCAAATCAAGAGTAGTAATATACTTAGCCCTACCCATTTTTTTCAATTAACTTTTCAGACCTAGACATGGGATAAGCATCCATCTGAGTTACTTTGTTAAGTTGTCCATAATCTACACAAAATCAGATAGTATGATCATGTTTTTTGACCAATAGTACAGGTAAAGCCCAAGGACTTTCCAACGGTCTACTTATCCCCATTTTAAGCATCACCTCTGTTTCTTTTTCAATGCTATCTGCCAAATGACAAGTTACTTTATATGGAGAGGTAGCAATGGGATTAGCATCTCCAATTCTAATACAATGGTACACTCCTTTTGCTCTACTGGGTAGAGTTGAAAATGTTTTTATATTTGTTTATCAGGCCCATTTTGTCCGGGAAAGCAGCCAAAGGGCTGATAAGACAGCTGGCTCTCAAATAAACAAAATCCCCAGCACAGCAAGTCAGTGTTACTACACAGTCTTGTAGATGCACAGCAACTCTAACCCAAGGGTTTACCAAAAGATTGTCAGACGGTCCAAGGTTCGAGGTATCAGATAGGCAGGTCGATAAGCAGTCCAAGGTCAAGGTTTCCGGGTGGTCAAGATGATCTGGGAGACACGGAGCCAGAGACAAAGTCTTTCCCTCAGAAAAGTCAGATATCCACTGGCAAAGCACCACCCATACTCCAGGTTCTTAAGAAGGCAAGGAGCTGGCCTTCAGCTGTGTCTGATTACTAACACGCTTCTGCTGAAGCCTCCGTGACCTTCGCAAGCCCTCTCTTTCTGCTCGACGCTCCTTAAAGGTAGGCACACTGCCCAAATCCTCCTCCCTGACTACAGCATTGGGCAGCCCTGACTGTTGAACCTCTGGAGGGCCCACAGCCTCTGCTACAGCAGAACTAGGGCCAGCCTCTGGCTCTTCCGCTACAGGTTCAGGTCCCAGGGGCCCTGGCTCCTCCCTCACAGGTTCAGGTCCCAGGGGCTCCAGCTCATCCCCTGAGTCCTCTGAATCATCCTCCAGGCAGGGCATGACACATTTACTTTTTTTTTTGATGAGAAGTCAGGGAAGGGTCAAGAGTAACATCTTGTGTACTTTCTCCCAAAACATTCTCAGGTTCCCAATTTGGAATTGTAATTTCCTCTTCCTCTTCCTCTTCCTCTTCCTCTTCCTCTTCCTCTACCTCTTTAATGGCATATAGCACCAAATTTTCCCTTCTTTGATGTGGTTTTAACATATTAACATGAACCAATTTACAACCAATTTCATTTCCCAAGTCTACTATATAAGTCACATCATTGATTCCCGATTGCCTGGCAGAGGGGCGGGATATAAATAAAAATTATTATTATTATTATTATTATTATTATTATTATTATTTCTTTCAGTAATCAGAACCGTACCAGCCCATGCATATTGTAGTTTATTTTCTTTCACTGGCCGAAGAATCAAAACTTCATCTCTTGGTAGAAAGTCTCTATTTCTTGCCTTTTTATTTTACCAGGTCTTTTGTTTACTTTGAGCAGTCTTTAAATTTTCTCCTGCACACTGTACAGTTTCACTTAAAGATGTCATCAATTTCTGTACATATGTCACTGCATCTTTGGGCTCTTTTCCAACCGGATCCTCCTACTCATGTCAAATAAGGTCTAAAGGTCCTCTCACTTTGTGATCAAACAACAGGACTAAAACCAAGGCTCTCTTGAGGTGCTTCTCAATAAGCAAATAAAAGATGTTGAAGCTTGTTATCCCAATCATTTTTATTTTCTGCCATATATTCCTTTATCAACCTGACTAGAGTCCCATTAAGTCTCTCCACAAGGCCATTGCTCTCTGAGTGATAAGCTGTTGTAGTCAAATGTTTAATTCCACAAACTTCTCATAGTTTTTTGTTTTTTTTCATTATCTTGGAAGTAAAAGAACTTGCAAATCTGAAATTATTTCACTTAGAAATCCTAATCTACAATTTTTTTTTACAAAGGTATACTGTATTTATTTCCATGTTTCGCAATGCTACTGCTTCTGGAAGCCTTGCAACATAATCTATTACCGTAAATATTTATTTATTTTCTCTCTGACTTGCTTGAGGTAAAGGTCCTATTATGTCCATGCCTACTCTCTGAAATGGCTGTGATACCACTGGCATGAGACAAAGCTCTGCTTTAGTCTTTTCTCTGCCTGTGCCCATTTTCTGGCAAGTATCACAAGACTTACAAAAATGTTTGATATCTTTTCCCATTCTTGGCCAATAGAAATGCTGAGATATTCTTTGTGTGGTTCTCTTGATTTCTAAATGACCTCCAAATGAGCTAGCATGAGCTAATTCCAATATCTTATTTCTATATTTCATGGGAACAACTAATGGTCTAATCTTTTTGAGTATTATGCTTGCATTTCAAGGTTCCTCTTTATAATTTATGTTGTATGAATTTAAATCTGTGAGGATGTTTCTCACTTAACTCTAAGTCTTCTTCCTGAACTAGAGTGAACCAAGGTTTCAAACTGACATCATTCTTCTGATCTTGACTAAATTCTTTTAGTTTTTCTGCACCAATCACCTCAGTCAAATCTCCCTCAGATTCATTAGCCATATTAACATCATCATTCAGGACCAAACTTTTTCCTTTCTCTTTTTCATGTATTAGTTTGGCTTGTTCTGAGGAATTTTTCCTTTCTTGTTCCCTAGTAGTAACTAAGGCATATTTAAGGTGTCTATCTAAATCATTCCCAATGAGAAAGGACACTGGAATATGATTGTGGACTGCAAAATGCCATGATATCTTATGTCCTCTGAATGTAATATTTAACTGGGCTAACACAACTGAAAATGCAGGCCCTCCTAAACCCTTCAGAATCATGGTCTCATCTGGGCACATATATGATGATGTTCCACTATACACACTTCTGCTCCAGAGTCTCTATAAAAGCAAAGCAAAGCAAAGCAGCTTCATTTATATACCTCTTCATATCACGCTATGGAATGTCTAAGCAGTTTACAACTGTGAGCTGATTGCCCCCCAACAAGCTGGGTACTCATTTTAGTGACCTCTGAAGGATGCAGGCCTGAGTTGAGTCTCAGCCCTGGCTGGTATTGAACTCACAACCTTGTGGTTTATGAGTGAGTGGCTTCAGTACAGGCATTTAACCACTGCGCCACCAGGGTTGATTACCCCAGATGCAAATATCATTTATTTGTATAACTTCTTTGTGTTCTTCTGGGCTAAGTTCCTGGGATGCAGTTGATATCAATAAACAACCTCCTGGGAGCTGGCAGAGTCAGTTACTCTCTCAACTGTCATTCCCATGGCAACTGCTGGCTCAGAACTCTCCTTGTGGCAACAGTCTTTCTCTTTAGGCTTGACTGATTTCATATAATATGCTGATTTTATACCTGACTTTATTTCTTTATTATTCAGTTTAGGACAATTATATTTCAAATGTCCTCAGTTGCCACATTCATAACATATTCTATAGCTCAGATCTGGGTGACCTTCTCTAGTCCAACTACTTCTCTTATTGGTCTCAGAGTCAAGGGGGGTAAGCACACCAGGGCGTCGGGGACGCCCTGGGACGGAGTGCCACAGGACCACAGCCTCCGCACCGCGGCGCTCCGGCGGCATCCTGAAAGGAGTGCAAAAATAGCGCTCCTTTCAGAAATCAGGGAAAGTGCGCCCCAAACGCGTAGGGCGCACTTTCCCTTACTTTTCCGCCTCAGCGTGTCTGGACACTGCGGCGGGAGGTTGCCCCCGGAGTGCCGGCTGTGCGGAGGGCCGGCAGCTCCGAGGGCAACCTCGGGAGGAGGATGGGGTGCCGCTCGTGCAGCTGCCCCTCCTCTTCCCTGCCTCGAAGACGACTGTATTAGTCGTCTGCCGAGGCCCAAGGTCTCTCAACCCAAACTTTTTCCTCTCAGCCTCATTTGTTCAACCCTGTTGCCAGGACTTACCATTTTTTCCATCACCAGATTTAACCTTTGAAGCCTGTCAAATTTTTAAATTCTTCATATCATTCCAATGAGATTTTACCTCAGGTTTTGACACTTTTTTGCTCCCTTTGGGCCTCAGCGGACGGCTAATAGGGCCGTCTCCGAGACCCGGAAGAGGAGGGGCAGCTGCACGCGCGGCGTCCCTTCCTCTTCCTGAGGTCGTCCTCAGAGCTTCCGGCCCTCCGGACGGACGGCGCTCGGGGGATGACCTCCCTCCGCAGCGACCGGACGCGCTGCGGAAGATAAGTCAGGGAAAGTGCACCCTACGCGTTTAGGGCACACTTTCCCTGTCTTGTAAAAGGAGCGGCAATTTGCTGCTCCTTTTAGGGTCGCCGCAGGAGCGCCGTGGTCTGGCTGCCGCGGTCCCACAATGTTCCAGACCAGGGCGTCCCCGACGCCCTGGTCTGCATCCCCCCTTTTTCTCTTATTAAGACTAAATGGTTCATCATCAGGGCTGTTTCAGCCACTGTCTGAGGTTTTCTATCTTGTACGAACCATTTATATTCTTGAGAGATGATATTGTAAAATTGCTCCAACCTATTAAATTTTGTAATTCCTCTTTTGAATTCACCTTAGACCCATTTATCCAACTTTTTAGTAGGTAATCTAATCTACATCCTGATTGAGCATTGGTTTCATCCCCTCTTTTCTTCAAACTTCTGAATTCTGTTTGGTGTGTTCTGGAGGTAACCTAAATCTCTGTTTTATCATCTCTTAGAACAAGTCATAGTTTTGGGATTTTTCTCCCCTCATTTCAGCATATATTTTTGATAATCCTCCAAAGATTTGTGATCTTAAATAACTCATTCTTTCCTCAGCCTTTATCTTTAATTCTTCACAAGTTCTCTCAAAGTTTATGAAGAAGGAAATTCCTTTATCATTTTGTTGGAGTCTCTTCATGTCAATTCGAGGCAACCTATTTACCTCATTAACAGTTTGTATTTGAGGTTCTCTATCCATCTGTCTCATTCTGAACTGAAAATCCATCTCTGCTTGTCTTAATGCTTGTTCTCTTTCCTTGTCTCTTTCTTCCAGTTCACCTTGTCTTAGTCTTATTCTTTCCTTATCAAGTTTTCCCCCCTTTCTTTTTCTCTCTTCTCATTTTCTATTTCTTTTTCTCTCAAAAGCCTTTCATTTTCATTATCAGTCCTGGCCATTTCGATCCTCTCTTTTATTTTCCAAATCTCCACACTCTTAGGATATTCAGCTAATGAGGTGTCCAAACTCGTTACCAATTCTTCTCCCACCACTTCTATTTCTGTCCCAGTGGGTTTTGCTTTCTTAGGAGGCATTTTTAATAGTATTTCCTTACTATTACCCAAAGCTTTTATCTCAGGAAATACTCTTAACTATCTTTTAATCAGTTGTTTACTAAGGTAACACTTAGATCTTAACAGAAAACCAGTGATTTCCTACTTACTCCAAATTTTTACCTCAGAAGTCACTTTTCTAAGATATTGTCCTTCAGTGTGCTCTTGCTTTGATACTTTCTCAGCTGGAGTGACTTTACCCACTCTCACTCTGTTGTTTTATCTCTTTTCTTTCACAGTCCCCTACAATTACCTCAACAAATTACCTCAGAGACTGGCAATAATACTTTCCCCCCAGCATTACAGTTTCCAAGTAATCTCTTACAAATTACCTTTAACAATTAACTCAGAGATTACACCCCTGACACTAATGCCTTTACTTTAAACTCAAACCTCTGAACTTTCCTCTCTCAAGTTCAGACCAAATCTTGGGTTTCTGGTTCCTTGAACTCAGATCCTGTAACACCAATCATCAAGCACACTTCTAAGTGCACTTCTAAGCACTGGATTTCATGTATCCCAATGCTTGCCACAAATTTATGTGAAGAGCCACTCCTGCACCTAACTTTTTTTCCTCAGATGGCAGCCCTATGGGTATTGTGATCCCACATCTGTCCCAATATGTGGTGTATCAGACCACTTTTATGCATATCTATGGGTTTACTCCTCAATCTTGGTTTCTTTATTTCTTAGTAGCGTGGATATTAATTCCAGGTTCTAACAAGCCTATAAGTGAACAACAATAAAGCATTATTTGAATGATGGTTAAGAATGTTTCAATTGTTATGATGTTGCTTTTACTTGTTTTTGTTATACTTTGTTACATACCATTTAACTCTAAAGAACAACAGTTACTAGTCTTTAGGACTCTCACACTGTCCTTATTTACTGTGGCGTTTCCAACCTTGTTTCTAGACTAGCCCTCAGGCTAACTCAGATGCTGTACAGACTGGCCAAAAGGGCCAGCCTGGGGGTGGAGTGGGGGCATGGTGACTGCACGCTGGCTGCCCTGATTCCACCCTGATGCTGTCATCACACTGCCCACCCAAACAGATCCTTTTTCCTTCATCTCTTACTGCATAAGAATTTTAATTGTCCCTCTTTCAAATTTCAATAGGTCTTTGTAAAAACACCATTTATCATTTCTGATCATTTCCCTTCTATAAAAAGTTTCCTGAGGTGAAGCCCAAAGAGGTATACTTTGGATGATTCTACATTTATGTTTTTTCCAAATTTTTAGCAGAGCCTTCCTAACACAGTGATTATTAAAGGATTGGTTACATTTCTTTTTCCATACAATAAATATGCATGATAACCATAAGCTAATCCATCTCCTTCTAGTTCTAGCATCCTTTTATTCTCCAACTTTATCCAATCCTTAATCCATAGCAAACCACATGCATCATGATACAACTCAAAGTTTGGTAAAGCTAGTCCTCCTCTTTCCTCTTGCAGCCTGTAGAATTTTTAATTTCACCCTTAGTTTCTTCCCTTGCCAGATAAACTTTGTAATATTCCTGTTCCATTCTTTAAATGTTTAAAAAAAAAAAAAAAAACAATTGGTAGTTTGGAATAAATATAACGGTTTTGGCAAAACAGTCATTTTAATCGCTGCTATCCTACCCAAAAATGAAAGATTTAATTTACTACACTTTGTCAAGTTATTCTTTATCCCTTTCCATAATTGCTTATGATTATTTTCAAATAATTCATTTGATTTTTTGTGATTTTAATTCCTAAGTATTTCACTTTTTTCCTTATCTCTATTCCTGCTCTTTCCTGTAGTTTTTTTCTTTTCTCCAGAATCGATATTCTTAGTGATAATTGCCGATTTGTTTTTGTTAATTTTACAACCTGTAATTTCACCAAACCCTTTCCTTATTTCCATTAACAAATTTATTTTTCCAATTGGATCTTCCAAATTAATTACTAAATCGTCCGTGAATGCCCTAATTTTGTATTTATATTTTTTTCTATTTTCGCTCCTTGAAGGTCTTTTTCTCCTTTTCTCCTTCTAATTAGTAGTTCTATAATTACAAGAAAGAGCAAGCGAGACAGAGGACATCACTGTCTTGTCCCTCTCTTAATTTGTATTTGGTGTGTTTTATCTCCATTTATGATTATTTGTGCTTTTTGTTTTTCATATATTTTCTTTATCCAATTGACAAATTTCTCCCCAATATTCATTTTTACAATGATTTGCATTAATGACCACCAATCCACTGTATCAAATGCTTTTTGCAAATAAAAAAAACACCAATTTTTTGTCATTATGACTTTCATAATATTTGATTATATTAATTATGTATCTTAAATTTTCTCTAATTTGTTTTTTCGGCAGGAAGCCTCTCTGATCTTCATCTATGACTTCCTTTAAACATTTTTTTAGTCTATTGGCCAGTACCTTTGCAAAGATCTTATAATCATTATTTAATAACGAAATGGGTCTGTAGTTTTTTGGATTTTCCAGAATGCGGTGGTTTTAGTAACCTCTGCCCATGGATGTTCCTGTTCCATACTGAAGACTGCATTGAGGGTATGACCTGCACAATGAGTGGGCCCAATTGGGATAGGCCCATGTTTGTCATGGATTCCATAAACTCCTGAGCCGCACCTGTTAAATTTGACAAACTGGTCTCAAGTGGAATGTTGAAGTTGCCCAAAACTAAAAGTCTGGGAGACTTCAACAGCAACTCTGAGACCAGCTGTGTCAGCTCGGTTAGGAAGTCTGTTAGACAACGAGGTGGATAGTATACTAACAGAATCCGCAAACTATTCTTAGTCCTCAGGCTTAGGTACATACACTCAAAGTGGACTGTTTTTCTGTACAGGTATCTTAGTCAAGGTCAGGTTGTTCTTATGAACCAGAGCCATTCCGCTGCCCCCCTCCCGCCCACTTCCCCTTACCTGCTCACTGACAGTAACCAGCTGGGAGGGCCTGCATCCAAGTTATAGTGCTGCCTTCTCCCAGTCAGGTCTCTGTAAAACAGGCCAGGTTAGCATCCTCATCTAAGTGGAGGTCATAGATGATATTGGTTATTTTTAACCAACCTGGCATTGCAAAGGAACAGGGTAAGGTTCTGTGGAATAATTGGTATGCTTTCCAGTCCATTCCAGGAAACAGGGTGAACTGAAGGCAGGATAGATTTCAAACATTGATCCCCCCTTCTTTTGTAACAGCCCTTCACTCTATTTCTGCCATACCTTCCTTTCCCCCACACAGCCTCAATTTCTGCTCCCAGATCATTCCTGGCCACTACAAGAGATGATGGTATTGGGGCAGCTGAATGGCTTCCTTCCTGGCATTCTCCTAGAAGCACCGCTACATGTGGTGATGATATTGGGGGCAGACTAAATGCCCTCCTCACCAACTACCCCTGTAATGCCACTGTAGATGGTAATGGAGGTGGGGGTGGGTTAAGTAGTCTCCTCTCTGGTGTTCTCCCTGCAGTGACCGCTGCAGGTGGTAATGGTATTGGGGGCAGACTGAGTGTCCTCCTCACCCACTCCCCCTGGCAACACTGATAATGGAGCTAAATAGGCTCTGCACAGCCCTCTTCAGCCACGCCACTGCTGCTGCTGTTGTTGTTGATGGGGCTGGTAGAGTGGGCTAAATAGCCTCTGCCCTGTCCTCTTCAGTCCCACTGCTACTGTTCTTGTTGAGGGGGCTGGTAGAGCAGGCTAAATAACCTCCACCCAGCCTCTTCAGCCGATCCACTCCCCAGTGCAGTTCTCTGCCACCCCAAACAGGCCATCTGCATCGGCCCATAGTCTAGAATAGATTTTGTTTCAATGAAGTTAAAGATTCTATTAGTTTATCTACCTGAAACAAGATCTGTAAAATTTCAAAATGAATGCATGTCATTTTATGAAGAAACCATAAATTACTTGTCAAAATGTTGTGAGTATCTCTCTGAACTCAAACATTTTGATTGGCTACTTTTGAAGACATCAGTTTTGTAGGATGAGGCAGAGTGTACTTTTGTCTGGCTATAGAAAAATAGCTATTGTGAGATCAATGAAGGAAGGTTGTTTGATCAGATTACAAAACTAAAGTCATTTCTAACTGAGAATCAAACAGATTCTGATTTTGATAGTTTGTTCGCACACAAGAAGTGGGTTTTATTTTTTAAAAAGCTGTGTTTCAGAAGAACAATATTCTGAACTTCTGAAGATAGTACAGTTTTACTTCTCTCTTCTAGGACATAATGCCTATGTAGAGAGATTGTTTTCACTGATGAATGCCCATTGGACTGATGAGAGAAATAGATTAGCTTTGTCATCTATTTGGGCCATTCTTGACATACAGTACAACATGGGCAATGTTTGTTGCTCTGAATTTTACAAACTGATGTGCAGTGAAGAAAAATCCAAGTACCTTGACTAAGTCCACACTTCTGAAAAGTACAATTGGTGCAAGAAACCTTAAACCAAGGGCAAAACAACTTGTTAAGCCATTTTAATATGGAATACAGCCATGTTAAATATGCACTACAGGCATATTAAATGTTAAACCATGTTAATGTTAAATGTTAAACCCAAAGGGTTTGTTATGGAATAAGCAACTGAAATATGCAATAAGCCATGTTAAATGTCAAAATGTGATATGTGTTTTTGGGCTTTAAAGAAACAAAGAAACAAAACTGAAATATACAATAGAGCCATGTTAAATGTCAAAATGTGGTGCATGTGTATGTGTTTTGGATTTTTGGGGGGGTGGGTTGTTAATAGTTGTATGTTGGCTAGAAAGGAAGAGATACATTTCTGCCTTCTCTCTAGGAGGAATGTCAAATTCTCCATTTTGAGCATGACTAAAAAGCATGCATTTATATTAATGCTTTTTAAATTTGTTAATGTTTTTGGCTTTTAATTGGTCATGCCCTCTATTTTTCTTGAATGTCCTACATTTGCCCCAAATTTTGTCCTACATTTTGTCCCAGTTTTGTGGTAGAGAATTATGGCAACCGTAATCACATCAATTAAGCAGTGGAAGTGGGCCAAATGGGCAGCCAGGCGCCACCACTGAGAACAATGGGGCTTGCCATCCATGAATGCTAAAATCCATGGATGACAAGCCTGTAGACTGTACTAATATGCAGTAGGAAGTAAAAGGGAATGGTTCAAATAGCAAGAAGGAGAAATATAAGATACTAAGAAACCAGCTCTGGGAGGTTGGGAAGTCAAATATGGTGTTAATACTGAGGTGATTATGTACTTTTTAAAATTATTTAACCTTTGTTTTTGTGGGTTTTTCGGGCTGTGTGGCCATGTTCTAGAAGAGTTTCTTTCTGACGTTTCACCAGCATCTGTGGCTAGCATCTTCAGAGAAAACTCTCTGAAGTGAAACTCTTTTCTCTGAAGTTGCTAGCCACAGATGCTGGCGAAATGTCAGAAAGAAACTCTTCTAGAACATGGCCACACAGCCCGAAAAACCCACAAAAAATATGGATGCCGGCCATGAAAGCCTACGACTTCATATTTAACCTTCATTAAGGAGGAGGAGGAGGAGGAATGGTTAACAAGTAACAGCAATGATTTTTTTTTTTTTTGGAAAGTAACTTTCAATGCTCTGTTATACTCTTTATTGCATTAAAAAGCTAAAATTAAAATCAAGACATACCTATGGTTACATAAAAAAAATCAAGAAAGAAATAAGAATTGGTTGTTTAGAATGGGATTGGGTGGCATTCTTTAGCTCTTTTGGACTATCTTGGACATTCATCAACTATTTGCTACACTAATGTCAACTTTTAAAAACATTTTTTATTCAAACACAAATATTTCATTAATAGAAACATATATTAATGTGAAATATTAATTATAACACTAATATTAAAATTAAATACATTAATATAAAACTAGCATAATATTTTCTCTTTAGAACATATTGGGTAAGTAGTATTAACAGTTAGTTTGATGCCATGAACAGGCACATTGTAAGTCATTTGTTTACCATTGACAGTAGTATAGTGTAGTAGTACATAATTTTGGAGAAATAGAAATAGACAAAGTTTTGCTTGTTTTGTTGGCTGTATTTGTAGTGTCACAAAAAATAGAACAATAAGCTAATTAGAACATCACAGGGAAGGTTTGCCACATACATTCCCTACCCCTACCACCTAATAATCAACCAAAGACATTCACATACCACTTTCCCCCCCAAAAAACCTTCATCCATTCTGTTCTCTATATTGATCCTTTGGCAGTGGAAGAGGGACCACTTTGATTTTATCTGCCCTCCATCCACTTGTGAAAGCGATGTGGCACATCTTGTTGTGAAGCAATTGTTATTTCAGAGGCTCTTGCAACTGTAAAACTTAATCAAGCCCCCATGACATTCTTAAGGTTTGATTTGTTTTTATATAGGACCCATGACATGGAAGAGAGCATGAGCCCAAAGCTCAATCCTGTTTTCTGTGACCAAGATAATTCATATAATGTGTAAGATAGTTCCTGTTTCAAGGAATGTTCAGTTTATAGTAATGTAATTCACACATGCAACACATTTGATTTTTATAATGTTTTTAATGGATAAAGTTGTTACTGGTCTTTACAATCAAGAAAACAACTGTGGAAAATGGTAGTAAATAAAGATATTCAACGGTTGGCTCTTAAATTAATTTTATTCCATCAGAATTCAGTGGGAGGCCATGTATTCCTCTATGTCCATGCTGTGCTTTACATTCATCTCAAGCATTATTGTCAAGGGTTGTATGCATGTTAGCTGCAGTGCTAAAGATGAAGGAGACATACATTAGAAATCTGTAATCATTACACACACTCTGTAGCTGCTTCACTTGTTCTGTAAAAGATGTCAAAATTTCCAACATAGCTGCAGTGGGAAAACAACTTGCTACATCAGCAGGAGTGCAAGATTCCAAGGCTCTTGAGAGGACTCAGTAATTCTATCTCAAGGAACCCGAGACAGCACAGATTTCTGCATATGGCAAAGCAGATAGGCAAAGCAGATGTTTTAATGATCCAAGTTTATTAAATTAGAAAGGCAACACCATACTGACAGAGCTGGAGAGTGCAGCTCGAATAACAATTATATTCCTGGATTCAGAGTACTGCCTCCAGTTGCAGAAAGACCCAGAGGGGCCATTGCTGGGAGATTGTTGTTTCTTTATCTGGTTGCAGCCTGTCTCCATTACACAATAGTGCCAAACCACTTTTATTTCTCTAATCTTTATCCCTCTTCAAAATTTCCACAGAGGACATTTGCATATCTTCTTTACTCTCTGATTTTCTATTTGTTGTTGTTGCTAGCTGCCCTCGAGTCTGTTCTAACTCATGGTGACTCTGTGGATGAGACATCTCCAAGAAACCCTATCTTCAATTGCCTTACCCAGATCCTGCAAGCCCTTCCCCATAACCCCCCCCCCCGAGTGTGGAGTCATAATCGCTATGACCCTCACCCTAGTAAGATCCCTCATCTTTCCACACCACACTCACTCTGGATCAGTGCTGTCCTATATGAAAATGGGAAACCAGGCTGTTCACCTGTGTTAATATCACTCAGAGGCCTTCAAACTGTGACATTACATGCCACAGAATGGGATGTCCCTACATTCCCATGTACCCCCCAGATGTCCTATATGAACCTGCACTGTACTTGGAAAAATTAGTCATCTGACAAGATGTCTCCTCTGTCTATTCAGAGGCACAACCCATCCTAACCACCATGATCTTACACTTGATGTGGCCAAAATAATCCCTGCTTGTAGCCCCTATTTAAAAGCCACTTGGCCTCAATGGGAACAGCTAGAGAGACAATGGCACCCACTAATGCATCCACACTGCAGAACTAAAAGGGATAATATGGGTTCTTTGCTGGAAGGGATCAGTACTGGGGAGGAGGGGATATTTTGAATGCAATAGACTGGAGCTTATTGCTAAGAATTTGGAGTTAACTGAATCAAAACCAAAAGATTTGGGAGTCTCCATTACGGTGGGACTTACCAATGTAGCACAAGGAATGGATTTAATTGGCCACATCATTCTCCATGTTAGCTGCCCTCGAGTCAGTTCAGACTCATGGTGACCCTGTGGATGAGCCATTGCCATCCTTATTTTCCACTGCCTTGTCCAGATCCTACAAGCCCTTGCTCATAACCCTCCTGATCAAATCTATTGGTCTGGTTTGTGGTCTTCCTCTCTTTCTTCTACTCTCTACCTTTCCTAGCATTATTGTTTTTTCTAGTGATCTGTGTCTTCTCATTATGTGGCCAAAGTATGATAGTCTCAACTTGATCATCTTTGCTTCCAAGGAGAGCCCTGGTCTGATCTGTTCAAGAACCCATTTGTTTCTCTTCTTGGATGTCCATGGTATCCTAAGTACTCTTCTCCAGCACCACATTTCAATTGAGTTGAATTTCTTTCTGTCTGCTTCCTTCACTGTCCAGCTCTCGCATCTGTACATGGTAATTGGGAATACAATGGCTTGAGTGATTTTGACTTTAGTACTCAATTGTATGTCTTTGCTCTTCAGTATCTTTTCAGTATCTCTTCAGTATCTTTTCAGTATCTTTTCCACTTCCTTCATAGCTGCCCTTTCATTTCCTAGTCTTCTTATTGCTTGACTGCAGACTCCATTCTGGTCAATGTTTGATCCTAGATATGGGAATTCTTTAACTATTTTAATTTCCGTTTTGTCTAGACTGAATTTGTGTATTTCTTCTGTGGTCATTATTTTTGTTTTCTTTATGTTTACCATCAGACCTTCCTTATTAACTGTTCCAATTCCTGAATGTTTTCTGCTAATAATATGGTGTTGTCTACATATCTTAGGTTGTTAATGTTGTTTCCTCCTATCTTAACTCCTCTTTTTCTGATTCTTTTTGTGATTATGTATTGATAAGAGTTATGTTCAATAAATGCTAATATTAGACTTTGATATATAAGACAGGAAGCTGTCTGTTGCAAGAGTCTGCACAAATTGTTAAGAATTCATACTGGACAGGTTAGGATTGGTGGCCTGGCCCCTTGTCCATCTTGAAAAAAATCAAGCCTTATTCTAAAGTACAAACTGGGATTTCCCTCCAACTCACTTCCCACTGACAAGGAAATGGTTTCATTGGTGAAAGCAATCAGCACTATCCTGTCTACCTCCACTAAATGGATACATACCAAACTGGCTCAGACTGGTACACCCCCTCCCTCCCTCCCATTATGAGGCATTGTGCAGTTTTCAGCAAAGTTGGACAAGCCTATCTGGATTTGCAAAAAGGCAGATGTGGATGTTCCCTCTGGGCACTGATAAGTTGGACAAGACTATCTGGATTTGAAAGAGAGCAAATGTCTGTACTTTGCTTTGTCTCATATATACAGCTCCATTGCTCTCTAGTTGAGCTATGTACATGAGACAAAGCAAAGTAAGCAAAGACACTTACCCTCTTTCAAATCCAGATAGGCTTGTCCCAACCTATCAGTGCCCGGAGGGCATATCCAAATCTGCCCTTTTACACAGAAGGACAAGCTTTGCACTCATCACTTTAAGAACATGTTTTTGTTTTTGAAATGCTCCATAGAACAACACTGAGCTCATCTTTTGCC
Organism: Phrynosoma blainvillii; assembly: GCA_026167975.1. Classification (NCBI taxonomy): domain Eukaryota; kingdom Metazoa; phylum Chordata; class Lepidosauria; order Squamata; family Phrynosomatidae; genus Phrynosoma; species Phrynosoma blainvillii. The sequence continues at coordinate 194,115,385 of JANUYF010000003.1, read as the reverse complement.
CAACCCAGAGGAATTCCCTTCTCCTTAGGAAACATCACCAAAGTTAGGAAGAGATAAATAGAATAGAATCATAGAATCATAGAATCATAGAATCCTAGAGTTGGAAGAGACCACAAGGGCCATCCAGTCCAACCCCCTGCCATGCAGGAACTCCCAATCAAAGCAAATACAGAGACAGAGAGGGGAAACAGACTGACAAAATGTGGCATCTTCCTAATGGCTTGGGGGCATGGTGTACACACAACGTATACCCCAATGCCACCCCAAGCCACTGTGAAGACACTCTGCTGACCACATAGCAGACAGCATTGCAGCACTCTGGTGGTGTGGCATTTACATACTGCATGCCAAAAGAGCATCGAAAAAATGTGGTGACAGTGGCAAAGGTGGCTTTTTCATGGTCCCTTTATGGCCATCTGTTTTGGCCTAGAGATTCTCTTTGAGACCTGTTTCCCTAACTTCTGCTCTCCAGCCATCCTAGTCTCTTCTTCATATCAGAGGGTGAGAAAACCAATGTATGCATTTTAGTTTATAGTGCCTTAATCCTAGCTACATTCATCTACCCTCCTTAGATTTTTTAGCTTCCATGCCATTTTCCCCACTTTTACTTTGAGAAACAGCTTGCACTGAATAGATACTGTTCTGTTGGTTTCTGCTATTTGTTTCTAACTCTTTAATAAATAAATAAATAATTTTAACTGCAAAATCAACTTATCCATGACCTGACTTCTTCCCTGCCACCTCAGTCTCACTTGAAGTCACTCTCATTAACTGTCCATTTTTAAAAAACCTTCAGCCTGTAAGGTCCTGCAGAGAGTTCATGTCTGGAAAAGTCCCCCCCCCCAAAAAAAAAAACAACCCCAAGTAAACTGAGTGCACTGCTCTCTTATCAGTACAACCCCCTAAGGAGTATTCATAGGCCAAAACATGTTGGCCTTTTCAGTTAATAAAAGACCATATTTTAACTATCCTGAGACATATCTTCTTTTCTTCTTGCACTTAACACTTACAGAAATTCCACTGATCCAAGTGGTCTCTAATTAGAATTGTCAGTCTGATTTATGCTGCATTTTTTTTTCTTCAATGACATCTAGGCTCTTTTATGTTATTGTTTTTAAACACATGCACACCATAGTTAATATATGTGATCCTGTATTCACTTATATAGGATTAAGTTCAATTGAAATGAATAAGTCTGAATGAATACCTTTGAAGAAAACATTACACTGTATGTCACAAAAAGGTTTCTGCCTCTCTCAACACTTGTATGTGGAAGGAAAGACTCCAATATAAGGTTTTATCCTTGTAAAAGAGACGCAGACTAGATTCTCTTAGACCCAAAACACAAATGTAGAAATAGTCTAGTTTGAGACCATTTTAACTGCCCTGGCTCAATGCTAGGGATTCCTGGGAATTGTAGTTTATTGTGGTAAGAGTTCTCTGATGGAGAAGGCTAAATGTCTCACAAAATACAGTTCCCAGGATTCCCTACTATTGAACCAGGGTAATTAAAGTTGTCTCAGACTGGATTATTTCTGTAGTGTGTTTTGTACCATAGAGAATGGGTTTGCCAGGAAGATGATAAATCTTTCAATACTGAAAATTGCAGTATATATATTAGACCTATTCCATATTCTTTTGAGTTATTAGTTGAGAATAAATTTGACAAACTTTTGTTGCACTAAAGCCAGAGACTATAATTTGTTTTAATAAATAAAACTAATAAATAAATAATAAAAACAGACCAGTCAAATATATACTTTTGGGGGAGGAGGTCTTAGTCTTATTAGTTTTAGGATTTTTTTTTTAAGATGCCATACTTTTGAGCATTATTGGTTGCAAATGTTATGTTCCACATTTTTTCTCACTGATGTATTAAGTTGTCACATTTTACATCTGACCGCATTAGTCTTTTGACCATATGTTGTGCTATAAAATTAGTGAGTAATGATTTGCTGCATTTTCTGCATCTTTGCTGTGTTTGTTAGTTTGTCAATTTCACAATGGTTCATTGTAGGAAAAATATTTTAATAGATATACCATAAAGCATTACAATTCCATGCACAGAATCTCTTCCACAAACAGTTCCATAACTTTTAGTGATAATATTTTTTTAAAAAAAAGGAAATGAGGCAGATGAAGAGGAGAAGGAGGAGAAGGAGGAGAAGAACAACAACAAGCAAGAAAAACTAATAATAATGGGGGGAATTGAGAAGGAGAAGGAGAAGTACTAGTACCCCTCATTTGCATGGATACATATTCAATTGTTTCTGCAATATTACAAATTATTTTCCAGCAAAGGAATTTGAAAAATCTTCCCTTTCAAAACTTCCAAATAGGATCTTTAGGCTATAGCACAACTGAATGGATCAATGCACTAAAATTGGATTGCTTTGTGAGAGAGCCTACAACCAAGTAACTTTCTCTGGGGCTCCTGCCACCAATTTATCTCTTCAGCAAAGCCCATTTTAGGTTGTTTTAAGGGCAATAAGATCATCTGAATGAAGGACAGGTGTGTGTGGTCCAACTCACAGTATGAAATAACCCGGTGTGGAACCTGGGTTATTTCATAGGTGTTCACATTTTTCCATGACTGCACTTGGTGCAGTTTGTGGGAGGGGCACCAAAAACCCCACTTGACCCAGTACATTTGACAGCAGGTCAACTAGCGAGGATTTTTATTTATTTATTTATTTATTTATTTATTTGCAGTGCTGCAAGGATCCAGGTCTTTGGTAGTGGGAACTACTGATCCAGATCCACACCACCTTTTCCTCCTCCCTCCTCTTCCTCTCCCCTGTGCCATGTCTTCCAGCATCCTCCCTGCTCCTTCTTCCTCACCTTTCTCCTCTTCCTCTCCCCATGCTGTGTCCTCCAGCATCCTCCCTCCTATTTCTTCCTCACCTTCCTCCTCTTCCTCTCCCTCATGCCACATCCTCCAGTGTCCTCCCTCCTCCTCCTTCTTCATTTTCCTCTCCTCATGCCACATCTTCCAGCATCCTCCCTCCTTCTTCCTCATCCTCCTCTTCCTCATCCTCTTCTTTCCCCCCTCCTGCCATGATCAAATCTCTCATGTCATTTTATCCATGTTGCTGACCGCCCCCCCCCCCCATGTGAAAATCAATAGGGTTAAAATGCCACTGAGAGATTCGATCAGGGTAAGTGTAGTGGGAATTTCAATTTGGTATCACATTATTGAATCTCCCCAGATCTATTCAGTACAAAAACGTGAGTGTGAATGAGGCCTGTGTCTATTTTTGGGTTTTGTTTGTTTGTTTGTTTTGTGGCTTGTGGCTGCTACTCAATAACCTTCACATTAATTCATATATATTATTAATATTTATTAATATTTGCATCATCAGTGAAAAGGGGTGTTCCAGCGCTCAAAAAACCCTTTGGCAAAATAGGCTAAGGAAATGTGTTGTTTTCAAATTTTCTCTTCAAAGGTTCGGAAACTGTTATCTGCAAGCCACACTCAGGGCTATTTTTGTATCCGTCAGGATCCCCCTTTTATTTTATTTTTAAAACCACTTTGTAACAATTGTTTTTTCCCCAAATGCCTCCTGGGCAATTTGGGAGACAATTTTAATGTGCTCTTGGACCACTTTTCAGAGAGTGGCACAGAATGTTCCTCCTGGAAGGGAAAAAGGCCTTTCCTGAGCTTCAAATGGCCTAGAAAATGCCAATCAAATTGATAAAACTGATCCCTCTCATACACTTTAGGAAGTGTTGGGACATTTGGGGCATCTTTCTCATAGTAAAATGAATTTTCTGTATGTGAATAGATAGGGTTATCAGTGATGTAGACCTGAGTGATTTGACTTTGACTCAAGTTAGAATCAAGTCACTTCAATAACTTAATTGGACTCAACTTGGCAATAAATGATGTTCTGAGTTGACTGAACTCATGACATGCATATTTTTAGTGACTGACTTGCTGGTTTTGGTTCAGTAACATGACATATTCATAAAATATCTTGAAGGGGAACTCCAAATGCATTAAGCAACAGGCTCGAGGTAGAAGGATCCTTTTAAAGCTTTGCAAAACATTTAGAAGGATATTTCAATGTGCAGTGGGAGATAAACTGCTGAAAAAGAAGACCTCACTTTTTTCTGAAATGTAATCTTGATAAATCACTTATAATGTATTTTTGTGCACACTGTCTTGATTATTGACATCCCACCCCCACCCCTCACACTTTGTACACATCTTCTTGATTTTCTAGTTAGTGAAACTCCACCCTCTCTCTCACACACACATACTCTCTACCATCACCTCCTTTTTCTGTTAATGTTGGCTCCCAGACTTGGGGCCTCAGCTTGAAAGTATCTTACAAGGACTTGAGATTCAACTTGAGACTTGGAGTAAAGACCTGAATACATCACTAGGAAATATAGGTGGGTTTTATAGGTTTCTCAGAACGTATTTGTCAGTATTAAGTATGTTAATTTATGTTTTACAGGGGAGGAAATACACCAGAATTATTTTCTGGTGTATGTTCCCCCCTGTAAAATATAAATTGACATTTTTTTTTTCTTTTTCTCTTTTTTCCCCAGTATGATGATGTGACAAAAATATGGAAGCATTTTGATTGCTCTTTTGTTTCCTTCTCTCACTGTATCTCCTGGCTTGCCTTTCCAGAGTTTTTCACTACATGGTAACCTACAGCTATCAGAGCCATTGTGTTGGGCAACAAAGAACAAGAGAGAGTGACAAAGAGGAAGAAGTCCTTGGGATGGCCCTTCATGGAGCAGAATTTTGTGCAGGCAAGAATGTCCTTCCTGTGCAGAAAATGGGGGATAAGATGAGGGAAGGTGAATAAATGCTGGGTGGGATCACATGAGATCAGAGTAAAAGGAGTGGAGGAAGACAGTTGCAAGGATAAATAGCAGAGGGGATAATACAAGAGTTGTTTGAAAGAAAGAAGTGGAGAGGGCTCACAGAAGATGAAAAAGTCAAAATAGAGTAGCTGCATAGAAGGACACATGGAGAAAGATGTGAAAATGTAAGAGCAGAATGGAGAGAAGAAAGGAAGAAGGCACAAGAGACCAGAGGATAACATCAAGGAGTCATATGCACAATAGAAGTATCCATTGGTCTTCTAATTACTGGTTTGTTTCACTTTCTTATTTCTCTCCCCCCCCTTTTTTTTTGTCAAACATTGTTAATGTGGGTGGGTGGGTAGGCTGTAGATTATTTTTCTTTATCCTTCCTGTTGTTATGTGTTTCTTCTTAAATTCATGCAGTTTCCCCCTTCTCTACCAAGCTCAAAAAGAGATACAGCAAGGGGAAGAGAAAGAAATGCAATCATGTTTTATATTTTTTCCACTTGCAATTTGGTATGCCATTTAGTGCAATATGTGATGTAAATCTCAATATTGAATGAAATCATTTAACATAAACATCCCTTTTTCAATAGAAACATAATATAGAATAAGGTTTTTGTCTTTGGTAGTGGACATGTACCATACTAACACTTTTTATTAACTACACTCTCACAGTAGATTTTTGAAGCTGAAATGGCATGAGTTTCACTTTTTTAAAAAAAAATGTTCTCAACCTCTTCTCTATCAAATGTCAAAGATAAAATATTGTAGGGCACACTGCCTGCTATCAAGATGTTAAAATTGTATAGTATGAAAGAGACCCATGAATCTCTGAAGATGCCAGCCACAGATGCAGGTGAAACGTTAGAAAGAAATTCTTCTAGAACACAGCCTCACAGACCAAAAAACCCACAAAAACCCAACCTATGAATTTGTTTGCAGGATCAGATGGTCCTGCTCCTTCCTCTCTGATCATGTTGATATGTCTTTGAATACATGTATGTTTCAAAGCTGATTTTATTGGTCTGATTACAATTACATCCAACTGTGAGACATCTACAGAGACCTCCAGGGGTCCTTGCAAGTTCTCTACAGGTGATAGCTTTCCAGTACATCCTGCATCCAGTGCATCCTGCAAAAAACAAATCACCAAGAACAGATAATATTCCAATTGAATTGCTGCAATCCACATCGACAGAGTCAACTCTAGTGCTAAACAACATATGTCAACAGATATAGAAAACAAAATGATGGCCAACAGATTGGAAGTGATCAATATACATCCCCATCTACAAATGGGAGACACAAGAGACTGCAGCAACTATAGCACCATCGCACTGATCTCCCATGCAAGCAAAATCATGCTCAAAATTCTGCAACATAGACTCCAACCATTCATGTAAGGAGAGATCCCAGAGGTCCAAGCAGGGTTCAGGAAAGGAAGAAGCGCTAGGCATCACATTGTAAACATACGATGGCTAATGGAGCACACCAGGGAATTCCAAAAGAAAATCAGCATGTGCTTTATAGACTACAGCAAAGCCTTTGACTGTATAGACCAGGGGTAGGCAACCTTTCCCCTTTAAGGCCGAGAGACTTCAGCTCCCAGAATCCCAGGAGCTATTGGCCAACATGGGACTATTGACCAACATGGCTGAGGCTTCTGGGAGCTGAAGTCCCTTGGCCCTTAAAGGGGAAAGGTTGCCTACCCCTGGTATAGACCATGAAAGGCTATGGAATGCTCTTAAGAACATGGAAGTGCCAACACATGTGATAGTCCTGATGAGGAATCTGTATTCATGACAAGAGGCTACTGTCAGGACAGAACATGGAGAAACAGAATGGTTCCCAATTGGCAAAGGAGTCAGACAAGGCTGCATCCTTCATCCTATCTGTTCAACTTGTATGCAGAATATATAAGAAAAGCAAGCCTGGACACAGAAGGAGAAGTGAAAATATCAACAATCTAAGATACACAGATGACACCACAGTACTAGCAGAAAATCTCACAGACCTGGAAAACCTATTAAGGAAAATCAAAGAAGAAAGTGCAAAGGCAGACTTAATGACGAACATAAAGAAAACAAAAATAATGACCATCGAGGACCTTCACAAGTTCAACCTAGACAATGAAGAATAGAAACAGGATTTCCCATACCTGACATCAAACATTGTTAGAAATGGGGACTGCAGTCAGAAAATCAGAAGAAGATTAAGAATGGGGAGGGTAGCTATGAAAGAACTAGAAAAGATGCTAAAATTCAGATATACAAGTCAGCACAAAAGTTAGAATCATACAAGCCATTTTATTCCCTATTACCATGTATGGATGTGAGAGCTGGACAGTCAAGAAAGATGATAAGAAGAAAATCAATTCATTTGGGACATGGTGCTGGAGAAAAGTGCTGAGGATCCCATGGACAGCCAAAATGACAAACAAGTGGGTCCTAGAGCAGACCAAACTAGAAACCTCCCTGGAAGCCAAGGTGACCAAATTGAAACTGATGTACTTTGGACGTATCATGAGAAGAGGGGACTCTTTGGAAACAAACAATAATGCTGGGGAAGGTGGAGGGAAGTAGGAAGAGAGGAAGGCCACATGCTAGATGGATGGACTCTATTAAGGAGGTCACAGGTATGGGATTGCAGGATTTAAGCAAAGCAGTGGAGGACAGAGGGTCTTGGAGATGTCTCATCCATAGGCTCACCATGAGTCGAGATCAATTCAAGGGCAGTTAACAACAAACATACTGCAACAGAAAAATAGCTGGATATGTGCACACATATCCACCTGTCTCTTACAAAAAAGAAATGTTTGGGCAAGGTATGCACTAGTTACATGGTGAAAGGGGAAGAATTTTGCTGTTTTGTGATTGGAACAAAATTCTGACCTACGCAATGATCATAAAAATGAGTTGCATTAGTGCAAGTCTGATTTATGCCATTATAAATAATTAACAGAATGCCAGCACTCTTGCCATGCAGAAAGCATAGTTTGGAGATAGAAAACATGTTGATCTTGTTATATTTATTTATATGTGCTTCATTCCCCAAAAGGTGGACTCAGCATAGCTCAATGTTTAAAGAACAATGTCATTAAAAACATACAAAAAGTTAGAACTAAAATAGAATCAAACTCTCACAGTATTAAAACATATCATAGATTAAAAGAATAAAATGCAATTAAAAAAATAAAAATGCTTAAACACAGAACATTTAAAACAGTACAGCATCCCCAGCCCATTCTTTAAAAACTATCTGTTTTAAAAGACTGTGAATGAAAAGATTTTAGCTTGCCAATGGAAGGACAAAAAAGAGGGTGCCATTCTGGCCTCCCTGGCAAGGGAGTTCCAGAATCTAGGGGCAGTCACTGAAAAGATTCTCTCTCATGTTCCCACCAACCATACTTGTGATGGAGGTGGGACTAAGAGAAAGGCCTCTCCTGATGATCTCAGAGCCTGGGCTGGCTCACACAGGGAGATATGGTCTGCCAAATAGTCTGGACCTGAGCTTTATAGGGCTTTATATGTCATCATTGGAAGTCTGAATTGTGCCTGGAAAAAAGTGGCAACCAGTGGAGCTGTTTCAACAGGAGTATAGTATGGTCTCTGTTTCCTGCCCAGTCAACAGTCTGGCTGCAGCTCCTTGGACCATCTGAAGTTTCTGAACACTCTTCAAAGGCACCCTCTTGAATGAGATGAATGGAATGGCAGCCCCTTAAATGGAATGGCAGCCCCTTAATTTGAATGGAATGTAGCTAAGGCATGCACCACCGTGTTCAGATTTGCAGACTCAAGGAATGGGCACAACTGATGGACAAGCTTTAAATGTACAAAACCACTCCTGGCCACTGTAGAAACATGGGCCTCTAGATTCAAACCTGAGTCCAGGAGAAATTCAGAGGAAGTGTAACCCCATCTAACACAGGCTGAATCCCTATTCCCTGGTCTGCCTTCCAAGTAACCAGGAGCATCTCTGTCTTGTCTGAATTCAACTTGTTTGCCCTCATTCAGGCCATTACTGATGATAGACAGAGCAGTCTCCTGGACTGGCATGGAAAGAAGTGATAGAGTTGTGTTTTGTTTTGTTTTGTTTTGTTTTTTGAGGGGAAAATGAAGGCTAGCATTCTGTGTTCCAATTATGGATGTGCAACCTAGAGCTGTAGATCTGTAACTGCTCTATATTCAGTAAGGCTATGTAGATTATGTAAATGTCCCTCTAGCTCACTTTAAGAGCCTGTAGTCAAATCAGGTGAAGGAGGTCTGATCAGCTGCTGAATGGAACACAATGGTGATCTTATTTCCAGTCTCTTCCCACCAGAAGATAATCAGTGAGAAAGACACCAATTACCTCTGTTGCAATCCTTATGGCAGCCTCGTTCACTGGTCTGAAGGGACTAGAAATGTGATCTTCACTACAGCTCAATCAGAAGCTGAACAGGCATCCTTTGCACCTCCCCACCAGCTGCAGGCTGTTAAGGTGGACTGGCAGGAGGGATAAGGTGAGGAGAAATTACTTAGGGCCTCTGCAGATGGGCCCTTTGCTGCGTGTTAGAGGCAGGGGAGGGGCAGTCACACGCTGGCCACCCCAACCCCCCCCCCAAAGATGTCCTGATGCCATGTGCCCTTACGCATTGCGTGTGGTGTCAGGACATCCTCCCGCCATAGCGTCCTCACGTGCTATGCTGGAAGAGGCAGAGAAAAGCTGCGCGGTGGCTCTTGGGATGGTCTTTTGCCACCTCTAATAGGAGCAGCATTTTGCCGCTCTTTTAAGAGGCGGCAAATGGGAGAATCAGGGCCGCAGTGTGTGCTAGCAGTGGCCTCGATCCTCTGCTTCCCGGGGCGGCCCAGGGCCGCCCATCTGCATCCCCCCTTAGTTACACATATGTAACTAACTGATGTAGAATATCAGTGAAAGTTAATACTAATAGTTTCCTGGTATGTCTCCCTTTTGTCACAACCATTCTAATGCTGTCTCACATCTAGATTTATCTTCTCAGGCATACTTTGGGGCTGAGCAAATAGGCAAGGATAGCATCGGCTGAGCCTGGGCTATTATGGCCCCACTTGGGTCAGTCCCCAGGTCAGTGCAGGGATGGGTAGGTGTTTACGTGCCCATCCCTGCTCTGACCCACTACCAGCATACACTCCCTACCTTGCTGTGCCTTTGCTGCCACTGAGAATCTCCCTATCCCTACATCTGGTGTGGAAATGAGATGTCTGGCTGCACCCATGTGGCAAGCTCCCCCACCACCACTGCCACCACCATTTCTGTGTCAGACACAGTGGCAGGGGGCTTCTCAGTATCAGTGACTGCATGGCAAGGTAAGAAGAATGGGAGAGCTCTGTAAACAGCTGGGGATGTCACATTGTTTACTGTGGAATTGGACCAGATATGTCTAGTCTACCAGGATTGGCCCCAGGGTTTTGTCTGCTTTGTCTGAACTAAACAATGTGAGGCTGGGAAGAACACTGGCCTTTTGGCCCATGAAGACAACCCCTTCCTCAAATCTCTTCCTTAATTTCTCTCCCCACTCCCCGTTTCTCTCCCCCTCTCAGTCTAGTGGTAGCTAGTGGTAGCAGACTCCATTGTTCCTGTTTTCCAGATATGAAGTTTATTATAACCAAACTTTATTTTCTTGATATCTTGCTTACAATTTCAACTATCAACTTCCATACATACCAATAATCTCCCCACCTTTAACAGGCACAAAGAAAAGAAATGTTCTGCAATGAAGAAAGAACCTTTCTCAAGAAAGAAGGAAGCATTTGTAAAAGGGAGATCTTTCTCTGATTACACCCTCATAGATTTTCTTGATTAAACAGTTAGGGCTGAATTTGTAAAAACAAAGCCTAATATAGGAATACTGTTTAATGTAGTGTGTGCTCTTGTTAATGAGAATATACTGCTTAATGTTTTTTCATCAATCATTTTAATCTATTTTTTCTCTGTTCTAACATGAAATGACATTTAAGGGTACCCTTCTGTAATGATTCAAGCTAAGGATAAAAGGATCTGTAAATTTAATATAATGAACATGAAATTTTAACATTCGAAAGTTAGTCTGAAGTTAAAGTTTGTTGCATGGGAAGGGGAAGCTGACAGAACAAATGACTGGACACACAATTGGCACGAAAAAGGATACCGCTGGCAGGTAGGGGTTGGCCCAAATGCATGGGCCTGGATCTGTTATCATTCAACCCGCCTGTTGTTTGATGGACCCAAAAAGCCCAGTCATGACTGGGCTTTGGGATAATAATAATAATAATAATAATAATTTTTATTTATATCCCGCCCCTCTGCCAAGCAATCGGGGCGGCGTACAACATTAAAAAAATTACAAACAACAAAACAACTTGAAATCCCATCCCTCCTTTACCCACCCACCCATCCCCCAACATATTAAACAAAATCAATAACAATAATAAAATCAATGACATAAGGGGTGACCAATCTGTCTCTTAGCCCCTTTGTCACCAAGGGACGCTGTTCAAAAGTTATCCCCACAATGGCACTCTCATCACCCCCAGGTACTCTAGGGACTCATCTGCTCTGCAGTCCAGGAAACCATGCCAGAGCCATGGCCCATGCTACTGCCACAAAAGGCTGCCCACCCCAGGGGGCAGCTGCCTTCCACCAACCCCACTTTGAGCTGCATCCCCCCCCCCGCTTCCAGCCCCTCCAAGTCCTCATGGGAGAGTTGAGCAAGGATCCAAGCCTGGGCAGACGTAGCCTGCAAATGTGCCAGACTTCCACTTCCCTAGCCTCTTGATAAAGTCCACAGGCATGCTGCAACCCACTGCGGTGGTGGCGGCCCCTATTCAGGATGAGTGTCTGCCAAATTCCTCTGCCGGCAGCCTGGCCCACCACAAGGCCAAACAGATCACTGACACAAACTGGTACCAAGTTAGCAGAGCCCCATCATCATGGGTGAATAAGGGGCCTGATGTATGCGGGTGGGATGTATCTGTATAAGGACCAGATGGGGCACAGATGGCAGCCATAGAGCTTCCTCAGCATGATGGTGTACTCCTTGCCCAACTGGTCACAGTTGGACCTGTGAAGAACTAAAAACATAGTGTTGCCCACCACGGAGACAGCCTCCCTCTGGATTGAATGCTTGGACCCATCTGTGCTGGAGAATGGGACCAGCTCACTCACCCGCAGTGCCCCAAAGAATGCAGTGACAAAGGCTGCTCTGAAGAGGCAAGCCACTTCGGACCCCCTAGCCCTCCAGTTCCTGAGTCTGATGCTCCCTCTTTCCTTCTGGGGGCTGCTGAGCTGGGACATTCTTGGCAAAAGGGCTGCTGAGTGCCAGCAGGTTGCAAGCAGGTGAGCTTGATGTGGGGGCCCCAACATAGTTCACACCAGTGCTCAGATTTGCACTGCGCCTTCATGCATTTGCCCAGGTTAAAATGCCAGCACAGTAGCCTGCAAGGATTTTTCTTTCCAGCTCATCTGGATGAACAGGTGGGTTCTCCTTTTGACCTGATGTGAGGCCCCACCTCAACAAGCCAGATGGGATTGTTGATGAAGTCCCACCTGGCATTGGTGATTTGGGAAGCTCACTTGCTGAAGGCACCATCATACACGATGGCCTCTGCCTCCCCAGCAATGTCCCGTGCCTTGAGGACATTGATCTTGTGGTTGTTGAGGTGCCAGCCCCTTTCGGGGTAGGACATGGCAATCATCCCAGTGTAAATGGGATAGCCCATATCAAGTTCATGAAGGATCGCTCCGCCTGAACCCTCTTGGTGTCCTGCTTACCTTTCTTGCTAGACCCAGGGGAACAACCCTCCTCCCCCTTGGGTCTTAGCAAGGTAAAGACATCGACATAGTATTCCCTGATGATATGCTTCCTAACCTTCTTGGGCAAGTGATGGTCCAGGGAACTGCAGCAGTGGCAAGGCTGTGTGCTGGCTCAGCGAGGCATTTTCCACCTAACCTGCCCTGCCCACCCACCACACCATCTGGGAGCCTGTGGCTGCAGCGGATAGGCGGTGATCCGGGAGGATATATAAACCCACCACACCCTTCCTCCTGAACTGCAACAGTGGCTGGGCTGTGTGCTGGCTCGGCAAGGTGTTTTCCACCTAGCCTGCCCTGCCCACCCACCACACCATCTGGGAGCCTGTGGTTGCAGTGCAGAGGTGGGGAACAAGACTGGGAGGACACTTGCGGTGGAGAAACTGGGAGTTAGACTGGGGGGAATTCTAATCCACCTATGCCCTCCCTCTCCTGCTGCTGAGCAGGGCTTGAGCAGGGTTTTCCATCCAGCCCGGCTCACAACTGGGACATCTGCAGCAACAGGATAATTGGGAGGTGAAGCCTATAAAACCCACCTGTTTCCAACATCTCCCAGTAGTATCACCAGAGGCAGTAACATCAGCGCCAGCGGGGGCTGGGAAGAGGCTCGATGGAGCTTGTAGGACCTGTAGGACCTACTTGTTTCTTACCTTCCCAGCAGTTCAGTAGCAGTAACGTCACACCAGTGGGAGAGCGGTGTTAGGCTGAGCCTCTTCTCCTAGTTTGTTTTGCCCTTTTTCTGCAAGGACAACCTCAGTAGTAATTGTGGCTGAGAGGGCTACGTGGCTTTAGTGGCTTTTCGACCAGTTGAGTCTGGGAATGGTTTGGGATAGAAATTGGAGTTGTGCAGGGGAAAGCAAAGCAGCTTCTTTTATACACCACTTCATATCGCACTATGGGATGTCTTCGCGGTTTACAACTGTAAGCTCATTGCCCCCCAACAGTTGGGTACTCATTTTAGTGACCTCGGAAGGATGCAGGCCTGAGTCAAGCCTGAGCGCTGGCTAGTATTGAACTCACAACCTTGTGGTCTATGAGTGAGTGGCTGCAGTACAGGCATTTAACCACTGTGCCAACAGAGATGTATGGTTGGAATGGAGCGAATAGATGTTACAAAAGAAGGTGGGATTACTGCTTTACAACTATCCCTCCTTCAGTTCACTCTGTTCCCTGAAAGAGATTGGAGAGTGTACCAACCATTCCACTAAACCTTAATTTGCTCCTCTGCAATGCCAGGTCGGTTAAAAATAAGACTCATATTATTCACGATCTTCTTTTGGATGAAGATGCCAACCTGGCCTTCCTTACAGAGACCTGGCTGGGAGAAGGCAGTGCTATAACTTGGGCACAGGCCCTCCCAGCCGGGTACTCTGTCAGTGAACAGGTAAAGGGAAGTGGGCAAGGGGGTAGAGTGGTTCTGGTTCCTAAGAACAATCTTACCTTGATCAGAATATCTGTCTGGAAAACAGTCCACTTCGAGTGGATATACCTGAGCCTGAGGACCAAAGATAGTTTGGGAATTCTGCCAGTATACCGACCACCCCATTGTCTAGTAGACTCCCTAACCGAGCTGACACAGCTGGTCTCAGAGTTGCTGTTGGAGTCACCCAGACTTTTAGTTCTGGGCAACTTCAACATTCCACTCGAGACCAGTTTGACAAATCTGACTGGTGCAGCTGGGGAGTTCACGGATACCATGACAAACATGGGCCTATCCCAGTTGGTCGCCGGACCCACACATTGTGCGGGTCATACCCTCAATGTGGTCTTTAGTACAGAACAAGGATATCTGTGGGTTGAGGTTATTAAAACCACCGCATTGTCATCGACGGATCATTTCCTGGTCAAGACTGAACGAAGAGCCTCTATCCGCCCTACTGGGGGAGGTGGACCCATTAGAATGGTCCGTCCTTGAAGGCTGATGGAACCAATAGGATTCCAGAAGGCCTTGGAGGGTTTAATGTTGGCACACCAGTGACCCTGTCAAAGCTTTGGTTAACACCTGGAACACCGACCTTACCAAGCCTATCAACACGATCACTCCCAAGCGTGCTTTCCAACCCACTCCAAACCGTAAGCCATGGTGTACATTAGAGCTTAGGAAAATGAAGCAGGTTGGACAATGACTAGAGTGCACCTGATGGAAAACTCAACTCTTATCTGACAAGACTCATCATAGGAACTTTCTTTGGTCCTATCAAGAGGCAATACGTGCAACACAGAGATCTTTCTGTTCTGCACGTATTGCGTCTGCAGAGTCCCATCCAGTAGAGCTGTTTAGGGTGGTGGGGAAACTGACACAGGTACTTCCTGCACAGAACCCATTACTTAACTCAACAACAGCCTGCTGTGACACGTTTAACAACTTTTTCGCAGATAAAATCTCTCAGATAAGATCTGACTTATACACCAGTGTTTTGACAGAAACAACTGATGAGGTATCCAGCAACTCCATTAATGAAATTATCCTGGATCAGTTTCAATCTGTGAGTACCAATGATGTGGACAAGCTCATTGGTAGAGTGAGGAAAAAGACCTGCCCTCTTGACCCTTGCCCATCATGGCTGGCTGTCCGGGTGGGGGGATGCATTGAGGATGTTCCTTATGGACATCATCAATGCATCTCTCAGGGAAGGTCATATTCCATCTTGTTTGAAGGAAGTGGCTGTTAGGTCACTTCTGAAAAAAAACCCTTCCCTGGACCCCCTGGATATGAACAACTATAGGCCAGTCTCTCTGTTACCATTTTTGAGCAAGGTAATTGAGAGGTGGTTGCTCTTCAACTCCAAGCTGTCTTGGAAGAAACTAATTATCAAGACCCATTTCAAACTTGCTTTAGGACAGGATTTGGAGTTGAGACTGCCATGCTTGCCTTGGCCGACAACCTGCATCTGAGCCTCAACAGGGGTAGTGTGACCCTGTTGGTGCTTCTAAACCTCTCAGCAGCTTTTGATACAATAGATCAGGGGTAGGCATCCTAAGGCCCGGGGGCCAGATGTGCCCCCCGAGGCCTTTGGACTGGCCCCAGGCCGATCCTGCTGCTGCCCCCCACTGCCCCCTGCCACCGCCGCCTGCCATGATGATATTAATTATTGTTGTTATTACTTGTTCTTGGGGTTTTCTTGGCAAAATCTCCACAGGGGTTTTGCCATGGCTTTTCTGAGGGTGAGAGAGTGTACATGCATATTTTTTAATTTTTTTAATTCTTTTCTAATTTTTATTTATTTATTTATTTTGGTGCTTCGGCTCCCCAATTGTCTGAGGGACAGCAACCCGGCCCTGGGCTCAAAAAGGTTGCCTACCCCTGCAATAGATCATGGCATCCTCTTGGATTGCCTGAGCAGGTTAGGAATTAGAGGCACCGCATTCCAGTGGTTCCGTTCATTCCTCTAGGGCAGATCCCAGAGTGTGCTGCTTGGGAACAGTTGCTCCGGTAAAAAGGAGCTCACCTGTGGCATCCCTCAAGACGCCATTCTGTCCCAATGCTGTTTAACATCTATATCAAGCTGCTGGGTGAGATTATTCAGAGTCATGGAGCTGGGTGTTATCAGTACGCTGATAACACCCAGATCTATTTCTCCATGTCTCAATCGTCGGCCTCAGCTCCCGATAGCATATCTCCTCTCAATGAATGTCTTAAGGCAGTAATGGGCTGGATGAGGAAAAACAGATTGAAGGTGAATCCAGATAAAACGGAGATGCTCACATTAGCAGCCCCAAAACCAGGAATTGGGAAGTAAACTCCAGTCCTGGACTGGGTCACACTCTCCGTAAAGGACTGTGTTCACAGTCTGGGGGTGCTCCTTGACTTGACTTACTCCTGATGACTAATCAGGTAAATAACGACAGTCAGGAGTGCCTGTTATCAGCTTCGGCTGATATGCCAGCTGCGCCCTTTTCTGCAAGTAAGGGATCTTGAGACTGTTGTGCACGTGCTGGTAACCTCTCGTCTAGATTTCTGTATTGCACTCTAATAATAATAATAATAATAATAATTTTTATTTATATACCACCCTATGGCGAACCAATCCGGGTAGTGAACATAATAAAATACAATATACAATGGATACAATCTAAAACAGCACCATTCCCCCCTCCCCCCTTAAAAGACTATTAAATCAATCAATTTAAAAACAGAATACAACTAATAAATTATAAAAAATTCATACCAACCAGTGACCCCTGCTAAAGGGAGTTTAACAAGAGTTTTTTGAGAACAGTCGGTCGCAAGTCTCAAGGTCTCAAGGCCGGGTTATTTAATCTGAAAAGGCCTGCCGGGGCTACCCTTGTGCTTGTTCTGGAAACTTCAGTTAGTACAAATCATGGCAGCCAGAGTGGTTTCGGGAACATCTAGGAGGGATCACATAACTCCGGTGTTAAAATCCCTCCACTGGCTTCCTATTGGTTTCTGGGCCCAGTATCAGATGTTGGTCATTACCTTTAAAGCTCTAAATGGCTTGGGTCCAACCTATCTTTGGGACTGCCTCCTCCCATACAATCTTCCCCATGCACTCCAGTCCCCTGGGAGGAATCTAGGCTGTGAGCAACCTCCCAGAGGGTATTCTTGGTAATCACCCCCAGATTATGGAACCTCCTGCCGACGAGATCCATCAAATTGCAATGCTACACAGCTTTAAAAAGGCTGTTAAGACAGGTCTCTTCTGGTAGGCCTTTCCAGAATAGATTTCCCGGCCACAGAAACCCCCTTATCCCATCCTCTCCCAACTTGGTTGTTACCACTATTCTGTTTGTTTTATTCTATTTTTGTTGTCTATGTCTTGATTTTATTATATATCATTTTAACTTAGGGGGGTTGCAGACTGCCAGAAATAGTGCAAATTGAGTCCACTTTAAGGGTTAGGGTTAGTGCTAGGGAATCATGGGAACTGTATTTTATTGTGGCACCAGAGCTCTCTGACAGAGAAGGCTCAGTGTCTCAGAAAAAAAAAAACAATTCCCATGATTCCCTAGCACTAACCTTAACCCTAAAAGTGGACTCAATTTGCACTATTTCTGGCAGTCTGTAACCCCCCTATGATGTTTTAATAGTTCTGGTTTAATACTTTTTTAAGGGGTGGGTGGACTTGGGCTTTGGGATTTATATTGTATGTAATTTTAATTGTTGTTAGCCACCCTGATTGTTCACTTCCCTTCCCAGAAGAACTTCTGAGGGTCGCTGTGCCTGGGGAAGCTGTCTCTTGCCCTTCTATCTCCTGGGCTAAACCAACTACGGAGTTACAGCTGCCAGAGGGGTGTGGCCAGAGCTGGTAAGCCCTCAAAAAACCCCTCCCTTCCCAGAAGAACTTCTGAGGGTCGCTGTGCCTGGGGAAGCTGTCTCTTGCCCTTCCATCTCCTGGGCTAAACCAACTACGGAGCTACAGCTGCCAGAGGGGTGTGGCCAGAGCTGGTAAGCCCTCAAAAAACCCCTCCCTTCCCAGAAGAACTTCTGAGGGTCGCTGTCCTGGGGAAGCTGTCTCTTGCCCTTCCATCTCCTGGGCTAAACCAACTACGGAGCTACAGCTGCCAGAGGGGTGTGGCCAGAGCTGTTGTGTCCTCTACTGAAAACATGATCCTCACAAGAAAGGCTTGTAAAGAATTGGGAATTTCTTGTCCACCTGTGTTTGATTTACCATTGAGAGGGAGGAAGACAGTTCAAACAAAAATTTCAACTTTTTTTCTCTCATAAGGCTGTTCCCAGTGATTCTAGTGAATCCAGTGGACTTAAATGAATGTTTTCCATCTGTTGAGCAAAAACAGCACGATTGGTCAATAGAATCTCCTTGGAGAAAGTTGGATTCTTTGGTCCCCAATGAAGTTCATCCATCTGAAATAAACCTAGCAACCGAAATTGCTGAAGCTGAAGATTTGCTAAGTTCAAATTGCTACTTCCATTCTGATGACGAGGAATTGGTGAACATCAGCAAACATATAGAACATTTCTCCACAGGACATGGGGAATCTCCTCATAAATCAAACCCAATTGTTGTCCCTCTTGAACTTAAACCGCATATTACTAATATAGAAGATCACCTAATCTTATTAACAGATCTTTGTGGAAAATTCTTATCTGAGCAGAGCAAAGAATTGAATTCAATTAAGAACTTTTTGTCTCAATGTTATTCACTGCTGACTACACTGATAGAACTCAACATAAGAAACGATCAGGCTCTTAATATTGATGCATCCAATAATACATGTAAATCAGGAGAATCCACACAACCAACTAAAATCAAATCAAAAAAGAAATCAAAAAAGAAACTGCAATGTAAAATAAAATAAAATCACAGAGGTAAGCTTCAGAGTAAGGTACTTAAAAAGCCTCTTGTACATCCTAAGAAACAAGATAAAATATGTCAAAAGTGTTGTAACCACTCAGATTATTCTTCACCTTCTAACAACCATGTAACTACAAGTACCACTGAGCCCCTTTTATTTGTAAACCCTCCCAATGTGCCTCCTTCTCCATCAAAGGAAATACAAGACCCTTGGCAATATGTGTATGCCCAAAGCTTCATACAAGGCACTAAGCAGAGTAATCTTGCTCATGAAGATATTAAACACCACTCACCCTCCTGGAATTTGGTTTTAGATGATTCAAAGTTGGTTTTCTCTAACTTCCCAAAGCCAAGAGGCTGGCTATCCCAGTTTCAACGTAAAGCCCATTTTGTGCATCTTATTGGGAAGGAAATAGTTCCATCTATTAACATAGACAATATCCTTAACATTGATTATCTTTTTTACAATTATCACTGTGCCCGTGCAGTTGTGACTTTCAAGACCAGAGCAATTTCTTCCGATATTTATAGACATAAGGGCCAATTTGCAGCCTTAGATATTGGAGTCAGCAGATTTTTTGAGGACATGTATGTTTCTTCCCTTTTCCATAATACGGCCCAAACAGTTAAACAATGCAAAACTGATGTTTTGATCAGTTTTGAGAATAATCATCCAATTGAAGCCAGTCCTGATGAGGTAGTTGTTTCTAAAGACCATGTTCTGTTTACAGAAGAGAAAAGAAAATTACTAAACTCTTTTCAACCCTCCCTCCTGCTTCTCAACAAGAAATCCTTCAGAGATTGAATACTTTATGTAACACCCTCACTTCATTTCAACGCCCTCCAGAATCTGTCCATAGCAAGACAAGTGGTGTTTCAGCCGGAGAAAGAAGTGTTGGAAATGAACTTCAAACAGATGAGGAATTCCTTCCACCTATATTCAATTCAAATGATGAAGTGCATTGTCCTCCTCCTGAACAGAATTCTGCCTCTCCAATCAAATCAGTTCTTTTTCCTCTGGAACAGTTGCAGGGAAAATCTTTTATGGAAGTTGCTCAACACACCAGTCCCCCTGTTGTGCAACCTACACACAGCAGAAAGTCCTCTATTCTTCCAGGTGGTGGGTGTGTATTTCACGATGAGGATGGAAAGCTCAATCAAATTATTGAGTTGGATTGACTTAAAGATCAGGGTAATTATATTTCCATGTCCATTCCTGTACCCTTCCCAGTGATGCAGTTAAACACCCAGCCCAAGGCAAATATGTTATTCAAGGTTCTATCTTGGAATGTTGTAGGATGGCCCTCCAAGTTGGCTGGCAAAAATTTTAAAGACTTTTGTGCAAATTTTGAGATTATTTGCATTCAAGAAACATGGATCACTTCATCAGATTTCCCCTCCCTCCCTGGTTTTGTTGCCTTTTCTCTCCCTGCCTCTAAATCAAAGTGCAGAGGTCATCCTCACGGCGGCTTGGCATCCTTGATTGCAGTGGATTCGAACCCAACAATTTCTCAGATGGATTTTGGGGCTTGTGAAAATATTCTTACCGTACAAATAGACTGGTCCAGTGGTGTGAAACTTTTTTTGATTAATATTTACTGCCCTCCCCCAAATTCAATATATGAACATGATTTCAAATGGTCAGACTTAGAACTAATCCTTACATCTCTGTTTGATATATATACTCACCCATTAATTTTAGTGGCTGGTGACATGAATGTGAGATTGGGCCCTAATAATAACAAAATAGCTGAGAAACTTGGCTTAAGTCCTGAGGACTTTTCCCATATACCAATTAGAAGCTCCAAGAACATGGGGATCAATGAGGCGGGAAAATCTCTTTTTTTTATCATTTTTAAGTTCCATCTTTTTCTATGTAATGGGAATGATTGTGACCCTGAGACTGGCTCATATACTTATATAGGGTCAAGAGGGAAGAGCGTGATCGACTATTTTATTCTTTCTCAAGCAGCATATTTATGGTTTGCTAACTTTAAAGTTCTGGTTAGACCTGAGAGTGACCATATGCCAATTCAATTATCCTTAATGCCACCGTTTATCCCCATCCCTTCTGGAAATAAAATGCTGGGATCACCTGAAAACATGATCCCTTACGGGGACAAAAGGCTTAAGTGGAATGGGAAAGTTAACGAAAATGTGAATACCTTCCTAATGTCGCCAAGGATGCTCATGTTAAGAGACCTCCTTTTGTCAAATCAAGACCCTTTGGGTTCCTTGGACAAAATAGTCCAAGAAATCCGGCCTTTTTTGGTGAGCATTAATACCTCTTGCTCTATGTTGGTTCGACAGCCAATGTGCCTCTCAGAAGCATATCTTAGCAAGAGCTATTAGGAGGTTAAGAGAAGAAGACTCCCCAGAGAATTATATGTGTTATATTAATCACCGAAGGGAGTATAAAAATTTGCTTAGGGCAAACAAAATTAAATTTACATGACAGGCTTGGATGGATCTGGGTCAGGCCCTTGTTGAAAAAAATTCCCTTAGATTCTGGTCCCTAGTGAACAAAGGCACTAGAAATTCTCAAGGGATTATTACTAATCAGATCACCTCTGCTCAATGGCAAGATCATTTTTCCGGCCTCTTTTCCCACTCTTCCCATGATAAAATTCAGAGTCCTATTACTAGATTGGACTTATCTTTATTTGCTTGTTGCCCCACTTGGGATCCAGTTACCACTGATGAAGTCAATTCTCTGATTAAATCCCTTCCTAATAATAAAGCACCAGGAGAAGACATGCTTCCCGGTGAATTATTTAGATCTAACTTAGATTGGTGGGTTCCACCTCCTGCTGCTTTATTTACTTATATAAATCAGAATGGGAATATTCCGCAGAGATGGCTGTGAGTATTGTTATTCCTATCCATAAAAAAGTTCTATGGCTGATCCTAAAAACTTTCGGCCTATTAGCCTTCTGAACATCATCTCTAAGCTTTATGCTAGATATCTGTTAGGTAAACTAGAGGACTGGGCCAGGGAAAACAACAGGATCAACTGCTGCTGCTGCTGCTGCTGCTCAGCAAAGCCGCCATGCATCACCACTGACATTTGACCTTTCGGCCCCTAAGGTGATGAACAATGGCAGCAGATATGATATGCCCCACAGAGACCAGTCCACCACACTGGTCAAACTGGTCAAACTCATAGGCGTGGCCCCAGTTTGACCCATCTGCTGTACAAAGGTCGAAAAGGTGTGTGAGGGGGAGGCAGAGGACCTCAAATACCTCATCACTCACAAGGCAGGTGAGCTGGGGGCGGGCGACACCAGTGGTGTGGCCTGCCTCTGCCTGGGTTTAGGGGCCAAGGCCTCCTAGGATCTCCTGGGTTGACTGGCCTGCCCCTTGGTTGAGGGCCATGCTGGTGCTCCTCCCCACCTTGCCTTCCTTGGGGCCATGTTGACTGTTGGGCCAAACCCTGGTCTGAGCTACAGTGCTTGCCTCCCAGTGATGGAGAGAAGGGGAGACAGGGGACCCCTGAGTCTTGATATGGGCAAACCAGCCTCTCCAGCACTTGGGGGAGGGGCCTGAGGAGGCTATGGGCTTAGCTTCCCCCCAAGACCCTTTAGGGGACATTTATGGCAAGGGGGGCACCACCCCAAGCAGGGGGGAGGGGTGGGCAGGCTGCAAGACCACTCACAGGGCGGGCCAGCCCTGAGGGACCCATGTGGTCCCACCCACCTCCACTCCCCATGTGGCTGAAGCATCCACCAGGCCTGTTGGGGGCACAGGGCATTCCTCACCCTTGCCCCAGTAATCTGGTACTCAATTGCTGTGGCCACCACCACCACCACTGCTGCCACCACAAGAGCTCTCAGCCAAAGCTCTTTCTCGATGGATCTCCAGCTCGCAGTGCAAAGCTCTCAGCTGGAGGTCCTTCCCATTTGAACTCTGGCTAACAATGGCACTGGCCATCTCAGACACATGACCTTTATAGGCCCACTGGCCAATGGGGTCTCAGCGCTGGGCAGAAGTCTCATCCTCCCTGGCCTCCTAACTAATCAGGGAGGCCAACTGACCAGAAGGGCAGAACTTCCAACCACAGAGACCACTGAGACTTGTAGTCCTGCTTTGCCACCAGGCGTCCCTCCCCTCATCCAGCCTGCTCCACCATTCAGAGGCCTACCAAGCCACCCTGGTGGACCCTGGGAGCTGACCAGCCTCTCGCCAGCTCCCCGCCCCATGCAACCTGGCCAGCCCAGTGAGTCAGGTGGCCGCCTTTGCATGCAGAAATAATAGGTGACATTATTTTGAAAAGAAGGGAATATGTTTTGAATGGTTTAGCATAGTATTCAGTATTTCAAGAAAGCAATAAAAACTGAATTCTAATCTAATGTTTAGCCCACTGAGTTATAGAGAAAGAGTCACTTAAGTATAATATACATTTTAAATGAATTTGCAAACACACTCAAACTAGTTGGTAAAGCATTAGTAATTTATTAGTGCTTTATATCCATGCACTGACTATCACTGGTTTATTATATTAATTTATCTCAATTGCCCACAATATTTGCCTTGGCTTTCATTTCCTACCAAAAATGTTTTTGCCCTAAATAAGGTCCATTTTGCATCCAGTTCTGCATCACATTACATCAAACACACATTATTCTGAATAGCTATCTCATACTGGATATGTTAAGAGACAACATCAAATTATTAATATTTTCTGTGCTTATACATACACTTTCAGCATCTTCCAGTCACTATTATCATTGAGCATTTCAGCTGAGCATGAAAGTTGTAGTTTAAAAAGTAACTTTTCCCAGTTATGCATTTATTATTTGTTTATTGTGCTTTAATTACAAACTTTTTCTAAGAAGCTTATTTTATTATCCCTCTCTCCACCTCTGTGAAGTAGGTTATGGCCCAAAGTCACCCAGTAAGCTTAATGTATGATTGAGGATTTGAACAAGTCTTCCTAGTTTTAATCTGACACTCTAACCATTATATCCTCTGGGAAACAGTTTGACTTAGAACATTGACACCATAAAATAGATCCTGCCTGACCCTGGGAATAAGATGATCCAAAAGAGGTGAGAGGTATAATGGTTTGAACATTGGACTATGACTCTGGAGACCAGAGTTCCAAACCTGGCTCAGTGTCCTTGGGCATATCACACTCTCTAGCATCAGAGGATGGCAATGGCAAACTCCTCTGAAGAAACTTGCCAAGAAAACTCATGATAGGTTTGCCTTAAGGATGCCATAAGTTGAAAACAACTTGAAGGTACACAACAACAACAACAACAACAACAACAACAACAGAGGTGATGAAGTGCTCCAGTCTAAGATATAGATCCCTGTTGATTTCTCAAAATATGGATCTTCTTTAATGAGAGAATCTATACTTCCTTTTCTTCTGACTGATTATTCTAGATAGATAGTAGCATTTGATTGGAGTTGTGAAGGCCAAGAAGAAGAAGAGGAAGGATAGAGGAGGAGGAGGTGGTGGGGAAAACAAACAAAAAAATCCATGGGGGGGGGGAGGTAAATGAATAAAAGTGAGAGACATCTGTTGTTGAGAGACTATTGTTGGTACTTGTATGTGTAATGGTATGAGCATTGGACTATGACTATGGAGACTAAGGTTTGATTCCCACTTGACCATGGAAACCCACTGTGTGACCTAGAGCAAGTCACACACTCCCAGCCCTCAAAAAACCCTGTGATAGGTTTGCCTTAAAAATGTAAATGAAAAGGCTTCCTTTGACAAGATTGTAATTGTGTCTAACTTTAAGAGGCAGTGCTCATCTCTGTTACTAAGCCAAGGGAGCCAGCATTGTCAAGGATGACTCTGTGGTCATGTGGCCAGCATGACTAAATGCCAAGGTGCATAGAACACTGTTACTTTCCCACCAAAGTGGTACCTGTTCAGCTACTTGCACTTTTAAATGCTTCCATGGACAGAAGCTGGGACTAGCAACGGGAGCTCACTCTGTCACATGGTGCAAACTACCAATCTGCTGACCTTACAATAGTCAGAATCAGTGTCTTAACCACTAAGCCAACACATCCCTAGGCTTGCCTTAGGGTACCCATAAGTCAAGGTTCCGCATAAGTCAGTAATGAATTGAAGGCACACAACAATAACAAAATGAAGAAAAATTGATTGTGAAATATTTCTCAAGGCAAGTTGCTCATAACACATGTTTTGAGTATTTACATATTGTATGTATTGTAATTGTTTTTATTGATCCACCTAAAAACAAAAAAAAATCAGATATCTTTTTAAAAAAAAAACCTTGCAAAAACTTTGTCACTAGCTTCAAAATTTTCAGAAATGTCACAATGCTAGTTGTGACACTTTCTGAATAATTGCTGAATGGTAGCATAGAGTTATGCATATCCCAGTGATTCAATGGGTCTCCTCTTGTTGGGAGTAGCAAATGTATTTAGTATTTATGCCTCTAAGTGCTGCAGAATTTATCCTATAGTTTTCTCCCGTGTTACACCCTGTTTTAATTAATGAATTAATTAGTTATTTATAATTGTTTTCATTATTATTAAATCATCATCATCACTTATTTTACTTCTCCTGAAAGAATTTTATTACTTCAGGGGCTTGACCCACTGAAATCAACAGGATTCTAGCTAATCATGACAGACTTTTCAAACTGAATTGTTTGGGGTTTTCATGTGACCAACTTTCTCAGGAGTTAGTCCACTATAATCTCATAGAGAGCATATAAAGAATCGTGTCCTGGTTCTTGATATATCTGGACACCCTGCTGACAAAATGGGCAATGACAATTAGGTGGCTTCCACCCCCTTCCATTGAAGATCTTTTTATGAAAAATTTAGTTGGCACAAGGGGGAAAACCTCTGGTTTACTTGTCCAAACATAAAAAAATTCTGCACGAACTGATAAGGGTTTTTTTTTTTTTTAATCAAAATCATGCAAAAATGTGATTAAATCATTAAAAATATGCAAAGAAATCTCATAATCATACTTGTGGGGAACATTCATTCTTGCAATGGAAAACAAAATAAGTGAAGATTTACATCTCCATGTCACATTGACTTCAATTAAACTTCATTATAACTTTACCATTTCAAATTAGCTAACTTAGAAGATGTCCACACTGCATAGTTATGGCAGTTTACTACATTAATTGTCATGGTTCAATCCTATGAAATCCTGGGATGTGTAGCTTGGTGAGGAACTTGGAATTCTCTAATACATTTCTGTGAATTACAGTATTAGAATTTGCTTGCTGATTGAAATCTTTGGACAAACTAGAAAACCCAGGATTGCATAGGCAGGTGCCATGACACTTGAAATGACACCAAAGTGCTCTTAATGGTGCCAATACACTTTGAGTCTGGATCCAGACAGTTACATAATTCTGATGCCCACCACAACTTTTTCAGCATTTCTAGATCCTATATTTCATCTCAAAAACTTGCCAACAAAAAATAAATAAGTGATTTGGTGGGTGAATCAGATGTGGTGACACTTTTCCCAAAGATAGAGAGAAGATGAGAAATGTTTGCTCGGAAGTTGTGAGAATAACTCTTTGCAAAAGTACTGTGAGCTTCATAGGAAGCTTGTGAAGCAGACATGAATTCTTCACCCACCTGCACTGGAGGATGACAATCTGCTAAATTTGGACAATATGAAGAAATGAGCGGCATTATAAATGCATCTTATCCAACCTGCCAAATATCCCAGAAATAGCATGTTTAAACAATTTAAGAGAATGTAAGTTCTGTATAAGAAGATCATGACACATGGGTTTTGAATCACAATTAAACCATTAGAAAAGTGACTTTACACTACTTATTATACAGTGATGCCTCCAACCAATATCTGCTGTGTCCCTGAACTGTATTTGCTGCATCCCTTTTCATTGATGGTGGAAGCCTGTCAATGACTGCCCAATAGTGCAATCCCCAAATGCAAAATGTCACTATCAGGACAGTTGTGGGGTTGACAACCACATGGTCTCAGTGCCCCCTCCTCCCTCCCTGTCCCACCTCCACTTTGCTATTCCCAGGCAACCTAGTTCCTTCCCTTCCTTCCCTCCCTCCCTTCCTTCCCTCCCGTTTAAATTTAACTCACAATTGTAGAGCTCTGGAATTACATGAATAAATAAAAATATAAATGAAATAAATCAAAGGCATAGTGGGTGGGCAAAGGGCAGGGAAGAAGGGTTAAGGGAAAGTCAGGAAGAGAGTGTGATGGGAGCCCCAGCCCCAGTTTCACAACTGAGAAGGCACGTGGTTATGGCTGCTCTGAAAACAGTGTGTTTCCATTTAAACAAACACAACAGCACTGATGTGTAAACTTCCTTCAGGCTATGTGCTGTGAGAGTGGGACTTGTGTGGTAATGTCCTAAGTCAGTCTGCTATTTCTTTTTTCTTTTTTCTTTTTTGTGATTCACATGCCTGCTTTTAAAAACTCCTCTTATTCTTCACTTTGCATAAAGAAACCCTGTCTTTGAGACATTAAATTTGTTCATGCCTATTTGCCAGCACTTCTATATTTTTCTTGCTGTGTAAGCTTTACTTATTAAATTCAATTCTTTTGTAAGGGTTTTACTTGCTATTTGAAGAAGAAATGGACAGAATGGATCCAATATTGTCAAATGTAACTTAGATTATCCTACATGCTTTTCATTTCCTTTCCTCCAGCTTATTATTTATTAGTTTCCAAGGTCTCAGAACTAGCTGAGCTTTTAAGGAGAATTTTATCCAAACAGTGGAAAGGGATAGTAGAATTAAGTTTAGTGCTTCTCAGCATGTTATAGAACAGTATTAAATGCCCACCCCATGACTAACCTCTAAAGGGCATACTGTTTTGCCAGAAGTAATAAAATCTTTCAGTAGTTATAGGGTAAGATTTGACAGTCTTGCATGGTGAGAATTAAAATAGATTGGCTTTGTGTCTTGTGTTGTATATGAATTTCTGAAGAACCTGTGAGAATAAGTCATGCACACCAACATGTATTTGTTTTATATGATAAAAATGTATAGTAGTCTTCTCTTCCCTTCCTGGACTCTGGTCTTTTGTTCACTTTTTCTGTCTCATTTTTCCCCTTTAAAATACTGCCCTATTACTGAACTTGTAAGCAGGATTTTTAGGTACTCCCTATATGTCATACTCTCAGGATTCCTTGACAGGTTGATAAAATAAGTTGATAACATTTATGACATATATAAAAGTGTTTTCCCCCCTTCAGATTAGTTCTAAAGTGATAGAATCCTTTGTTTATTTGTTTTGGTAATGTAGGTTGAATATCCCTTATTTGGAATTCTGAAATCCATAATACTCCAAAATTCTCCACATGGGTGGCTAAGATAGTGATTATATTTGCTTTCCAATGGTTCAAAGTATACAAAATTTGTTTCATGCACAAAAACATTATATGTAAACTTCCTTCAGGCTATGTGCTTGTTATTAGCTTTGGCTAATAAACCAACCTCACCACTTCCTAGAATTGGAGGACCTAAAGATGGTAGTGCACATGCTCCTAACTTCAAGGCTGCACTTCTGCAATGAACTCTACACTGGGCTACCTTTGCACCAAGTCTAGAAACTCCAACTGGTTCAAAATATGGCAGCGAGACTGATTACTGGGACATCCAGGAGTGATCCCATCACACCAATCTTAAAAGCACTTCACTGGCTGTCAATTAGTTTCTGGGCAAAGAACAAGGTGTTGGTTATTACCTTTAAAGCCCTACATGGTTTGAGTCCGGGTTACTTACAGAATTGCCTTCTCTCATACAATCTGCCCTGAAAAATCAGGTCATCTAGGCAATTTTTGCTCCAATTAGCCAGGAAAAGACTGGCAA
Source organism: Phrynosoma blainvillii (assembly GCA_026167975.1). Lineage (NCBI taxonomy): Eukaryota > Metazoa > Chordata > Lepidosauria > Squamata > Phrynosomatidae > Phrynosoma > Phrynosoma blainvillii. The sequence continues at coordinate 194,086,664 of JANUYF010000003.1, read as the reverse complement.
CAGTTTCCCACAGGATCTTTTCGTCTGCTGACCCTAGACTGTGGAATGACCTGCAAGAGGAGATGCAACAGCCAAAAATGCTAACTGCTTTTAAAACAGCACTAAAGACATATCTCTTGTGGGAGGTATATCCAGTCAATTTTAAATCATGACTTTTAAATCTGTGTATGAACTCTTATGAGTATATTTTAATGATTTTATAGTACTGCATCTTGCTTAGTGGTTAACACACCAATTCTGATGATCAGAAGATCGAAAGGTTAACAGTTCGAGGCCTGAGTGCTGCACAATGGGGTGAACTCCTGTCACTAGTCCCAGTTTCTGCCAACCTAGCAGCTTGAAAGCATGCAAATCCAAGTAGAAAGATAGGTACCACTTCTCAGTGGAAATGTAGCAGTGTTTGACACAGTCATGCTAGCCACTTGACCACCACAGCAGTCCTCAGACAATGCTGGTTCTTTGGCTTAGAAATGGAGATAAGTACTGCTCCCTACAGTCAGTTACGACTAGACATTCATGTCAAGGGACTACCTTTACCTTTGTATATTTTTAATTGTGTTTTAACATTTTCTACCTTTCCTCACCTTGAGGAGAAGCAGTAAAGAAAATTTATTATTATTATTATTATTATTATTTGAAACATATATGAATTCCATATTCAGACTTGGTTCCCATCTCTAATATATCTCGTTATGTATATGCAAATATTCCAAAATCAGAAAAAAATCTGAAATCTTAAACACTTTTGCTCCCACGCATTTTGGACACTGGATACTCAATCTGTGTAATGAAGGAAATAGTGATTAATTTACCATATTTTCCAGCGTATAAGACAACTTTTTAACCAGGAAAATCTGGGCTTATAGTAGGGGGGTCGTCTTATACGCCAGGCATAATGAGGTGGGGGAGGACGAAGATAGAGGTGCGAGGCAGGAAGGAGCCGGGGAGAGAAGAAAGAAGACCAGAAGGAAGAGGAGCTCCTCCTTCTTCTCTCCACTCCTTTTTCCCCCTCCTCCCAGCTTTCCTCCTGTCCTCGTGGGCTTCCTTCTTCTCCCCATTGCTTTCCCCCCTTCTCCCAGCTTTCTTCTTGGGCTTCCTTCTTCCCATTGCTTTCACTCCTTCTCCCAGGTTTCTTCTTGGGCTTCCTTCTTCTCCCCATTGCTTCCGCCCCCCCCCCCGTCCCAGCTTTCGTCTTAGGCTTCCTTCTTCTCCCCACTGCTTCCCCCCCCCCCCGTTCCCAGCTTTCTTCTTGGGCTTCCTTCTTCTCCCCATTGCTCCCCCCCCCCCGTTCCCAGCTTTCTTCTTGGGCTTCCTTCTTCTCCCCATTGCTTCCCCCCCCCATTCCCAGCTTTCTTCTTGGGCTTCCTTCTTCTCCCCATTGCTTCCCCCCCCCCCATTCCCAGCTTTCTTCTTGGGCTTCTTTCTTCTCCCCATTGCTTTCCCCCCTTCTCCCAGCTTTCTTCTTGGGCTTCCTTCTTCTCCCCATTGCTTCCCCCCCCCCCATTCCCAGCTTTCTTCTTGGGCTTCCTTCTTCTCCCCATTGCTCCCCCCCCCTTCCCAGCTTTCTTCTTGGGCTTCCTTCTTCTCCCCATTGCTTCCCCCCCCCCCATTCCCAGCTTTCTTCTTGGGCTTCCTTCTTCTCCCCATTGCTTCCCCCCCCCCCATTCCCAGCTTTCTTCTTGGGCTTCTTTCTTCTCCCCATTGCTTTCCCCCCTTCTCCCAGCTTTCTTCTTGGGCTTCCTTCTTCTCCCCATTGCTTCCCCCCCCCATTCCCAGCTTTCTTCTTGGGCTTCCTTCTTCTCCCCTTTGCTTTCCCCCTTTCTCCCAGCTTTCTTCTTGGGCTTCCTTCTTCTCCCCATTGCTTCCTCCCCCCCCCCCCCCCCGTTCCCAGCTTTCTTCTTGGGCTTCCTTCTTCTCCCCATTGCTTTCCCCCTTCTCCCAGCTTTCTTCTTGGGCTTCCTTCTTCTCCCCATTGCTTTCCCCCTTCTCCCAGCTTTCTTCTTGGGCTTCCTTCTTCTCCCCATTGCTCCCCCCCCCCATTCCTAGTTTTCTTCTTGGGCTTCCTTCTTTTCCCCATTGCTTGCCCCCTTTCTCCCCCTTCCTCCTTTCCTCCTGTTCCTCCTCCTTCTCTCCACTGCTTTTCCTCCATTCCTCCCACCTTTCCTCCTCATCCTCCTTTTCCTCCTGGTCCAGGAGGACATGTGTAAGGTGGGGGGGAAAGTCGGGGAGAGAAGAAGGGTTTCCTTGGCAAGGTTTGTTCAGAAAGGTGTTGCCATGAGGCTGAGAGAGTGTGACTTCCAAGACTGTTGTGTGCCTTGAGGCTGAGAGTGTGAGGCTGAGAGTGTGTGACTTCCAAGACTTTTGTTGCTATTGTTGTGTACCTTAAAGTCATTTCTGGCTTTTGGCAACTCAAAGATGAACCTATCCTGGGGTTTCCTTGGCAAGGTTTGTTCAGAAAGAATTTGCTATTGCTTTCCCCTGAGGCTGAGAGAGTATAATAATGACTTCCAAAACTGTTGTTGTTGTTGCTGTGTGCCTTCAAGTCATTTCCAACTGATGATGACACTAAGGCAAACCTATCATGAACCTATCATTTCTTGCCTATGTGTTTTTTTTTTCAGACAGGGTTTACCTTTGCCACCCTCTGAGGCTGAGAAAGTGTGACTTCTAAAATTGTTGTTGTTGTATGCCTTTGAGTCATTTCTAATTTACAGCAACCCTAAGGCTGCCCTATCATGGTGTTTGCTTGGCAAGGTTTCATCAGAGGGGAGTTTGCCATTGCCTTCTCCTGAGGCTGAGAGAGTGTGACTTGCCCAAGGTCACCCAGGGGGATTCCATGGCTGAGCCAGGATTTGAACCCTGGCTTCTAGAGTCATACTCCTATACTCAGACAGGGTGACCAGATTTCTTCAATGCAAAGGAGGAGTCACTACAAAAAATGTAGGACATAAAAAAATGTAGAGAAAGCTAAAAACAAATGCAGATCCATGCTTCTTAGCCATGCTCAAAATGGAGGGCATTTTAATGGTCAAAATGGTGACTTTTAACCTTATCATGGGGTTTTCTTGGCATGTTTCTTCAAATGGGGGTTGCTGTTACCATCCTCTGAGGCTGAGAGTGTGTGACATACCCAGGGCCTCTTCCTTGGCTACAGATTGTACATATCCCAGAATGCATTACCTAATATATTGGCAGTCCTTCCCCCAAACACTTTCTCATTTTCCCCCAACCATCTCATAGCTAGGAGATGGAAATAATTTTTAAAGCAGCATTTAAATCTGGACTATTTTTTAAAAAGTAAGGTCCAAAACACACTGCAGAAATAAATGCTAGGGGACATGGGATCTATAGTTTGTTGCGTTTATAAGTTACAGTTTTCCTGCTAAGTACCTGCATGTCATAAGCATTTGAATTAAAATTATCAGATTGAAATCAAATCTGATTTTTGACAAAAAATTATTTGGTGTGTGTTGGAAGAGGGGTCATCTTATACAGCGAGTATATCCCAAACTCTATATTTTGACTGGAAAAGTTGGGGGATCGTCTTATACACCCAGTCATCTTATACACCAGAAAATACGGTATTTTTAACTTTGTTACATTCAAAAAATTTAATTTGTTTGTTTTTTGTTTTATTTAATTTATATTTATATTTTTAAATAGTTTCCCCATTTGAATCTTGACAATAGAGCAGTGCTTGATGATAGAGTAATTAGAACTTCCATTTTTCTCACCTAAAGTAGACTTGTTAAGCCAAAAAAAGTAGAACACCACTATCACCACAATACTACAGTGTTTTTTGTGGTGGCTGAGATATGATGGCTTGCGTAAAGCCTTCCAGTCTTCTCATAGCTCGTGTGAGAACTAAACGAGAGTTTCCTGAATCAGGAGTCATTAAACTCAATCTAGCATGGGATGAATGGATACAATTGTAGGTAAATATATTATGTATTGAATATCAATAACTATAAATCACCCAGAAGATACTCCTACAATTCACATGGAACAGATGGATCCCATTAATGTTAATGGGATCTACATACTTAAATATATCTGCATGTTGTGGCAGTGGTGGTGGTGTACCTTCACTTCATTTCCAACTTATGGCTACCCTATGGCAAACCTATCATGTGGATTTCTTGGCAAGGCTTGTTCAGAGGAGCTTGGTCACTGCCTTCCCATGAGGCTGAGACCATGTGACTTGTCCAAGGTCACCCACTAGGTTATATGGCTGAGCTGGCAATTGAACCCTGGTGTCCAGAGGCATAGTCCAACACTCAGACCACTGTGCCACACTGCATAGTTGTTCCTTTATATAGAATATCCCATTGAATGTGGTATATCTATCAATGTGTATGTATGTGTGTATCTTTGCAATTTCAAATCACCTATCAACTTACAGTGATACCAAGGCTTTGGGATTTTTTTTTAGACCACCCCTAATCTGCTGCCCTTTACATGGATTGGAATGCAACCCCTATGATTCTCCAGCAGCAGTGTCAATGGCTTTGTTGGTTGGAGATGATAAGACTTGTCAACTAACAGATATGGAAGGTCAGATAGAAGGATGCTGATCTAAAATATCTTTCTCAAAGGAGTTTAGAACATGGGGGGGGGGGAAGCACCCAAATGTGGGTAAACGGGGTTTAAATCCTGAGAATATCCTGCAAGAGCAGGATTGTTTTCAGACACATTGGGCTAACTGAGCATTAACGTGACATTAACCCATGCAGAAAGTCGCAAAATCATGCCACTTTTTACTTTTGGGAAAATCCCAAGAGTACAAAGCAGCATAATTTTGCTCACTTTCTGCATGGGTTAATGTTGCATTAATGCTCAATTAGCCCAATATGTCTGAAAACAATCTCTTGCAGGATATTCTCGGAATTTAAACCCCATTTATCCACGGGATTTGGAAGCTTTGCCTTCTGTGTGATAAACTCCATAGACTTTTTAAAACACAAACTTTATAATAATGAAAACGGAACCAGAAACATTTTGAAATCTGTTGTTTCATGCTTCTTGATTTTTGTTGCTAGAATTCCACATTGATCTTGCACATTGTCTTGTGTATCACTAGCCTCCTCAAGAACACGAAGGCGTGCTTGACACTTCAAGAGCCTCAAAAGTGTCATGGGTCTGAGATTTGTGAATTGCCTGTTCACACATTACATTCCTCAAACAGGTAGGCTGCTATACAATCTGTTGTCAACTTCCTTCAGTATTTTATATTTAAAACTTGAATAGAAAAGGCAGCCTGCTGAAAAGTTTTCACAATAGAACAGACATCTGTTTTAGGAAACAATACCTTTGAGCAACCATCTTGCGTTTTTTTCTTTTCTTTCCAAGCTAAGATCTTTTCCTTATTTACACAGTCCACAGGAAATATTTCCTGCAGCCTCTGATAACAATTTAGAAAGCCTTATCCCTTGACCACAATACAAAGGGGCACAATATCTTTGATTTCAAGTCTCTGAAATCTTTTCCAATTCATATCTTAAAAGATATATATGGGAATTTATCTCCACATTCTTCTTCCATGACTTTGCTTTTGCTTTTCTTAAAGCTAAAAACTTACTTGGTCTCAAATAAGTAATTTCCAGACACAGAGAATATAATGTTTTTCCCTTCACATTTCAACCATCTTATTCCTCACCCCACCCCATCTTGTGAATTCAGACATCTCTTAAAACAGGACTTGCTGCAGGACTTTCTTCCCCCTTCTTTCCAACCCATTGAATTATCCCAATATCCTCCATCTTTATACTATATTTGGGTTGTTTGGTGATTGTTGTAGCTATATTCATTTATATGCCATTTTTCCTGATATTAGGACTCAGAGTAGCTTATACAATATTAAAAACAGAAGAGACTGAAAACATTTAAAAATCAGTAAAAGTATATTATTATATGAAATTTATTCTAAATAGTAATTAAACAGTTAATAGAATTAAACAATTTAGCAATTTGTTAAAATACTCTCCCCCATATATGTGTGTGTGTGTGTGTGTGTGTGTTAAGCAGGGTCAGCCCTGGTTAGTACATGGATGATAGATTGCCAATGAATACCAGGTGGTATAGACTATATATTTCTGGTGAAGAAACTGACAAGAAATCCTCTGAATATTCCTTCCTTAAGAAAACCCCATAGCATTCATGGGGTTGCCATATGTTGACAGGTGGCTTGAAGGTGTATACACATGCACACCTGCATGCATGCATACTACAGAATGACTAAACATTAAACCCATTACAGTAAATTCCAGAATAGGAAAGTTTTCATTTGGGAGCAGGAGAAGAGCAAGGAGGGACACATCTTAGCCTCCTCGAGAGGGAGTTCCAAAATCTGGGAGCAGCCATGGGGCATTTTCCTTGTATCCTCCAATCACGTGGAACAGGGGTAGGCAACCTTTCCCCTTTAAGGGCCGAGGGACTTCAGCTCCCAGAAGCCTCAGCCATGTTGGCCAATAGTCCCATGTTGGCCAATAGCTCCTGGGATTCTGGGAGCTGAAGTCCCTCAGCCCTTAAAGGGGAAAGGTTGCCTACCCCTGACGTGGAAGGTGTGGGACTGAAAGAAGGGCCTACCCTCAAGATCTAAGAGACTCACATAGGGAAATATGATCTTTCAGATATCATGGGACTGAGCCTTATAAGTCATAACCAAAACTTTGAATTGTTCCCAGAAATGGACTGCAAGCCAGTAGAGCTGTTAGAGGAAGGGAGCTGTGTAGTCCTGATAGCCAGCCCCAGTTAACAATCTGGCTGCAACTCCCTGGACTAAATGAACTTTCCCGCTTCTCCAGGACGAGCACAGTTGGCACACTAGCTATAACTCCTTACACACACTCCTATCACTGCTGAAACTTGGGCTTTCAGACTCAGGGCTGAGTCCAGGAGTAAGCCCAAAATGTGAACCTGCGTCTTCATGTTTTGCACAGGCCAAATCTCTCTTTCTATACTTGCCTTTTGAATGACCAGAAGCATCTGTCTTGTCTGGATTAAGTTTCAATATGCCCCACATCTGATCCATTACAGATGCCAAACAGTGATTTAGCATTGAAACAGCACCTCTAAACCCCATTCCAGCTACATGGTCCAGATACCATGGTCCAATGATATCAAAAGCTACCAAAGAGAGTTTGGCAGAGAGTGATACTTATGTCTCACTTCCCTCTTCAGTCACTACAATACAGTAGAGACAAAGCCTAAGACATGGAAGGCCAGACAATACTGTAAATGTACTACAACCCTAACCCCCCCCCATCTCAGCTGGAACATCTGGCATATGGCTCACACACATATTTTAAAAGACTATAAATTTATTTAAAATAACTTTTAAATATTGAACACATTTTGATTGGACAACTTGGGGATCTAATCATTTCCTCAGCCATGCTTCAGATAACAGGAGATGTAGACAGAAGCTTGCTTTGGTCATGGGAAGCAATAGATTCTTGGTGAAAGAATAATGGGTAGTCACAGAAAAAATAGGGAAAGTGGTGAGGAAACACAACCTTCAAATGGTTTACAAACTGACCAAGAAAATCCAACAAATACTTCACTCAGTGAAGGACAGGAGAGACCATCTCACAGCTGCAGGAGTTTACCGCATACCATGCAGCTGTGTACAAGTCTACATAGGGACCACCAAATGCAGTGTCCAAATATGAATCAAAGAACATGAGAGACACTGCAGACTGGGGGCCTTTGCAGACTGCCAGAAATAGTGCACATTAAATTGAGTCATGGGAATTGTATTTTTTTTGGAGACATTGAGCCTTCTCTGTCAGAGAGCTCTGGTGCCACAATAAATTACAGTTCCCATGTGTTATCCTGGAATGCTGGTGTTCATTCAGTGACTTCCAGTACAATATAAGTCTTTGGAAAAAACAACAACAACAACTGTGGAGTAGCTGTGAAAAGATGGCACCATTTGCCAAAATCTGCAGACAAAATCAGAGTTTGGTGCAAAGTATTTCAACAATTAAAGAAGTACGGAGTGTTATTATAATTCTTCAGATCACTGCAGTGTGACAGATCTATTTCTAAAATTAAATGCATTAGTATTCCAGGAAAAAGTTTAGACTATTGATTAACAAAATGTAATGTGACTTTCTGTGCATTATAAACCTATTATTTATGCATTTTACCTATTCTTTTGTTTCATTGACAATGAATGAACAAATTAGGCTTTAATATGGCATTTGATTCCAAATTTCATTATAGAAAGGTGTGCACTTGCAAATACAAACAGAAAAACCAAAATGATGTCCAGTTTGTAAACAAAATATTTTATGAACACAGACAAACTTCTATCATAATATTAAGATGAAATGTGACAAGTGACAAAACATTGACTGCACTGCCTGTGACCCATGAAGTAAAATGTAGCCCATCAGTTGTTCTATGTGATCTGCTAGGTGTGTGAAAATCCTTTGACCATTGTAGTTTTAGACCAGCAGAAAAATCAATAAACTTAACCTTTCTCAACACCTCATATTCCCTCCTCCCATCTTTATTCAAGTCTCCCACAAGACCAAATGCCAGAAAGTCTTTAGTCATGATAAAGTATGGATTATCATTAAGGTTTAAATCCTTAACACTAAGCTGAGATCAGAGGGAAGAGGGCGCATCATTCAACAGCCACTGCATCTACTACTTTCCCGCATCAGTTCATGGAACACAGTGCAGATCAAATGGACAAACTCCTGGAACAGAAGGAAGGGCTCCTGGATCATTCCATCCAGTGTCATCTGAGGGAGAGACACTAGGCCCAGCACCTTCGGGCCTAGTGTAAGAAGAAGAGCCCTCCCTCCATTCCATCCACTGTCATCTGAGGGAGAGACACTAGGCCCAGCACCATCAAGCCTAGTGTAAGAAGAAGAGCCCTCCCTCCATTCCATCCAGTGTCATCTGGGGGAGAGACACTAGGCCCAGCACCATCGGGCCTGGAATAAGAAGAAGAGCCCTCCCTCCATTCCATCCAGTGTCATCTGAGGGAGAGACACTAGGCCCAGCACCTTCAGGCCTAGTGTAAGAAGAAGAGCCCTCCCTCCATTCCATCCAGTGTCATCTGAGGGAGTGACACTAGGCCCAGCACCTTCAGGCCTAGTGTAAGAAAAAGAGACCTCCCTCCATTCCATCCAGTGTCATCTGAGGGAGAGACAATAGGCCCAGCACCTTCGGGCCTAGTGTAAGAACAAGAGCCCTCCCTCCATTCCACCCAGTGTCATCTGGGGGAGAGACACTAGGCCCAGCACCTTCGGGCCTAGTGTAAGAAAAAGAGCCCTCCCTCCATTCCATCCAGTGTCATCTGGGGGAGAGACACTAGGCCCAGCACCTTCGGGCCTAGTGTAAGAAGAAGAGACCTCCCTCCATTCCATCCAGTGTCATTGGAGGGAGAGACACTAGGCCCAGCACCTTCGGGCCTAGTGTAAGAAGAAAAGCCCTCCCTCCATTCCATCCAGTGCCATCGGAGGGAGAGACACTAGGCCCAGCACCTTCGGGCCTAGTGTAAGAAGAAGAGCCCTCCCTCCATTCCATCCAGTGTCATCTGTGGCAGAGACACTAGGCCCAGAACCATGGGCCTGGAATAAGAAGAAGAGCCCTCCCTCCATTACCATCTGATGTCATCTGGGGGAGAGACACTAGGCCCAGCACCTTCGGGCCTAGTTTAAGAAGAAGAGACCTCCCTCTATTCCATCCAGTGTCATCTGGGGGAGAGGACACTAGGCCCAGCACCATTGGGCCTGGAATAAGAAGAAGAGCCCTCCCTCCATTACCATCCAGTGTCATCTGGGGGAGAGACACTAGGCCAAGCACCACCCAGCCTAGAATAGGAAAGAGGGATGAGATTCGAATGTATCTGCTTTAATGTTTGTTTTGATGTTTTGAAATGCTGTACGCCGCCCCGATTGCCTAGCAGAGGGGCGGGATATAAATAAAAATTATTATTATTATTATTATTATTATTATTATTATTATTATTCCTATCAGGCAGAGTGAGGCAGAGAACTGGAGGAAGTTCCAAGAGAGATTCCTCCAGCAACTGGAGTGTGTCACTCACGAGCACTGGCGTGTCACTGACTCCCTAAAAGTGCAGAATGCTCTGCTGGGCCAGTTTGTGGATGCCATACTGGGGCCCCAGAGGGCCATTGGTGGCAGCAAGAATGGTGTGGAGGAGAAAGGAAGAGGGAGGGCCATCCCCCAGGCCCTGCAGGAGGAGGCTGTTGGCCCATGGGAGGAGGGGGTCACTCTCCACCCATGCAGGTGGAGGCTCCTGTGGGTAGAGAGAGAAGGGGTCACTCTCCACCTGTGCATGAAGAGGCTGTTAGCCTGGGCAGAGGAAGGAGGGAGAGCTCTCCACCCATAGAGGTGGAGGCTGCTATGGAGGTGGAGATCATTGAGCAATGCCCCGTAGATGAGTCTGCCAGCCTTTTCAGCAGTGACGTGGCAGTGCCACAGCCCCCTCGCTGCCCCCAAAGGCAGAGATCAGGTAGAGAGGGGAGGAGATGTTGCGATGATCACCACTAAGTACCAAGGCGGACACCATCAACCACCCCACACTATGTCCACCTCACTGATGCTCCTCACTGTTTTCCTGTGGAGATCCTGTGTTGAACATACACACCTGTGCACAAAAATGTCACAAGCTTTAAAAATGGAAAGTTTATTCATAACATTTAGCTTTTGTCAGACCTGCTTATGTGCGCAGATTGCAGCATAATTTTTAGAAAAATATTTTTTTTCAATAAAACCAACAATAAAACAACTATTTACAATTATTTACAAATAAGGGAAAGGGGGGGAGTAAGTACAAATGGGGGGTAGGTACAACGGGGGAAGAAGGGTAGGGGGGAGGGAAGTATGTACAATGTAGAGGGGAGGGGAAGGCGCTTCAGGGATGGGGGGTGGGGGTCCGGGTCCAGGTAAACCTAGATGGTCCATGATGGTTGCCACGGAGTCAGCAAGATGTTTCAGCTGGTCCTCCATGGCAGCCATCCTGTCCTCCAGCCATCAATCTGCAAGAAGGAAGAAAAAAGAAAAGTGCGGTTAGGAGGTTGCTCTGCACCCCATCACCTAATGCCACAGCCAGGGTTCCTGGGTGCCCCCCCACTTCCTCCATCTGTTTCCCTGTCACTCTTACCTTGGTGATGGTCCTGGTCCTGACTTCCTTGTAATGCTACCAGGCTGGCAGCATCAAGGGGCTCCTGGCCTTCCCCTGCTGGCGGGCGGCAGCTTGGGCCAGGCTGCTCCTCCTCAGGGCCTCCTGTGAAAGGTAAAAAGACACCATTTAGAAAGCCAGCATGGAAAGTGGTGGGGGAAGGGAGGGACATGAATTCCGTGGAGGCTGCTGTCATGCAGGCATCACCACCACCCCCCATGGGAACCTACCTGCTGGCATGGGAGGCTGCTGTGGCTACAGAAGGAGGCCTCTGCATGGTCCTCCCTGCCTGGGGCAGCTTTGGCCTCTGAGAAGGAGGAGAACTAGGTGGAACTGACAGGGTCCCTCCTCTGTCCTTGCCATTGCCTCTGCCGCACGCCTGCATTAGGGGACAAAAGGGACACTATTACCACCCATGGGACTGGGAAAGGAGGGAGGGGAGGGACAGGGAAGAGTGAGGGAAAGGTAGGGATAGACCATGGCAGGGACCCGGCACTTACTCAGAGGATGACGATCTTGTCACTTTTGGTGGCCAGCCCTCACGCCAGCCGGTGCATAGAAGGGTGGCCTTTTGCGCACTGGAGGGTACTCCCCAAAGTCCTCCAGGGCTTTCAAGAAGATCCCCTTCAGTGCCTTAAACTTTGTTCAGCACTGTTGAGGGGTCCTCCTGAAGCCCTGTTGGTGTAGGGCCTAAGAGGCCTGGGCACAGTACCCCCAGTTTGGCTGGTTAGTGCTGGCCATCATCCTTCTCGTGGCTGCCTTGCTGGTGAGGGCATGAAAGAGAATGCCCACCTCTTCATCAGTCCATTATGCGATCTGGATGGACACTCTCCTCCTGGCCGCCATCGTCATCCTGGGGACCTGCAGAGTTCTGCAGAGGCATTTATGGACAATTGTTGCTGGGACAGATGGCCTTACCTGGCTCCTAGCCAATGAGGACCCTCAGAAGAGCAGATTGTATGTAGCCACCAATGGTTGCCGTCTGGGCTACCAATTGTTACAATCAAATGGGCCATCAGGAAAGCTGACTGTTGGGAATTTTGCAACATTGTCAGAGATTACAGTTGTGTGTGTGTGTGTTTGCACTGTATCTTTCTATTGCCATGAAATCTGACACCAGGTGACCCCCCCCCCCATGCACTTGTGTGTGTGTGTTTCTGTGTGTCTGTGTGTGACTCTCTGGGCTCATGGTCAAGGATAACTGCACAAGAGCATGAATACTGGCTGTGCACAGAGTGTGGATAATAGGAGATGTTTGTTGAGGTGCTTATTATCATGGCATATTACAGTAGTGTCCTACATAAATGCTAGCAATACACAGTGTGGATAATAGGATATATTTATTGAGGTGCTTATTATCATGGCATAGTAGAGTAGTGCCCTAGGCTCACAGATGGAGGAGAGGGGATACTTCAGATCCTCCTGGTCTCAAAGAACTCTGACAGGGCCTCCCTCACAGCCACCCTTTCTCTCTGCTTCACAAGGTGATTGTCTTCCATGGGTGCCCCCAGGGTGGGTAACACAAAGCGGTGCTTGTAGTGCCCTCCCTCATCCAGGACCCTTCCCTTTGTCTCGTAGATGTTGTGGAGGATGACACATGAGGTGATGATGGGGATGACTGCGCTACAGAGGGGTGGGATATAAATACATTTTTATTTATTTATTATTATTATTATTATTATTATTATTATTATTATTATTATTATCCTCTGCCACAAGGAGTGTGCCAGTGAGGCACCTCCACCAAGCCTTCAGCCGCCCGAAGGCCCTTTCCACCACATTCCTGGTGAGACTCAGCTTCCTGTTGAATCCTTTCTGTCTGGCATTGGTGGTGCCCTGGTAGGGCATCATGAGCCACTTTTGAATGGGGTAGGCACTGTCAGTGAACAGGAGGGGGACGATCTGCTAGCCCCTCAGGTTGATGGTGGGGTTCCCTGACACATAGATGCCAGCCTCCATGTCCTGAAAGATGATGGAGTTTCTTGCCACCCTCGCATTGTGAGTCACCCCAGACTAGCCCAATTCCAAATCAAGAAAGCGTCCTCAATGATCTGTAGTCCCCTGGAGGATGACAGAGTAGCTGTCTTTTCAGTTGACAAACTCATTCCTCCTCCCCAAGGGTGGCACGATCAGACAGTGGCACCTGTCTATGGCACCCACTACTTGGGGGAAGCTGAGGTCAGTGAATCCTTGCATGATCTGTGGGTGAAAAGAAGGGGGAGAAGCAGAGGATGAATGACAGAAATCAGAGCACTTACCAACTCATGACATTTTTCGCATACGTGCACAGGTTCAACGACCCTAGCAGCCTAATGTATACAGTGACAGCCATGCTGTATGCCAGGTCATGATGTTTTTCATGTACGTGTGCAGGTTCAATGACCCTAGCAGCCTAATGTATACAGTACAAGCTATACTGTGTGCCAACTCATAATGTTTTTTTGCACAGGAGGGAAAAGGGACAGGTGTGTGTGACCGTCCTTACCTGAGCAGCATCCCCCAGGTACACTGTCTGTGACAGCAACAGCTTCTCCATGCTGAGGGTGAACTCCATCAACACTTCTCCCACAGAGGTAAGGCTGATCCCAAACTGCTCTGACACCTGCTTGTAGCTGGCTTTGTGTGTGAGGACTCAGATGGCCATGGAGACTCTCTTCTCCACTGGGATGGCTTTCCTCATCATGGTATCAGACCTCTCCATTTCTGGATGCAGTATTTCTACTATCTTGTGAAAGAGGGCACGGGCACGTGGAAGAACATCCTCCATTGCTCATCGGACCAGATGTATGTGACGAACCCGTCCCATGAGTCAGTGCTTCTGGGGAACATCCACCAGTGGCACGGGGCTCTCTCGGGTTGTATCAGAGTGGCAATGGCAGCAGCACTGTGCAATGCTTGTAGTGACACCCACTCTACCAGTTGTCACTAATGTGTTCTCCGAGTCATCACTGGAGTCTTGTATGCATGCAGCTGCTGCAGGGATGATGGAGAAGGCTCCTGTGGCCGTGCATTGCAGGTTGACTACCAGTGCGGACCACTCGGTCACAGTGACATCCATGATTTCTCTACTTTGCACATTGCACAGGTGCATAGCAATGCCAACATTGTTATTAAAGGGGCCGTGTTGTCTCTGTGTACGTGCGCATGTTTCAGAGAGACAGTGGGAGAAAAATTAAAGCCGTTGCTGCAAGCCCATGTGATTACTCCATTCCCATTTAGGGAAACCTCGGGGTCGGCAGTGAGGGTGATGAGGCTTCGCTGCAGCCTTGGAAAAACTGCATTAACTGGCCCCCATTGTGGTTGCTCAACCCCCACTTAGGGCATCCTCAGGGCAGGTGATACGGCTGCTGCAGTTTGGGGAAAAAGCAACTTCAGGTCACCTTTCCCTGTCCATCTGCATAGCCCCTAAATTTGTGAACAGGATTATAAATCTTTAGCAACATCAAGTGTAAGCTGAGTCTTATGAAGTGGCTTTGCCACTCCTTTAATTATCTCAAGAAATATCTCATAAAGGCCCAATCTGGGGCTATCACTATTCTATGGACAGTGAAATTGTTGTATGGGGCTCTGCAGATGGCACAAGGTGCTGTCTTGGAACCTGGGAAGGGGAGGGGAAGCCAGACGTCGGACGCCACAACCCCTTCCCGAGGACATCATCGGAGCACTCGCTATTGCACACAGCAAGCACTCCAATGAGTCCCCCCCAGCTCAGCCTCTGCATGGGCTGAGCCAGAAGAGACGTGGAAGAGCCGCGCAATGGCTCTTCTGGCACCTCTTCTGTCTGCTCTGGAAGGAGCGCTATTTTAACACTCCTTCCAGAACCAGTAGACGGGTGAATTGGGACCGAGGCATGGAGCAGCCTCGACCCCAATCCTGCGCTTCTCAGGGCGGCCCATGGCTGCTTGTCTGCAAAGGCCCTATGTTTGATTATAAAGCTGTATATAAAACTAAATAGCCAATATAAAGGGCTCAATCTATAAAAAATGTATCCTAAAACTGAAGCCTAACAATTTAAATCTGTAGAATAAAATGCCAACAAATGAAAAGCCAATTTAATGTATCATGTGGCTAATCTAGACAAAAGCTGTAACTGAGTAAATGTTTAATTATATTATCAAATAATGTATAACAAATGGTATAAAATTTATGGAAGATAATGTCATTATTCAAGCCTCTGTAGGATGTGACCAATGGCAACTAATGTGAAGCTATCTTATTATTTTGTTTGGAACTATATATAGAGGTGAAAGCCACAAAGTGGAGGCTAAAGGAGAAATAAACCAACCAAGAACTAGAACTTTAGAAAATTGATTTCAGTATTTGTCTAATATCTCATGTTTATGTCAACTAGACATCAAATTAGTAGCCAGATGGATGACAAACCCACAAAAAGAGGTATATAAAACCCCCAAAGAAAAATATCCTAAATTGTGTGTAGCTTGTGAATTAGGACAAGAGGACAGCAAACATCTAATCCAACTAAATTAATCAGGCTAAAACCCCTAACACACTTTCATTGGGCTACTTATCATTGATCACTAAGGTGTGTCTACTTTTTTTGTTATCAATGGTGAAGGAATTAACTTAGAAAGAAGCTGTAGAATAGACAATGTGAATAATTAGCCCCCTATAAATCTGACAGAAAAATATAAAATAAATTTGCTAAATGAAGCCCAGGGCACAATTATCACACAATGAGCAGTTATGTGTCAGTGAAGTATTTAGAGGTGTTGGGACAGCACAAGCCTCTGGTAAGCAATGCTGGCACATTTGCATTGAAAAGACAACAAACCATTCAGGGCTGAAACAACCCTCTTAGATCAAACAGCAGTATAGTCTCAGAACTTATAGGTGTTGAAATAGCAACAGCCACTGGCCAGCCAAGGTGAGCACCTTATCATTTAGAGGGCATCGGAGCCACTAGATGTTGCAGTGTTTATTCTGGATTGATCTGTGGTGTAGCCTCCAAACCCATAAGTATTGAAATAGCAGCAGCCACCTGCAAGCCAAAGTGAATGTGCTCCCATCCTAAAACCACAAGAAAAAGGTTACGTTTATTAACCATTTATTATATTTAGAGCATTTAGAAACTTTTTATGGAGTCAGAGCAGGTTGTATAGGCCTGAGTGAGTCACTTTTAACATATGAATCCATCAAATTGTCTTGTATTCAGAGAAAGATTATATCCACCTCTAAATGAGGCTGAGAGAGTGTGACTCACAAAGGTCACCCTGTGGGTCCCAGGGCCAAGCCAGGAAATGAACCCTGCCCTCCAAAATCACAGCCCAAAACCTGAACCACTGTGCCACACTGCCTCTCAGTATAATCTGAATAAAACCTGTTATTGAACTTGTAGAGAAAAGTGCCTGTCATAAATAGCTTGTGAGGTCAGGCACTATTAAGTTAAACATGAAAATATAACCAGGAGAAAAACCATTCTCTATCTCCTTGGAAGAAGTGTAGCCAAAAGTCTATTAAGGGGAATTTTATTTAGCTCAAGTTGTATGTGGGTCGGCTACACGGACCCTGCAAAACTGTCTCCCACGTGTATACCAAGAGTTGGGGGATCTAAGAATTGATGCAAAGACAGATTTTCCAATTATAAGTATTATTTATTAAAGGGAAAATCACACAGCAACTAACATACACATATACACACTCATTCAAGGCTCAGGAAGTCAGAGGTTAGCTTGGAAAAGATGTTGAGGCAGAACTAAGGGTGATACTTACTGCAGATCAAGCTTTCTCCAGGATCCAATTAGGTGATGTGGCATGAGACACAACTGTTCTGAGAGTGTTAATTTGAACAGAAGTACCAGTTACTAGACCAGAGCTCACAGTGGCATAGTGTCCCCCTGAACTGGAACTAGAAACACTGAAGGGAGAATTCCAGGGGTTTTTAAGGGATAAAACTGGCCGCAGGGCAAAGGTGTGAGATTGCCTGGGTGAGGTAATGGCTATGTAGGGGGGATGCAGACGGGCAGTCATGGGCTGCCCTGGGAAGCAGCAGATCGGGGCCGAGGTTGCCCCATTCCTCAGCCCTGTTCCTCCCTTTCTCCACCTGGGAAAGAAGCGCTAAATCAGCGCTCCTTCTGCAAGCCACAAAAGGGGTGCCACAAGAGGCATTGAGCGCCTCTTCAGCATGTCTGGACGCTGAGCTGGAAGGACATCATTGGAGTGCCTGTCATGTGGAAGTGCCGGCACTCCGATGATGTCCTCAGGAAAAGGCTGGGGTGCTCAGTGTCCGGTTGCTCCTCCGCTTCCTTGGCTTGAAGACAGCGCAAAGCGCTGTCTGAAAACCCCTGTAGACAGGTAAAAAGAGGTGCTTTGAGGGTGACTTGTAGGCATGGCATTTAGATGATGCACAACTAAAAGTCACCAGGAAAGCACACTCTAACCGTTGTATGCCAAAAAAAGCCGCTCCAAAAAAGAGCCTCTTTTTTCCGCTCCTTCAACCAAGATGCACACCTTCGCGTGTGTGTATATATGCAGTGATACTGGTGCACCAGAAAGTGATGACTGTATAAATGCACCACCGCACATGTGGCAGAAATTGACTTGGCAATCCAGAGCATGTGCCCTACAATGCAGGCTTTAATTTGAAGTGCCCTATGCTTCCAGGTGTGGATGCATTGGCGCAGGTGCACTTGAATATTAGAATCCTAACCCTAATTGTATCCCTAGGTATGCGCCCTAGCAACTGTCCTCTGTTATTACAATAAATGCATTCTGTTGCATGTACACTTGCTTTCAGCATGCATAGCAATTTGAATGAAAGAAAGAGGGAGGGGAAGGAAGAAGAAAAGGGGTTTGTGTGGAATGCGGAGGTCACACCAAGGCTTAGACAGAAAGAAAAGCAGAAAGAGAGGAAATGAGAAAGGAAGAGGAGAAAGAAGGAAGGAAGAGGAGAAGTATATTTGAATATATATCAGTATTAGAAAGCTCTATTCAACCTAGGAATGATAGCAGATATAAAGAAAGAAAGTGCCTTGTATGAGCCTTGTATATAGTCACAGGCCCCAAGCAGCAAATGAGGCCAGGTTGAAACCAACCACATGGCATGGGATAGGGTAATAAAGAACAAGCCAGGAAAAATGAAAGGAAGTGTTGGCAGAGTAGGCCTGAAACATGAAACAGCAAAAATCATAGTAGGCCTCACACAATAAAAATCAAAATATACTGAATAAAATAAGGAAGGTGACATTAGCCTGAGCCCTGTTTAATTTTATGGTTATAGGCCCCTTAACAGACAGCAGGTACAAACCCTATCCAACCATGTGGCCTAGGAGAGGGTAAAATATCCCAGGCAAGGGAAAATGGAAGCAACAATTGGAAGTATGGGCTTGAGAAACTGAAAAAGCCAACGGTCCTCATCAAATATTAAATAAAGAAAGCACCTTAGTGTGAGCCCTGTTTAATTAATGGTTACAGGCCCCCTCAGATAGTTTCAAACCCAAACCAAGAACATGGCATGAGGGTAGGGTTGCCATAATTCTCTTCCACAAAACTAGGACAAAATGTAGGAAAAAATGTAGGATAAAATGTAGGGCATTTAAGAAAAATGGAGGCCATGACAAACTAAAAGCTGGCAAAAGCATGGGAAAGGTGGTGGTGGTGGCCTTCAACCCCCCCCCCCCGCCCCCAGGATAAGACCACCAGGTCCACCTTCCACATCCAGTGAGGCCTTACTGGGCTCCAGACCTTCCAAATGGCTTGCCTGCTGCCCGGTTGTCCCACTGAAAGTGCAGGAAAGGAGGCAGCAGTGGTGGTCTTAACCCCCCACCCCCCTGGTGAGGCCTTACTGGGTCCGAGGATTCTCCAAGACCTACCTGCTGCCTGGCCGCCCTACCAAAAGCATGGGAAAGGCAGTGGCAGCAGCCTTAATCCCCCCAAGGCCCCCAGTGAAGCCTTACTGCTGCCTAGTTGCCCTGCCAAAAGCATGGGAAAGGCGGTGGCGGCGGCATCGGCCTTAACACACACACCCAGTCCCCCAGTGAGGCCTTAGAGGGGCTTTCCTGCTGCCTCTAAGGCCTGCCTGCTGCCTGGCCACCCTGCCAAAAGCACAGAAAAGGCCGTGGCAGCAGTGGCCTTAATCACCCCAAGCCCCCCAGTGAGGCCTTAGCGGGGCCCAGCATCAGCAACAAAAAAGGGTACTGTACCTAACCGTGTATAAACAGGAAAAAAGAAAGAAGTTAAGTAATGGTAAAAGTAATATATTCTATAACATATTCCCTTGTGGCAACTACATACTTTGCAACAATTGTTGTAAGCTAACATCATTTAGGAACCCCATTCATCAAAAAAGTACCACCTATTTTTTTAAAAAAATTACTTGTAACTCCAGTGGAGTCATCTATGTTATGCAATGTTCCAGCAATCTTCTTTATGTTGGAATGACCACCAGAAAAAATAAAACCAGAATTGGTGAGCACAAAAGTTGCATTAAAAATAAGAGAATGCATGCACCACTGGTTAAACATTTTCTGGACTTGACATCAAAACATGACATCAAAGATTTCAAATTTTGGTGCATCAAACAAATTACTGTTCCAAATGCATTAAAATATAGAGCATTAACCAAGAGGGGGGCCTATTGGATACACCAGTTGGACAGTTTAATCCCCTCTGGTTTGAATAAAGAGATAGACTGGATGACAGTTATGTAGGCACATTGTATATTGAATATCCTTACAAGCATGTTGGTTCTGAATTACATATTAATGGTGACATTTAATATATACAAACACAGCTCTTTAAGAAAAATGTCTCTAAGAATTGTTTGAATGCTGCATCTATTGTATAAAAATGGATTGTATAGATTAATTTTGCTTGATGTCATTGTTGTAATAGGAAATATTTATGATAATAGATTTTCTACAGTGATATTGAAGATTGACATTTTAGTCATGTTTTTTTTTTCTTTTGAAAGAATTCCCAGGAAATGATTACATTGTACAAGGTTTCAACAGGATTAGGACTTTTTTCACCTTTGTGAATTTTCTCCTAAACACCAGGTGTGTCTCTGGTATTTTAAAGATCTGACATTTATCTACCAAACACTGCTCTGTACAAAGGAGAGAGATTGGTGAATTCTTTGGATGATATTTATTCCACCTGTTTGTTATAATAGCAGTAAGTTGTACATATTTTGACAACTTGTTTTTTCTATACCCTTTTGGATAGAACTGAACTCCAGAGAACATGTCTGCATATATTTATTTCAGTCAATGACCAACAAAAGGGGAGCAAAACAGGACAGATAAAATGCAATGCAATACATCAAAATGCAATATTACATACAGAGTTAAGAACAGGATTAACATAAAATATTTGTGTTACAATAATTTTCAACAGTAGTGGTCAGCCCAGTACTGAGGCTGAGGGGGGAAGCAGACGAGGGCCTCTGGGACGCCACGGAACGGTGCGCCGCGGGACCAAGGCATCCGGACTGCGGCACACCATCGGTGCCCCTGAAAGGAGCGCTAAATCAGCGTTCCTTTCAGATGTCAGTGAAAGTGCGCCCCAAAAGCGTAGGGCACACTTTCACTGACTTATCAGCCGCAGCGTGTGTGGACGCTGCGGCGGGAGGTTGCCCTGGGAACGCCGGCCGTGCGGAGGGCCGGCTGCTCCGAGGGCAACCTTGGGAGGAGGAAGGGGCGCCGAGCGTGCGCCTGCCCCTCCTCTTCCCTGCCTCGGAGACGGCTCTATTAGCCGTCTGCTGAGGCCCTGAGAGAATGTAACTTTGCCCAAGATTACCCAATAGATAAGGGTTGGAAATGATTAAAACAAAGTCAAGAATCAATAAAATATAGTTTGGTTAAGAGTGGGCACCAAAAATACATCCAAACTTTGTTACAAGGAAACAAAGGGGGGATGAAGACGGATGGCCCTGGGCCACCCTGGGAAGTAGAGGATTGAAGCCAAGGCTGCCGGACAGTGCAGCCTCGATCCTCCCTTTTGCCAGCCCAGAAAGAAGTGGCAAAATGATGCTCCTTTCCAAGCCAGCAAAAGGCTGCTTTAAGAGCCTCCGCAAGCTCTTTGGCACCCCTTCCAGCGCAGCGCATCAAAAGGCTGCACCTGAAGGATGTCCTCACACTGTGTATAATGATGCGTGGCATCAGAACATCTTCAGGGAAGGTTTGAGGTGGCCAGTGTGTGGCTGCCCCTCCCCATTCCTGCCTCCAGGACAGCCCAAACGGCCCCTCTGTAGAGGCCCAAAGACCAGGGGAAAGAAGTCTCTAGAGTAGGCTGTATAGCCCCAAATCCACTAAAACTTTTCAAAAGCAAAGGCTAGAGGCCTGAAAGGAAAGGCTCAAGCACTGAGGGGGAAGCAGACGGGTGGCCCTGGGCCTCCCCCTGGAAGCTGCGCTGCGGGGCTGAGGTATCTGCACACCTCGGCCCCGGTGCAGCTTCACTGCCCCTGTAACAGCGCTAAAATTGCAATGCCTTCGGGAAGGGGTTGGGGCACCCACCATGTGGCTGCCCCTCCCCTTCCTTGCCCCTAAAATAGCCCTTTGTGCTGTCTGCTTCCCCCATGAGCACCTTAAGACACACAAAAGTGGGGAACAAACAAATAGAGGGAAAAGTCCTCAATGTTGAAAAAAGGAAAGGAGTTAAAAACCAAGCCAAAAAATCAAACACTTTTCCTTCTAGTGTGTGTGTGACATATTTGGATGTGTGCAGTTTTTCTCCATTTGTTAATTAATAAATATTTAGACTTTGATTGGATAAGTCCATCTCCACGTCTTCCCTTGAGAGATCTATTACTCCTCTGGTATACATAACAGTACATGGTTCCGTGACGCTTTGTTGGGACCTCACTCTCGCATATTTGAGCTAATTATAAATTCCCCTAAGTAGATCTGATCCTAACAACCTTTGAAGAAAGTGGAATGTGTTACACATTCATATTTTTTAAGTAAGCAGATAGTGCTGAAAAACATAAAAATAGCCAAGTTTACTTATCTCTAGCTGTTTAGTAACTGTTTTGTTTTAAACCCTAACTTTGATAGCTTGCTGCATATTTACTACAGACACTGTTTCTCTGTGTCTCCACTGAAAATAGGTTTAGTACAAGAGAGAGAGAAAAAGAGACAATTTGGTATCTATGAGATTTTAATTGCACTGTGCCTCTAGTGTTTTTGAAAATGTATATACAGCAAGAGGGAGTAGCTATATCCTTATTCTGTATCATTCTTCCCTGTTTTCCTTCACTTTTCACTGAACTGCTGTCTTCCTCTCTTTATTGTACTTCTTTAATAAAAAATAGCAATTTAATAACTTTATTTTCTCCATACCCAAGGGAAAGACTCTTTAATGCTCATCTAATGTCAATTATGTGGTGTCTCCTGTCTCATAGTTGCTATAATAAGTTTTTGTGGGTAGATGCATTAAAATATAATTTCCTTCCCAATTTTTTACAAATGGATAAACTGGAGGGGGTGGACTAAGACTAATGTGTATATAAATTTAAAAAGAATTCTTGGATCATTTTTGGACAAGCAAGTGCATGCCAAATATAGTAGAATAGGAAGAATCAGTGGATGTATTTAGAATATTTTCATTTAAATTATCGAGGCTTAAAATTGTGTCAAACAAGATTCATTTCTCAGTCATTAGAATATGGATATTATAAGATATGTAGAATCATGCTAATTCAGTTGGTGTCACATATTTCATTCTCTCATGCTAAGCTGCCTGATAGTTTTTATTTTTCCTTAAAGGTACAGAAAAGAAAAGAAAAAGTAAAAATATAATTCTGGCCACAGTTCAAAGCTAAAGCAGTCTTTCCTTCTAGGGAAAGCTCATTAGTCTTCATAAAATGACATTTTAGAAAATTGTGAAAGGGCTTGTCTAGAAGTCAAAACATTAAGAGGTCTGTCTACACATGACTGTTTGTTCTCAATTCTTTAGGGAATACAGACTCTGACTACACTGGAGTCTGGTAGATTTCCACACACATCCCCACACACTAATTTCTCTTCATAATATCTCTTCTTTCCATGTCGCTTACAATACACTCAAATATTGTAATACCTAGGGTACCAGTGGTTTGTGGTTTTTGCTGCTGTTCTTGGTCAGATCTGGCACCAGAGTTCACCCATATTGAACAGGTCTGCATACAGTCATCAGAACAAGGGCTATCTACTCCCCATGACAGTCTTCTGCAAATGATGCCTTCTAGACATGTTATCCTACAACTTCCACCATCCAATTATAGGTGTTGAAATGCATCTGGTAGGTGTCAATTTTGGAAAGGTTGTCAGAAAATGCACACAGCCAGCCCTTTGTGTCCACTGATTCTTTATTGCACACAACGGGTGGTCCGATTACATTCTTCCGGCTCAGCGTCCGGACACGCTGAGCAGGAAGAGGTGCAGAAGAGCCACATGGCAGCCCTCCTGGCGCCCCTTTTGCGGCTTGTGGAAGGAGCGCTATTTTAGCCCTCCATTCCCAGGTGGCGAAAGTAGTATCGAGGCCGAGGAGTGCAGCAGCCTCGGCCCCGATCCGTGGCTTCTCAGGGTGGCCCATGGCCGCCCGTCTGCAGAGGCCCTAAGTGCCACCATTTCTAATCATTAGATAACACTGAGACACCCAAAGGGATTTTACAGCCCATAGGTATTTTACTGACTCTGCTTTGCTCCTTACTCTGCATGAATGATTTTTTTTATTACTGATTGAAAATTCAGACTGCCCTCCCCTCAATTTCAGTCTCCCAGCAATCAGTTTTGAACTAGTATTCAGGCAGGGGTCATGCAGATGCCTCCATAGGAAAGCAAGCATCTTGCTGCTTAGTAATTGCCTGTCTGAAAAATGAAGGTTGAAGCACTTAAGATAATTAGATTATTAGGCCATTGGGTATCCTGGAAGTCAGAGAAGAGCAATTTTGAACCTTCACTTTACACAATTTTTTATACATTTGACTTTATACAAAGAAGAAGGCACCAATCTCAGCTGCTTTTCAACATTTTCATTCCCCTCACAATGATTATCTAACATGACTGCCATGACTTTGACATGGAATCTATCATACATCAGTTGAAAGGAAGTTGAAGGAAAGCAAGTATGTTTTCGGGGGGAGGGGTTGCTGTTGGAAATGACATGATGGAAGAGGAATCAGTGATGAGACTGCAAGCCATTTTCACTCCATTTGTTCTTCTAGCAAATGATTCCGCATGACTAGAGAAATGTTGCTAATGGGACCAAACTCTTCTACCCACCTGAATTTTAAAAATCCAATAAGAAATTGTCTGATGGAAAGACCTTTTGCTTAAAAAAAGAAGAGTATAATTTTGTTTCTTTTTCTAGTTTCTCTTTGGTAAATATATTATTTTACCTTTTTTTCTGATCCCATTTTGACATTAGTGGATGGCAGATGGTTTTGCCTTCAGTTGGGAGAAATCTTTTGACATCAAATGTGAAGCTTTTTTTTATGCTTTGGTCATCCATAGCAGAACTCAAGCAACTTTTTGCTGTTGATGTGACTCATGCTTTGTGGATATTGAACCCTAGGCAGGGATTTTTTTTTTTTTTTGCTTGTTTTTACAGCTTGTATTAGCTGGCTATGTATCAGTGTGTGTGTGTGTGTGTGTGTGTGAGAGAGAGAGAGAGAGAGAGAGAGAGAGAGAGAGAGAGATGTTGTTTGTATACATATAAATGAAGAGAGAGAGAGAGAGAATTGTCAGGGCTGAATTTCCATGTGAATTTACTAAATTTTCATGCTAATTTGGGGGAGAGTGTATTTAGCCCTGGTGGAACAGTGGTTAAATGGCTGTACTGCAGCCACTCACTCACAAACCACAAGATTGTGAGTTCAATACCAGCCAGGGCTCAGGCTCGACTCAGGCTTGCATCCTTCCAAGGTTGCTAAAATGAGTACCCAGCTTGTTGGGGGCAATAAGCTTACAGTTGTAAACTGCTTAGAGACTGCATAGTTCAGTATGAAGCGGTATATAAATGAAGCTGCTATTGCTATTGCTATTGCTATTGCTATTGCTATCGAATGTATATATGTGTTAGTAGCCTGATGTGAATTCAGGCTGAAGAAAACTTGCAGTTGCAGAAATTAGGAGTTTTGCAATAAATAATAAATTTGATCCCACCCCACCCCTGTCAAAAAAGCAAATATTGGTAATGTAAGTAGTGACTGATGTCAAAACTATCTTTCATTTATGTAAATTGGAAAGTGAAACAGAAAATAGATAACTATATTATTTTTGGTTGGTTGGTTGGTTCATTGGTTTGTTTAAAAACTGTATCCTTAAAAAGGAACAATAGTGTGGTAATTTGTTCTGGAAGGAGATGATTTCCAAGGTATGAATAAAGGTGGTATTTCCTGAACAAAGAAGAAAAGAGAACACATGCCAATTGCTTAAATCAGGGGTAGGCAACCTTTCCCCTTTAAGGGCCGAGGGACTTCAGCTCCCAGAATCCCAGGAGCTATTGGCCAACATGGCTGAGGCTTCTGGGAGTTGAAGTCCCTCGGCCCTTAAAGGGGAAAGGTTGCCTACCCCTGGCTTAAATCTTATATCCCTGATGAGAAGGTCTAGGTCATCTGAAAAAAATGTCAAGATTATAATGTTTTTGTTGTTTGTTTGTTTGTATTTTTTTATTAGGACAGCATGCTTGACATGACTTGAATCAGGCAGCCCACAATGTGTCAAGTCTTGCAATTGCCCGAACCTACATGGTTGCTCTCCTAATCTCTCCTTCTGCTTTAACCAATAGTATGACAAAATGGTAAGTCAGGTAGGCACAGGAAAAGGGACTGCCCAAAAAACAACTGGAAAATTCCCTACCAGACAGGTTTGGGAGTTGCTAAAGGGGAAAGACCATTATCCCTAAGGGTTGACATAATAGTGCTTGTTTGTCCTGAGTCTTAGGGGCTAAGCAGACGGGCGGCCATGGGCCGCCCTGGGAAGCTGCGCCGTGGGACCGAGGCATCCCCATGCCTCGATCCTGTGGCGCACCTTCGCCACCCCTGAAAGGAGCGCTAAATCAGCACTCCTTTCACAAGTCAGTGAAAGTGCGCCGCAAAAGGCTGCGGTGCACTTTCGGCAACTTTTCCACCGCAGCGTTTGCGAACGCTGCGGCGGGAGGTCCTCCTCGGAGTGCCGGCTGTGTGGAGGGCCAGCTGCTCCAAGGACGACCTCGGGAGGGGGAGGGGGCGCTGAGCGTGCGGCTGCCCCTCCCCTTCCCTGCGCCCAAGACGGCCTTTTAAGCCATCTGCTTAGGCCCTTACTCCTGATGGGGCAGTGATTAGATTTAAATGCACCCTTTTCTCTCTAGTCTCCCTCCTTGATTGTGTCAAGATCCAAGTACATTGTTTAGGTCATTCTCACACCTTGGCTTATCAAAACCCAGGCAATCAGCATCTTTGTCCAGGCTTCAACCAAGCCATCAAATCTATAGCCAGAAGCTAGATATTGCCTATATAAGCCCCTAGATTTTTAGACACCACGTGCTGTCCTTAGAATTCATCTGGGCTCCACGTCAGTCTGCGCTCTTATCATAGCTCCCTCGGCCATCCCTTCCCCCATTTCAGCAGCTGGGCATCATCACCATCATCATCATTCACATCCACAACAGATCCCGGAGAAGCCTTTGGAAGTTAGTATCTCCCATAGTTTGGCCCATCTCATCTATTCCCACTTTCACTCCTTTACTTCCAAGTGTGCAGCATGAGTCATGTGTCATATTTGTATGTGTGAAGCTTTCCCCTTTTAATAAATATTTAGACCTTAATTGAAGAAGCTTGTCTCAGTGTCATCCATTGTGGGATCTCGTAGTCCTCTGGTATACACAATGGTACTCCGATATCACGGGATGTTGTTAGGGCCCCACTCTCACATGTTTTGAGCTAATTATAATTCCCCTAATTAAATCCTTCCTAACATTTTGCTGAAAAATGCTTGGGCATTGTAGAGTACCCCAAAATTTGGATGCCCCAAACTGATCACTTGGGTCATTTAAATCTTGGTACAGAAGAGGAATAAGTATATCAGACAAAGAAGATGCAGATGTAATAACTAGGAAGGTGTGTGATTGTGTTCTTGTGCAACTGAAAAAGGGCTATCTTGGGTTGGATATCCCCTTTCTTGCTTTGGTCATACATTTTGTTAGATGGCTTGGCGCGAACAACCTGGAAGCGAGCGTTTGACTACCCTTGGGCGTGTTTGTCGGAGTAGGCAGCCTGATGCCCTATTATTGTTTTCTCTATCACTGGCTGGGAGAGAAGAGCCAGGCTTCCCCATTTAGGGTTTTTCTCCCCTTCCATAATCCAAAACTTAGACTGTCCCTAAAACCACCTTAGATGAGCAGAGGTAGGTGAAGTGAGGAGATGTCCCCACTGAGGCTGTAATTCCTAGGTGCAAGGTTGGAATTGGTGTGAGTTAGTCCCATAGGTCCAGCACAACATTTCAAGTTAGTGAGGGTGAGATGGCCTAGTGCAGCTAATGACAGTAAACTGAAGACAAGGGTCTAGCTGGGGCCCAAAGGAATAGTGTCTGCTAGGAACCTACTGAGGGAGGGCAACCGAGGAGGACAGCATCACTTGAACTTCCCCGTGAAAAGTTAGGAGGAGGAATGAATTGATCCTTGGCCTAGGTCTAGTGCAGGTTGTCCGTGGCACTAACTGCAGTAGTGGCCCCACAACCTCTGTAATAGTGAGCGGTCATATACCAGCTCCGACCCATGAGTTCCCCAGTGGGACAAGGTGGTCCCATAGGTCTGCAAAGTCACTGACATGGTCCCAGGTTTAAGCTAGTAAGGATCAGGTGGTCCTAGTGTGGCTATCAGGGAAGAGATTTGTTTCTAGAGAAAGGAGGAAAGAGAGCAGGGCAAGGAAATGGAAGTCGTCAAGTTGTTTAAGGAGGAGCAGGTCCAGGACAGGCTTCAGAAATGGATCACCAAGAAAGGACCCAATCCATGGGTACCCAGTGGGTTTCTTACAGAGCATCCATTTGTGACCTTACTGGAGGCCTATAACCTCAAAACAGAGAGGAAGGGATTGAAGAGCCTATAACCTCAAAACAGAGAGGAAGGGACTGAAGAGCCTATAACCTCAAAACAGAGAGGAAGGGACTGAAGAGTGTCCCCAAGTCAGAAAAAGATAGGTAAGCATCATGGGGTATTTGGACCCTAGCCCATGATGTGGTAGAGAAGTATAAAAAGTACCAATCGGAGGTAGAGGTTTCCAAAAGGCAAATTGGTGATTTGGTCACACAAATTAGAGATAAGGTGACCGAAAACACACTCCTCACCAGGACAGCTAATGAGAAGCGACAAAGAGGTGATAAAGCAGAGAAGGAGAACACAGCCCTAAAATGGAAAATAAAGGAATTGGAAAGCAAATTGGGCCAAGCAAAACAAGCCTCTGAATTTATATTGGCACAGAAAACTGAAGTAGCAGCCCAAGCCAACCATACCACGTCCGAGGTTAGAATTAGAGAATTGGAAGACAGGCTAAAGTCCCTTGCTGGTAGAGGCATGGATTCCCCCTCCCTACTATCCCCAATAGAGTCCCCCTAAAGGGAATGAACCCATGGAGGGATGCACTCCAGGCATACCAGTAAACCCAGTCAAAACCTGGAGTACAGTAGAGAAGAAAGCCACCTCTGAGGATGGGACAGTTACGAAGACAGTAGTACAAATGGTCTCTTGGTCCTTAACATATATCAAAACCATAGCAGACCAACTAGGAAAGATGAACCCACAGACCAGAGTCCAATGGATGTCCACCATCATTCTCTCCTACCCAAAAGCTAAGAGACAGGATCTCACACAAATAGCTGGATTATGCATTGACCTCATCAACTTAGGCCCATTTGAAGCAGCAGTCTCCAATTACAAGCTAGCAAATCTTGAATTAAAGGAATGGATACACATGATGGTGCAGATACTCAGGCCCAGTACCACCATAAGGGCCAAATACCACAATGATCTCCCAGACGAGGCCCCAGATACCTATGTAGCCTGGAAGAAAATGTTAGCCATTTTAGCCAGAGAAGTTGGTCTTAACAATGAAGAACTGCTGCTTTTGAATGATTCAGGGTTCATCAGAAAAGTGTACCAAGGGTTAAATGAGGCTGCAAAAGCTTACATAGGTCCTGTTTCCCAGAGATTAAGCACAATAGATTGGCAAGGGTTCTTAATGCATATTCACAGAAAGACATGGCTAGAAATCTGGTAGTGGTCACGTCAGGAAAGAGTTCACGTAATACAGGCAGGAAGGCAGATAAGGATGGAGATCCAGTCTACACAGTTACATACTGGAACACTGGACCTCACTCTCAACCCCTCTCCACAGAGCCTGGAAAACCTAGCATCAACAACCCCTTCCAGAGAAGTGCCAGGAATTACCCCAGAGGTCAGCCTGACATGCAGGACCCCAACAAGGACCCACTGCAAGAGATCAAAAGTATAGTTTGGAGACAGTTGAAGGAGTTAGGGTTCCCTACAAATGAGATACAAGGCAGACCCACTCACAAACTCAAAGACCTTTTAGTCCAGATTTTAAGCGGTCGGAACCACAGTGGATATAGTCCAAGCGCTAATGCCCTCGACACCCAGAATGACATCCAAAATCCGAATCAGTTAAGTTAGGGGCGCCTGGGATCTCACACCTCGTGGATCTCCCACACTTCCAAATGTGCAGTGTGAGTGCATGTGTCATATTTGTATGTGTGCAGTTTTTTTTCCTTTTAATAAATATTTAGACCTTAATTGAAGAAGATTGTCTCAGCGTCATCCATTGTGGGATCTCTTAGTCCTCTGGTATACACAACAGTACTCTGGTCTCGTGGGGTGTTGTTAGGGCCCCAGTCTTGCATGTTTTGAGCTAATTATAAATTCCCCTAATTAAATCCTTCCTAACAGACTGGCAGACAGAAAGCCAGAGTCAGTTGGCTTTTTTGGTTAATCTAGTCAGAGGTTAGTTGGTAATCCCGCTGAGAGAGAGAGAGAGAGAGAGAGAGAGAGAGAGAGTATGATAAACTAGCTCCCCTCTTCACACTGTTTTTCTCTCTGCATCTAAAAGTTTGACAGAAACTTCACTGAAGAGGATGGAGCTAATATTCTTCCCATTCTGATGTGTTTACTTAATCTGTATTTTATAATGTATTTTTAAATTATAGTGATTCCCTTTCACTGCACCATGTGATTTGGACAACTGATTATGAAAATAATGAAATAGTTATCTATTGAACTGCTACAATCCACATTGACAGAATCAATACCAGTGCTAAGCAACATATGTGAACAGATATGGAAAACAAAATGATGGCCAACAAATTGGAAACAATCAATGTGCATCCCCATCCACAAAAATGGAGACACAAGAGACTGCAGCAAGTATAGGACCATAGCACTAATCTCCCACACAAGCAAAATTATGCTCAAAATTCTGCAACAACCCCCCTTTGCAGGCAGTGCTTTGCGCCATCTTGGAGGTAAGGAAGGGGAGGGGCAGCCTCACGCTGGGCGCCCCAACCCCTTCCCAAACACGTCATTGGAATGCCCGTCACTCCACACGATGGGTGCTCCGATGACATCCTTCTGCTGCAGCGTCCAGACACGCTGCAATGGGAGAGATGCCAAAGAGGCGCCCAACACCTCTTGCGGTGCACCTTTGGCACCTTGCGTAAGGAGTGCTATTTTAGCGCTCCTTCCAGGGCCTGAAAAGGGGTGCATTGGGGCCGAGGAGTGTGGGTACCTCAGCCCCAATCTGCGGCTTCTCGGGGTGGCTCATGGCCACCCGTCTGCAGAGGCAGAAATATTCCAATCATACAGGGAGTGAGAAATCCCAGAGGTCCAAGCAGGGGTCAAGAAATGAAAAGGTCAGATCCTTAAAGTCAAATAAAGTAATTCTTATGTAACCCAGTTCTCTATGTCTGGTCTCGCTATTCCATGGTTAGTCAGAAATTGTTGTTGTACTCTTTTGTAACAAGCAAGCAGCTTCTTGTTCTCTGTGTTCTCCTGCTCTCTATTCTACACACACACACACATTTCTTAGAATGTTAAATCTTTCTTTTGTGTCTTGACCCTAGAAGTCATTTTGTGTATGTTTGTGTGTATTCATTTATTCAGGAGAATTGTAACTGTATTTCACCTTTTATGAACCTTATGATCTCTTTCACTTCCAGCTTGTAGTTTTTTTTTATCTTACACTGGAAAGGCGATTTGATCCTAATCCCTCTTTCCTACCAAGCCTAAGCCAGCACCTAATTGAAATGCTCTGCTGAAATCTCCTTCCTCACACCCCTTCTTTTTCAGTACTAAAAATGTAATTAGAAACAAAAGAGTACAACCATAAAAAATACAAGCGTATTGGAAAAAGGATTCCCCCAACATTATTGAAGAACCTTTTGTTAAATTATTGTGTCAAAATAGGTGTTAAATATAAGTCATGGTACGATCATGAAGAGATAAAAATGGCTATTTTAAACATAATGGTTGTAATGTAGTGGTTTCACTCAAGGACAAACTTTACATTACGTGGAGTCATGTTTATCCCTAAAATGCACCCATGGAGGCTTCAGTTTAAAGCAGAAGAAACACATACAGCAAGTTACTTTCTAATGTTTATCTTTGCTGTTTTCAAAATATATAGCCCAAGCAGCATTTTGCACTTCAGGGGAAGAGGGAGGGAGGGAGGAGAGAGAGAAAGAGAGACAACAAATCATTGGAGATAAAAAAAAAATGTTAGCCTTTATGGAAGCTGGTGTTTAGAATCCACAACAATACACTGTCACCAGTGAAGAAAAGCATGTTTATTAGAGAACTACATACCAGGAGAAGAGAAGATGGTAGGGTTTGCTACCACTGACAATATATCTAAGAGGGAGACCGAGGGAGGAATAGGTGGGTGAAAGTGAAAGTGAAGAGGGTAACCGTCTATAGGTGAGGAAGCAACAAAGCAAACACTACAAAGAAAGAATTATACCTATTGCTGCATTTTATGCTCCCATAGCTACATAATCAATTGTGCAAGCATGGTTGAACATTTCTCTATTTCCAGAACAAATTACATTGAAGAACATGCATAATTTGGCCATTGTATATCTGTTTTCCTTCGTCATATAATTTACCATCTGTAGCTGCTCTTCAAGCATAGAATTAATGCTAATGCTACTCTATCCTTCTAGATCGCCCCATGTTTAGGGTAGCTATGTCTGGAGCAATATTTGTTTGTTTGTTTCTAAATGTTCATCCACCATATCAGTTAAATAAACTCTTCACATTCATAAGCAATAGATTCTGGCTATAGACAAGCAAGTTATGGAACCACAGTGTATAGTGCTGTGGGGAACAACTGGTTTGGCTGGATCCAAGGGAGAGGAGCGACATGATGTTGAGCATGAAGTGTGTAGCCACAGGGTTTATTAGGCTCTGTACACCCCATCTACTTTCTCTATGGATCCAGTGATAACATGGAAGCATAAGAGAGCAAATGCTGGGATCATGGTGGCATGGGGTACACAAAATCTCAGGCTTTTAAACATTTACCAGGGTGGTCTGCTGTCTGTGATGGTTAGGGCAAGTGTAGGTTTGAGCTTTCTTTTGGTCATCCACAGACCTCTTTGGAGGCAGTTGGGCTTTTTAAAGTTGTTTGTCACTAATGTTGTGTTTCAGATTCTAGTTTATGTTTGAATAGGTTCCATGTTTTGATCTGTGGACATAGCATGGTGTGACAGACATGAATATCCTATTTTGTGTAGCTGGGCCTATCTGACCAAGCCATAGATAAGTACCTGAAGAAGACGAGCCTTTGGTGGCATGGTTTGCTTCTTTTGTTGTTTTGGGAGTGAAAGGACCTTAGTTACACATTCTGGACATTTTGTGGAGACAGTGTCTCAAGGAAAATGTCCAATGTGGGTTGATACACAAGTGACCAGACATGAAAGGGTCACTGGCAGCCATAATGACACAGCACTTTCCACCAGATGTTGTGTCATAGGAAGTGACATCGGCTGATGGTCACAAGGTGCTGGAAAGCACTGAAATGGCTGCAAAACTGCAAAGTCACCCAGGATGAGTGACAGGTGTCCAAAGGAAGAAGCAGAGCCATAAGGCCACATGGAGCCCTGGGTATATAAGGGATTTGCCTCTGGACATATTTGTTGGTTGGTGGAGTGGGTTGACGGTGGTTGGATGGTTGGAGTTGTTGCTGTATATAGCCTTATACATAGAGGAACCAAGATTAAAGCCTCACCTAAGAGACATCTGTCTGTAGAGTCTCTTTACTCTTTCTGGAAGGGGAGAGGTATTCCTTCAGTTCACAAGCTACTGCCTGCATCTGAGAAGGTGGTGACACTGGTGCTGCATGTTGACATGGATCATCACTCACTGAGTAACCACGCTAACACATTTGCCCTAGGGTAATGACTTTGGTTTGCTGAAGGGGATTATTAAAGCAGTCCATGACTTTCACATTATTTCAGACTCTATGTTCTGTTTGGAGAGATTCCATGTTTTGATCTGTGGATATAGCATGGCCTATTGGGCACTGTGACAGGCACGAACATAATATTTTGGGTAGCAACTGGGCCTGATTGACCAAGCCATAGGTGAGTAGTTGGAGGAAGAGGAGCCTGTGCTGGCATGGTTTGTTTCCAATGTTGTTTGTGGAGTGCAGGGGGCCTCCATCATACATTCTGGTTATTGAGCATGGGGGATAATGACTTTGGCTTGTTGATGAGGAAGCCTTAATTCTCTAAGGAGTCCATATCTTTCAAATTATTCAGGTCTGATGTTCTAGGGTGTATTACTATGATCAGTCATTCTTTCCAACCAGTTTGGCATGGCAAGGGTGATCCATGTTGTCTGGATCTGTGGATTGAGCCTGTGGATAGGTCAATGGGAAAGTTAAGAATGCACTGATGAAAGGGTTGAGCCATATTTTACCACATTCCCATACAGTATTTCAGAGGCCTGAGCTTTTCAGATCTCATAGTATTCACATCTCTGAAGATTTGCAACAGGAGGCAAGAGTTTTGCTGACTGGTCTGGTGGGGGAAAGGGCTAAGCAAACACTTGTTCCTTGTTTGTAGAAGATAGTGGGGAGAGAAAAGTAAGATCACAGTGAATAGCTATAGCACCCATTTTAGTAAAGGGATGGTTTCTTGAACTGCCTCTTTCTGTCATGGGAATGTGGAGAACATGCAGAATTATACCAAGCTAGCAACAGCCAATCAGGAGTAAGATGGTGAAAGCCAATAGAATCTTGTGCTGTTGGTGATAAAGAATTCTGTGGCTGACAGTTGAAGTCAGACCGGGTCTGGATGGGTAATGGTCCAGAAGAAAGGAATTGTGAGGGCTAAAGTTCAGAAGGGAGGGACTTAGCTCTAGGACAGAACTCCAAGTGAGGGAGTTTCTGGGATTTAGTTTTCCTGAAGGCTAGTGTAGAAATAAGGTTGGAAAGACCACAGTAAATAAGGATGGTGTGAGAGTCCTAAAGACAAGTAACCCCCTCTGCAGACCAGGGCGTCGGGGACGCCCTGGTCCAGAGCACTGGCGGAGCTCAGCCTCCACACTGCAGCGCTCCTCCGGCGACTCTAAAAGGAGCACCAAATTGGCGCTCCTTTTAGATGTCAGGGAAAGTGCGCCCTAAAAGTGGCAGGCGCACTTTCCCTGACTCAAACGCCGCGGCGCGTCCAGTCACCGCAGCGTGAGATCATCCCCGGAGCCCCGGCCGTGCGGAGGGCTGGCGACTCCGAGGGCGACCTCAGGAAGAGGAAGGGGCGCCGCTCATGCGGCTGCCCCTCCTCTTCCGGGCCCGGAAGACGGCTCAATTAGCCATCTGCCGAGGCCCTAACTGTTGTTCTTTAGAGTTAAATAGTATGCAACAAAGTATAACAAGAGCAAGAGAATGCAAAATAATAACAAATGAAACATTGTTAACCATCACTCAAATAAAGTTTTATTGTCATTCACTTACAAGCTTGTTAGAACCTGGAATTATTATCCACGCTACTAAGAAATAAAAAAACCAAGATTGGGGAGTAAACTCATAGATATACATCAGATATTGGGGCAGTGGTGGGATCACAATACCCATAGGACTGCCATCTGAAAAAAAATGTTTAAAAAAAATTAGGTGGGGAGGCTTCTTCACAGGGAACAGGGGTGGGAGTAGGGAATGAGATTACTCATGAGACTGGCCCCTGTGTTGTGCCCTCACTTTAAGTCTTGTGTCTTCAGGAAGAGATTCCCTGGGTTTACCTTCCATTATGGCCAAAGAGCAAACCAAGTATTTGTGTTCTCCCTGAGGATCTGGGGTGGTGGTGGTAGTCTGGTGGAGATCTACTGCCTCAGTTGCTTATCCACAGAATTTAAATTAGTTTAATAGGTCAATAAAATGGTATTTTCCCTGTTCTTATGCCTGATCTCTTTATTCCCATTGTGTGTCAGAAAAGAAAAAAAAACCCAAAACCTGAGAAATAGTTTAGTTATAAAGATTGTTTCCTGAAATGCCCACTGACTCTCACACACAGTGATCATAGCTAACTGATTATCAGTTCTCTTTTGCAATATTGAAATAATAATACAGTCACATTTTTGAGGATGCTGAAAAAAATTATTGCTCTAATATATGTGGAATGTTTTGAACTGTAATCTAAATTACATGCAAAATATTATTATTTGACATTGAAATGGCTGAGGTATTTAAGGACTACATAAGATGTGATTGTGAGAATTGTTTTGTTTATTTAAATAATCCCTTGAGGCATCCACATGATGAACTTTGCTAAGGCTATGGAACAATGCCCACAGTATTATTGAAAATATTAAAGCATAATGAACACATATATTTCCCTTAATTTGTGCCATGAAATCAATGTATGCATTCAATCACTGGGAATGCCTGTTTTGAATGTATTGGTCAATTCTGAAAAATGCAACTTGAGGATTTTATTGCATATACTAAACACAGCTCTTAGAAAATGGCTTTAATATTCTAGCTGCAACCAAATGGTGGCTGAAATATCTTGCCAATATATGTGTATCATTTGTAATTAATACATTTTAATTGAATTATCTAAATCCAAATTCAGTATCACCAATTCAGTGAAAGGTTGCAAAAATATATTTTGTCTATCAAATTAAAGTGACTAATGATTTAAGATCTTCTGGGGATGGGATAGACAAGAGCCTGTGACTCTCCAGAGGTCAAACTCCTTGACCTTTATATTGGAGCAGTCTTGCTGAAAAGACTCACTAGTGAGCAATTATATTTTTCATCACACCTCCTATTCTCTCTTTTTGTACCAACAAACATCAGGAGACTATCTAACATTGAACCTGAAGACCGGCCCAAAGGGTCAGCCTGGAGGCAGAGATGGGGTGGGGCAGCCGCATGACAGCCGCCCCAACCACATGTCAATGCCATCCTGATGCTGCATGTCATTATGCACGGTTTGCAGCATCAAGACACCCTTCCTGCACAGCGTTCAAACAAGCTGCACCGGAAAGGGTGATAAAGAGCTATGTGCCAGCTCTTAGGGCAGCCTTTTGCCACCCCTGAAAGGAGCAGCATTTTGCCGCTCTTTCAGAGGCGGCAAAAGGGAGGATCAGGGCCGTGGTGTGCTGCTGCCCCGATCCATGGTTAGCAGGGGTGGCCCAGAGCCACCCATCTGCATAGCCCATTGTGAGTAAGCTGCACTCTCATTTAGGCTAGACAGCAGACAAGGACAGTTCATAGATTACAGGAACAGTGCAGACACTTCACTATCTAGTGAACTCATGAATAAGGCTTTTGAAATCATGGGCCTGAATAAAAAAAAGAGAGAGAATATTTAAAAACACCTTTATTCTGGATACAGGCAAGGATGACAATTCCAACACCTATCCAAATGCTCTACAACTGCAGTGGGCAAATTGTGGCCCATACTCTTCTTTGTTGCCTGCACCTTCCACTCCTCAATGCCACCTATTTGTGGAAACAAAATCTCCCCTCCCCCTCAGGTTTTGCCTTTCTGGAAGCCTCAAAGGGCATAGCCGCACTGCACAATTACAGCATTTATTACCACTTTAGCTCTGGTCTCTCCATCCTATGGAATTCTGGGATTTGTACCTTATTGAGATTATTAGAATTCTCCACTGGAGAGTTCTACCACCTGTTGACAGATAATTCTATTGAAGTCCTTCACCAAAGGCAGAAGTGAAGTGACGACAGATAAAGTGGTCTCAGAATGTCATTACAGTGTAGGGACTTCCGGTTGGCAATGGCACCCTGCTAAGATGCTCACCAGTAACTCTTCGATGATCGTCTTTCACCGTGGGGTATCCAGAGCCCCTGAAGATATCTTAAGTATCTCAGGGGGGCTGAAATTGTCCCTTTGGCATAAGGGGCACAGAGGGGGCTCGTTGGAGGTCCCAAAACTGAGATCTAGTCCTAGAAGATTGGGGACTCCACTCTGGGCTCCGGATCATCTGTTCTAGCCTGGCAGGGGCTGTAGAACAAACCACATCCCTGCGGAGAAGCAACTTGGATTGCACAGGAGCGCCGCCAATTTTGATAAACACTTTACTTAAAAATGGAAGAGAGTAATGGATAGCAGATCAGACGGGATTTGATATAGCTTAAAGGTAATAATATACAGCACGGAACTTGTTGAACTTGATGGCAAAATCTAAAAGTGGGTTGAAATAGTGGATAAACCAGACGTTCCTATCCTGTCCTGGTGAATTCATTAATTGTGAGATACGAAAAACAACATATGCGGAACTTATATATGAGAAACTTAAAGATTTAATTTGAAGTAACTTGATTTAGACTGTTGATCATCTGTACCTATCTGGCTAAACATACA
Organism: Phrynosoma blainvillii; assembly: GCA_026167975.1. Lineage (NCBI taxonomy): Eukaryota > Metazoa > Chordata > Lepidosauria > Squamata > Phrynosomatidae > Phrynosoma > Phrynosoma blainvillii. The sequence continues at coordinate 194,048,690 of JANUYF010000003.1, read as the reverse complement.
TAACTCGACTCTTTAGTCAATAATAAGGACAGTTAACAGCGGACTTGTTTAGATAATTAATACTCAAATGAATCGAAATTCTTTCACATTAGCCAGAAGAATTGGGACAAGATACTTTAATATACTGAGTTAATATTGTCATAATTTACAATTACATTGGATACAGCGATACTTGCCACTCGATTTGGACTCTGATTTGGAAAGAATTTGTTTACCTTTACTTATCTTCCTGATACACATTTTGGTTCCAGACGACCTTGACTAGAGATGGAGCAGGAGAGTGTGTGAGTGACAAGTCCGGGATCCTTTTTTTTTTCTTCCAAGCACATCTGGGCTGTCCTTGGCATGTGTGGGTGGTCTCAAATGGACAGGAAATGGAACTTAGAACACCACCCATAGACTTACCTTCGCCGAAGGGATAGAACAGTTCCGGATATCCTGTTTGTGACAACATAGATTTTTTTTTCTTAGAATGGAGAAGAAGATGAGATAAATGTTATAGAATTGAAAATATAGGAAATCCAACCTACATAAGGTTCTTTAGCTGATACTTTTTTTATTTCCTGAGACTACAAGTAAACATTGGACCTTGATTTAAACCAGCGTGAATCGGTGGAAGTTGACTTTTCTGAAGTATCAGGTGTTGATTTTAATGCTCTGTTAAATAGTTAATCGCACAAGTATCTGGTCCTTCCCTATTTCTGTAATCAAACTATATTTTTTGTCCTTCTAACCCCTCCGAATCTCAAAAGTGACGAACTATTCTTGATAAGCTTGATATTCTTGTCTGAAATTGACTGAAATTGACTTTTCTTTGCTTTGTAAACCTTTTATATATGCTATCTTTGTATTGATCATTTCCATCTGCTAATCATAAGAAAAATCTAATATCTGGTAAATTGCAAATTGTAATTATTTTAATTTTAAAATAAGTTTTGAAATTTGAATTAGAGATTAGAATTTGATGAAATGGATAGAATGACCTCGAGGTCTCAAATTCAGAAAACGAATGCACTTACCCAAGCTCAAAGACATCCTTCTACTGAAAAATTAAAAAATCCAGACATGAGTCATCTGATCCTAGAAAAAATTGATTTATTAGCTGCCAATTTCACACAACAGCTAAGTGATTTTAAGAAGGAAATGAAACAGGAGATTTGATCAGACTCCGTGATTTGAACCAAAAAGTAGACAGATTACTGATCGATGTCCAAACCACACACACAAAAAAAAAAGAGTTGAGGTTTTAGAATTTAGAAATGATAAAATGGAAGTACAAGTAACCAGACTGGAAAATAAAAGGGAAGATAATTTAGATGAATTGGCAATTCTGGAACAAAAAATTAGGGAGAAAGCGGTGAAAATAAGAGGCCTGATTGAAGAGAAAGACGAAAATTTGATTGATAAATTGACTCCTAAAATTGTCCTTTTTTGGACAAAAGCCTGGAATTAATGCAGATGGAAATTGATAAGATGTATCGTGTGAATTCCTTAATTGCCAAACAGAAAGCTCTTCCTAGAGACATTGTTGTGCAGTTTGTGAGGAAGCAAACTCGCGATTTGTTTTTGTCAATGCATAACGATACTCCATTTTATTTTGAGGAGCAGGAGCTCAAGGTTTTGAAGGATGTCCCTGCCCGACTCCTGAGGAAAAGACGAAACTACGCTAACTTAACGTCGTTCCTCAGGAAGGAAAGAATACAATATAGATGGGAAATTCCTGAGGGACTAACTTTCTGGTGGAATAAAAAGAGAGTTAGGATTTCTTCTCCAGAACAAGCAAATAATTTCATTCAACAGTGGTTTCGTAGAAGTGAAAAACAGGCTAAAGATAAAGGTGAGGACGGACAGGACAAGGAAGATGAGGGCTTATCTTGTCTGCGCTTTAGTTCAGACAATGGAAGAGATAAGAGACAGTGGACCAGAAGAAGAAGATTTGGACTCTGAAGGGGAAGGAGAGGAGGAACATGAGGAAGGTATAGAACAGGCGAGGATTAGGAAGATAAATTGTAGTAGATAGGAAATAAATGCAGAGAAACAAACAGCATTGTTGAAACTTGGGGCTGAGGAATATTTTGACAACTGATTAAGATTATTAATACTTTCAAATATTTGAGACAATATTAAAAACTTTGAAAGATAAAGCATGGGTCAATTTAAACAATTTAAACTATTACCATGGAACGTACAAGAAATGAATACTCCTCAGAAGCATAAAAAGATATTTCACTATTTACAAAAATTAAAATTGGATATATATTGTATTCAAGAGACTAGAATAAAAAAAAGATAGTAAATATTTGAGATGTCCCAAACTAGGAGTTGAATTTATATCAGCTTCCCCCTATAAAAAAAGAGGGGTAACATTCTATGTCAACCCAAATTATGAGCCAAAGCAAATATTGATTGATTCAGAGGGACACTATCTAGCTATAGAGATTTTAATTGATGGGAGAAAGTATTTGTTGATTGCTGTATATGGCCCTCTTGAAAATAAAAATAAATTTTACAAAAAACTCAAAGAACAAATACTAAATTTGGATTATGTAAATGTGATATTGTTGGGTGACTTAAATGGAGTCGTAAATCCCAAACTTGACAGACATTCGACCAAACTTATTAAAGAAAAACAAGGTAAATTCCCAAAAGAATTCTTTGTATTGACCAAGATCTTGAATTTATGGGATGCATGCAGATTCAAAAATGGAAATGATAAGGAATTTACATTCTATTCAAACGGGCATCATTTGCTTTCAAGAATTGATATGATATGGATATCACAAGACCTAATTTCAAATATCTCAAAGGTCAAAATATCACCCAGAATTTGGTCCGATCATAACCCTGTATTGGCAGACCTTAGACTTGGCTCTTTATCTTTTAATTGGAGACTGGATTCGAATATACTGAAAAACCCCAAAATATGTAACATAAAAAAAATATTAAGGAATATTTTGTAAATACTTTAAATCAAGGAAGCCCCATACATGTAGTATGGGGTGCTCATAAGGCCCTTATCAGAGGTCTTATAATGCAAAAGACAATGGAATGGAGAAAAGAAAGAAGGCAAAAAGAAACCTTTCTTAATTCAGAATTAACAAAATTAGAGAATAAATTAAGGGAAAAGGCCAAATCAAAGGAAATCTTGAATGAGATTAAATATACTCAAAATCAAATCTCCATTCTGACTATGGAACAAATTGGAAAAAAAAATATGTTAAACAGAAATGTTTTGAGGGGGCTAACAAACCAGGAATAATATTGGCCTGTATGGTAAGAAAAAAAAAGGCCAAAAGGTCTATTACACAAATCAGAGATGGCACAGGGATAACTACATCCCAATAGCAGATTTATAAAGTTTTAACTGGGCATTTCCTCAATCTATATTAAGAAACTTCAAATCACACTTTTAAAATAGATGGGCCTAAGCAGACGGTGCTTTGCTCCATCTTCGAGGCAAGGAAGGGGAGGGGCAGCCTCATGCTGGGCACCCCAACCCCTTCCCGAACAAGTCATTGGAGCACCCATCCCTCCGAACAACCAGCGCTCCGATGACGTACTTCCACTGCAGAGTCCGCACACGCTGCGGCGGAAGAGACAGTGAAGGTGAGCCCAAGGCCTCTTGCGGTGCACCTTCAGCGTCTTGCGGAAGGAGCGCTATTTTAGTGCTACTTCCAGGGCCTGAGAAGCTGCAGGTTGGGTCCAAGGAGTGCAGCTACCTCGGCACCAATCTGCAGCTTCCCAGGGCGGCCCATGGCCGCCCATCTGCTTAGGCCCTAAGTTGACTAAAGATCAAAAAGCAATTCTAAATGACCCCATAACACAGAAGGAGATAGAGATAGTAATCAAAGAGTCTAAAACATCTAATTCTCCCAGTCCAGATGGATTTACAAATGAATATTATAAAATTTTTGCCCCTCAGTTAATATCACCTTTGTTAGAAACCATGAAAAGTATTCTTGAGGGACACATACCCCACACATGGAACTCTGCAAATATCACTGATTCTAAAACAAGATAAAGATCAATTAGATCCTAACAATTACCGACCTATTTCTTTACTGAATTCGGACTATAAATTGTTTGCAGCTATTTTAGCTAAACATCTTAAAAAGGTCTTAGAAGATTGGATACATCATGATCAAAATGTCTTTCTTCCATCTAGGAGGACAAAAGAAAATTTCAGGAATCTGTTGAATCTGATTGAAATTCACCAAAAAAAATTACATAAAAAATTGCTGTTGGTCTTTCTAGACGTGGAGAAGGCCTTTGATAATACAAATTGGAGTTTCATGTCTGGAGCCCTTAAGAAAATTGATGCCGGTGATAGATTTATAAAATGGATTCATAAAATTTACTCAAAACAAGACACACAGATACTAATTAAAAGAGAAAAAACTCAGAAATTTGATATCAGTAAAGGAGTGAGACAAGGCTGCCCTCTTGCTCCTTCACTATTCATTTTGACTTTGGAGATACTACTTATCCAAATTATAGAGGACAATCAAATTAAAGGGGTTCAAATTCATAAACAAAATTATAAATTGAGGGCCTACGCAGATGATGTTGTTTTGACACTATCAAATCCTGTTGAATCCATGGAGAGATTGATGACCATTCTTAAATTATATGGAGAAGTCTCGGGATACTGAGTCAATAAAAATAAAACGGTTATGTTATTAATGAATACTTCTAATAAAGATACAGAGGATATAACTGCAATATCTGATTTTAAAATAGAAAATAAAGTGAAATATTTAGGAATTGTCATGCCCTGCCTGGAGGACGATTCAGAGGACTCAGGGGATGAGCTGGAGCCCCTGGGACCTGAACCTGTAAGGGAGGAGCCAGGGCCCCTGGGACTTGAACCTGTAGTGGAAGAGCCAGAGGCTGGCCCTAGTTCTGCTGTAGCAGAGGCTGTGGGCCCTCCAGAGGTTCAGCAGTCAGGGCTGCCTAATACTGTAGTCAGGGAGGAGGATCTGGGCAGTGTGCTTACCTTTAAGGAGCATCGAGCAGAAAGAGAGGGCTTGCGAAGATCACGGAGGCTTCAGCAGAAGCGTGTTAATAATCAGACACAGCTGAAGGCCAGCTCCTTGCCTTCTTAAGAACTTGGAGCATGGGTGGTGCTTTGCCAGTGGATATCTGACTCTTCTACGGGAAAGACTTTGTCTCTGGCTCCGTGTCTCCTAGATCACCTTGACTATCCGGAAACCTTGACCTTGGACTGTTTATCGATCGGCCTATCTGATACCTCAAACCTCGGACCGTCTGACAATTCTTTTGGTAAACCCTATGGTAGAGTTACTGTGTAGTAACACTGACTTGCTGTGCTGGGGATTTTGTTTGTTTGAAGCCAGCTGTCTTATCAGCCCTTTGGCTGCTTTCCTGGACAGGAATATGGCTCACCACTAAAAATTCAGACCTTTTCAAAAATAATTATCAAAAAATTTGGAAGGAGATTAAAGATGATTTTAGAAAATGGGAAAGTTTGAATCTATCCTGGCTAGGTAGGATTGCTCTTATAAAAATGTCTGTACTCCCCAAACTAATGTACTATTTCCAAAACATTCCTATTATTGATGATATGGCACCCTTTAAATTGTGGAATAAAGATATTTCTAATAATAAGTCTGGAATAATAAGAAACCGAGGATTAAATTAATAAATCTTTTAGACACCTCAGAACATGGTGGAATTGCTTTACCCAATATATTATGGTACTGTGAAGCCTGTACATTTGAATGGATACATGATTTAGCGCTCCTTTCAGGGGCGCCGACGGTGCGCCGCGGTGCGGGATGCCTCGCTCCCGCGGCGCACTGTCCCACGGCGTCCCAGACGCCCTCATCTGCTTCCCCCCAAAGAAGTCATGTGTGAATGATGCATGGAGATGACACAGATATTGCTCTGAGGAATTATTCTGCACCAAATTCACACATGTGCTTTTTGTACAGAAAACAACATTTTAATGCAGGAGCAGCATTGCATAGAAAATATTTCTTGCACAAAAAATTACTTTCTACTCAGTAAGTATTGTTTCTTCCAAAGAAAACACTCTTTTCTGCCTTCCCACAAAATAATGAATTTTGTGAAGAATAATTTCTGAACTGTGAAAATTCCTATCAGCTCAAAATTCTCATAATCAGGATTTCCTGACACTCAAGAAACATATGTCTTGAGCATCATAAATATTTTTATAAAAGTTTAAAAAATTCTTTTCACCTCTACCTTTGAATGAACTAATGAAGTGGACCTTTGGGTTTATATTTGGCTAGCCACAGTGTCCCACAGGTGTCTATTACTTGGAAGGGAAAAGCACAAAGAAGAAGGAACTGAGGAAGTATGCCATGCAATGCTGGTTAAATTGTAAATGACGGGCCTTTGCAGACTGCCAGAAATAGTGCAAATTGAGTCCACTTTAAATTGAGGCACTGCCCTGGCTCAGTGCAAGGGAATCATGGGAATTGTATGTTTTTTTCTAAGATATTAAGCCTTCTCTGTCAGAAAGCTCTGGTGCCACAATAAATTACAGTTCCTATAATTCCCTAGCACTGAACCAGGGCAGTGCCTCAATTTAAAGTGGTCTCAATTTGCACTATTTCTGGCAGTCTGCAAAGGCCCTTAGGACCTTTACAGACTGCCAGTAGTAATGCAGCTTGAGGCCACTTTAACTGTCCTGGCTCAGTGCTAAGGAATCATGGGAACTGTAGTTTATTGTGGCACCAGAGCACTCTGACAGAGAAGGCTCAATGTCCCAGAAAAAAAAAAATACAGTTCCCATGATTCCCTAGCACTGAGCCAGGACAGTTAAAGTGGCCTCAAGCTGCATTATTTCTCGAAGTCTTTATTCTGCAGAAAGACAAGTGGATGGAGAAAGAAAATCTATATTAACTTAAGTATATTTCTATATGCCAAAGAGTTTCTCCAAATATGTCAGTGATCTACAGCCTGGGTGTAAAGATCTCACAAAATTTACCAACCACTGTAGTTTCAGGTTCATAGAGGAGGCTAGCATTTGACTGCCTCTTTCAGAGTAGCAAAATCCCATGACAGGCACACTTTTCTGAAGTTATAGGACTGCATGAAAACTCTCGTGTAGTCGTACGTTGTAATAATAGGGGTAACACGACAAGGCCTATCTGTGCCCCAAATGGTGTTAGGCAAGGCTGTGTCTTGGCCCCTACCCTCTTTAACTTTTATATCAATTCCTTGATTTCTACTTTGTCAGAAATACCAGCCCACCCTCCAACTCTGTCTAACAAACCCATATCTATACTTGCTTATGCCGATGATATTGTGCTCATGTCCATTACGAAAATAGTTCTAAACAGATTACTAAAAGCACTTGCAGTTCATTGCTCCAATGATGCTTTAAAGATCAACTATAACAAAACTAAGGTAATGGTCTTTTCCAGGGGTCATCATCAATATAAATGGACACTAGATAACAACTGTATAGAGCAAGTTTCTTATTATAAATATCTGGGCATTGTGTTTAGTGATAAAGGGACCACCAAGCTTCAACAAAAAAATGCAGTTATAAATACTCAAAGAAATGCTAAGGCTCTATGTTCCTTTTATTATAATAAGGGAGGACAAATTGTACCAGCGGCTCTACAAGTTTTTGTTGCCAAGATTCTAGGACAATTATTATACGGATCTGAAGTCTGTACTTTTAAATGTGTAGCCCCTTTTGAGTCAGTCCAAACAAAATTCTTAAGAACAATTCTAGGTATTCCATGCTGCGTTTCGAATGCTACTCTCCGTCTGGAATTGGGGTTGTTGTCTATTGAAGCTCGTATATGGATACGCAAGTTTAATAAATGGCTCCAAATGTTCTTTGTACCGATCGGGCTGGCTCCACTGATTATGACTGATTCCTTTTCCTCTTCTTGGAAGGAATCTCTTACTTCAAAACTCTCTTTTCTTGGATTCTCACCGGCAGCTATTGCTTCACTTGGATATGATAAAGCAAAGTATGCTATTATACAGCGGATAAAGGATATTGATTTTCAAATGCATTTGAATAAGTCAATCTTACATCCTATTAGAGAGACCAGTAGACCTGGCAAATATGCCAGATATTTTGACCACCTGAGCGTTTTGAAGTTTAGAAGAGCATTTATGCTCGCGAGACTCAATATTTTGCCATCATCAGTTCTTGAAGGCAGATATAAAAAGATCTCTTATCAGAATAGATATTGCCCCTGTGGTACTGAAGAAGTCGAAACAATCAACCATGTTCTTTTTCAGTGTTCCTTATATGCGGAAATACGTGCCTTGTATATAATCCCAATAATATTGCAAATACCGGGTAGGCAAGAGGAATTTTATAGCAATTACCTACTTGCAGATTGTAATAAAGATATAACTTTAAAAGTTGCTAAATTCTTTGCAGCTGCTATTACAAACCGTAAAAAATTTCTTAAGCAGATGTAAAGATTATCTTAGTGTGTTAGTGTGATTATTGTAGCTGATGTGGAGTTTTGCTATGATAAATTTGTTTTGACCAACTACGTTGTTGAATTAGTGTTGGGAGGATATGGCCGTAGTATAAATACTGAATCATAAGCTAAATTTATTAAGAAAAGGTTAACCTGCCATTGTGACAGAGAACTTGATTGCATTATGTATGAGATATAGCTGCTGTATTGATATCATAAATGCTTAAACGTAGACTAACTTACCCGTTTCTTATTTGCTTAAGTGCTAGGTTTATTCGAAGGGACTTTTTTTTTTTTTTTTGCTATAATTTAGTCTAATTTATGATTTTATTCAGGTAATGATTATTCTATTGGCTTTATGACCATTACCATGTTTTAACAAGGAGCTATGTGTTATCTAGATGTATTACTGTATTCTACTGTGTTTTACTGTGTTTTTATATATGTGCTTTTATACTGGCCTAATGGCTGTAATAAAATATTTGTTATTTGTTGAAGTTATAGGCATTTTTAATAAATAAATTGCACAGAAAACAATAGATGGGTTTTAAAATGGGAATGGTTATTGGGAGGAGTTAGAAATATACTACTTGATGGGGGAAAATTGCATGAGATAGGGAAACTGTGTAAATAATACATAGATTAGGGGAAATACATTGTGATGTGTGAAAACGTCATAGTGGGAAGAAAATGCAAAGTATAATGACCTAATAATGACAACAAAACAGGTTTGTTTATTTGTTTTTTCATCATATATCTCCAAGACACTCAGGAAATTCTACTCACTCACCTCCACAAGGATGGGAGACTGTGCAGCTTTAGGCAGCCACATGTGAGCAAGATTACTTTTTTAAAAAGAAAAGAAAACATCAATGTTTTATAACAACAAAAAATGCACAACACAAATTTTACACAAAAAAGCAGCAATGATATATGACAAAACAAAATGGTTATTTTATGTGCAGTATTGCTGTTGTGCAACATTTCTGTTTTTTACATTAAAAAAAATAGCAAGGTTGTACAAAAACTACCATTTCTGACAAAATAAAATAGTATTGTTCTGCACTCCCAGACTAAGGGCCAATGCAGACCAGCCATTTGGGGCAGCAGAGAGCCACCCCGGGAAGCAGCAGATTGGGGCTGTGGCAACCCCACACCACTTCTCTGATCCTCCCTTCTGCCAGCCTGAAAAGAGCGGCAAAATGCCGCTCCTTTTAGGGGTGGCAAAAGGCTGCCCTAAGAGCTGGTGCCACGGCTCTTCAGCATCCTTTCAGTACAGTGAGTTTAAACGCTGCACCAGAAGGGCGTCCTGACACCGCATGCCGTGTGTATGGCTGCGCAACATCAGGATGGCATCAGGGTGGGGTTGGGGTGGCTGGCGTGTGGCTGCCCTGCCCCAACTCTACCCCCAGGCTGGCCCTTTGGCCCGGTCTGCAATGGCCCTAAGGCTGCATCTGTCCTGCAAAAATAATCAAGACTGACACCACTTTACTGCTATGGCTCAATGCTATGTAACTTTGGGAACTGTAGTTTTGTGAGACATTTAAACTTCTCTGTCATAGAGTTCTGGTGCCACAACAAACTACAGTTCCTAGAATTTCCTAGCATTAAGCCATGACAATTAAATTCGTGTCAAACTTGATTATTTCTACAGTGCAAATGCAGCCTGAAACACCCTTACATATCAGCAAATATTTTATTTGGGCACTGAGAATGAGAATAATCCAGAGTGGAATCCTCTCTCTTAAAACAAATTGAGTCCACTTTGAACCCTAATTAATCTGTGTGTCTTTTCTAAGGAAGTCTGGAGATTTTCATCCTATGGGAATAAACACATGATAAATGCCAAATTAAGTGTGAAAAACCTGTCATATACCAAACACAATACAACCCCCCTGCCAGCTCACAAGGAATTCAAGAAGCTTCCAGGGTCCTTTCTCCTCTATAGCTGAATCCTAAAAGTAACAGGGTAGTATTATCTCAGAATACCATATCTCCCTGTGCACAGTGTGATGGGTCACAACAGTGTTGATTTATAAGCTAGGGTTTACAGCAGTTAAAATAAGACATCATGATTACAATACACCAAATTTTTATTGTTTTTTTTTTTAAAAAAACCACTTAGCTCATTAAAAGAGGTGTCAAAAGTCTCCCCCCCCACACATACACACACCAAAAAAAAAAAAAATTCCTAAAGGAATGGTCAAAAATACTTTTCAGGACAAAAAAATAACTTTGGAGATATCCAGTGTAAACATTTTAGTTCTGCTCACTACCATGAAACCTAGTTTAAAATCTTTGGTCTTCCAAAAGAGACTTTTTTGTCTACTTCCCTAGAATGCTGTATAATATCACTAGCTTATGTCATGTTGTATTGCCTTGCATTTGTGCTATTAAGTCAGGACGACATGGTATAACAGGCAAAGTGAAGTGACAAGAAGTAATTCTGTGTGACATGAAGTGTAGCTGAAGAGGTGTCAAGATGAAGATAGGGCATTGAGGCTATTTTGCCCCCACTCTTTTTAGTATTCTCAAAACTTGCCAGAGAAAGATAATTTGGGTGTACAGATGCAAAGTATCTTTGTAGGGCTCTTCTTGCTATAATAAATGCTACAGATTAAGCAGAGGCATCTAATCCTTTGCATAACTATAGCTCACAATTTGTAAATAGGCTGTGACATTTCAGTTTCAAAACAAAAATAGACAACTTAAAAACAAGATTTTTTTTCTTTTAAAGCTCATACTACAGGTTTACTTCCTGTGTATATTTAGTTCTTATTCCTTATTCCGCCCTCTCCCATTTTGGATGCTGCCGCTACTTTGGTTTGCCTTTATATTATTGTTGTTGTTATGATGTTGTTTTAATCTACAATGTTTTAATAGCCAAGTGGTTTAATAATTTTTTAAAGGGTGGGTGGGTTTGGTGTTCTGGGAGTATATATTGTATGGAACTTTAATTGTTGCTAGCTGCTCTGATTGTTGACAGAGGAGCAGGGTATAAATTATTATTATTATTATTATTATTATTATTATTATTATTATTATTATTAGGGGATACAGAATAATAGCCGTTTATAGCCCTTTATGGAATTTTGTATTGTATTGTTTTTGTATGTATGTATCAGAATGTTAAGAGGAGGGAATATGATTCTGGAGCAGATGTTAAATACCATCTTTCAGTATGTGGGAACATGATGACATTTTTGTTTGAAATCAAATTTAAATGTGAAACACTGGAGAACAAGAGAAGAGAAGAGAACGAAGGAGGGAGACTGATACAGTGACTCATTTCAGATTTATCAAATGAGAGTTTTTATTTATTTGCATTCTAAGAACATATTTTATTTACATCTTATTTAGGAAAGAGGTTAAGATTTACTAAACCACTGCCTTTTAGAACATTAGATGTTTTAATCCTTACAGAAAATTGTACTAAGGAAAATGTATGAAGTGCTCTGGGAAACCAGTAAAAATTCCCTTCAAAAGCATGCAGTGAATTTTCCACTTGCTGCTTGTAAGACTATAAGCAAACACCAAGCTGAAAGGAAAGACTTCAGGGCAAGTTTGACCAATAAAATGTGGCTGGGAAGCAGAAGAGAAAGAGAGAGAGAGAGAGATGTGATACTGTTTGAACATTCTGTTTAAAGGTCTGGTCATGTTTAAGTTTTTAATCCAGTTAGAAACAACTGACCTTCCTTAAATGAAAAGCTGTTCATCTGGAGGATGCCATTACTGTGCCAGACTGCTCAGCTGGCTAATATCAAGCTGAGGATTGGCTGACAGCTGGTATAGAAAATTGCCTCTCTCTTTCTCTTTTGCTCTTTCTCTTCTCCTCCCCTTTGTTGTCCCTGTGTACTCTCTTGCCTGTTGCTATCAAATACCTCTGCTTAATGCTCTTCTGGCTTGGCTCTGCTTTGCATTCTAAGCTGCCTGCTTGCCTCAGATATCGCTTCAAGCCATGCATTCTTCTTAGCCTCAGTATATGTTATGAGCTGACTTTTGGAAAGGCAGGACTGGTTTTGATGCTCATAATATCAGTAGCAGCAAAACCACAATGTATCGGAAACACTAAGGGCCAAGTCTCTCATTCACAAATGATTCACCTAGGGCCTAAGCAGACGGGCGGCACGGGGCTGCCCCGGGAAGCTGCGGATCAGGGCCGAGGCATCCACATTCCTCGGCCCCGTGGCACAGCTTCACCACCCCAGGAAGGAGTGCTAAAATAGCGCTCCTTCCACAAATCGCTGAAGGTGCACTGCAAAAGGCTGCCGGTGCACCTTCGGCGCATTTTCCGCCACAGCATGTGTGAACGCTGCAATGGATAGGCATCCTTGGAGCGCCGGACGTGCGGAAGGTCCGGCACTCTGACGATGTCTTCGGGAAGGGGTTGGGGTACCCAGCGTGCGGCTGCCCCTCCCCTTCCTTGCCCTGAAGACAGCGCTTTGTGCCGTCTGCTTCCCCCCTAGTTAGGGGGGATCTTTGTTTACTCTGTCATTCTGTTAATCTCTACACCTCATTTGGTATCCATTGCCAGCAGTCACCAGGAAAGTGAACCAAAGGCCTCAGGACTCATGAAATGGAGAACATGCCTCTGTGTGAAAATCTATCAGTTATGTATTCAGCATATTTTCCCAAATCCCATCTATATTCTTGTGCATAACTTCCAAATATTGACAAGTTTATCCATGTACATTAATACTAATACTAACCCTAATATATTATTATTGATCACTGATATTTTACATTGTCTGTTTAGTTACAATGCATAACTAATAATGTTTCCTCAACTACCCCAGCACATCTTAAAAAAACAGTAGCTGGATCAGCTGAAGGAGATTCATTCAACTTCCTATCACTGTACACATATAACATTTCCATCTGAAACAGGTGTGGTCCCCCACATCATCTCTTTGGAGACTGAGGGATCAAGGATCTTGGCCACTTGTCATGTAATTTTGCTTCTGTCTGATGACTCATTACCAATGTCTGAGCACCAGAGTGCTCAATTCATTATGGTGGTTAGACCAGACATACAAAACTAACATCAACACTCCATATAAACATTCTTAAGTATTGGAATCTCAGGATATTTTCGTGGGAAATAACAGGATAATAATAATAATAATAAAAATAAAATTTATTTATATCCCGCCCTTTGGAGGCCCAATCAGGGTGGCTTACAGCAATAAAAACAATACAATAATCCAATCCAACCCCCCCCCCCTTAAAACAGTATTAAATCTACAGAATTTAAAATCCACAATCAACAAAACAATTAAAACCCAATAATAAAACCCACGGCAGTAATCCTCGCCATCCTTAGATGGGGCCACGTAAGGATCACTGGGGTGGGAGTGCCTGAGGCCGGGATGATTTAATCTGGAAAGGCCTGCTGGAAGAGATCCGTCTTGACAGCCCTCTTGAAGCTGTCTAACGATGTCAACAGACGGATCCCATCCGGCAGGTCGTTCCAGAGTCTAGGGGCGGCAACTGAGAAAGCCCTCTGGGAGGTAGCTGCAAGCCTAGATTTTTGAGACTGCAGTAAATTCCTCCCAGAGGACCGGAGAGCGCGGGGAGGACTGTATGGGAGAAGGCGGTCTCTGAGATAGCTTGGACCCAAGCCATTTAGGGCTTTAAAGGTGATAACCAACACCTTGTACTGAGCCCGGAAGCTGATAGGGAGCCAGTGGAGGGACCTTAAAATAGGAGTAATATGGTCCCTCCTAGATGTTCCCGAAAGCAACCTGGCTGCCATATTTTGCACCAGGTGTAATTTCCGAACTAAGCACAAGGGTAGCCCCATGTAGAGCGCATTACAGAAGTCAAGGCATGAGGTTATCAGCGCGTGCACAACGGTCTCGAGATCCCTTACTTCCAGAAAAGGGCGCAGCTGGCGTATCAGCCGAAGCTGATAACAGGTGCTCCTGACCGTCGCATTTACCTGATTTGTCATCAGGAGCGACGAATCAAGGAGCACCCCCAGACTGCGAACACAGTCACTGGAGGAGAGTGTGACCCCATCCAGGACTGGAGGTTACAACCCAATTCTTGGTTTCGGGGCCGCTACCATGAGCACCTCCGTCTTGTCTGGAATCAGTTTCAATCTGTTTTTCCCCATCCAGCCCAGGATGTTTGGTATGCTTTTAGGTCATTTAATAATAAAACCATAGGTTGAAAAGGACCTCAAGGACCATCTAGTCTGACGCCTGCTATGTAGAACACACTGTAAACAGTACATCCAAGAGATTGCCATCCAACCTCTGTCTAAAGACTTCCAAACAAGAAGAATCCACCATCCTCTGTGGTAGTCTACTCCACGATGGAACAGCTCTTACTGAATGGAAGTTCTTCCTAAAGTGTGGATAACATCTCCTTTTTTGCAATTTCAATCCATTTCTTTATATTCCTATTTCTGGAGCAGCTGAAAATCAGTTTGCTCCATCTTCAATGTGTGCGTGTGTGTGTGCACATGCACACACATACCTTCAAGTCACCTGGTGACATAGTGATCCCATGAATTACAGAGTAATGGCATTCTCAGAAGTGGAGTTAATCTTTTTCTTTTCTAGTTAGTCATCATGTTCTCACATAATTTTTCATAACTCAGTCTAGATTGTACCCAAAGTAAAGAGGACCGGTTGGGGGGGGGGACTGGCAAGGATCCATTTCCAGCCCTTTCAGTGTTGTTACCTGAATGAGGAAACCCAAATGTGGACGGAACTGAGGGGAGTGACAGTCTCCATAACCATGTGATTGCAACTGGAAAAACCTAGAGAAAAACATCCATTCTCTGATTAAATACTATTATAAGAATGTTGCTGCAGGATATATTTTTCTTTTACTGTCCTGGCTCAGTGCTAAGGAATCATGGGAACTGTAGTTTATTGTGGCACCAGAGCTGTCTGGCAGAGAAGACTCAATGTCCCAGAAAAAAATACAGTTCCCATGATTCCCAGCACTGAGCCAGGACAGTTAAAGTGGCCTCAAGTTGCACTATTTCTGGCAGTCTGTAAAGGCTCTAAGGGCCTCGCCAGACGACTAATAGAGTCGTCTTCCGGGCAGGGAAGAGGAGGGGCAGCCGCACGAGCGGCGCCCCTTCCTCTTCCTGAGGTCGCCCTTGGAGTCGCCGGCCCTCCGCATGGCCGGCGCTCTGAGGATGACCTCACGCCACGGCGACCGGACGCGCCACGGCCTTTGAGTCAGGGAAAGTGCGCCCGCCGCTTTTAGGGTGCACTTTCCCTGAAATCTAAAAGGAGCGCCAATTTGGTGCTCCTTTTAGAGTCGCCGACGGTGCGCCGCGGTGCGGCTGCCACGGTCCAGCGGCGCTCCGTCCCGCGGCGCACAGGAAGCTCCCGTCTGCTTTCCCCCTAAGTCCTTAGAGGGAACAATGGGCCTAAGCAGACTGCCAGAAATAGTGCACATTAAATTGAGGCACTGCCCTGGCTCAGTGCTAGGGAATCATGGGAACTGTAATTTATTGTGGCACCAGAGCTGTCTGACAGAGAAGGCTCAATGTCCCAGAAAGAAATACAATTCTCATGATTCCCTAGCACTGAGCCAGGGCAGTACCTCAATTTAATGTGCATTATTTCTGGCAGTCTGCTTAGGCCCAATATCACCCATAAGTGGGACAAGTCCCTAGAGTTATATTTTCCTGCAGAATCTATAAAGTAGATCTACAATAGATAATGTATATAGATATTGTATTACATTGACCTCTAAAGTTGTAAATACCGGAGTCAAATGTCTGCTGTTCACGATGTAGTTTTCTGTTCTGTTGTTGTTTAATTCCAAGCATACACACACACATACACACACACCTACCTCACATCTGGATAAAAGGCAGAGTCATGGAGGGAGGGTATGCCTTTGATACCCTCCATGAATGAGGCCAGGGGATTTTAAAAATAAGCATGGCCCAATGGGCCAAGCTTAGGCACGTGATGAGGGGTGGAGCTCAGGTATATTAAGCTGAGCTGCCCCCCATCCTGCTTCTTTTCATACTTTGAAGTAAACTTGTTAACTTTTGCCTTTTGTTAGATTTCAGATTATGTTATGGTAGATTCCATGTCCTCATCTATAGCCATAGTATAATTTATTGGGCAGCTCACCAGGCACAAACCAACCATTTAGGTTCCCACCTCAGTCTTAGTGACATCGCCACAGTCAAATGGTTGGGCAGACAAGGCCTGCAGTGGAGTGGGCTATTCAAGTTGCTGTTTGAGAAGCATGTCAGCCCTCAACCTTAAGTGCTGTGGTACACCTTGGTGGTAATGATCTGGGCTTGATGAAGGGCAGCACCCTGTTGGCAAAAAAGAAATGATTTTGAAACTATACACCACACATGGCCCAGTATGTATATAATCTGGTCTGATATTTTGCCCCGACAGGTGTGAAGAGGTGGTGGTAATCCACGTAAATTGGATGTCACCAGAAAAGGAGCTAATAGAGAAATACAAAATTCATTATTGAAGAAGTCTGGGTTTGTAATTAACCACCCTTTAATTCTATTCCGACAGCCCAAACTTTATAGGTCAGATGGTATCTACCTTTCAGATGAGGACAATTTGTTTTTGTTTATTTTATTAAATAAAAAAATTATTAATTAAAATCAACATTAGACAACATACATGCTAATTATTCTTTCAATAAAGGTTACCTACACCAACGTACTTAAATACTTCCTTAGGCAGCGATTCTAGGTTATACAGAGAAGAAAGGTAAGGAATATTTACATAAATATGCCAGCCTATACTTATACACTCATATGTGTATATATTACAGGTTCTTGTTTTATAGAGCAATACAGACCAGAATCCATTCATAAAAATATTATACATCAGAATAATATCATAAACTTGGTTTATCCTCTATATTCCTTCCTCGTTTCACTCTATCAAGGCAATTTGATATCGTTGAGGGATTTTCAAAATGGATAGAAAGCTATTTTGAATGACCTGGTGGGGGAAAGGGACTAAGCAGATGCTTGTCCCTTATTGGTGACCCATATGGGGGATAAAGAACTATTTGGTGCATACCAGTGACACCCCCTGTTGGTGGAAGGTTATGCTCTGGAACAGCTTAGACAGGTCAAGGGACCTGGGTGTTGTGAAAGAACCTGCCTTTGGGGTGGACATGGGGCTTTTGTTCAACCTTACAAACTTGAGGGAGTTTGGGGGAGAGTGCCTTATGTTTACCTCCTTAGGACTGGCTGAGGATACAATTTGAATAATCGCATTTACCTCAGGGTCCGGTGTTCGCGCCCAAAGGGAAGGCTGAAGAGGCCATCTGGCATTGACACCTGGCTTCAGCTGGACCTGTACCAGGCTTTTCACTTTAGTTGATTACTTGCAACTGTGTTGAGGTTTAAGTCTTGACATTAAAGAATTTAGCATTAAATAGGTTATAAGTAAAATAAATGGCCCTTTATTCATCTAATTTACGTGTCTGGTCTCTTTATTTCAGGGTTGGGTATCAAACACAAACACTAGTCAGTAACATTTGTCCCAACCAGTGGAACACACAAGGATGGAAAAAGTTCCATGCTATTTTAGGTAAACAATGAAGCAGAATTAATATTTTGGGAAAATTTTAATTTCGTATGTTGGGAGCATTGGGATTCACTGATGTCAAGCAAACACCAAGAGACAGGGAGGGAGAATACAAGATAAATGTGCTTGAGTTAAATCACTGTACTTTCATTTCAACTTGGCTGGAACCTTGTTACTTAGTCCCAAAAAGAATAGGCCAGTTGAATCAATTGCTGAAAATGAGTCAACATGTTCGTAAATCCAGTTAATTCAATATTTGTATTTTTGTCAGCACTAACAAGGCACTTGTGTTTCTGTCTTGAGACAGTTGTGGTTTGAACATTGAAAAACAGGATCCAAATCCCTGCTCAGTCAGGGAAATGCTCTGGATGACCTTGGGCTAGTCATACTCTCTCAGAGGATGTCTACACTGGCCACATATTCTGGGGGAAGTCCAGAACATTATGCCCCAGACTATCCCCAGACTGACCATGACAATGACCTCATTCAATGGGCAAATCTGGGGTGATGCTGTGTTATTGTGCACATGGGCCAGCCAGGCCAATACCACACTGACCCTGTTGACCCATTCACCTCTGTGCTGCCACCACCACTGCTGCTTCCTTGTCAGCAGGTGCTCCATGTGAAGTCTGCCTGGTGTGCTGCTGCTTTTGCTGACCCCTTCCTTGTTCATCACATATCTGGGCACCTGTTTCTGTCTTCAGTAGATGTGGCAGTGCATGAGATATGGTTTACAGAGAGCTCCTGTCCATGTGGAGGTGGTGGAGACAGCTCCAAAAACATGCCACCCCTTTCCCTGTGCTGCTCAAAACAGGGAAGGGGAATGGTGTGACTATTGACATTTGAGCAATAGATCAGGCTGACCCAGCTGTCCACATGCCAAAAGATCCTAAGGCCATTCTGAGGTTTCTGAGAACCACCAGGCTTTCCCTCAAGTTTGCTCAGTTTAAAGTCAGCTTAGGAGCCAGAACCCAGAACCATTGTATCTTCCTGGAATTAGCTAGCACCCACTTGGGGTGACTTCACCATTTTCCCCCAGTGTAGGCAAGTCCTCAGCCTCAGAGGCAAACTCCCTCTGAACAAATCTTGCAAAAACAACAACCAAACACCCTGATAGTTTTGCCTTAGGGTCACCATATCAGAAACAACTTAAAGGCAAAGAACAATAACAGTCTCCCCCCCCCCCCCCATTCTGGCTATATTGAGTAGATCATGCTTGATTTTTGTGCATACATTCTTTAGATATGAGAAATGTTTGTATCCTGAAATTCACTGCAATTTTCAGTGTGGTCAGAATTGTCTCATAACTTAAACTGTATAAGTATTTTCATCTTAGTGGAAGAGTTTTTAAAAAATACTACCCAAGATGTTGCTATAGCATAGTCAAACAGGAAAGAGAGTAAGGGGCTAGACAGACCACCCTGAAACAGTGACTCTGTGCCACCCCTGGGAGCACTGGTTTGGGGCCACAGCAACTGCATGCTGTGGCCCTAATCCAGCACTTTGCCAGCCCACAAAGGGCTGGCAAATGCCACTTTTCTAAAGTGGTGAAAAGTCGCCTTTCCCATGGCGGTGGCATTTTTTTCTTCATTTTTGCAGCACAGTGTGTCTAAACACTCCATCACAGAAGTGCCCTGATGCTGCCTGCTGTCTAGGTGGGTGGGTGGCTTCCCAGCAGCTTGAGGGCACAGTCGGCCACAGCCCCTGCCACAGCCCCACTTTGCCCTGAGGCTGATATTTATCTCCCATTTGTTTAGGGATAAATTTTATTCACAATGCAATTATTAAAGTAAACACATTTGCATCCTTAATCTTAAGGTTCAGATATAGTTGAATGTAATTTGGTGGGTGCTAGAAAGTAGAATGTGTAATCAATATTAAAATCAGTGTATTAAAGTTTAGAAAACAAGGGAGTTTAGATTTAAAGTGGAGATTTGTATTGTTGGAAGAACATGATCGGTATGAGCATATAACTAACTCATTTTTCTTTGAAGTTGCTGTTGTTTTCTTTTAAATTTTTGTAATTTAGAAAGAACATTGATGATTTACTAGGGTGTTTTTCCAAAACATTTTTTTATAATTAGATATTTATACACAGTGATTTCTGTATCTTCTGGGCTTTAATTAGTTGTTCAGCTTCTATGAGAGTTTTTAAATAAGATTTTGAATTCATTTGCTGGAACGTCTATTAGAAGTGACTTTGTAATTAATTGTCTATCAGGGAAAAAAGATGGATGAATAAAGAATGAGAAAACACTGCCTGCTTATTAGTGTTTTCTCAATGTGCTACATATTTTATGATGATATCAAAATATTCTGACTGATTCCTCTATTGGCCAAAACAAAAATTAAACAGAAACATGACAATGTTTTGTGGTTACATTGTGAGAATCTGTTTAACAGACAATTAAGACAACTTTAGAAAACATTTCTCAGACATATCGTTTTCAGTGATCTAGGAGGAAATATGCATACATCAATAATGATCTGCAGCATATCAGATCAATATACTACTTGTAGTACAACCCTAAGTGGATGTGTCTTGAACATTTTTTAATGTTACCTGAAGATCAGGCACTTATTTCTAACTACAACCTTGTAAAAAAAAAAAACTTTCTTTTATAATAATTTTCTGCTTATACTTTACAATAAATTTTCAAAATTTGGATCACCATCTCTCATATTTTTCGTATCATATACTATGTCCCTCATGTACAGCCCCCTCAGCTGAGCAGGAGGACAAAAGAAGACCACCAGAGAGACAAGGGGACTGAGAAAGGCACCATCTGAAACCAGTCTCCACCTCCTCAGTTGAGCAGGAGGACAAAGAGGACCACCAGAGAGGAATAAAAAGATGTTGGATGCAATACACAGATGAATTATACAAAAGAGAAGACAAAATGAAGGACATATAGAATGAAGAGGCATATGAAGATGAACCCCAAATTCTAAAAAGTGAGGTGGAAACTACAATGAGTAACAGCAAAAAACAAATCACCAGGAACAGATTATATTCCAGTTGAACTACTGCAATCAACACTGACAGAGTCAACTCTAGTGCTAACCAACATATGCCAACAGATATGGAAAACAAAACACTGAGTAACAGATTGGAAACAATCAACATACATCCCTATACAAAAAGGGAGACACAAGGGACTGCAGCAACTATATAACCATAGCACTGATCTCCCATGTAAGCAAAGTCATGCTCAAAATTCTGCAACATAGACTCCAACCATACATGGAGAGAGAAATCCCAGAGGTCCAAATGGGATTTAGGAAAGGAATAGACATGAGGGACCACACTGCAAACATACAACACCTAATGGAGTGCACCAGGGAATTCCAAAAGAAAATCAGCATGTATTTTATAGGCTATAGCAAGCCTTGGACTGCATAGATCATGAAAGGCTATGGAATGCCCTTAAAGACATGGGAGTGCCAACATATCTGACAGTCCCGATGAGGAATCTGTACTCGGGACAAGAGGCTACTGTCAGGACTGAACATAGTGAAACAGAATGGTTCCCAATTGGCAAAGGAGTCAGACAAGGCTGCATCCTATCACCCTACCTATTCTACTTATATGCAGAAGATATTGTAAGGAAAGCAGGCTTGGACATGGAAGAGGGAGTAGTAAAAATAGGAGGAAGGAATATCAACAATCTAAGATATGCAGATGACACCATAGTACTTGCAGAAAGCCTCACAGACTTGGAACACCTACTCAGAAAGATCAAAGAAGAAAGTGCTAAGGCAGGCTTAATGCTGGACCTAAAGATCTGGGATCAGACATTGATAGATCTGGGGACTGCAGTCAGGAAATCAGAAGAAGACTAAGAATGGGGAGGGTGGCTATGAAAGAACTAGAAAAGATATTAAAATGCAAAGATATACAACTCAGAACAAACGTTAGAATCATACAAGCCATCGTATTCCCTATTACCATATTTGTATGTGAGAGCTGGACAGTTAAGAAAGATGATAGGAAGAAAATCCTGTTTGAGATGTGGTGCTGGAGAAAAGTGCTCAGGATCCCATGGACAGCCAAAAGGACAAACAAATGGGGCCTAGACCAGATCAAGCCGAAAACCTCCCTGGAAGCCAAGATGACCAAATTGAGGTTGTCATACTTTGCACACATCATGAAAAGGGAGGACTCTTTGGAAAAAATAATAATGCTGGGAAAGTTAGAGGGAAGTAGGAGGAGAGAAAGGCCACATGCCAGATGGATGGAATCTGTTAAGGAGGTCATAGGTATGAGGATGCAGGAATTAAGCAGAGCAGTGGAGGACAGAGGGTCTTAGAGATGTCTCATCCATTGGGCTGCCATGAGTCGAGATCGACTCAAGGGTAGTTAACAGCAACAACCACACACAGTCAGTGTACTTTGAGGAGCTGGCTGGGCCTGTCCTGGCTTGTGCAGGTTGTGTAGAATACTAGGAACAATGGGAAGTAATCTCTTTTCTCAGGATAACTTATCCACCATTCCCACTGGGAAATTCATGGTTTACTTCTGAGGATTATCAAAATGCTACATGACACAGCTTAAAATTACAACCTATAATGAACCTAATGTACCTTTGTTCCATTTTCAGAAAAGTTTGACCTTGTGTCAAATTGGAAGTACTTGGAGAGAATTTCTTCAATATTGGGGGAGGTTTTTTTAGTCGTGTTATTTATTTATTCAAATAACTTAGATTTTCAAGGTGGACAAATTGTAATGTAAACAAGCCAATTTATGTCTTATCCCTGTTAATTTGGCCCATACTCAGCCATAAGTTTTTTCTATTTCATTTCTGAATTCTAAACATTTTTAAAATGTGCACATACTAAATCATGTTGTGTTAAAGAATACATTAATATTCTTTTTTAAAAAAATCTCTAAAGAAACATCCATCTAATTTTCATCATGTCTATTTTATTCTATATTTTTCATGATAAACTGTACTTGGTTGTTGTTGCTGTTATTATTTTAGTCTTCAACCTTGACAACTTACTTCTGGCCCTTTCTTTGAATTTCTGTAACTAGGACTGTTCACATATTTTTAACTGAGTAATTTTTACAACTTAGTTCCTTATCTATTTCTTGAATTAGTTTGTCCAATCTTTCTTTGATTTCTTTCTTGTAATCTATAACTGTAGCACAATTTTCTGTCCCTTTACTTTATCAATCATTCTGCTTTCACCGCCTCTACATCCATTTATCAAAATGGACTTTATAGCCCCAGACACAAAGTCTCTCTGTGTTATTCATTCACATTCTTATCCATTTTTGCCTTTATCTTTTCTGTAGGGATATTAAAATTTTCCCACTAGGAAGTTGATGTTCCATTTATCATGACATTCCTAAGATGAATTGTACAGCCACTTCTTTACCCATACAGCTAACACTTTCTTAGGCAGGGATCAATAGAGAGCAAACACCAATCATCTTAATATAGAGATACATTGTATAAATATATGATGCCCATATATCATACCAATATATACATCACTCACTAATTCATCAGCAGTATTTAGAGAGATCTTGTACCACCTTTAAGACACAAGATCTTTCCACATACTGATTTTATAGACTAACATGGCTATATCTTTTAAATCAGCAATTTGTTTATCAGCTTATCCATCAGTCCTTAATTAAAAAAAGAAAGCTGCAGGAATAAAGAAGGCAATTCATTAAGTTTTATTTTAAAAAACAAACAGTAGTAATTAGTAATTCATGAAGATAGTAGTTAATTAGACTCATTAGTATATGTAATTAGTCACAGACCCAAATTATATAATAATTACTAAACATTCATATTATGATGGAACAAAGATAACTTTGCGGAGAGGAGAGAGTTACTAAAAATAACGAGGAAGTCCTAAATAATCTGATTTTAAATCACATTAGAGGAGACAGATTGCTTTTAAAAAAGGGGGAACCCCCAAAATCTCAGGTGCTTCATTAGTAAAATAAATGTATTAAAATCACACTTGAGCAGAAAATTCGGAAATCAGTTTTTTTTAAAAATGGTTGGTTATTTTTTAATTTGTTGTTATAATCACAAGTTCAGAGAACCAAAAGGAAGGAAGCTTAGTGGAACAACTGGAACAAACACACTTTTTTTAAACAAGTCCCCATAATCAGAGCAAGATAACAATATTGTCTTTTGGAAAATGCACATTCAGAAAAAAACAATATCTAATAGAATTCTGGTTAAGTTTCATTTCAATAACAGTCTTTCTCAAGGACAAAAATTAGAAATCTAAATATACAAAACTGTAGGCTGGTACAAATTATTATCTCAGTTTATGTATGTATGTATACACAGTTTGTGTATGTGTGTTTCAGAATGAGACTCAAGGGAGATCACTATAATATTAAATTTATTGCTTTTTTCTGACTTATCACAACCCTAAGGTAAACCTATCATGGGGTTTTCTTAGCAAGTCTCTTCAGAGGGGAGATTGTCATTGCTATCCCCTGAGGCTGAGAGGGTACAATATTGAATACAAACTACAATTAAAGCAGAATATAATAGTAAATATTTGTCTGCCATTGGAAAGATAAGAAAGAGGTAGCATATTTTCCTTTGGCAGGGAGTTCCAGAGTCTGGAAACAGTCACTCAGAAAACTCTCACCTATTTAATCCCAAAATATTTATTTTAAATTGTATTTTAATATTTTTGAGCCAGGAATTGTTTCAGAAGTGAAGCATTAGAGAAGCGAGGAGTATCTAAATTCTGCTCCACACATTTGGCCAGAATTTTGGAATTTTGGAAGACAAACATTTCCAAAGATGTAATTCCTCCAATCCTTTGAGATACTGAATAAGATTAATGATGTACAAATCAAATATAATCCACCTTTGGACTTCCGAGATGGAATGGTGGACCGATGTGTTCGAAACAGTCTCTCTGGAGGAACCATCTAGCTGAAGGCAGAAGGCGGCTATTTGAGTCAATTTTAATAGCCAAAATGTTTGTTCCTTTGGTAAAAGGGATTTGGAGGGCAACCTTGGCAGGCTGTGACAGAAAAGTTTAAAGTTTAAAGACAGAAGGTCAAAGACCAAAGGGTGGAGAAGACCTAGACGCAGTGGCAACCAAGGACCCACATCCACCTTTAAGCTCTCCCTCTTTGAGGGGTAGAGGAATGCCACCAACTTTTTATATTTGTGAACCTGTTTTGTTATTGACGTGGCAGAACACTGAACCAAGCCTGGTAAGGCACTTTTCCCTAATACAAAGCTAATGTAAATGGGAACAGGGTAAGAGAGTGCCATGAAATACTAACGGGGGGGGGGGGAGAGGAAGATAAGAGGCAAGACATAGAAGTAATGATATGATTTGAAGTGACGATTGAACAACTATTAGTAGATTAATGCAGTAATAGAGTGGAAAAAGTGGAATAAGCCAAAATATTGACTTACATGAAAGGAAACCCATAAGAAGTGTGATAGCTTCCCTTTCCCTGCACGTGCTCCCTGGGAGAAGAGGAGGAGCTGAGTGGAGAGGAGAGTCAAAGAGACCAATCAGAATTGTTGATAAAGAAGGAAAGAGGAAGTAACAAAGAACTCTGGGAACTGAAGTTGGAGATAAGAGGAAGTGACCAAAGTGGAAAGCTATGGGAATAGAAAAAGTTACTGAGAATCATGGGAGTTGAAGTCCTCTAATATTTAAAGTGATAGTAATAATAGCAGAGAGTAAAGCTGGTGTTGCTTTGCCATCAAGCAAATATAAGAATAAAAAGACAAAAAAAAAGTTGGAGAGAGACGACATGATTGGGAACTGACTTGGGAAAGTAGAAAGAAGACCCCAGTGGCATAATTGGACTGTTTTTGAGAGCAGCTTTGAAGAAATATTGGTGAGGACAAGAAAACAATCTGGACTGTGGAAAAAGGAAGACTGATAATAACAGAAAGGGTACTGCGCTTTAATTTCTGAATTTGTAAAAATAATTATGGACATGGCTAAAAGGTATTGAACAGAGCGGAAGAGGCTGGATTTAATCTTTCTAAAGTGGTGAATGTTCAGTAGAAGAGAGGGGAGCAAATGAGATAGAGGAAGAATTTAATTACCCCTCCCAGACAATAAAAAAAAAAGATAAGGTGCACAATAACTGGGACACCAATCTTTATGCATTAAGATTGGTGGTAGAGACAAGACATAAAGCATATTAGAAGCAAAAAGAAGGAAAAAAGGAATAATTTGTGCATTTATAATAATATCTCACTAGCCTGTATTACTGTGCAATAATAGTGACATTGGGAGTAGAAGGAAGGGTTAAAAGATCATTTCAGTTTGAGAATATAGTAGAATATAAGTGTAGCAATTAATTATATGAGGAAAATTTGAATAATTTAAGTGTATTATTTGTATTGAAATATTAACGCTGTTTTACAGTGTATTGGGTCATTAATATTATAAACACAGAGTGAAGTTTAGCAGTAATGGCAACAACAAAAATTACCAGGTTGCAGATGCAAGCGCAGGACCAAGCACAGGCAAATCGAAGACCATCAATTGTGTAGGTTAAGGTACCAGAACTAAACATGTCATTTCTGGAAGAAATAAGGATAATCAGATTGGATTTGAGTAAAGAGATTCGAGATTTAAGACAGGAAATGATAGAGCTAAAAACAGAATTTAAAAATGAACTGAGGGAGGACCTTAAAGGAGTATCAGGAGCAATAGATAGAATGTCAAAAGAAATGAATAAAATTAAAAATAAAATGGAGAAAATTGAAGTCAAACATGAGAATTTTGAAGAAAATTTGATGGAAATAAAATGTTTAGTAGAAGAGAATGTAATGAGAGATGTGAGGGTAAGAGAAATATCTTTAAAAATAAGTGGAATTCCTGAAGAAGAGGGAGAAGATATATGGCATAAAATGATGCAGATATTGAGTGAGTATTTAACCAAAGAACCTGAACAATGTGAGAAGGAGGGGGATAATTTATGTCGATTAAACTCTTATGTAGCAAATAAATAAATAAATAAAATGCCAAGAGATGTTGTAGTTTTCTTTGTCAGAAAACAATTTAAAGATACCATTTGGCATAGACATAAGACCATGCCAATGAGATTTGAAGGTAAGGAACTACAACTTTTTAAGGACATCCATCCAGCAGTGATAAAGAAAAGGAAAGAATATAGCTTCTTAATAACAGCACATAGAGAGAGAGAATTTAACTATAGATGGAAAATGCCAGAGGGACTAATATTTTGGTTCCGAAGGAGGAGGACAGAAGTAAGATCTACTCACGAAGTGAATGAATTTTGGAAGCATCTGAGGAAAGAGAACAGGAAAGAAACTAATAAAGAAAGGATACAAAGAGAAGAAATAGACAAGAAAGAAGAAAGTGAGAGGGAAGTGAGGCAAAAAGATAAGGGAGGAAAGGAAAAACATCAAGACAGAAACACAGATAGTGGAGATAGAAGGGGAAAAAATATTCAACAAAAGAAATAGGTGAAGAGAACTGAAGTAGATAAGGGAGACCTTAATCTATCACAAGAAGAAGGAGAGGGAGAGGGAGACTCCGAAATAGAAGACAAATTAGTAGAAGAATTAACCTCAGATCAAATTGAGAAAGAGATAGAGGGAGTATAGAGGAAGTTTAAGACAAAAATAGAACAAAGATAAATAAATATAGGATGGAAATGCTGAAAATAGCAACATGGAATGTAAAAGGTTTAAAAACTTTAAATGGACGAGATAACAGAGGTAAGATATTCCATTATATAAAGAAACAGAACTATGAAGTGGTTTGTCTACAAGAAACTAGAATAAAGAAAGCAGATATAAATCTTTTAGAGAAGTCTAAATGGGGTAAGGTATATGTCTCAGTGGCTAAAAATAAAAAAAAAGGAGTGGTGTTATATATTAACTCTAAATATGAAGCAACGGAAGTGATGAATGACAATCAAGGACACTATGTTGGTGTACAAATCATGCTGAATGGGAAAATAACCCTATTGTTTGGACTGTATGGACCTTTGGAGAAAAAAGGAAATTTTTATAAACGTCTGTTAAATAAAATAGAAAAGATATAATTTGACACATGTGTGCTAATGAGGGACTGGAATGGTGTTGTGGATCCCCTGTTGGATAGACTTTCAAGGAAGAAAATAAGATGTAACCAGGATAAATTGCCTAAAGAGTGTTTTGATCTAATAGAGCATATAGGAATAAGAGATATCTGGAGAGAGAGAAGAGGAAAAGAGCGGGACTACACTTTTTTTTCAGACAGACACCAATCATGGGCCAGAATGGACATGATTTTGGCGTCATCTCATACAATCTCTAAGGTAGTAAATATAGAAATAAAACCTAGAATATTATCAGATCATAATCTGGTTGAAGTAACATTTGGCCTGAGAAAAAAAGAGTTTAATTGGAGACTAAAACCGGAAATATTAAACAATGACAAAATAGATAAAGAGG
This sequence comes from Phrynosoma blainvillii, assembly GCA_026167975.1. Classification (NCBI taxonomy): domain Eukaryota; kingdom Metazoa; phylum Chordata; class Lepidosauria; order Squamata; family Phrynosomatidae; genus Phrynosoma; species Phrynosoma blainvillii. The sequence continues at coordinate 194,020,262 of JANUYF010000003.1, read as the reverse complement.
TGAAGATCTGTTTAGAAAACTATTTTAAGGAAAACACAAATAAAGATACAAACTTAAATGTAATTTGGGAGGCAGCGAAGGCAGTGATTAGAGGATTTTTTTTAAAAAAAATAGTGAAATTAAAAAAACAGAGGGAACAGAAATTGAAAGAATTACAAAAAAGTTTAGCTGAAAAGGAAACAAATTGAAACAGGCACCTAATAAGAAAAATTTGCTAGCTGAGATAAAGCTAATACAGAACCAGATCTCCTTATATTTAATGGAAGATTTACAAAAGAAAATTCATTATCTAAGACAAAAGAAATTTGAAGGGGCTAACAAACCTGGAAAATGGTTAGCTTACCAAATGAGGAAGGAAAAGACAAAAATAAAATAAAATAAAATAACATGCTTGAAAGAGAAAGATAAAAAATGCACAGATCAAGATAAGCTGAAATAAATAATTCATGAGTTCTATCACCAACTATATATAAAAAAAAGATAAAATATAAGAAGAGAGCATAAGAGAGTATTTAGATGAAATCATAATAGAACCTTTTAGTGAGGAACAAAAAGAACAACTAAACAGGAAAATAACGACGCAGGAAATAATAGAAGCAAAAAAGAAAAATTAAAATAGGAAAATCTCCTGGCCCAGATCAGTTTCCATCAGAATTTTATAAGAAGTATACTCAGCAATTACTCCAACCATTATGTGAAGTAATGAATGGAATATTAGAAAATGAGATCCCCTGTACATGGAGTCAAGCTAACATTGTGCTGATACCAAAAGAGGGAAAAGATAAACAAAATGTGAAAAACTATAGACCAATTTCATTACTCAATTGTGATTATAAGATCTTCACAACAATATTGGCAGAAAGGCTAAAGAAAGTCCTGCAATTTGGATTCATAAAGACCAAAATGGTTTTTTTTTTAACCTACAAGGAGGATAAAAGATAATATAAGATTTGTCCTAGACATAATTGAGTTGCATGATCAGAAAATTGACAAAAAATTAGTAATGTTTTTCATTGATTTTGAAAAGGCCTTTGGTAAGGTAAATTGACAATTTCTGTTCCAAGTTTTGGAAAAAATAAAGGTAGGAACAAATTTTGGGAAGTGGTTAAAAGCTACATATCTCAAACAAGAGGTGTGGATTTTAGTTAATGGCGAAAAAACAAAGAACATGGAAATACAAAATGGAACGAGACAGGGTTGTCCCCTGTCACCTCTTCTATTCTTAATAGTAATGGAAATACTTACAAATAATATTAGGAAAGAGAATGAAATAAAAGGAATTAGATATAAAAGTTATGAATATAAACTGAAAGCCTAGGCTGATGATCTATTAGTTACCATATCAGATCCTGTAGAGAGTTTAAAGTAATTGCTAAAGATATTAGAGGAATTTAATCAAGTTTCTGGATTAAGCATAAATGAAGATAAGACAATGGTGTTGACGAAAAATTTAGCTGACAAAGAAAATCAAAATATAACTGAGATTTCTGGCTATCAAATATACAAAAAATGTAAACTATCTTGGTATTGAACTGACAACAAAAATGTAGATTTGTTTAAAAACAATTATGATGAGATGTTTAAAAACTTAAAAAAAGATTTGAAGATATGGAGCAGAATGAATCTTTCCTGGCTATGCAAAATCTCAGTTATTAAGATGAGCATGCTACCAAGATTTATATTTCTGTTTCAAACCATTCCAGTTATTACAAACAATAAACCATTTAAACAGTGGAACAAAGAACTTTCTAGGTTTATTTGGAGTGGCAGGAGACCAAGAGTAAGATTTAAGATAATGCAGGATTGGAAGGAGAAAGGAGGTCTGGGGCTGCCAAATCTGCAGTTATGCTATGAAGCTAACTGTTTAGAATGGCTTACAGAGTGGTTATTATTGAAAGACAGAAGTTTACTTAATTTGGAAGGAGTAAATCAAAGATTTAGATGGCACGCTTATTTATTTTAAGGGAAAGAAAAAGTACACAAGGATTTTTTAAATCACTTTGTCAGGAAATCTCTTATGAGAGTGTGGCTTAAATATAAAAATACAATATGCCCAGAAATACCATTTTGGACCTCAATTCATGAGACATTTCACACTAGAGAAACAAAAGCAAGAAAATTGGATCACATATAAAGATTTAGTAAACACATTGCTGATAAGTCAAAAGCTGGAATTTAAGAAACTAGAACAACTGGTAGAAGAAGGATACTCTTTAGGGTGGCTACTATATAAGCAATTAAGAGAGAGATTTCTAATAGATAATAAAATTAAAGGAATAAGAATGGGAAGGACAAAATTTGAAGAAAATATGTTATCTGATAATTCGCATAAAATATCACTTTTTTATAAAGACTTGATAGAAATAGAATTGGAGGAGGAGGCAGTGAATGAACAAATGGTAAAATGGGCATAAGATTTAAAGCAAAGCATCAAATTAGAACAATGGGAAATTGGAATTTGGAATAAAACATTAAGTTATAGGTATCCTATGACCTAAAAGAAAATTTCTACAAGATGCAGTTTAGGTGGCATAAGACACCAGCAAAATTAGCTAGAATCTATAAAGGCCTTTCTGATAAATGCTGGAAGTGCAAAAGAGAGTCTGGAACATTTATACATGTATGGTGGAGATGTAAAAAAGCTAAAAAAATTGAACAACTATACACAGAGCGGTTAAAGAGGTACTTCAGTCCCAATTAGAAATAGAACCAAAATTATATATTTTAATAATAATAATAATAATAATAATAATAGGTTTTCTTTCTAGCCGCCCCTGTGCTCGGCAACCGGGGCAGGTTACAACATATTTAAAACAAAAACAGTTTAAAAACATCATGCTGGTCAAGGACCGAATAAATAAATAAATTGTAGTTTAAAAACATTCCCTCAACCCAACCCTCCCAAATGTGACAGTAAAGAGTTAGAATGCAAATATGGGAAACTTCTTTTCTACATGACGACTAGTGCTAGAATCATCTATGCAAGCAAATGGAAAGATGAGAACCTCCCAACGAAAGAGGACTGGTTATATAAATTGATTAATTTGATGAAGATAGATCAACATACTAATTTGTTGAGAGGATATGGCTAGGAAGCAAATGAAAAAAAATTGGAAACCACTGTCTGATTATATAAATAATAAATAACTAAAGGCAATAAGGGAAAATAGAAATAGATCTCAAGAATATATTAAGACAGGAAACAAACAGGAAGTGAACTTTTATGTTAAAGGAAATTTGTTAATAAATTTTGCGAAATGTAGAAGTCTTAATAGAGTTTAAAAGAGGAGAAAGGCTTATGGTATAACAAGGAATACATTATGACTTGGCAAGGGTTCAGGAAGTTCTATAGAAGAATGAAAGTAATGAAATAGTTAAATGTATGAAGGATTGTTAGGTATAAGGTATGTATGTAAGTATATGAATGTAGGATAATATGTTTGTGTAATGTTTGTATGACTGTAATGGCTATGATTGTGGGGTGAGTCTTGTGTGTAGTATATGTTAGTTCAAGTGTATATTCAGATATATGTATTTTTTTTAAAATATTAAATAAAGTTTAATATCCACCTTCATATGATTCAGCAGGTCATGTAGGCTAGTTCACTACACTATCTCACACACACATGCACCAGTGGATTTGAGCCACAAAATAATAAACAAAATATAATAATAATAATAATAATAATAATAAATTATTTATTTATATCCTGCCTTTAGCCAAGGCTATCAAGGCGGCTTACAATTTAAAAATACAATCCCATACAATACAAAGGACATATCACCCCCCCCTTAAAAATCTATTCAATCTATAACAACATTAAAATTTAACTTAAAACAAAATTACAAATCTAATACAATTAAACAGGGTACTCTGATTATAAAGGAGTGATCTAATGGCAGGGGAAAGATTGTGGAAGTATCATTCTGGGGACACCTGCTGGAAGAGATCCATCTTTATGGCTTTTTTAAAGCCATCTAAGTTGGTTATCTGACAGATCTCCTCCGGCAGGGCATTCCACAGTCTAGGGGTAATGGCAGAGAAAGTCCTCTGGGAAAGTGTTGCCAATCTAGTTCTTATTGGTTGAAGCAACTTCCTCCCAGAGGACCTGAGGGCACAGGGCCGATTAAATGGAGATAGGCGACTCCTTAGGTAAAATAGGCCCAGGTCATGTAGGGCTTTAAAGGTTTTTCATCACTACAAAGCAGTTAAATATATGTTGCTTTTTAATATGAGGACTGTGTAACAAAATGTGGGTCTCACCAGTTCTTATGAGAATTCAGAAAGCATGCATCACTAAAATGATGTAGTTGATGTCTGTTTACCATTGCATATCATAACAGTTCAGTAATCATAATGTCTATTTACCACTGCAATAATCATAACAATATAATGTAGAGAGCATATTTTAGGCTTTGAAAACAATCTTGTTAGTTCCTTCAGTTATTCTTTTGGGAGGTATGTGAAATGTAGTAGCTAAACAAGGCAACAGGGAACTGATGTCTAATGTAATTATAACAGCAAGAGCTGAGGTTGTTAACAAATGGAATTGAAAAATTGATATCCCTTTAATTAACAAATGATATGAGTCTTGTACATTCTTTCATGTGGATAAATTATATAGGCACATTCTGATAATTCATTCAACTAATACATTTCTTTGGCAAATAATTGGATTTAATTGGTAAGCAGTGAAGTTAAAAAGATAAAATGTCAACTCAGAAGTATTATCACTTTTATTTAAATTGTCTATTATCATCCCTAAACAAAACATTCTTGAAAAACTGTGTTATGCAAATGTTTCAAACATATTTTTCATACAACCAGAACGAAGGCCTTACACATGGACATCACCAGATGGTCAACACAAAAATCAAATAGATGATATAATTGGAAGTAAAGATGGTAAACTCTATACTGGTGGACAAGACTAGACCAGGTATCAACTGTGGCACAGATCACAAATTACTCATATTAAAAATAAGAGTAAGACTCAAGAAGAAAACAAAGCCAGTAATTATACCAAAATATGATCTAAATAATAGCTTAACAGAATTTATTGACAACATAAGAAACAGATTCACAGTACTAAGTATAATAGACTGGGACTAGAAGAACTATGGCTTGAAGCCAGGGACATAATAAAGGAAAATTGTAGAGAGACACTTTCAATAAATAAAAAGAAAGAGAAAAAAACATGGATGACAGAAATAAAACAACACTGCAAGCAATAAAGAAAAGAAAAGAAAAACCAAAAGGGAGATAGGGACAAATTAAGAATTATGAATGCAACAGTACAACAGTTTGTGTGGAGAGATAAAGAAAATTACTACAATGACCAATGCAGAGAAATAGAAGACAACAACAAAATGGGAAAAAAGAGAGATTTATTTCACAAGATATGGAAAATTAAAGGAAAATTCAAACCAAGGACTGGGAAGCTCTAGGACAATAAAAATAACATAATTCAAGACCAGGAAGGAATAAAAAGATGCTGAGTGCAATACACAGAAAAATTATACAAATGAAATGTTCAAATTGACACATGGATCAAAGAGCCATGGGAAGATGAATCCCAAATTCTAAAAAGCAAGGTGGAAACTGCAATAAGAGAAATAGAGAAAAACAAATCACCAGGAACAGATAATATTCCAATTGAACTACTACAATCAACACTGACAGAGTCAACTCTAGTGCTAACCAACATATGTCAACAGATATGGAAAACAAAATGATGGCCAACAGAATGGAAGTAATAAATATACAACCCCATCCACAAAAAGGGAGACACAAGAGACTGCAGCAACTATAGGACCATAGCACTGATCTCCCACATAAGCAAAATCATGCTCAAAATTCTGCAATATAGACTCCAACCATACATAGAGAGAGAAATCCCATAGGTCCAAGCAGCATTCAGAAAAGTGCCCCAAGAGGCACTAGGGACCAGATTGCAAACATATGATGGCTAATGGAGTGCACCAGGGAATTCCAAAAGAAAATCAGCATGTGCTTTATAGACTATAGCAAAGCCTTAGACTGCATAGATCATGAAAGGTTATGGAATGTCCTTGAAGACATGGGAGTGCCAACACATCTGACAGTCCTGATGATGAATCTGTACTCAGGACAAGAGGTTACTGTCAGAACAGAATATAGAGAAACAGAATAGTTCCCAATTGTTAAAGAGGTCAGACAAGGCTGTATCCTCTCACCCTATCTATTCAACTTATATGCAGAACATATTATAAGAAAAGCAGGCTTGGACAAAGAAGGAGGAGGAGCAAAAATAGGAGGAAGGAATATCAACAATCTAAGATATGTAGATGACACCATAGTACTAGTAGAAAACCTCACAGACCTGGAACACCTACTAAGGAAGATCAAAGAAGAAAGTGCTAAGACAGGCTTAATGTTGGACCTAAAGAAAACAAAAATAATGACCACTGAGGACCTTCACAAATTCAGCCTAGACAATGGAGAAATAGAAATAGTAAAAGTATTCTCATACCTAGGATCGAAATTGATAGAAATGGGGACTGCAGCCAGCAAATCAGAAGAAGATTAAGAATGGGGATGGCAGCCATGAAAGAACTAGAAAAGATTCTAAAATGCAAAGATATACAACTAAGAACAAAAGTTAGATTTTTCATACAAGCCGTCATATTCCCTATTACTATGTATGGATGCAAGAGCTGAACAGTTAAGAAAGATGATAGGAATAAAATCAATTCATCTGCGATGTGGTGCTGGAGAAGAGTGCTGAGGATCCCAAGGACAGCCAAAAGGACAAACAAATGGGTCCTATACCAGATCAAACTGGAAACCTTCCTGGAAGTCAAGATGACCAAACTGAGGCTGTCATACTTCAGACACATCATAAGAAGAGAGGACTCATTGGAAAAGAATAATGCTGGGATAAGTGGAGGAAAATAGGAAGAGAGGAAGGCCACACGCCAGATGGATGGCCTGTATTAATGAGGTCATGGGTATGGGGATGCAGGAATTAAGCAGAGCAGTGGAGGACAAGGGGTCTTGGAGATGTTTCATCCATAGGCTCCCCATGAGTTGAGATCGACATGAGGGCAGTTAACAACAATATTCACTGATCCAAATCTGCAAGTAGGGTTATAGATAATAATTGAACATTTTTATTTATTTTTTTTAAAACATTTTTATTCAAATAGAACCAACTTCATAACAATACATAACAATACATACATATATACACACAATCATTCAAACATAAGAAAACATTAATCATAACTTCTTATCTATACATTATCTATATTCCCTAAAGATTAAAAAGGGTAGGATGAAAATGAAAATTTATATATAAAGGCAAAGACAAAAACAGTCTATCTTCTATATTTATGGTTCTTTCAACTTAAGAATCTTATATTTCTTTAGTTTCCTCGCCCCTTTCCTATAACTCTACGTTCAATCCCTCAACATTTCTTCTCCGCCTTATCTTATACTTCCATCTTCCTCTTTCCACTAACATTTCCTTCCTTACTCTTTCTCTTCCCATTTTCTTCTTTATTCCTTTCCTATCCTTTAATTTAGTTCTTCAAACCCTTATCCATCCTTTACCTATTCCTCCTACCTCCCTATCTCAGTCTCTTTCCATTTCGACCTTCTTTATTCTACCTCTCCCATGACTCAACCTCTAACCCTCTCAACTTACTCAGACCTTCTTCAACTTTCATAACCTTCCTACATTTCCTCTCTTCTTTTTAACTACTCACTCTTTCCATTATCAACCATTCTTTCTTAAACTTCCTACTTGTTTTCCTTGGTTATAAACTTAATTGAAATTGTCCTTCTTTCCATCAAATTAGTCTTGCTTTACTACACAATAAATTATCATAATCCTTTAGTTGTGCCATTTGTGATGCCTTATATAAATGTATTTTAAATAACTTTCTTTCTAGATTCCTACAAAGATTACCATATTTGCTCTTATATATATATATATATATATATATATATGTACATCCTTATGTTGTATCCTTTTGCCATATACAACTTTAAATTTGTATTTTTAACCTAGAAGAAATTATCCTTCTTTTACTAAGTTTTTTTTCCCCCTTTTACTCCTGAGGTAATATTTTCCCTCTCTCTTTTCTTTTCTTCTTTTGACCTCTTACTTCTTCTCTGATCTTGACTTTATTGTTAATTGGTGTTTCTATATTTTCTATAGCTAACTGTTCCCAGCTGCCCCCATTGGTCTTCTATATATTTTAAAATTGGATTCCATTCTTCATTTTCCTCTTCTATCTGGTTGTTGTTAAGAAATCTAGTAAGAGAAATTGGATTACATATAAAACATTATTAAAAAATAATAAGAAGGGTGGATTTGATTTAAAAACTCGAGAGGAATTAAATGAGGAAGGATACCAAATTGACTGGTTTAGATATAGACAACTATTAGAATGTTACAAAACTGATTATAAATCAAGGGGCATAGATCTAAATTTAAATGAAGCTAACAAAATATGGATAGGAGAGAACAAAAAGGAGATTGGAAATTTTTACAAATTTTTACAAATTACTACTAAAATGGGAATTAGAAGAGGAGGTGGTAAAAGCTAATATGATCAAATGGGCCAAAGACTGTGGATATTCCTTAAATCTTGAAATGTGGGAACTGGCTTGGGGGAAAAGGCTTAAATATACAGCTTCCCAAAGTATTAAAGAAAACTTTTATAAAATCTTCTATAGGTGGTATATGACTCCGCAAAAAATATCAAAAATTTATAAAAATAGAAACAGCCTTTGCTAGAAATGTGGGAAAGAAATAGGTTCCCTTTTCCATTGTTTATGGACTTGTGAGGTGACCAAAACTTACTGGAAAAAAGTAAAGGAAATCATTAATCAAATGTTAAATAAGAAATTACAGATGCGTCCAGAGATATTTCTTTTAAATATGTGGGATAAAAGTTTAGATAAAGATTGTGGAAAAAGCTTACTATATCTAATTACGACAGCTAGGATAAGCTTAGCTAAAAAATGGAAATTGAAAAGTGTACCTAGCATTAAGGAATGGATAATAAGCTTTTACGACATAATAGAAATGGATAATTGAACATTTTTAAACACTTTGTTTAAAAAAATCCTAAAACTTGTATATTTTCACACATTTCAGAATTCATTTCACAAAATATAATGTGTGGGGAAAATTTTTTAGGGGAAATTGTTTTTTGTCTATTTTTTACAATGTATGGCACTTTTTCCACAAAAATATTTTGAACAATTTTTGCTCAAAAGTCCAAAAATGTGAAATATCATTAAATGAGCAAAGCCCTGTGTAATCTCACCTATGAGAGAGAAAACTTTTGAAATTATTTTTTCCAGCATAGAGTAATGTAATAAGTGAAAATTTGCATCCACAAATATGAGCTACTTACATTTATGAAACAAATCTTCACCAAATACAACTTCCTCAAAACCCCTCATTCCTTAATTACCTGTTCTAGTAAGCAGTCTGAACCTTTACTGCTGAGTCAGTATATATTATCTGGTACATCTGATTAATGTTCAAGTGGCTTTTCATGCTTGAATATTTGCAGTTTGGATGTAGTAATCATGACATATATCAGCAAAACGTTTTCCCCAACATATGACAACATACCTAATAAACCTGTTTTCTATAGTACAGATATTTTTTAAGGAAGGAAGACAAAGTTTCATGTCAGTCATAACTCGAGCATTAACTAATCATCTTGGACTAAACTTTATTATTATGACAACAACATATTCCAGATTGAAATGTTTCACAGGGTTTTTTGAAAAATCCAGAGCAATTTTTTCTGATTGCAGGACTGAAGTGCTTCAGTATTTAACTTCAACAAGTTATGCCCAGGGCTGTGCATTATTTATTTTACAAGTTATGTGGGTTTTGTGTGTGCTTAGCAATCATCCTATGTGACACATAGCAAGTTGTACTCTTCACAGAATTATATTGTTCCTAGGTAGGTACCCATTCCTTTTCTTGAAGCCAATATTCTATAACGTCTGCTAGTTATTCATCGGAGGAGTTAGGTTGATAGATAGATATGTTCTGTATTGACAAAGAGAAGTAATGACTGTAAGATACAGTAAGGCATGCCTTAGAACATACTTTAAATTAATACCACAGAAGCTACTATTCCTTGAGGATATCTTTCAATCTCTTAACTGTACAATTACTTCATCGCTTTATTTTCTTTAGTGTTGACTAATGTTTTAGAGGATTTTCCATCTTTCTGATATGTCTACGGTCTAGTGCAAAGTGAAGAAATCTTCAAGGAGATACATGCCTTAAGGATACTGTTTAAATTTTATTTCCTTTCCAAGAAATACCAAATTTTGGTCTTCCTGATAGGTCTCTTTTCGGTTACACATAGACCTAAGAACCTAAGGACCTAACAAGTGGCTCAAGAACTCTTGGGCCCCTTACAGTGTTTAATATATGGGTCATTTTCAAAGTATCTCTCATACATTTAAGAGGTGACTTCAGGCTAGTGACTGCTTCTTACTATGTACTACCAATCTGCAATTGGGGAATAATGCTGATTTATTTTTCTCAGTTGTTGCAAGTATAATTTAGGCATGTCAAGACATTTGGCAGAAAGAATGGTTGATCAGTTTTAAAATATCAGAGTTATCCTAATAATATGATTTATTATTCTTGGGAGGAGATGTACTTTAATATTTAAAATGGTTGTTTCTAACTTATGGTGCCCCTATGAATGAGAGACTATGGCTGCATCTGCACTGCTGAAATAGTCCAGTTTGATACCACTTTAACTGCCACAACTCAGTGCTATGAAATTCTGGGAATGGTAGTTTGTTGTGACACCATAGCTCTCTAAGAGAGAAGGCTAAATGTTTCATAAAACTACATTTCCCAGAGTTCCATAGCATTGGATCATGGCAGTTAAAATGGTGTCAAACTGGATTATTTTGGCAGTGCTGATGCAGCCCCTAATGAATGAGAGATTATAATCCACTCAATCAAATGACATGATTCAAAAGCAAAAGAAAGAAATTATATTTGTCTAAATATTCTAAGGGAACAGGAACCAGTGTCAGATTTTCATCACAAGATGAAAACGCCTTGGATCTTATTGTGTTGTTGCAACTACAGTAAACTCATTGTATCAATTGTGGAAAGCAACACATAGGTAAAACCTATTAATTTAAACTCTAGACAACATCTCCCAGTTATCATGTACAGAGGGCACCACAGAGAACAGCCAGAATGTCAAAAAAGGATTCCCTAGTACCACCTTCAGGGTTCATTCCTCCAGGAAGGACCAGAACCACCATACATCATAGCCATTATGTCCCATCACATGGTTGATGAGAAGTCCAGCATAACCAAAACAAACACACTCCCATTCTCCATTTCCTAGTGGAAGATATCTACTAATATGACCAAAAAAATTTCAATCCCAGAACTAGGCTTGAATTCAGATTGAAATGTATGTGTGTGTGTGAGAGAGAGAGAGAGGGAGGGAGGTAGGTGGGGGAGAGATAGATCCAATTTATAACCTACTTTTCTCCCAGCATGGGACGCAAAGCAATTTTAAATATAAATTGAGCTAAAATCTCTTTTACAAAAGTTAAAAACCCTATTAAACAATAATTTGATTAAAATTACATGAATTAAGATAGTTCAAAGTACAATTAAAATAGAATTGACAAAATACAAGATAAAAATCAAATATAAATGTTTGTGTGTTTGTGATGGGAAAAGAACAGGGAGGGGGCTAATCAGACATGGCTATGGGACGCAGCTTTAGTCATCTTGATAGATGACCTACACCAGAAACTAAACAGGAAAATGTATCCCTGTTGATTCTGCTGAACATCTCAGCAGCTTTCAGTACTATCAATCATGGTATCTTTTTGAGCCACTTTTCTAGGATGGGACTTTAGGACACTAGTCTACAATGGTCCCAGTCCTTCTTGGAAGGACAGAATCAGAAGATGTTGCTGCAGAATACCTGTTTGACCCCACCTGGCTCAGAAAATTATGTCTAGAGTGTGGCCAGCCACATGGGATAGACTCATGATTGTCAAGGAGACTGTTACATCTTGTGAAAATACCAGAGTGGACTTAGCATTGATATTAAAGTACTCCAGAACGATAGGGCAGGCTCTGGAAGAAGACTGTTGAGCAGCAGGGTGAACAATACACTAGAATCAATATTCTTTACCAGCCAGTCATCTTCAAATATGCACACAAACCTAGGAAACTAAACCCAATGATGGAGATGGAATCACAATAGACCACAGCAAAGCCACTTGCCTGCCTTGAAGCCAGATGTAGTGTTACATGAAGAACCCAGTCATGCAGAGCAAGGAGAGATTATACTCACCCCAGCTCCATTCAATCAGATCATTGTAATGCAAAGGTTATCATGGTCATCCTGAATCAGGTCCTGGATCATTGTTTTTCCATTTACTTACTTGGCACTGGATAGCAACATTTTCAGCCCAGGTGGTCTTTTACAAAGACTATAAGGCTATTAGAAGTGGGTGAGAGTTTGGGAATAACCAGTATCCTGTGGCTTTCTCCTTCTCATGGTGATATAATTATGACCGCACACTGTATGACCTTCTTCCTGGTTTGCTTTCATCTCCCAGTTCTCGCTATGATTATTGCCAGTCAGGTAGTTAATTACTATGTGACACACACACCCCTACACAGCTGGACTAGCCTTTTACCACACCCAAAGCAGTTCTCCCAGCATGGCAATATCCTCAGTGGCAGGTCTGCCACCTCAGGCTGCCAATTTATATCCCCTTTCAAAGGGGGACAGAAAGTATTCTGACTAATTTGACAAGAGCAGGCTTAGTACAGGCTTAGGTTTTGGAGGGGATGGAAAACCAATAAGCATTATATGGAGAGAGGGCAGCAGACATCAGGTCTTCTGTCCTCCTTAGGTGATGGTGCCATAGTTGTTGACTCTTCTCCCTTCTCCGTGGTGTGATAACTCTTTTCCCAGTTGAATCCACTATGAATTCACTAGTATACTGAGGTTTAAAAAAATCAATGAAATCATTTGTAGAGTGAAATACTTTTCATTGTAGGCAATAGTTGCCCTTTGAAAGTGTGAAGAAAGACTACTGAAGTCTCTTAATGGATTTTTGTGAACTTTCCAGATGGATATAGTAGATATAAGGATATTTTTATTGGACCATTTTCTGTGAGAAAGTTATCACATTTTGTATACCGCAAAGGAACCTACGGATGTAGAAGGGAGGTGAAAAGGATTTTGTGACATCTATAAGAAATACTTGAAAAAAATAGTTCTATGAAGGAAGCCTCCTGGTTTTGTACATTCACTTCACAACCCACATACAGTACAGAACATGTTCTTTGCTTGTATGGAAGGCCATGCTGATTTATAGTTATGAGTTCTAGGGATTTCTTCACCCTGCATTTTGATGTTAATGAATTTGGTTTTCACCTGTCAAAATAATGTGCCAATTTAAAATAGCTATTCTTGCAGTGCTTTCAAACTTTTTGGTGCATTTCTCAGATTACAGTGCATAAAAATGTTCACAAAATGACAAGTTTTACGATGAAATGCATATCAAAATGCATATATGACCAACAAATGTTTATAAGAATTCTTATTTTCCATATTTATGTCATTCATTGTGTATTATTGTGGAAATGAAAGAGGGTGTTAAATAAAGACATTAAAAATGACTAAAATTGTAAACAGTTTCATGTCTCCATATGACTTCTGTGATTTAGTGTACTGTTGTCTTTGCAGTGGAGAAGTAAACACATAGCTTTGTCTAATCTACCATATATGTATAATACACACATCTAACAATTTTGTGTGATAATGATTAAGGGTGCATTTACACTGTAAAAATAATGCAGCTGGACACCATTTTAAGTGCTGTGGTTCCATTCTATAGAAACTTGGGATTTGTAGTTTTACAAGGTCTTTAGGCTTCTCTGCCAAAGAGTGTCAGGGCCTCCCCAGACTACAAATTCAAGATTTTTGTATAATAGAGCCACAACAGCTAAAGTGGTGTCAAACTACATTATTTCTACTGTACAGATGCACTCCAAGTCTGGCTGAACTTTCTTATGCCACAGAAAGGATTTGAACAATGACCTACAGTTGCCATTGCCTTAAGTGCTCTTATTTGAGAAAGTGACAGGAAGACAGATGGATCAGAAAAGATTGACTCAAAGAAGAAATTAGGCAGGAGCCTGAGAACTTCCAACATGGATCCATCATGGGCAATAAGCCAAGAAAAACAGAGGGAAACAGTGATATGGTTCACATAAACTATTTCTGCACATTCTGCAAGGAAATGGCCAGTCACAATACTTCTATATGTGTAGAATTTTCCATATTCATATCTATATGTATTGAGAACAGTCCATTAATGTCCAGTGGACATTCTGAGGAAAGGAGGAAGTAATGCAATGTTCACCGTGTGAAAAGGACTGTGTGATGTTCCCCACTTCGGGAAAGGGGATTAGTAACTGTTATAATATGTCTGGAAGAAGAAATTGAGGGTGGGGAGAAAAGTGAAGGAATTCTCAGAGAAAGACACCCCCCACGACAAGTCAGGAGGGGCCTTCTGTTGCGTCGGCCCAAATAAGGGCACCAACGTGAGATTGGCTAAGCAGAACGGATGGCCCGCCCTTGCCGGTCTGCTTGGCCAATTAGATGGAGGTCTCTCTCCTTGATCTCATGAGAGTTTAAATCTCGCAAGACTAGGGAATGAGATTTTCGGGGCTATTTAGGCCTGCACTGCCATGTGTTGGCAGCCATTTTATTTTTGGACGAGCAAGGAGCACCTTGCTCATCTTGGCTCCGGGGCTTTTTGGGGCCTTTGAGCAGCCTAGCCCTTGATTGAGAGGAGCCAGAGGAGCAGGAAACAAGCGCAGCTTTGGCAAGCTGAGCCGCTTGATGCTGGGTTCCCCATGAAGAGGATTCTGAGTGCGGCCGTGGAGTATGGGCCGCTGCTCCTTACAGGCCACGGGAGGTGGTGGCCTAGCACTTCTCAGGGGAGCCTGAGGACTGGGACGGAAAGCGAAGTGGAGCGCGGCAAGTTAAAAAAAAAGCTGCTGCTCCTCTGCTAAGTTAAGGCCTGGAGTGGCTGCTGGCCTGAAGGCTGGGTGGCCAATTAGGCCGGTGGTGTGGCACTATTAAGCGCATGTCATAATTAATAATTGCACAGGAGGGACAGGCCCTGGGCGGAGCTGACGGCCTTGGGATTCAGGGTCCGCTCCTCCCCCCCATTGGTAAAGTTCATACACCTAGAGGTGGGAGGTGGTGGGGAGTGACCCCCCCCTTATTTCTATCTCCACTTGCAAGCATATCAACCAGGCCTTGTGGGCTAACCAGGCAAACTTGGCCCAGCCTTAATAATATTAAAAAAAAAAATGGGGGGTGAGATTCTGGCATAAGGTCCTCCTCTGATTTGGTGGCTAACCTGAATTCAGGTGGCAATTTCTGATTGGGGACACGTGCTGTTGGTGTTTGCAACTTACATATGAGGGGAATTGGTTTTTTTAAAAAAATATACAGTTCATTGTAGATTGGTGACACAGGTATAGCCTTAAAAAGAACACTATATCCTGTACTAAGTAGTTTTGAATTGCCATTGTTATATTTTCAGAAATCATGCCACGAAGTAAGGCCCAGTCAAAACGTCGTGCGACCTCAACTGGTGTTAAAGCTGGCCAGCCAGTGCCTAAGCAGGCCATTAATACTCAAAATAGGGAGGATGACATTACTTCACATTTGGCGTAGATAGGTCACACAATGCAGGCTTGTGCGGCAGTGTGTGAGCAGTTGGCTCAACACCATTTGCAGAGGGACAACTTGGGGGCGCAAGTGGGTACCTCTGCAACTTTAAATCCAAGTACAAGTGTAGAGCAGAATACAGTACAACAGGCTATTGACAATTCACTTTCATTACCAGACATGGCACGTAGTTCCCCAGGTACATCAGCTATGGAGGTTGGGCATCCAACCATAGCTGATGTAATGGAGCTTTTGAAAAAAGTTCCTGGTGTAGGTCAACAGGGTGTGGCTGCCCTGTGTCTAATCAACCTACTTTGGCTGATCTGTTTAATTTTCTTCAAGGAGTGGTTGTTTCAGGTCAGAGCAATGTGCCGACTCCTGAGATAGTGTTGGCTTGCAGCAGAGATATACCAAGTGCTTATGGGGGACAACACAACACCTGAGCAGCTTTGGCGACACTCTCAGTGGGAGCTCAGCAAGCATCGGTGGATGCTTCAAGTCAAGCAACGAGCTCAGGTTTGTCTTATGCTGCCAATATACAGGCATCATGGCCTTCATCTGTATGGGCTACAGGTGGGCAGACAGGGTTGAGCTTGGCAACTGAGTGCCCTATGCCTACAATGGCGACTGCACCTCTGACTAACATTGGGCTTGCTCAGGTTATAGACTCAGGGGTGCAGCAAAACACAAATGTGAATAACATGGTAGGTGAGGTAAGGGGAACAGCTGTGGTAGGAGCATTGGGCCTTTCTGGGGCAGACAGGTCGTTTGACTGCAATCCATATGCAGGGATGTCTACGCCCCTGGGGTCACACCTTCCCCTGGCTACCAAAGAAAGAATATGGAAAGATGAGTATATTGATTTGTTTTCACTCACATTCCGTGATCCTGAGCCGAGGATCATGGTCAAGGATGGAGTGGTTTTTACCCTTCCAAAAGAGTTTCAGTCACACAAACACCCTAAGTTAGAAAGAAATTTTGTGAATTGGATCATGGGCTTTACAATATATAGGGGCGTTATTGAGGAAAAGGACCCTGCTAGATCCCCTGAATTCTCCAAATATCAGGTGATAATGATCAAGGCTTATACCAATTGCCACTTTAATTCTAGGGCAGGGATAGGCAACCTGTCCCCTTTAAGGGCCGAGGGACTTCAGCTCCCAGAATCCCAGGAGCTATTGGCCAACATGGGACTATTGGCCAACATGGCTGAGGCTTCTGGGAGCTGAAGTCCCTCGGCCCTTAAAGGGGAAAGGTTGCCTACCCCTGTTC
This sequence comes from Phrynosoma blainvillii, assembly GCA_026167975.1. NCBI lineage: Eukaryota > Metazoa > Chordata > Lepidosauria > Squamata > Phrynosomatidae > Phrynosoma > Phrynosoma blainvillii. The sequence goes on along the minus strand of JANUYF010000003.1, from coordinate 194,003,213 downwards.
TAGGGGGTCGGCTTGGCTTCAATACAATGAACAATTCAGGATGAGGGCAGCATTAGACTGCTCTTTATCCTGGCATCATATCCAGTCCGAATTGTGGGCGGATGTTATGGTGTGCTGATGTGACAATGGGTTTGTACCTATGGTCTTCGAGCTGATGTGACAATGGGTTTGTACCTATGGTCATGCAGCCGAGAGGGCAAAATACGAGGCCTGGCACAGGAGAGAGAAAACAATGTGGACTGTGCTGGGACTTCAATGCAGGTAGGTGCAGGAGGCAGCCCTGCAGGTTTGACCATAAATGTAATACCTGCAGAGGAAACCATCCAGGATCAGCATGCCTTAAAGGTAAGAAAGCAGGAGGTGGGGCCCTCTCCCAGCAATCATCAATTGCAGGAAAGAGCACCAACACCAATTAAGTTGGAAGTGTTGGCTGCTTGGTTGCAGATATACCCCAAAAGGGAGGCCGCACAGTATTTGTTTGAGGGTTTCTCACAAGGTTTCCGCATTCCTTATGTGGGTTTAAGGGTGCACCGTTACGCACCTAATGCACATTCAGTCAGGGAATTACCAGGGATTGTGAAGGACAAGTTGGTCAAAGAAATAGCGGCAGGTAGGATTTCAGGCCCCCATGATCAATTGCCTATGGCAAATTTGAGACTATCTCCTCTTGGTGTCATCCCTAAGAATGCACCAGGGGAATACAGGTTAATCCACAACCTATCTTACACTAGAGGCAAATCAGCAAATGATGCTATCGACCCTCAGTTAGCATCAGTTAAATATGTTTCATTTGATTCAGCAGTAAAAATGGTTAAGACACTGGGCAAAGGAGCTTTATTGGCAAAATGCAACATTAAATCTGCTTTTAGGTTACTACCAGTTCACCCGGAAGATTTTGATCTCCTGGGCTTTCAATTCGAAGGGAAGTACTACTTCGACAAAGCTATGGCAATGGGGTGTTCCATTTCTTGCTCAGCATTTGAAACATTCAGCACTTTTTTACATTGGTGTGCCTCTAAGAGGTCTGGTAGTCAAGCAATTACTCATTACCTTGACGATTTATTTGCTGGGGCTTCTGGGACAACTGGTTGTGCAGATACACTGTTGGCATTCCAGGGCTTAATGAAGGAAATAGGGGTACCTTTGGCTGAGGAAAAAACTGAAGGCCCGGATACCTGTCTTACTTTTCTTGGTATTGAATTGGATACTAACAAGGGTATATCTCACCTCCCATTTGATAAGCTCATAGCGATGAGGTGTCAAGTGAAGATGATAAGAAACAAATCTAAGGCCACGCTACGAGAGTTTCAATCCCTGGGTTTATTAAACTTTGCTTGCAAGGTTATAGTTCCTGGGTGGGCATTCTTTTCACGTTTGTACAAAGCCACCAGGGGGGTGAAGCCCCCCCATCACCACATTAGAATTACTTCTGGAATAGGAGGATTTGAGGATATGGGAGTCATTTCTGGAACAATTTAATGGTATTTCATATTGAATATCTGAAATGCTCTTAAGGGCAGACTTTGAGGTACACTCCGATGCTTCAGGGGCTTTTGGTTTTGGAGTATATTTTAATGGCTAGTGGACAGCCGAGGGATGGCCACAATCCTGGGTGGAAAAAGGTTGGACATGGGACCTCACCTGTTTAGAACTCTTTCCTATTGTGGTTGTGGCCCATTTGTGGCCAGAGCAATTTGCAAACAAAACGGTGTGATTCTGGTGTGATAACCAAGCTGTAGTCCACATAGTGAACTCCTTGACTTCTAAATCTGCTAGGGTAATGACACTAGTTTGGGAGTTGGTGGCTCAATGTTTGAAGTTTAATGTTTTGTTCCAAGCTCAACACATTCCTGGTTTACTAAATCCATTGGCAGACATCCTTTCACGTTTTCAGTTTTGCAGATTCCGTCAACTGGCGCCAGAGGCAGCAGCCCATCCATTGGAGGTACCGAAACATCTTTGGAGCCTTGGAGAATAGAAAGTGAAAAGGCAAATCTCCAGTCCATCGCCCCGTCGACACGCAAGTCATATCAGCTCGCATTGCGAGCATTTAGATGTTTCTTGTTAACTGTCGGGGAGATGGAGGTCTGGCCATTAAAGGTGGAGGTTATCCTCCATTTCGCAGCCCACCTTAGACAATCTGGTTTATCTCCAGTCACCATCAGAGGCAGAATAGCTGCACTGTCATTTTACTCTAGAGCAGGAGGTTTTAATGACTCTACAGTTGATTTTAGAGTTTGTAGGGCTTTGGAGGGATGGGCTAGGGAGTCTTCAACATTACAGGATAATCGGTTGCCAATAACAGGTCCTATACTGATAAGAATTTGGCAAAACCTCCTGGTTACATGTAGCACACCCGAAGAGGTGATATTGTTTAAGGCTGTATTTTCGTTAGCATTTTTTGCAGCCTTGAGAATAAGCAAAATTGTCCCTAGTTCCCATACTGATAGTTCTGGCCGGGCTCTATCAGTATCAGATATCTAGATTTCTGAACAGGGGATACAAATGACAATTCGTCGGTCAAAAACTGATCAATTGGGGAAAGGACAATCTATAATCTTGGCTAGGACACATGCTGACCATATTTGCCCAGTGCATGCAATTATCTTCAAATAAGGTAATTATCTTCAAATAAGGCCAAGTGTTTCAGGATATTTATTTTTACATCTATCAGGCCTTCTGTTGACACAGTATCAATTTAGGGCTGTGTTGCGTGAGGTTTTGAGACATGCTGGTTTGCCAGCGTTTCAATTTTCTTCTCATTCTTTTAGAATTGGGGCAGCGACAGCTGCAGCAACAAAGGGTTTAAGTGATACTGCAATTTGTAAGATTGGTCGCTGGCGCTCTAGAGTGTTTAAATCGTATGTTCGCCCTTAAGTTTAAGGGTATTGCTGATTGTCTGATTTGTTTTTGATCTAATTTGGCAGAACTGAATATTGGAGACGTATGGATCCTGGGACACAGTTTGGTCTTTTGGGCCAAACGGCCCATCATTGAGCAGTGACGGGATTTGGCCATGGGATTGGGAGAGGGTGGAACTGTGACGTGGTTTGGTCATAGAGGAATGTTGTGTGGAGCACTACTGCCTAGACTTATTGAATTGCTGGCCTCTTTCACACATCCCAAGATCTTGTTGGTACATTTAGGTGAGAATGGCCTTTCAAAACTGACTTCATTACAGTTAGTTAGAAGGATGATTAAAGACATGAAAGAAATACAGCAAAGAATGCCAAATACCCAGCTCATGTGGACAAAGTTGCTGCCTAGGCGAGTTTGGTCCGGTGCTCGGAGTGATGCAGCCATCAATGGAGCTCAGAGTTGGTTGAACAGATCTGTAGCCAAGACGTTGGGGAGAATGGGCATGGTAATTGTTGAGCATGAAGGAATACAGGTCACATTGCCACACTTGTACAGGGGAAATGGTGTGCATCTCTCCCCACGGGGGAATGATATATACTTGACTTCATTGGAGTCATACATTAAAAGAACAATTCAGGGGGGAGGGGATGCCAAGCTAGGCTGGCCCCCTCCTGTGGCGGGCAGAGACCCTCCCCCCTTTAGGGAATTTTTAGGTTAATTGAAAATAATAAAAAAATTAAATTAAAAAATTAAAATTAAAAAAATAATTAAAAATTTTGGTATATGTCATTAGATTAAGCAAATTTCTATGACTTCATCTTAAAGTCTATGATGTCATAATGTTATGATGTCATAAAATGCTTTTGGCGTCATATCCGGTTGGGGGAGGGGTTAGATATTGTTATTGTATAGTGCATAAGTTAAAAGATTTGACGCATGGCATGTTAGAAATAATTATTCAATAGCGCTTGCGCTTAAATACACGAACGCATGTGTTAAGAACAAATTCTAGTTTAAGAAATGGTTATTTAAATTGTTAGTTAAATTGTTATTTAAATGTTTAATTGATTAATATCAAGACGCTGTACAAAATAAAAGTTGTGGGCAATGTTTGACCCAAAATTAATCGCGTTGGTGTCCTTTGTGCCGATGCAATAGGTAGAGAAAGAAGTTGAGCATGGCCTGAAGATGTGGAACTGTAGCTTGGCCTCTAGTTTCAAAAGTGAAGCTGCACTCCAGAGATATGGAAAGAAGTACATTTTAAAACAAAGTGTTGAATTGCTTCATATAAACACTGCAAACATTATTCATACATTTTATTTTAGTTTTTACCCATAGGGCATAGCATCAAGTATATAAAATAAACACAACCATTTGTAAATCATACACCAATGCTGTTCATTTAATACTTATATATCTCAACTTTCTCCCAAAATAGTTCAAAATTACAAACATAAGCTTCCAGGCAGTCTCTTATCCAGATCCTGGCAGTCCCAGTTCTACTTAGCTTTAGCAGGATAATTTTATCCTGTGCCCTCAGACATACCTTCAGACCATATATCAAACTGGAAAAGGCTCTCCTAAAGGGCTCCCATATTGTACCTGTTTAATTAAGTTTTGCCATTGGCCTGTACTCTTTATCTATCCCCTTCCACTACCACCAATATACACACTGCTAACATGTCCTTCCAATACCTTGTTTACCAAAGGTCAATAAGGTTGAGTATGGTTGAGAATTATACATATTCTTCCATAGGTTGTTGAGCCACAACTTCCAGAATTCATTAGAATGGGTCTCACTAAATCCCTCAAAGTGTGTGTTCTACTGAGGAAGGCTGAGAAGAATCTGACTACTATTCTTCTTCTATTGCTCCCGAATCCTGGCTCATCAATTGTGTCCTAGTCTTATTTTTTTAATGTGCATTTCAATGTGATGCAATTTTAATTTGTACAATTTTTGTACATACTTTTTCTTGTTGACTTAAATGTCTTTCACAGGTTTGCCTCACAATAAACCTTGGGAGATCAAAATGAATACTCCATTTCAAACACTTCTGAAAGTAGCAATAGCATTTACATCTCTATACCACTTAATAGTGAACTCAGCACTATCTAAGCAGTTTGCAATCTGTAAGCCAATTGTCCCCAACAAGCTGGGTACTCCTTTTACCAACCTACCACAGGATGGAAATCTGAGTCAACCTTGGACCCCTGGGATCAAACTCACAATGCTATGGCTGAAGGACTGGCATTTAACCACTGTGCCACCAGGGCTCCCTGTTTTACACATATTTGAATAGCTTTTAGTTTGATGTGTCAAAGTTTCCAAGCAAATTTATGGAGTTTTCAGAGCTGGAAACATTGTCCCTGCACTGTCTGAGTGAAACCATGATTGCTGTTTCTTCTAGGCATGTCAACTGACATGAAATCCTGTCACAACCCTATCAAGAAATGGTGTGTGAGGCACTTCAAAACATAAGGAAAGAGCAGTCCTGTTACTAGAGTTGTTAACCTGAGGGACTCACAAAACTCAGTGCTGTTCCCTATGTTTTTAAGATCCATATGCAGCTGCTGATGGGTATCATCTAGAGTTTTGGGGTTGGGAATCATCAATAACCTGATTAATATCTCTTTTAGAATTGATATCAAGGAGGCTCTGGGGTTGTTTTTCAGATGCAGTGAATGACTGGATATGGGTGGATAAACTGAGGCTCAGCTCATGCAAAATTGAAGTTCCGTTGGGCCATAGGAAAGCTAAGCTGGAATTGGCATTACAGTATTCTGAGTGTAATTGTATTACCCTTCAGACATCAGATAGGCATTCTGGGATTGCCCCTTAGACCCAGCTCTGTTCCTGCTGTGGTCAAGAATGGTTCTCTGAGGTTGGATTGTAGTGCACACTGTGTTTCTTCCTAGGGAGGGCAAATGTGACCACAATGATTCATAGCTTCATTACTTACCTTTTAGCCTACTTTAATGTGTTATATGTGGGACTGGACTTTTAAAAAGTTTGCAAATTATAGGTAGTATTAATTGAATTGTGACAGCCAAGTTGATTTCAGGTGTGCACTTCAGACACCACATACCATCAATTTTGTCCCAACTGCACTGACCTCAAATCTGCTTCTGAGTTCAATTCAAGATGCTGATTTTTGATTTTCAAAGCTCTAAATTGCTTGGGGCCAGGATATTTGAAAGACCAACTTCCTCCAGTATGGGTCTGTGTGAAATTTGATATTCTCATTGGAGGTCCAGTTGAGGTCCTTCAGAGCCCTACTGAGCTGAGCAGAAATAAATATTTAAACAACAACAGATTCTCTATCCTCTGTCCTCATTGCTATTTAACATTATGAAACAACAAACTAATACAAGGACTGGAAATTTATAACTACAACAACAAGCTTTGTGCATTTGTGGATGACTTAGGGCCAGCCTGAGGGTAGAGTTGGGGTGAGGGAGCCACACACACACTGCCCCAACCCCACCCCAATGCCATCCTGATGCTGCGCACCCTTACACATGCCGTGCGGCATCAGGACACCTTTCCGGTGCAGCATTTAAACATGGTGTGCTGAAAGGGTGCTGAAGAGCCATGGCGCCAGCTCTTAGGGTGGCCTTTTGCGGCCCCTAAAAGGAGTGGAATGTTACCATTCTTTTTTGGGGTGTAAAAGGGAGGATCAGGGTCACAGCGTGGGGTTGCTGTGGCCCAAAACCACTACTTCCCAGGGCAGCTTTGTCCTGCCCCACACAGCCTGTCTGCATTGGCCCTTAGTGGGATCCCGGCACCAGCCCATTGAAAGACTGAGGCCACGGGGAGAAGGAGGGCTCCTTCTCCCTGTGGCCTCAGTCTTGGAATCGGCTGGTGCCGGGATCGAAGCGATCCCGGCACCAGCCCATTGAAAGACTGAGGCCACGGGGAGAAGGAGGGCTCCTTCTCCCCGCGGCCTCAGTCTTGGAATCGGCTGGTGTCGGGATCGAAGCGATCCCGGCACCAGCCCATTGAAAGACTGAGGCCGGGGGGAGAAGGAGCCCTCCTTCCCCCCCCCGGCCTCAGTCTTGGAATGGGCTGGTGCCGGGATCGAAGCGATCCCGGCACCAGCCCATTGAAAGACTGAGGCCGGGGGGAGAAGGAGCCCTCCTTTCCCCCCGGCCTCAGTCTTGGAATGGGCTGGTGCCGGGATCGAAGGGATCCCGGCACCAGCCCATTGAAAGACTGAGGCCGGGGGGAGAAGGAGCCCTCCTTCCCCCCCGGCCTCAGTCTTGGAATGGGCTGGTGCCGGGATCGAAGCGATCCCGGCACCAGCCCATTGAAAGACTGAGGCCACGGGGAGAAGGAGGGCTCCTTCTCCCCACTGCCTCAGTCTTGGAATCGGCTGGTGCCGGGATCGAAGCGATCCCGGCACCAGCCCATTGAAAGACTGAGGCCGGGGGGAGAAGGAGCCCTCCTTCCCCCCCGGCCTCAGTCTTGGAATGGGCTGGGGCCGGGATCGAAGGGATCCCGGCACCAGCCCATTGAAAGACTGAGGCCACGGGGAGAAGGAGGGCTCCTTCTCCCCGCGGCCTCAGTCTTGGAATCGGCTGGTGCCGGGATCAAAGTGATCCCGGCACCAGCCCATTGAAAGACTGAGGCCGGGGGGAGAAGGAGCCCTCCTTCCCCCCCGGCCTCAGTCTTGGAATGGGCTGGTGCCGGGATCGAAGGGATTCAAAGACTGAGGTCGCGGGGGGAAGGAGCCCTCCTTCCCCCCGCGACCTCAGTTCAATGGGCTGGTGCTGGGATCGGAGAAGTTCTCCGATCCCAGCACCAGCCCATTGAACAACCGGCCTCCGGCTAAAGGGAAGAATCCTTTTTTCTTGGATTTTCTTCGTTTAAAATTGGGTGCGCCTAATATGCCGGAGCGCCTTATATGGCGAAAAATACGGTAGTTAGAACAATTGTTATATATTACAAAGAAAGCATATGTAAATTAAGCATAGAAAAAATATGTGATCATGGATGTACAGTAAAAATATTTTTGTTTTGTTTTTTTATGTTGTAATAAAACCACAATAAAAATAATTTTAAAAAATAAAATTCCAAACATAAAGTCCCAATTCACACAATCAAATGCTTTCCTTATATCTAAGAATATTAATGCTACTTTTTAAAATCTTGGTGTCTTTCTGCATATTCTATTACATTTAATATAATTCTTAAATTGTCTTTTAAATATCTATTAGGTAAAAATCCACATTGTTCTTTGCC